>OX352772.1:308015517-309272392 GCA_947095535.1 Poecilobothrus nobilitatus | reverse complement strand
CTCTTATCATTCACTCACTAGTGGCATATACGATATGTAAATAAACATGATATTATATAAGTATATATATTTATCAATATCATAAAAATAAAAATTCTTCAAGCAACCGTTATGTTGTTTATTTAATTACATTGTTTTGTACTACGCATTATATCCTCAACAATTTCAAATTATCGAGTAAAACAAAATGGAAAAAATTTGTTGAAGAAATTTGTTAGAAAATTTGAAAAAATCAAGTAACTCTTTCGCCAATTATAAAGTAACCATATATTATTAAATAAAGTTGTTAACAGAAATAAGAGTATAATGTTGAAGCTTTAAATTTTGTGTATTACTTCAAAAAAATTTTAGCAGGTGTTCAAGTTACAGGTGTTTAAAAATTCTCCTAAACGAGGGGTGATACAAAAAAAATTTCTGAAATGACTCATACTTATTTTCAAAGATCTAACTTCTGTCAAAATTTCAAGTTTCCAAATTAAACCGTTTAGAAATAGAAGGGTTAAAGGATTTTGCAAAATTTTAGTTTCGCATAACGGTTAATTAAGACACCGTATGCCACAAAAATATATTTATTGTATACATACTTTTAAAGCTAATAAAAGTAGTAATCGTTTGGCGTTTCCAAAATGAAGATATACCTTATACAATTTGTGCTATAACAATTTAAATATAGAGCTTTTTTTAACCTTTGGGGAGCTGTAGCTCCGTAACGGATTGGGGTACAAAAAAAAGTTTTTGAAAATAAAATTAATATTTTTGTGACATCTATCAGTAGTTAAAATTTCATAGCTCTATTGCAAAAAAAATGTGGGGATCTAAAAGTTATGTGTACTAGAGCTACCCTAAGGTTTGATCCAAACTCAACCAAAAAAAATAGGGAACCTACAAATTACTCCCAGAATATTCTGTGTAAATTTCAAGGTTCTAGCTTTCTTAGTTTTTGAGTTGGCGTGCTGACGGATGGACGGACGGACGGACGGACGGACGGACATGGCTCAAAAGTCTTAGAATTTTTTTCTGATCCGATCCATACCTTTGAAGGGATATCTAGCTCGCTTATTTCGAGGTGTTACAAACGGAGGAGTAATTTTATTATACCCGATCCTATCGTATGGGTATAAAAATGGTGCAGAGCTTTTGAAAAATATTAAATTTAGTTCGTGCTAACATATTACCTAAATAATTAAATTCGAAAATGATAATTTTCAGTACTGAAATGCCAAATGAAACACTAAGTGACCATTTGATCTACGTCAATTTGATATGGAAATTTTCAGTGAAACATCTTTATAATATAATATGTTATAGAATCTTTAAATTTATGAGTTATTAAATTATTACAGCCAATATTTCTTGAAATATTGTAATATATACGTTGATTTTGTTTTAATGGTTTATTCCTGTGCCAGATAAATGTGTGAAAGAAATTACACGCAGCCTTTCCTTTCAAGGTAAATATCGTAAGGGGAAATAATTTTTATGACGTGTATGGGATTCGAACCAAAACTCACTTCCCTCGGCGTATTGTTTACAGTGTATTTTATATGCTCTTACCCACTAGGTCAACGACAACATTTGTTAAGTTTTATTGTTTTATAAAGAGTTTTTAAAGAAAAATTGCAGTAGTGCCAAAGTCACAAATGGATATAAGTAAGAGTGCTAATTAAATCTGCCTTTTTAATTTATCTAGCTCAAATAAAAAAGAAAATTTTAAATGTTGTATTTTTGTCCAAAAACTTTAAACAACCATAATATTATTCAAATGTATTATATATAGAAATTTCGTTTAATTTAACTAAAAATCTCTGAAATGGAATAAACTTTGATATAATTTTAAATTATTTATTTTTGTTAAAAATAAAATACTCGATATTTAATAAAAAATTAAAAACTAAAAACATGAAAAAACTTTTTAAAAATATTTTAAAAAGTAATTGAATTAAAAAAAAGAAAGGGAAAAGTTTTCATATACGAATTTAATTTAAAAATTTTTACCATTACCATTTTTAAACTAAAATGTCCTTGTAAAAGAAGTCGTATGTTTATCTGTCTGTCTTCTTAACATGTGTCTTGTTTAAAAGTAATATTTTTTTGTTAAAAGTTTTGTGATTGTTCTTTAATTGATATGTAAACTCACCACTCTTTATTTTGTCCTTTTCATAAAAATTAATAAACTACCAAATCCCTTTTAGTTTTATAATCAAGCAGGTTAAAAAATTTTTTTTTATAGTACTTATTTTATAACTAATATATCTATCGAAAAATCATAGGTATTGCTTAATAAAATAAAAATAAGAAATAATTATTATTGCATGATCATTGTAATACCAGAATGCCATATCGTCCATCCATATCAAATCGAGTTTTTAGGGTCGAGGACTTAAGAAAAATTTTAAATATTTTTAATGCAATCGCTTTATATTATAGAAGAGGTACAATAATATATCTACCATCATACAGCAGATTAAAAAAATGGGTTATACCGATATCTTTCCTAAACTTAAAATAACAATATATTACGGATAATGTTGAGCTGGTCAGGGCATTAGTAGGGTAATTTAATAGAAAATTTGTGCCTAATAAGACAATAATCTAATAGACATGATTGTAAAAATAAAAATATATGATCTAACACATTTTATCGGCTATGTTAATGATTTTTAAAGACTTTGTTTAGATGAAGTGGCTTTTAAACATTTACCTTTCATATCTATCCAAAATATTTTCATTAAACTCATCTCATTTACAAAAACCTAAATTTTAATCATTTTGTCTCATCTTGACATCTAATATATTATAATATTTATAACAAATAATATTAATACATTTGTTAAATTTCTTAACCATCGTTACATCAGATCTAGTATGTTAGGATATAATATAATGTAGTAGCTGCAAAGATTAAAGGCGAACATTTAAAATTCAAGAGGTTTTTAAGAAGAATGAAGATAAAATAATGAATTAAATATATTTTTTGCACAATTTTTTACAAAATATGTACCCACTTCTTAAATGGCGCATATTCCTTATCTAAAATTCACATTTCTTGGCTAAATGTTGAATTGTTTTTCTGTATTTCCAAAAAAAATTTTGATAAATGTGCCTATTAGTTTCACTCTGTCCGTCTGTTTACAAAACTTCTACAACGCGTTATAGATAGAGTAATGCAATTTTAACCATGAGTACGTCTTATAAAAAAATTGATGTTCTAGAACAACATTTTCATGTAGCCCCAACTATTACGTAGCCGCAGCTCCTCAAACGATGAAAAAGTCCTACGTTTAAATGTGTATTCTACAAGTTCCACTTAACTTCATTTTAAAAACGCCATTCAACAGGACTCTTTTTTACTTTTATATTTTTACCATTATGTGAAAATCTAATTTTACATGATTTTTTTTCCTTCAATAACTCCGGCACGCTTTTAGGTAGGGACTTGAAGTTTGAGATAATAAAGAATTTAAAATTAGTATAAATTTCTTCTGAAAATTTTTTGGTACCACCCCCTGTTTAAAAGTTATTAGATCTCAAAAATTGAAAATTTTCTATTTTTGGACACCTGTAACTTAGGCACCTGCACAAATTTTTTCAAAATAAAAGGTAAAATTTAAAGTTTCAACTTTATAATTTTACATGTGTTAGTGGTTTTTCTTAATTATGAACTTAATTATCCCTTAAAATGAAAATATCTGTTTATTTTTCACATTTTTTCTTAATATATGAAACTCTAAGAAAATTTTAAAATTTTGGTGCAACTCACAATTCTAAATAGTTTTTGTTGTCTTTTGAAAAACGTGCGCGCCTTTAAAAACTGTTGTTTTTCATTCTGCCTTGTTTTTCTTTCCTTTCCACTCCTGTGATGACATCCATAAACGTGCCCATAGGACATCCATAAACCTGCGGCTTATTATTTGATTAAGGTTCAATTGCTTTTTAATCATTATTTTTATTCAACTTCAGTTCATTTTTAATCATTATTTCGCACTAAGCCGTCGATTACTCACCTATTGTACAAGATTATGAAACACAAATTGACATAATATATTATTATTTGTGCACCATCTATAAATTAATGTAAGAATTATTTATTTTATATTACAGTATTACGATATAAACTGTTACGATATAAATGACTAATATTGTTACATGACCTGCCCGGGATTTGAAACCAAAACTTTTCGATTGAAAAACCGACTTCTTTCCCACGACACCATCAGTTAGATAACTATTAGATCATATTATTATACATTAGAGATATTGATATCAATTGGCCATAGCTGGTTTATATGATTGTCATCATATAAAACTTGTGTTTGTTTTTTGAAAATCACTGAAAACTCAAGCTGGAAATTAATTTAAAACTAAAGTTTGGCATTACGAATTTATAAGATATTAAATGAAAATTTAAGTTCTCTTCTTGTACAATTTACAGCAACCGAAATTAGAAAAAAATTTTTTTTTTAACTAAAATTGTGATCAATATTTAATGAAAACTAACAGATAAGTTAACAATTCGATGCAATGATGCCTAATTTTGTTTTTTTTTTTTTTGCAATATTAGCAATAAAAAAAAATATCAAAACTTTGAAACGATTCCATTTCAATTTTGAAGTAAAAGAAAAGTAAAAATTGAATTTTTTTTAATGACTGTTTACCAAAAAACAAAAAGAAGAAGAACTAAAGGAAAAATAAAACTTTTTTAATATTCGAAATTACTTTAATAGTTATAGATACACTTTTATAAAACTACTTCTTTTACCTTTTGGATGTGCAATTTTTCTTTATATTATTTCGTTTTCTTCGATTTATCTGAAATCCAAATTTAAAAAGAAAACGAGGAAGAGTGCAGTAGAGTAGACTGTGTCAACTCTGGGATACCCGTATGAACGTAATATATCCTGTTTCTATAAAACTTGATCATCTTTTAAAAACATTCAGATGTTTTAGTACCGAACTACAGAGATATATTTATGTAAATTGTGGAGTTGTATGACAGGTACCTGAATCTATTGCGCCTAGCTTCATTAAGTTCCAAGAGGTGCAAGAAGCCTGAACCGGCTGCTCTAGACCAACCAAATTTTACAAAAGTTGTTGGCCTATAACTCGACACCTCTTTACTAAATTTCAGGTTCCTAACTTCAATAGACACTGAGTTATTCTCATTTAAACGGATAAGTTGTTTGGCAGCTACCCGAACCCGTCGCACCACCACAACCAAATTTTGCAAAAGTGGTTGCCATAAAACTTGATCATCATTTGCAAGATTTCAGACGCCTAGCTTCATTAAGTTCCAAGAGGTGCAAGAAGCCTGAATCGGCTGCTCTAGACCAACCAAATTTTACAAAAGTTGTTGGCCTATAACTCGACACCTCTTTACTAAATTTCAGGTTCCTAGCTTCAATAGACACTGAGTTATTCTCATTTAAACGGAGAAGTTGTATGGCAGCTACCCGAACCCGCCGCACCACCACAACCAAATTTTACAGAAGTTGTTGCCATAAAACTTAATCATCATTTGCTAAATTTCAGAAACCTAGCTTTAATAGATACTGAGTTATTTCTATATAAAGATAGAAGTTGTATGGCAGCTACTCGAACCCGCCGACCGAAAATGTTGGATTTAAATAGCAAAACTAACAATTTTACAAAAGTGCCGTAAAAAAAATTTCAGCCTCCTAGCTCCTTTATTTTTTGAGTTATCGTGCGGACGGGCGGACGGACGTACATGGCTTAATCGACTCAGAATTCGATTCTGAGCCGATCCATACCTTTGACACTATATCTAGCTCGACTCCTTTAAGGTGTCACAAACGTAATGGCAAATTTATTATACCTTTGAACGTAGTTCATACGGGTATAATGAGGAAGTGTGTATTAGTTGTCTGCGTGAACTCTAGCATATCTGCAAAAATATAGTTTATAGCTGTTTCTATAAAATTTAATAATTTTTTTTATATAATTCCAGATATGTCAGTTAATCCATTGTCGATTTCGGAATTGTATAACAGATACACGATCCCATTGTGTCAAACCAATAAATTTTTACAGAAATTGTTGCCGTAAAACTTGATCATCATTTTAAAAATTTTAATATATCTTTTAAGTAATAACTTATTCAATTTCAATACGAAACTGACAGTTATATGAAAATTAAATGGTAAAAATTCAATTTTGACAGATTTGACGAGCTAAGCTAAATCGACTCAAAATATTCTGTTCTAAATAAGAATATGTATATTTTTACATATTTATCTTGCTTCTTTTAAGATACCAGTAAAGAATAACAAATTTACTATACCCTTTCACTATTACATGTGTACGTACATATATATAATGAATATTAAAAAATAAACAATTTTAAATTTGAAGAACTAATAAAGATGTACCTATGTGGGATGAAAGAATAAATTTTAAGAAAACATTTAAATTTATTAAAACAATCTGCACAATTTCTGACTGAAAATCGAAGAAAAATGACTAACTTTTTTTTAAAGCACTTGTGAAAATAAACAACTTTTCAATTTTGAATTTCGGTACATATTAGCTTTATATCATACTTATTACTGTATTCGTAAGATTTCAAATAAAAAGATATCATTCAGATAGTATTACGCATATAAAAAATTTTCCTTCTTATTAAATATCTTGCAAATATTGTAGAAAAAATAGCTCCACTCATATCTTTTAAGCACTCATTAAGTCCGGAAGTTTATTTTTCTTTTAGAAGCGAACATAAAATGTATACTAAATGACAAGTGTATACACTGCATTTCTAGAGGTGACAACACCTCTATTATCTAATAAGAACCTGTCAAAAATCTGTCAAAGATGAAAAGTATTATTATTTTGTTAACCCATTAGACACTCGTTTCATAATTTTGGAAAACAAAGGTAAAACTACGAATTTACAACCTTCCTCATGTATAATTGTATTATTCTAAGAGGTGAAATATTTTATTGTATTAATTTCCTAATTATGGACAGTTAATAGAATAAATGTAACCTAAAAATTAAAGTAAGTCTGCAAATCAAAAATTTAAAAATCTAAAAATATTTTAATATTTTAAATTAATTTACTGATATATGTATATATGTACGTAATATATTGTAAATTATTTACATTTAAATATAAGATTAATTTTTACCACTAGCAGAATATTTTGTCCAACGCTTAATCATTTTATTTACTCACCTGAAATGAAAGAAAATAGAAAATTTATTATTTTTTTAAAAATTCTTTAAATTTATTACAATATATAGGTTAATTAATTTTATTTTTTTAACAATTAATAAAAGGAATTTTTGGGAACTTTATCAAATTTAATTAATTTTTAATTAAAATCAATTTAAAATTAAAACAATCATTTATAAGAAGGATCTATGTTTCAGATAAGTGGGCTATTCATACGGACGAAAGTAATCGAAATATTCATTTAATTAAATTTCATTTAATTTTAATTTTGTTCTTTGAAAAATAAAAATAACGGCCTACACCAAAGTAAGATGATTAACCAACGTAAAGCTTCGAGCTAAACCTCTAAATGGCATCGTTTAAAATTAACTAGATATTATTTTTCTAATAAATAACATTTGGACACCATAATATGTTAACATACAAAATTATTATAGGGCCAAACTTTATGATGATGATGAAAAGTAAATCTTAAAATTAGTATCAGTAATTTTTTATCAAATTTTTTTAAAAGAAATTTAAAAAAAATTAGCTTATTACTTTCATCACTGTACCATTTGTCCATCCATCTGTCTGTTTATAAAACTTTGTCACGGCTATAAGAGGTGGATAGTTTTATAAAAAATATAATTTCGTAGAATAATTTTTTCACGTATTCCTATCCATTACGAGCATAGCTATACAGCCCATCAAAATTAGAAAAAGCCCTATTTTCAATCTAAAAATTCCAAACGACAAGACATTTCTTCAGTTTTATAAATAAATGAATGTCAAAATTATACATTTTTTTTTTTTGTAATTTAGTATATTATTCATTGTATGAAAACATAATTTTACAAGATTTTGCTTCCTGTATATCTCCGGAACGCTTTTAGTTAAAGCTTTAATATTTTGAGAGAGAAACATTTTTTAGAAATATAGCATCAATTATTTGAGAGATTTTTTTCGTGCCTACGTGCCTATTTAGAGATACCAGTAACTGGGGCACTTGTACACATTTTTTCAATAACTGTCAAACGCGAAACTTAAAGCTTCGACATTATAATTATGATAATGTTAACAGTTTTTCTTAATTATATTTATAGGTTTTCTTAATTTTTAAAGTTGTAAATCACTGTACTAATAATATTTTGTCTTAAACTAAATAAAATATTCAAAAATTTCATCTTCTACACTAAAATTTAATTTAAGTTTAGGCTAGTTTAAATTTAATTATTTTCAATATCAATATAAAACGAGGAAGAGTGCAGTAGAGTAGACTGTGTCAACTCTGGGATACCCGTATGAACGTAATATATCCTGTTTCTATAAAACTTGATCATCTTTTAAAAACATTCAGATGTTTTAGTACCGAACTACAAAGGGATATTTATGTAAATTGTGGAGTTGTATGACAGCTACCTGAATCTATTGCGCCTAGCTTCATTAAGTTCCAAGAGGTGCAAGAAGCCTGAACCGGCTGCTCTAGACCAACCAAATTTTACAAAAGTTGTTGGCCTATAACTCGACACCTCTTTACTAAATTTCAGGTTCCTAACTTCAATAGACACTGAGTTATTCTCATTTAAACGGATAAGTTGTATGGCAGCTACCCGAACCCGTCGCACCACCACAACCAAATTTTACAGAAGTTGTTGCCATAAAACTTGATCATCATTTGCAAAATTTCAGAAACCTAGCTTGAATAGATACTGAGTTATTTCTATATAAAGATAGAAGTTGTATGGCAACTACTCGAACCCGCCGACCGAAAATGTTGGATTTAAATAGCAAAACTAACAATTTTACAAAAGTGCCGTAAAAAAAATTTCAGCCTCCTAGCTCCTTTATTTTTTGAGTTATCGTGCGGACGGACGGACGGACGTACATGGCTTAATCGACTCAGAATTCGATTCTGAGCCGATCCATACCTTTGACATTATATCTAGCTCGACTCCTTTCAGGTGTCACAAACGTAATGCCAAATTTATTATACCCTTGAACATAGTTCATACGGGTATAAAAAATTGAATGGGAATAAATTTTATAAACATAACATAGAATTAGGATATAACACCAGCTTGTAAAGGACAAAAATAAAGTAAGAAAAACAGATATAGACATTAATAAATTGAATTTGTTACTTTCAATTGTCACATGTTTCTAGAGCACTTATCAAATACCTATAAACCTAAAATACTAAAAAAAAAAACATACCAAAGAGAGATAAAAAAAACACAAAAAATAATAATTTTACGATTTACAGGAATGAAGGTGCATTCAGCTTTCCAAATACAAAATTTAAATAACATAAACTACATTTAACAATAAAAAAGATAAAAGCAAAAGTGTACATAACAATTGGGATTTTCAATTTAAACGAAACAGAATACTGAAAAGACAAAATAAAAATGCAAAATAAAAACAAAATCATAAAACAAACTAAAAACATACATATATAAACAGAAAAGATAAAAGCTCCATAATATCTATACCTTAATAAATGCGGTATCTATTCTAGAGATACAATTTCTTTTATATTTTCAATCCTTTTTTTACAAACGGATTTTTATAGTTTTGAATTTTTCATTAGATAACTATATTCTATTCAAAATTCTTAAATTAATTTATCATGAAACAATAAAACTGTACATTTTATAAAATGAAAGAATTGAAAATAAAAAAAAAAATAAAATGGCCAAAAAATCTTTTTACAAATATAACCTATACGAGCATCTAAACCTAATAGTAATACGACCATCTAAAAGTATATGTAGATAAAATTTTTATTTGCAAGTAGGTACATATTACATTTTTTGTATAAATCTCTTTTAATATTCTTTAGAGAATCTACCTATTGTCTTTTTTATAATATGCTAATATATAGGTATTAGGTATACATTATATTGGTATAATCTAGCCGAGATTATTTTGTTGTTTATAAAAATTTTTAAATAAATACTTAAATCTGAATTATACATGCATTTGAGTTTATCCAAAAATTATCAACAAAAACAAAAAAACAATTTTTCTATTCATACTTTATTTTTTAATAAAAAATATTAAATACATTTTCCATATTTTTTCTAATGCATCCAACAAAGTTCTTAAGTATCCAACAAATCAGACAGAAAACGAATAAAATCATTAACAATATAAATAGATTATAAAACGGGTTACCATTTTCACAAAACCGTATTTCATTTAACTTAATGTCAATTGACTGTATGTTATATGCCTCTATTTTCATTTGACTGAATTATCTCATTTGGTTGCATTTTATTTGACTGTGTATTGCATTTGACTGCATTTCATTTTACACGCATATTTCAACAACAAATGCTGCTAAATACCTATTAAACAAATTATTAAAATCTTGATTTTTTAACGAACTCTAAACCTTTCCGCCCCCCCCCCCCCCTTAATTATTTATGTTTTACATAGAGTCAAATGAAATACTGTCAAATGGCTCTTGGTATATGAAAATATATAGGTATAGGTTAAGCAACCTTATGGTTTTTGTTATTTGCGAGCTTAATTTCCTAATTAAGAAGCTTAATTTCCTAATTAGGAATTACGAAGTAACGGAATTATTGTTCTAAATAAAAGGGTGGGTTTGATGATTTAAAATTTACATATTAAAAATCATAAATCTATTAAAATAATCTAGGATTGCTTAATAAATAATATCACTTTCTCCAAAAAAAAATATTTGTTCTTATTGGTTATAGATTTTAACTTTTTAAACGGAGCTCTCACCGTAATCAAAATAATGCAATGAATTTTGTGTCTGTTGTAATTTTTTTTTTAATATATTAACAAGTTCTTAAAACAGTAAACGAAAATCCAAAAACTTCCGTTTAAATTTGTTTTTTTTTTTTTTAAATTAAAAAATCAAGATTTCTCAAAAATTTTTCAGTTTTATGCATCTACAAAGGCCAATACTCCAAATTTTAATATTTAAAAAGTCTTTTTTCAAAATGATGCAATTATTTTTATAAGAAACGCTAAACTATAAAACTAAACTTATAACTATAAAAGTGTAAAATGTCTAAAAATGTTTTAAAAGGATCATAATTGAAGAAAATGCTCTATATTAATATAATTTGTATAATCTTTAAAGTTTTAATTTATATAATAATGTAATATCTAATAATATAATATAGATATTCGTAGATATTCTTTTAACAAGACAGAATATAAAACGAAAGGTGTTTAAAGGTAGGTTTTTACACATTTCTTAAAAGAACATTCAAAATTTCAACAGAAATTATTTTTGTAATTTGCAATTAAAAAATTTTCTTAGATTTTTAAATGTAGTAGAAAAGTTTTCAAAGAAAGTTTTCAATTTTACAGAAACCCTATAAACTTAAAAAATTGTTATTGAAATTTTAATTTTTAGGTTTTACTTTAAAAAACATTGTACAGAATGATGCCTAAGTTACAGTTGTTTAAAAATAGCAAACCTTAAAAACTCTTAAACATGGAGTGGATTTTTCTTCTCTCAAAATGTCCATTTAATCATATAAAAGCTTTGAAATTGATATGAAAAAATAAAATATCGCAAAATTTTATTTTCAGATAACGGTAAATTTAAATACTAAATTGCATAAAATTGTATAATTTTGGATTATGATTTATAAAGCTGTTATACAAAATGTCCTTTTATTTACCGTTTTAGTTTGGAAAAATATTAATTAAAATCTAAGATATCCTTGTGAAAATTTCAACTAGGAGATATAAATTTTTTCTTTTCGTCTCGATAATTACAAAATTTATTTTATCACTTAATAAAATTTTTGAAAACTTCGTGTTCTTATACTGAAAGAAAAAATTTTTAAAATAAATATTTTTTACCTATAATCTACAGATTATAATAAAAAAAAAAAAAACTAAAAAGGTAATATTTCATTGAAGTTGTTAGCATCAGTATTGTGTCATATTTATAACTTTATTATTTGCATGCAACTATTAGATATCATTTAAAAATGATCATTTAAAAGTGGCATTCATTAAAAAATGATATTTTTAATGACAATCTGTAGATATATATTATATAGGAACGTTCCACTTTAAATTAAAAAACAAAACATTTGAAAACGAATTTTTATTTTTACATATTAAAAACCATTTAAAAACTTTAGAGGCATAATACAAAAAAATTATTTTTCAACATTTTGTATCTATTTTTGTATCTAAACAAATACACAAAATAGTAACAAATTTTCTCTATCAAGTTTCAGAATAATAATTTTCATCAATTTTTTAACAAAATTTTTAAATTTTCATGATGCAGACATGCTTGGAAAATGTATAAACGTACGAGTACCCCATAAGTCATAACTAATGACAGAATCATTTTCTAGTTGAATATTTAGGTACACTTTTTAATGACTTTAAATAAAATGAGATAGAAATAACTGAAAAAGTGTAATTAATTTTTATTCCAATTGTTTTTAGATGTTTTTTGTTTTTATATTATTTTATTTTTGTATTCGAATGCACCATAAGTGATCTTCAGATTTTACCTAAAAAAAAACGTTATTGCCAAATAAATGTTAGTAAGCATTAGACTAGAAAATGAAAAAAAAAATAGTTGCCATGATATTATAAAAAGACTTAAAAAATATCTGTTAAGATTTTATATGTAATACTTATAATTGTGCGGGGTTTCATTACACTTATCAATAATATAAAATTATCTGAAGTTAATGTAAAATAAAATTTTAATAGTAGGTAACAAAAATTCCTATTTCTTATTATTGCTTCCAATAAAAATTGCTGATAACTTTAAAAATTGTATTCATCATTTGAAACTTAATTTTTAGACTTTAATTTCTAAAATTTTCTTTATAGTGCAAATTATGCACTTTACTCTTGATACTTTTATATCTTTACTTTATATATTCCATTTTCCATAAAAGTGGTTGCTCTAATTTTTCCTATTTAAAAACTATCAAACAATTTAAAAATGCTGATTTTTTTTTTTTTTTTTTTGTTTTTATATCTTATATACAATAGAATCTACAAAATGCAACTAACTGTAAAATAGGAGAATTTTTCAAGCAAAAAACAAAATTAAAACCAAGCAATTTAAACATCTTTTGCATACAAAATTAAAGAGCCGCGTTCCCATAGAAAAGGACAAAAAAAAGTACAAAAAAAAAATAAATAAAGTGGAAGTAAGCATATGATAAAAATAAAGAAAATGTATGCTTGCAATGAAGAAAATTTTTTATTTGTTTTTTGAACAAAGAAAAATTTTTTTAGATTCAATTTTGATTTTGTCTGTTTATTATTTCAAGAACTATCTAAACCAATTTTAGTCATTTTACCAAAAAGGCAATATTTCATGCATAAAAAAAAAAAATCGATTCAGAAATGCGTTTGTTCTTAGCATACAAATGATATAAGCAAAAATTTCTGATGTTGTATACCGTAACTTTTTCCATGAATATAAAATAGACATAATTCAAAAGTTTCTGATTAAAATTTTTTTTTTCATAAACTTGTATATTTTTTTAAATTGATAGCTATATTATTTTAAAAATATTTAGTTTAATTTTATTATTTCTAAAGAAAACTGAAATTATTGTGTAAAAATTTAAACAGTATTTAGGTGCGCAGTTCGAAAGTGCTGCCACAAATTAATGGTAAAAGTATATGGTAATGCCTATAATTATTGTCTCACTTAATAATTGAATGCGAATTTAATGTCCTCAATATGAATAAATAATGACCCTTCTTTACACCTAATCGCTAGAATATATTAATCTTTCTACCATGATTTTTGTGTTATTCCAACATGCACATATTGTGCGGACAGGTTTATCAGCTTAAAAATTGATAATTTTGCAACCAAAAAAAAAAAAAGCTCAAAAATTACAATGTTTCCAATACAATTTCGTATTTTATAACAAAAACTGCTTAATTTCTCTTAAGAACTATAAAATTACTGTTATTTTACTAACCTAAAAAAAAATTTAAAATTTTTCTAATATATGTATATGTATATATAATAAGATACATGCAGTTATGAATAAATTGAGGTATATACGAATAAATTTATAAATAACTTTGTATACATAGAGTTTTAAATCAGCTCATAACTAGCATATGAGAGTGTGCAGATTTAAAAGAACATAAATTATAACAGAAAGTACATAGTTATAGTCATATTTCGCAATTAAAAAGCAAAAAAAAAAAAGAAATACTGTATACACTTATTTCAAAGGACACATAGAAATAATTCCATATGAGATAAACTCTACATGAGAATTTACTTCACTTTTCTAACAGATAAATGACAGTTTATTTAATTTTTAAAAAAAAATACTTAAGAATTATTTCGAGATTTCAAAAATATGTAATCAAAAAGAATTTTACTGTTAATTAGAAATTCAGAATTATACATTTTGTCCCCACAATATTACCTCTGATAAATTACCTCGTTTTCATACCACTCTTGATACCATACTCTTGATACATCACTATTCAGACACATATTCTGGAAAAGAAAATAGGTCCATCTGATTTTCAAACTAAAAATTAGATTTTATTTCGATTTTTTTGTCTTCAAAAAATTGGTGTGAATTCCCATTTGGAGTTATTTCCCTGCGCCTTTTATGGATATAATTTGAAAAACTGCATATTGTTGATAACGAAACACAAAAAAAAAACAAGACAAAAAAAGTAACAAATAAAACTCGAACATTTTTAAATATTTTTTTAGGAAAATTTTAATTACATAATTTAGAACAAAAAAAAAAACCACTTTAAGCAAAATACAAAATTTATTTGTCAAGAAATTCAATTTCGGAGTTTTGTTAAATAGACAAAAGTTAAACAAATAGTTGAAACGTGTTTACAAATTTCACCTTCCAATGGAAGTTAAATATTTCTTTTCAACCCCGATTCTGCTAAAATATCTTTCTAAAGTACATTTTTAAGGTTAACTTAAGAAAGTAAATTTTTTACAAAACCCTTTTTAGCACATTTTTAAAAAAAAATTGGAAAAATGTGCCGATTAGTTTCACTCTGTTTGTCCGGGTGATTACTAAACTTTTACACCGTTTAAAATATAGCTATATAGCTACGAATATAACATCGCAAAAAAATTAATTTTGTGGAACAACTTTTTTCTGTAACCTCACCCATCACGGAACTATATTCCCCCAAGGCCCCAACGTTTTAATATGATATATCTTCAATCAACGCCAAACTATAGCTAGTTTTACTTAGCTAGTAAAACTATAGCTAGTTTTTATTTACTTTTGCATACAATATTTTAATTTACTGTTATTTTTTCTAAGATTAGGTATTTTAGAAGGAAATTAAAATTTTAGATGAGTTTAAATTCAAGTATCCCTGCAAAGTGTTTTTTTTATATTTTACGAATATCGGGATATTTAACATTTTATAGAAGAAAAGACCAGATGGCAACAAAGAAAATTATTGTAAACAATAAACGCTTATTTGTGCATCTGAAGAAAACTGAACGATGAAAACTAATTTGATCTATGAGTAATATTATAAACGATTAATCTATATGCTCTATAAAAATCCTAATGCAGCTGTTATACTTCCAGCATAATAATGTATAACCTTATAAGAATATTATCTATGCAGAATTGCCATATATGAAATAATCTCTAATCTAACAAACGTTAATTCTTTACAACTAAAGTGACGTAATTTCATTTAAGTTTTGTGGAAATAATTAAGTAAAATATTTTCTAGAAAAAAAATTGTGGTACGCCGGTGTGCTTACATAATATGTTATAGGGTTATACCGAAAATAATATACTTTTATCTACAAAGTAAAGATTTCATTAAATATAGTTTAGTATAAGCTAATCATGGACAATATTCGGTGACGGATATGATACTTAAAGAGAAAAATAAGTTTATCACAGTTGCATTATTATCGCTTATCACAGAATATTTTGTTTCCAAGGTATTTTGTAACTTTTGTTTCGTTAATATAAATATATATGTACCTAAGTAATTTTTATTTTACAATCATACCGTATTAAATATCATAGACACTTTGAAAGGATTTTCTATGTAGTAGTTACCTACATTATTTTTTTTTTTATACTTTTTTCCATCACAATTCCAATCATTTTCATCAAATATTATTATTTACATATTATATATTATAGTTACTGTTATATTGATGTTTAAAATTTTTTTTTTTTACTTTTTCACAAAAAATTTATAACATCGGTAATCATAAAAATTTTCCATGCTACAAAACCACAAATTTATATTGTAATTTAAGATTTTTCTTATTAGATATACGATAATATTTATATATTCTTTGGTTATTTTCTTTGTTATAAAATTTTTTTTACTATTATTATATACTATGAATAAATGTGATCATAATATGAGAACAAAATGTTAATATATTACATCTAGATATGTATATGTATGTAGGAGTATAAATAAAAATGTATGTTGATACAATATAACATTATTATGTAAAGAAGAAGAAGAAGAAAAAAAAGAAAATTTTTTTTATGATTCATTCATTTTCTATTTTCTTTGTTTTTTCGGTTTTTTTTTTCGTGTTTTTTTTTTTTTATCAAAGTAGCAATTGGCTTTCCTGTACGCAAATCACCTTTTTGAGGTTTTTTTTTTTTTCATTTTTATTACCCTTGACAATCAATATTTTCTAACTATATGTATTACAGTTTACAATAAAAATGTATATACACAAATAATATAAATAAACTTTCGAATTACCTGTAGGAGATTGTGAACAGATGTGTGTGTATATGTGTACATAAAAAAGTAATAACTGTCAAGCTAAAATAAATTACAAAATGATGCTTTAAAATAAAAAAATAAAAAAAACTTAACTTAACTGTACATAATATGTGTATAAAATGTATAGGTATACGATATACAAAAAGTATGGTTTTAAATGGGCATAATACATAATGTACAGTTATGGATAATTAATTAGAATCAGCTAAAATGAAATTTATAAAAAATTTGCAGAAAAGTTAATTATTTGTGGCAATCTGTTTCTTGTGTAATCAATAATAGTGGGTACTGGGTATTATATTTATATGAATATTGTTATTATTTATTTATTTATTTATATAATGGGGTACATAAATGTTCCCAGTAACAAAATGCCCCGTTTCGATAATAGGAATGTGGGCCTTATTAAATTTAGAATTTTGTTATTTATATAAACTCCTAAGGAATAAAATTTACTTTTCTTTCCAGTTTTAATTTTTCAATTGGAGTAACCAATAACATTTTTCGTTTTATACAATTGACAACTCTAAGATATCCGTACGAACTTTATAATATAGTGGATATTTTATTTACTCTTTGTTAGTGTTTGTTACTACTTTATATATCACTTCTTGGTCCTTAAATTTAAGCTCTATCTTATTTAGTTTTATTACATTTAAAGAATGGGGGGTCAAGAAAGGGGTCAGAAATTTGTACAACAGAAGAATTGATGAATTCAGTTTGAATATTGATGATTTCAGTTATCTATCGTTGGTACGATTGTAAAATAAAATCCAAGTTTAATACATATACATATTAAAGCTTTCAATTTTCAAAGTCATAAAATTTATTTTAAATAAAAAACTACATTTATATAATATTATTATGTATAGTATATCTAACAAACAGAAATATGACTCGCCCAATAGAGATTCGAACCTACCACCTAACGATGACCAATCGAAAACTTTACCAACTCTAAAACAGAATAATTTAATATTTCATTTAAAAATTGATTTCAAATTGACAGCTGGGCATATTGTAAACAAAGTTGTTAATCTTTAATCTTTGCACTTTGTATATAATATACATAAATTTCGCCAATCCCCAGCGAACTACGTTGAATACCAATATGGTATTGGCAAACCATATACAATTTACTCTTAACATTAAATAAGTTCTCAGCGAAACTCTTATATTTTTTATTTATTTCAACTTTTTTGTACAACGTATCGTATTCATGTTATTAATGTTATTATGTCTACATACACGCACAAATAATTTATAGGTACGTATGTACATTACAATTTAACTTAAAAAATTTCTCGTTGTTCTATGAAAAATCGAGATTTTTGTATAAAAAATTTGAACATGAAAAAGTTAGTTATCCAAATCTAAAATATTGGTTAAATCTCAATAAAAACCAATAAGAAACCTAGAAATAGTTTTAAAAATATTTTGTATTAATTTCATAACTTTAGTTTTATTTTAGTTTTTATGTTATTATTGTGTTGACGGACTGATCCATACATTTGTTCACTGATACACTGATCCATACATATTATATTATGGTTATTTCGATCCGTTATAAATGAAGAAGCAATATTTTAATATAACTGTAACTATCGTTCGTACTGATATATAAATACCTGTCTATTAAGTAGAATACTCAAAAATAAATAATAACCTATAAAGAGTAAATTTTTGGAATCTAAACTCTGCGTGTTAAAGTACAAGGATTCATCTAAACTTTTAAAAAAATTATTGTATTTCAAACTACATACAATGTTTATTAGTGTTAATATACATAAGCACATACTATATGTATTCGTGAATATGTCGACATTGTTTATATGTTTATGAATCAATAAAATTTTATTATTATTAGTTCAGATCATTCAAAAGTGTCAAAATTTATGTTTAAAAATTTGTGTTATTTCTTTTTATTTTTTTTATCGCAAATACTATATCCCAAAATATCTAAAAAAAAAATTATAATATAATACCTATACGGTGTATCTAAAAAATATAAAAAAAAAATCATGAACTCTATTATTATAATAAAACTGACAAGAATATCCGTTTGACGTTTGTCAGAAAAAATATAAATTTTATAATTTACAATGTATGAATTCTAATCTTCATCTTCTATATATATTTTTTTTTAAATTATACCATTGCTGACAGATAAAATTGAAATGATGCTATGAACGTAGAAAAATATTATTATAAGTTTTGAAAAACCATAAAATATTTATCAAATTATTCCTAATATCATATAGTAGTGGTATAATCAATTCCTATTAAATTACCTATTTATTTTATTATTAGGAAAACTGAAACGTTAATAAAAAGCGAAATATTTCGAATTAAAATGACATAATGTTCATATACCTAGATATTAAAAAACTTTTTTCTAATTTATTTTTATAGAAAAAAAAAAATTAATAATAATGTAATTAAACGTTCATTAATCTGTCTGTCTACTACGAAATTTCTACACAATTATTTTTAATCCTGAACATATAACAATAATTAAAAGTTAACCTGCTCAATGAAAAAAAATTTGTTATAAGGACTAAAAATGAGCTTTGTGAAAAAGAAATTCTTATGAGGAAATACCGTTAGTAAAGCACAACAGTTCATAGGCTGAAAAGAAGTTTTATATCTTAAAAAAATTTGTTGCTGGGAAATTTTGACAACTCTAGAAAATTATTCGAAGTTGGAAATATATCTGATAAAATATAAAAGTTGAAAATAAAAATTAAAGAAAAATTCTTCATTCTTCAAATAATTAAATAATTTAACATAGATGTAATCTAACCAGAGCCAACCAGAGCTATGCAGTAGAATTTAAGTGTAAAATGCTTAAGTTTAAGCATTTGGTTAGTATTGTTACGAGCCATTGGCTTTTTTCTAAACGGCCTAGAAGATTATAATCTTGTGGATCTTAACTGTAAATTTAGCAAAGTAATTGACGATACAGAGAGGGTAGATCATTTCCTCTGTACCTGTACCAATATGTCAAGAAAAAGATAGAAATATCTTGGTAGACCCTTTTTCTAAAATTTAGTTGAGCACTCTAAAATGGATTTGAGAAGTTTTCAAAGTTTCTTTCGTCAATATTCTGTTATCATTTAGGGAAAAATAGTATCAGCTCTACTCGAATTAATTCTTCTATTTTTTGAAGGTTCACTACAACTTTAGATACAAGTGATTATTGACGCGTTAGCATACCCTTCATCTTAAAATAAAAATTACAGTTCTAGGTAAAATATTTACTAAATTTGACGTTTAAGAAAAGACGATCCTATATTGTACAATACGAGTCATTCTATATTAATTGAGAACATAAAACTTAAAAGTACATCTATAGAACGATCAACAATTCAACAATGCCAAAAAAAAAAAAATTTATAATTTATTAAATCTGTTATATTATATATTAAATAAATTAAATTGAAATTTCGTTTTTTTTACAGTTATTTGATTTTTTTAATTAAATTATTTAAAAATTAAATTTTTTATAACCTTCAATAATTATTAAAAAAAAAAATTATTTTTATGTAAATTTTAATTAATTTATTGATTTTTAGTAGCTATACATTTTTATTTATGTTTTTAGTAAAATTAAATTATAAAAAAAATATGAATTAGTTTTTTTTTTTCCTTAAATTAATAAATTTCAAATCTAATTAAAATCGCAAAAAGAAATTAAATCAGTTTATAATTAGAGAAAAAAATTCTCTAACAGAGGACAAAATTATAATGATATTAAAATTAAATAAAAAAGAAAAAATTGTTAATTTTCTTCTAATAAAATTATTGGTCTAAAAATGAATTGTTACAAAGAGTCCGCTTTTTTTTTGCAACTTCTTCATAAATAAAAATTTTGTTTAAAAAAAGATTCTATTTACTTTCTTTAGAAATATATTTACAAAAGAACTTTAATATAAGATTTTAGACCTCTCAATCAGCTCTTTTTAAGTTTTTTTTCCTTTTGGTTTTATATCCTTTTATTAATTTCTTCTGTTTTTTTTTTTTTTTGTTTTTTTTTTTAGAAAACTTCAAAGAAAAAAAAAAAATAAGGTATGTCGAGGTTTATAATTTGAATTTTCTTTCAAGTTCGTTGAACCATTTTTATTGACAGGCCAATAATTTTCTTTTTTTTTTTTTTTTTTTTTTTATCTTCCATTTATTTAAATTTGGTTTTTATAACTATTGAAAAAATGAAGGCATAATATTATAATATTATATAAAGAAAATATAGGTAACCCTAATATAAATACGTATGTTAGATGTACTTATATATTATATAGGTATATGTATCTATAAAATATTATTCATATGAAACAATATTATTAAAAATGTATGTACCATAATATAATGTATAAAACATATATGTATATTATAATATTCGTATCTATACATTATATAAAAATTTAATTCAATTGATTTCCGGACCATTGAATAAAAAATTTCAATGGATATTCTTTCAATAGGAAACAATTAAATGTATATAAGCAATTAATATTTATATGTATATATATACTCTTAGAGATATATCTATAAATTGTATATCTTTAAATTTAAAAAAAAGTCACAAATCTAATACACATACATATATGTACCTATATGTATTATGTATTCCTTAAAATATAATCAAATACATAATATTATAAATAGATACTAAAATTTGTCTGTCTGGTTATTGAATTTTTTTTTATGCACTGATCGTATATAAAAAGAAATTAAGAGTTTCTTATTAAAAGTATCTAATGTAAGAAACATTAAAAATTTATTAAACTTTCATTATTACATTATCGGGCATATAATTATTCATTTTAAAGTCTTATTCTTAAATTTTACTAAAATGATTGGGAATAAATAATAAAAATGTATTTAAAATATAATAAATCATATTAAATATATTAAATGGAAAATATATTTTTTTTAATATTATATTTAAATATTTCCTACTTTGATATTTAAAAATTTTATAATTATTAATATCTAGGTTTTTATTTCATTATCCTGAATAATTTAATTTTCTTTTAAAATCAAAAAAATATACATATGTATCTACATATATGTACATAATATACTTTTATGTAAATTAACAAAACATGAGAATATAATTTTCATTAAAAAATTTATGTAACTGTAACGTGGGAAAACGTTAATTTTTAATATTGTAAAATATATTATAGGTATTTTGTTAATAATGTTTATGTCTTTAATAAATTATAAAAATGAATAATAATAATAATAATTATATCATTTTATTATTTTATAATATATTGAATAAAGTTAATGAAAAAAATTTAAATGGTTTTTGTTCTTATTAAAATCTGACTATAGATTTTGTATTATTCTTTACTGCAATGCCTTTATTAAATACGCCTTTAAGTATGCAATGCATGTACAATAATATTATGCATGTTAAAATCTGTATAATTTTGGTGGCCTCGGTGGGCTAGTTTGCGGATTCAAGTCCTGCAGAGGTAGCAAGTTTTATTAATTGAAAATAAATCCCCCTTGCTACCAAATATAGTGCAAATATATAATATATAATATAAACAAAATACATAATATTAGTGTATAATTGAATAATAGCGTATTCGACCTGTAATGGCTTTAGTATCCGATGGTTTTGTAATATTACAAAATCTTATGTGATTTGTAGATTAATATAAATAAATAAATAAATCTGTATAATTTAGAGCTCTCGGTGTCTCAGTGTTTAAGAATATGGTTTTTTAACCGAGGTGTTGCAGTTTCAAATCTAGCATAGATACAAAGTTTTTTAATTTGAACGAAAATTACTGAAAAGTTATTTATCGTAATATATCCCACTTGCTATGTTAAATGCAGTGTAAATAAAGTTGCAGACTCAAAAAATGAACCAAAAAAAATTAAATAATTCCCTAAAAACATATTTAATATATGCTGAGTATTTCATATTTCATATACAAATATATATATATATATTTCATTAAGATCTAATCACCACTATAATATATATATAATATACATATTCTGGAAATAACGTATACCTAACTCTGATTTTGTAAGCAACTATAATATGGTTTCTAATTGTATTTTCATCATACATATTTTTCAACATACATTCAACAACAAAGCACATTCCATAAAATGGAGCTACACCTTAGAAATATAATAGATTTAAGCTAATTATTGAAAGTATTATTTTGTTACTGTATTCTAATACGCACAATAGGTTAGTTTTTTTTTCTTTTTTTTTTAATTTTACAAAAACATTTTCTGTGCAGAAGGTTTTTCTACAAAAACGGAGTGTTATACTTGAGAACAGAGTGAAACTAATAGGCACATTTTTTTAAATTTTTTGTGCTAAATTGCGCTAAAAAGCAACATAAAGTGCATTTAAAAAAATATATCTATGCATATTATTAATTTTAATATTTTTAAACAAAACGAGGAAGAGTGCAGTAGAGTAGACTGTATCAACTCTAGGATATCCGTATGAACGTAATATATCCTGTTTCTATAAAACTTGATCATCTTTTAAAAACATTCAGATGTTTTAGTATCGACGTTAACTTCAGAGGTATATTTATGTTAATTGTGGAGTTTTATGACAGCTACCCGAATCTAATACGCCTAGCTTCATTAAGTTCCAAGAAATGCTAGAAGCCTGAACCGGTTGCTTTAGACCAATCAAATTTTACAAAAGTTTTTGGCATGTAATTCGACACTTTTTCACTAAATTTCAGATAGCTTCAATAGACACTTGGCTTCAATAGACACTGAGTTATTTTCATTTAAAAAGAGAAGTCGTATGGCAACTATCCGAAGTTGTTGCACCAGCAGAACCTAATTTTACAGAAGTTATTGCCATAAAACTTGATCATCATTTGCAAAATTTCATATACTTAGCTTAAATAGACACTGAGTTTTTTTTATTTAATGAAAGAAGTTGCATGGCAGCTACTCGAATTTCCGTCCGAAAATGTTGAATTTAAATAGCAAAACTAACAATTTTGCAAAAGTGATGTAAACAAAATTTCAGCCTCCTATTACCTTTATTTTTTGAGTTATATTACTGTATAAATTATTAATATTATTTCTATATTTGATTTCTTCGAAAAAAATTTTTCCTTCACAAGAATTTTGTGTTTAGTTTTTCAAAACTTACATTTTCCTAAAATTGATTTCATCTGATTGTAAAATTGATATGTTTAAAAAAAAAATAAAACAAAATTTTATTGTCAAAGTTAAGAAAAATAATAAAAGTATTTAATTTATCTGTAAATATAAAAATAAAAGAAATAATAATGTTAATAATACCTGTCTCTACTCTATATGATTAATTTTTTTCAATAGATAAAACAAAACTTTCATTAGTGTGCATATTTAACTTCTTCTTTCTATGGATATGAAAATTCCAATAATGAATTATCAAAAAAGATAAAAATTTTTAATGAATTTCCAATAATATTATTTTAATCTCAGCATAAAATATAAAAGAGATAAAAATATATCTACAGATAAGTATAATTTTTATTTGATTTGAAGGAACAAAAAAAACTTAATATACATCGAACCCAAAGATAATAAATTTTCCCAACTTTTTGCTACTTTAAGATCCACATAAATATTTTTTTAATTTACTTTGAAGATGATATTAGCACAATATATTACTAGCTACTAATAATATCTAAACAGAGTTTTAAAATAACTTAAGGTTGGTACAAAAACCCACATGAATCTCTATTCTAATCTCTGACTACTCACTAAGTATAAAAAAATTCAATTTAAAATTTTGATTTCAATTCAAAATAATTTGAAAACAAGTCAACGCACGTAAATTTCAAATTAAATAAACTTTTTGGATTACATTTTGATTGAAATAATAAAAATAAAAACATCCTACATAACACCTACAATTTTTTTTATTTTTGATTTCGCAAATAGTTTTTTTTTTTTAAAATGAACTTTACAATAAATTAATCAAAAAAAAAACATTTTTTTTTCCAATTATGGTTCTTAATAAAATTTTACACAATATAAATTTTTCAAACTTAATTTATCGACCCACTGCCTGATAATCTGAATATTAATTTTAATGTGTTCGTTATTATGACTTTCTGTCTATCAGTATGTCTGTCTGTTTGGAAATTTTCTATATAGTTTTAAATGTCACATTTAAATTTTTATCATGTACCTATTGGGTCTTTTTTATTATTTGACCTCTTGGGTCTTATTAATTTAGTAAAAGATGATTTCTTATGTAAGATCGCAAGTTATTAAAATTATATTTTTACGAAATTTCGACTGAAAATTTATTTATCAGTTTTTCATTGATTGAAAATATCAGTGAACATTTTTAAAAAGTTAAAAAGAAATTTTGTCAAATTTTAATATTTGTGTTCTCTTCTGTTTAAAAGCTTCTGTTTTTTCAATTTGCTTCTGGATTTTAAATTTCCCCACAATTAAAACATTGACAGTTTGTTCAAACATTTCTAAAGTGAGAGTCAAAATTTAAAGATCAAAGATTTTTTTTTAACATAACAAACATTTTTTAATTTAATGTTAAACACTAAATTTAATAAATAGTGTTCTTAATGTCGCTTTTTTAAAAGAATGTCGAGAACTTTTAAGTAATTTTGCTTTTATGTACAAATCTGTTTACATTTTTAAAAATTTTGTATTCTTAGTTTATTATTAATTTTTTTTTTTAATGCATTTCTCTGCCACATTATTGTGGAAATTTCACAGGCTTTCCTGTTCAGGCGTGACTGTAAATGTCGTAAGGGGGAATAACTCTTACGACGTGTGTGGGATTTGAATCCACACTCTGTCGGTGTTTACAGCGTATTTTATACGCTCTTATTCACTAGGCCACCGAGGCTCCTATTCTTAGTTTAATAAAACGTATCGTAATCCTTCATAAGAAAAACTGGCTTTAATGTCGTAATTATGATTCTTAATTTTTTTTTGTAGCTTTAGACTTGAATGTACATAATTATGACTATGCATACTTATAATGTAAATTTTTAATAATTTTAGAAAAAATAAAAATTTTAGATAAATTTAGAAAGAATAAAAATTATTCCTTAAGAGCTATCAAACATTTAATCCCCGTAGATAATTAAGATTTTGATGAAAAATTAGATATCTAAAAGTTTATTGAATGAGGGTTTCTATAGTTTTGCTTTGTATTTACCTTTTTTTTCTATAAATTTATATACAAAATAACTCACAGTGAAAACATTCTCTGTTCAAATTTTTGTAAGATACAATTTTATTTTTATTAATAAAATTTTACTTTAATCTAATTTTAATTTTGACAAATTCAAATGATATCTACTAATTCATAATACATATTATGTTATGTATAATTTAATCTAATTTAAGTTTTCTTTTTAATGTGTGTTTTTTGTTTAATAAAAAAAAAAAAATTTAAAACCAATGAAACATGGAGAATAAATTTAGAAATTAATAAAAAAAGAAAACAAAAAAATAGTAATTAATATAACATATTTAATATACAGGGTGCAACGTTCACGTGTTACCAAAATGAAATGGGTAATTGGATGTATCATTGGATGTGTCATTGGGTTATGAAAGACCTCTGAAAATTCTGAAAGTTATGACAAAAAACTGTTTTAATGAATGCAAGGTAGACCTTAATATTTTAACTAAGATAAAATAATAAGACCGGACAGCTAATAAGCTACGGTCATAAAAAAATAAAAAAAATAAAAAAAACTTGTAGAGAATGGAAAACTGTATTACATAAAATGAACATTACATAAATGAAAAGTATATTAATATTGTACGTTTTTGCACCAGTAGCTTAAAGTAAATTCTTAATTAGGAAACTAAAAAATATGAATTTTGAACACCGGAAGCTATCAGTTAATACTAGCAGCTGAAGTAAATTTCATAAACCTTCAAACATGGGTAATTGTTTTGTTTGTATAGCTACGATAATTGTAACGATTTTATAACGAAAAATGTACAAATAAAATATTTTTAAAAAATTTTTTACAGTTCCGTAATATCCTAAAGGAGTCGCGTCCCTGACTAAACAATTATATTTCATTGATATCTAATGAATTATATTTTGATTAAAGAATCAATATATTATGTATTTCTTTTTACATAAAATTTCAATTAAAAAAGAACTAACCAAAAATTTGGAATATTGGAAATTTTTCGGTTGGCACGTTTCTAAAAACTAAAATTCTTAATTTTGCATTTGATTCATAGATTATTTATAAAACAAAAAATAAAATTTTGAAAATTTTTAATGGAAATTTAACCTATAAACTTTTTTAAAATCTCTTTCTTTATGTGGGTTTATCTTTTACATTCTATGAAACAAAAATCCTTTTTATTACCAATATTCTTTGTATGATTTTGAATTTTGTTTTTGTTTTTAAATTAAAAAGGATTTAACCAATTCAAGGTGGTTACAAAAATTTTAATTCAGTTTTTTTTTTTACGTAACATTTTAAAGTGTTGTGGTTCATGGACCAAAAATAGAACAAAAAAAAAAAAAATTATTATGTGATATTCAAAGTAAGTAATTCTTTTTTTTTTTTTGTTTTTTTGTTTTCTTTTTTAAACTTTTGTTTTTTGTTTGTTGTACTATCATAGTGAGTTTCCTGTATGAGTTTCTTGTGTGAGTTTCTTTCTTCTCCAATCAAGGATTCCATATTTTTCTATCTAACACAGAAGAATCTTACAAAATGAAACTATTATATTTTTATTTTTATTGAATTATGTTCCAATTACTTTTTTAATCAAGAGATAAATCAGTTTTAAATTAATTTTACTCTTTTAAAATCAAAAAAAAATAAATAAAAAACTATATATAAATTTTAATTTATATTTCTATTAAAAATAAGAAAATTATCATTATAATATTACAAAATCATATTATTCGATTGTTAAGGTGATGAGTTTAACTTTTTTAAATAAAATCCAAGTATCATTATGTAGAAATATAGCATGCATATATACTATATGACATAGCTTTGTATAGATTAGTGCTCTATCTTATTAGTTATATCCTTTTTGATATTTATATATAGGTATTACGTGCCTTCTTTTTTTTCCCCCCACACACTCCATTTTTATATCCGGTTTCCTTTAATACAATAGGTAAAATGATGTATAAAAAAATGAATGGTCAAAATTAATCCAAAGGTAATATGTTTTTTTTTTTAACATTTACAATAAATTTTAAACTAAAACAAGGCAGAATGTAAACCAATGGTTTTTAAATGCGCACATTTTCAAAAAACAATACAAAACTGTTTAGAATTATATTGCGACTTGCACCAAAATAAAATTTCATATAAGAAAAAAATGTCTAAAATAATAAGACATTTTCTTGAATTTTAAGGGAACTCTACAATATTCACTCATGTGAAATTATAAAGTTGTTGCTTTTATTTTTCCCTTTTATTTCGAAAAAAATTTTCCCAGGTGCTTAAGTTACAGGTGTTCGAAAATAGCAAATTTTCAATTTTTGAGCCCTATTAGTCCTTAAACGAGAGGTGGTAAAAGATCTTTCTGATATTAAGGTTCTAGAAGCGTGCTGGAGATATGAAGGACGAAAAATCTTGCAAAATGTTGTCTTCATAACGGTAAATTTTAAATAGTAAATTGCAAAATATTACATAATATTTTGATATTGTTTAATAAAGGTAAAAACAAGGTTTGAAAATAGGGCTGTTTTGGGTCTGGTACGAAATAATTTATCTGAAGAAAGTTATACTAATTCTAAAAGTTCTTAATTCTAAAAAATGTTGTCTTAATATAACGGTAAAATTAAATTGAATTTGTTATAGATTAATTATAAAGATAAAAAAAATTATTTTGGAAATTGCTAAAAAAAATGTATATATTGGTCATCAAAATCAGCGTTTGAAAAGCACAAAGCAAAAACTGTGGAGGCCTCGGTGGCCTAGTGGGTAAGAGCTTATAAAATACGCTGTAAACACCGAGGGAGTGTGGGTTTGCATCCCAAGGCAGAGAAATGTATTAAAAAAAAATATGTGCTGAGCTGTGCTTAATATAAAATAACAAGCGCTTTGATTTGTATACTGAGTTTTTTGCTTTTGCTTTGCTTTCACAGTATATTTCGAAGTAAAAGTAATTGTTTTTATATTTCGTTTCTTTGTTGTCATAAGCATACTAAAACAGGTCATTTTATTCAAAATGTAAGGAATTGTTATCTGTATGCACTTTATGAAGGAAAATAGTATTATCTGATATAGATAAATAAAATTTCTTTTACTTAATGTCAGTTAAAAAATTAAAATATTATAAAATTCTAGAGAAATACAGATTTAGTAATTCTATTTCCAGTCTGTAGGTATTATCTTCATTTACATTTAATGTGAAATTTATACCAAACTTGATTTATAGAAACAAATTGTAATACTATGTTCTAATTTAATCATTGGATCCCAATTATAGTTACGATTATGACAGCAAACTGTGAAAATTTATATAAATTTTAAATAATAAGTAACTAAACAGCTCTAACAAACAATTGTTTAATAGTAACATGATTATTTATAAACCAAAATTAAAGTTATTTCAAAATAAAAATGTATTTTAAGTTGTATTCCATTAGAGATTTTAAAAGAACTAAGGTTCTATCACAAAACTAACTTTTAATATCATTCTTTATTTTGTTAAATCCTTTTAAAGAGTTTTGTTTTTTTAGTTAAAGTAAATTCAAAAAATTTTCCAATATTTTTTTTTTTATTCCTAACATTTTCTTTTAATTTCGTTAGTTTTTTTTTTTTTTTTGTATTTTATTCTCTGTTTTGTTATAATATACTTAAATAATTATCAAAACATAAAGGAAAACAAAAATTAAAATCGATTCACAAAATAAAATAAAAAAAAAAAAAAAAAAAACATATAAGACAACAGAAAAGCATTATAATATCCAACCAGTAAATTGTTCTTAACTATCCCATAGGATCATGTTTGCCAATTGAACAACTCACAAAAGTAATTTTTTATACAAATCGAATATATTTTGTATTCAAGAAGAGATTTTTTTTTTTTTTTTTTTTGAAACAAAACAATAATAGAAACAGAAAAATTATAAAATAAATTGTACATAATATCTTCATTCCTATACCTTGTATATTTTTTTCTTCTTTCAATACTTTTTCATGAAAAGTATCTATATACAATTTATACATACTCATACATACATATTAATATTAGGTATATATGCTTTGTATAGATACATTAGTGCCTTCTTATATGCTTTTTCTTACATTTTATGTAGGAGTACCTTTTTTCTTCTTTTTCCTCACCCCCTTCACACAATCTGTTTTACTCTTCAAAAAAAAAATAAAAAATCTTTCATTAAATTGGTTACTACCATGTATTTATTTGATTTTCATATTATACTTTACAAATGAATAAACTCTTATAAAACATTTCATATATAACATGGCAAAAAAATTCATATTAAGTATTAGAAATATCGTTAAGGATATACAAAACGGAAGTCCTTCAATTTTTTTTCAAAAAAAAAAAAAATAAAATAAAATAAAAAATAACACAACAATATCAATTTCGTAAAATAGTGATAAAATGGCGAAAAAAACATTAAAAAAAAAAAAACAGGAAAGTATAAAAATATAATAACAACAAAAATATAAGATAATTTTTGAGTTCTTTGAAATGACGTATCAAAACAGAATAAAAATGAAACTTTTCTAACTTCAACCCACATTTCATTAAATTCATAATATAGATACACTTATGCACGTGTAAATTTATTATCAAAGTAACTTTAAAAATAATGCATATTAACAGTTATTGATTCACAAATCACAAATCAAAGATGAAAATATACTTTTATTTAATGGGGAGGAAAAATTTTTAGATTTCATAAAATAGAAATAACTTTTTTAAGTTCTTTCATATTTTTTTCTTTCTTCTTTTAAATCCTCTATACCTCTAGAAACAGTATTGGGTGTCGATAAATTTCTTATTTCTAGTGATTGGCTTCAGTTCTACAAACGATTTTCATATTGCAAAAGAATATTTTTTTTCCATACTGGAAAATAACTAAAATTTTTTTTCTTTGATTCAGTCTTAAATTATATGATAGCTATTTTAAAACTTTTTACTTTATTTACTGTTAGCAACACACTGCACTTCTGGGGCCTCGATGGCCTAGTGGGTAAGAGCGTATAAAATAAGTTGTAAACACCGAAGGAGTGCGGGTTGGAATCTCACACACTTCGTAAGAGTTATTCCCCCTTACGACATTTACAGCCACGCCTGAAAAGGAAAGGCTGTGGCAGAGAAATACACTAAAAAAAAAAAAACAACTTCACTTCTTCTATTTCAAGACGTTAAAATATATTTTATTTTTCACTTTGGATCTTTCACTCTATTTTTGTTACTAACAAAAGAATACATAATTTCGAACTTCTTAGAAATTTGAGGAAAACTCATATTTTATTTTTCATTGGCAATGGGATGGAAATGTTTAAATGACAAAATGGAAATGTTTAAGTTTTCACTTTTAACAGTGTAATACAAACAGAATACATAAAAATAGGTACGTCGAATTTATTTTTTGAGGAAAGTTATTTTCTATATTGCACTCGTAGATTTTTTCCATTCAATCAAAAAATATCTCATTAGTTCATTTTAACTAAACTTCAATCATAGTTGTTACAGCTAATAATCAACTACTACATATTTATGAAATCAGTAGTGAGTTATATGATGTGGAATGAAATATTTTTATTACATTTGATTGTTATGATTTAAATTAATTATATTGTATGACTAATTTTATGTCTAGAATTAAGCAATAAATAGTACCTACAAAGTAGAATTTTCCATTATCAGTAAAATTATTTCAGATACTTACATTTAAAAATTCGAGAGCAAAATATTTTTATTGTCGCAATTTTAAAATAGGTACTAATTTATATTAGTTCTACTAAGTATTGAAAAGTATGAACAATCAATCGGGTTATCCCAAAATTAAATGCCAAAATGTAGAAGAAAAGAGTTCTAAAATTGATTTACAGAACTTTCTTGAGGATATTTAATTATGCAATATGCATCTGAATTTTTTTTTTTTAAGGCATTTTCCTGTCCAGGCGTGGCTGTAAATATCTTAATGGGGAATAACTTATTCCAACCCACACTCCCTCGGTGTTTACAGCGTATTTTATACGCTCCTACCCACTAGGCCACCGAGACCCCAATCTAAATTTAAAAAACTATTATTTCACATGTAAATGGTGTTCTGTTGCTTAAACGTTAGTTACTCAAACTTTTTAATTTTATGTCAAACTTGTGACAACCAATAGACCATATAAGCCGTAATATACACTACAAAATATAATCAAACAATCAATCTTTTGCAGCAAGTAAATTTCGAAAGGAGTAATACAAAAATACCTTAACCAGTTTTATATTTATAGAAAATAAAGTTTTTTTTTCTCAAATCATTATAAAATAGCCTCTAATGTCCTGTAGGTTTAACCAATATTAACACAACTTATTATTTAGTCAAAGTAAAATTTTAATTTGCTTAGGCATAAAAAATATTAAATTTTTAACAGTGCTTTTGATTTGGGAAATAATATTGAAATTAAAATTAATCAAATCTAAAAATACAACCAACACAAAGTTTTTCTATATAAACTTTATAACAGTTTTTTTTCGGAATAATTTTTATAAAATTTTAGCTTCTTCTTAAAAAAGTTTTATTGTTAGGGTTTCTGCTCAGAATTGAAATAAAATAACTAAAAGAAAAATTTTACGTTTTCGTAAAATAAAAGTAATTAAACTAAAAAATAAGTAATTAAACTCATTTTTAAATTAAAAATTTAAATTTAGTACAAAATAAAAAATATTTTAACGTAAAATAAATTTATAGGGGGCCTCGATGGCCTAGTGGGTAGGAGCTTATAAAATACGCTGTAAAACAGCGAGTGAGTTTGGGTTCGAATCCCACACACGTCGTAAGAGTAATTCCCCCTTACGATATTTACAGCCACGCCTCAACAGGAAAGGCTGTATAATTTCCTGTCCACATTTATATGGCAGAGAAATGCACTAAAAAAAATTTAAAGAATTTCTGTTTTTTGTAAAACACTGTAGATAAACTCCATTGATTTAAAAAAAAAAATGTTTAACACTTTTGTAATACCTCTTATGGGAATGTGTGAAGTAAATAATGTTAAAAAGAAGAAAATGAATTCATACGTACATATAGTAACTATATAATATACTGTTATCTTATTATATAAGTAGATACCTATATAATTTTCTTTTTCACTTTTTATTAAGGATATATGACACCTTACATTACTCAATGCTTTTTCATTATATTCTAAACAAAATATAATAAATAAAAGAGGAGAAGAAGAAAATAAACTCTAGAGGACGAAAAATAAATGTTTTTTTTCTATGAAGTTGATTTTTCACACCCAATTTTTATTATAATATGAATTTTTACTGTTCTTTTGTTCACCAAAATATAAAAAAAAAACAAAAATGGATAAAGTAAAAAATTTCCCTATTGTCTGTTTAAATAATACCTACCTATACAAAAAAAGAACAAAAACAGAATCGGGAATAAAATAAACGAAAACCTTTCCCAACTATAATTTTTTTTTTATTTTATTTTTTTATTTTATTTTTCATTAAAAGTTCAAATACAAGTATAAAAAAAGGAATGGTTGATTTTATTTTAAATTTTTTAAGAAAAAATTCACTACCTAACGATATATATATATATTAATTCGCAATAAAAGGGGTGGTTCAAATATTTATATAAAAAGTTTAATCTATCCTAAATTTAAAAAGTTGTAGGATTATAATAATATTTAATTTAATATTCTAGTCAGAAGTCTTATAAATTCTCCAATTTCCATAGTACATATTTAATTTCTCAATCTACATTAGATACATAGTAATTACATACTTAATTAATAATGAAAATACTTAATTTTTCAATTATTTTAATCCTACTAGTAAATGTTTAACTACTTTTACGTTTTCTTCAAAAAAAAAAAAAAATAAATAAATAATCTCAGAAATTATCTGGCTTATGGCGTAATAATTAAGTCGTATGTGTCTTTCAATCCTGATCAGATCAAATTATCATTAGTAAGTATATTATTATACCGTTAAATAATAATAATAATAATAATAATAATAGCTGCTGTAATGGAGCTACCTTTACTTATTAACTCATGAAGGAAAATTTTTAATAATAACAGCTGCTATAATGTTCTTCAGTTATTACCTGGTGTAGACAGATGTCATATACTATTGCATGTTGTAACTGTAAATGATTCCGTCACGCTGTTATTAGCAAAATATTAATAATATTTTCCAATATAGAAAGTTTGCACATCTATGTTTTATCCTTTCCTTTACGTACTTCTTGCGTGTGCTGATTAGAGCGTCATTATACTGGTTAAAGGGATAGATGTTTTTAGATACTAAAAATCTAACACTATACAAAAACGGTATTCTTCGTGTCTTTGGAAGTATCCCACCTCCCTTAGGAAAAATATCAAACAACTACTCAGAATGCTATCATGTATATTATAAATCAAAAGCTTTTTCCATCCAAAATGTAACGAAAAATATAATGTAGGGGTATTAAAAATTTAAACTAATTATGAAAAAAGACTTTAGTTATAGTTTTAAATAGATTTTTCCTTCTAAATTGTTTATGGCGTAGTGATTAAGTCGTTCATTTCACAACTGAATGGTCTGGGTTTCAAACTAATTTTTGTGTTTCTTAATCTTGTATAATAGCTAAAACCGAAAAAAAACAATATCTTAATTAAAATAAAGATTAAGAAACTGAACCTTAGTCACATATATATATAATAAAACGATTTAGTGGAGGCCCAATGCTTCTTATAGGAGTGAAAAGGTAAAAAACGAAGAATAAAAATTTTTTTTTTTTTGATACATGCATATATTATTTTCGTAATATTTAACCCTTTGGTTATTATTACCAAAAATGAGTACATCAGGTTAATTCTTATAAAAAAAACTAATTAAAATAAGAATGACTAATAGTTTAGTTGTTTTTAGTGTTGCAAAATGAAAATTTTTAAAATTTAGTTTATAACAGTTAGTTTATATGACAAATTTTACAATACCTAAGGGTGCTATAAATATTAAATACAAATTATAATCATCTAAGATTATCTATTACTCAGAAATATAAAATTATTAAAAAAATTACAGAAAAAAATAACCAAAGTTTTTCCTTTAAACCCTTATTCAATAACATGATATTAATTTTTCTCTTATAACAAAAAATAATATCCTTAAAAAATCAATTATTTTTACCGATGAAACGGTTAAAATAAAATATAATTTTCATTTTTTTTTGAATTTTTTACTAAACTTTTTTTGTTTTTTGCCAATTTTTTACAATTTTAAAATTGAATTCTTTTCATTTCCTTATTTCTGTATACTGTATCTCTTTTCTGTTTGTTTTATTTCGTTTTTTTTTTTTTTTTTGTTTGATTTTCTTTTATAAGTTTCAAGGATATTTTGTTTCTACTTATATTATTTGAAATTCATTAATTGTATAAAAGTTTATATATTATATAAGACAATCATACATCAATAGATATACTATATATAACGTTTAAATATAACTTGGTATATGGATATTATATGAAAATAATTTAATGTATTTATTTTGTTTTATATACATTATACAGGATGTTTCACATAAAAGTGCAAAATATTTTAGGATGTAATTCCAGAGATTAAAACTAAAAAAAAATTTTATGGGTGGAGGGGGTCTATTATTAGTCCTTTTTGAGATATTAGGATATTTAAGTTTTTTTTGTTTTACATTATTAATTGCCGAATAGCTCTTAATTCACATGCACCACAGAAGTTAACATAGTCTAATTTGAAAGCTTATTCTTCAAGCCTTCATCATCTGCTTATGAATTTGTTGTCTTGGAGTCTTTCTTATTTGTCTTTACTAAATAAATTTTTAAAAAATACTAATTTTTTCTCAAACAAAATTTTTTTGTGTGATTTATTTTGTGGTTTTCTATAAGAAATGCTCTTAAATTTTGGCTTATATCTGGGAAACGGTAAAAATTAAAAGAAAAAAAATACTGGGGACAAGATTATGGTAGTTTATAAATGATTTCAAATTTTATATAATAACGGTACCTTAATTGGCCATTTTTAACGATACCTTAATTTAGCCAGTATGTAAAGAAATTTAAAAATTTTTATAATATTATGTTCTTAACTCATAATTAAAATAGTAATTATCCTAAGACAATAAATCCTTCAGCACATGATCAAACAGACTAAGTTGGCTTCTGTAAAGCATTTGGATCAACTGTTATTCGGCAAATAATAAAAAAAAACAAAATAACATAAAAGTCCCAATATCTCGAAACCGACTAATAATAAACCCTCCCCCCTTCTCATATAATTTTTTTCTAGTTTTGGTCTCAGATATCACCTCCGGAAATATTTGCACTCATATGCGAAACACCCTGTATAAAGCGAGGTGAAACATAAATATCCGAAAAAAAAACTTCGAAAAGAATAAATTTCTTTTATTTTTTTTTTATCATTTTTGTATTCCTATGTATTAAAAAAAATTTTAGTATTCCAAAAAAAAAATATTCTTATTAGATTTAACTCTATCCGTGTGCCAGTTCGACGATTTTTGTTTACATAAATTTTTACTTTAGATACATTAAAATTATTTAAAAATACATCCATTGATTTGATCTGCAAACTAAAAAATTATTGTTCAAGAATGTGTTTTTTTTTTATAAGTCCTACGAGTCTTACTAAAGGAGCTTAAATTTGTCAACTAAGTTAAATTACTTGGAGGGTTACAGAAACATTAAAATGATAAGAAATTAATACTTCCGCTTCATAAACAACATAAAAAGTAAATGCAAAAAGTACAAAATCTTTCTTTAAAATTAAAATTTTAAACAAAGGAACATTTAAATCTAAAATTTTACAAAACTTTGGACATCTTCTTTTAAAAACTTTTCGTTTTACATATTATTACCTATACTTTTTTTTTCTCATTTTTCTTTTACTTTTTTTGTTTTTACTTTGGCATGGTAAAAGAAAAAAAAATTACGGAAGAAAATATGTAAAGAAAGCGTTTTAATATCAAAGAACTATCAACATTTAAGATAAAAACATCATAAAAAGAAATGCAATAACAAAAAAAAAAAAAGTAAATAAAACAAATAGAAAAAGTCAAAATGAAAATTGTAAATCTAAAAAAAAATTTAAAGGCATAGTAAATTGAAAGACAATAAGACAACATCATAACATCAAAGCTAATCAATTTTTACTACAGAACTTTTTTAATAAAAAAAAAATAAAGAGAAAGAAAAATAGAAAATAAACAAGGCAGAATGTAAACCAACTGTTTTTAAAAGCGCACATTTCCAAAAGATAATAGAAACTGTATAGAATTGTGTCTTACACCTTAATTTGAAATTTTTTCTTAGAATTTTATACAGATAATAAGAAAAAATGGGAAAATAAGACTTTTTTGAAATTTTGAGAGGCTGTAAGCCCTGTTCATATAATTAAGAAAAGTCGTTAACTCATGTAAAAATATAATTATTGAAGCTTTAATTTTTATGTCTTGCCGAAGAAACGTTTGTACAGGTGCCTAAGTTACAGGTGTTTAAAAATAGCAAATTTACAATTTTTGAGACCTAATAGCCCTTAAACAAGGTGTGGTATACAAAAAAATTTTCTGAGGGTACTTATACTAATTCTTACTTCAAATTTTCAAGTCCCTATTTAAAAGTGTGCCGGAGTTATGAAGATAGAAAAATCATGCGAAATTTGATTTTTACATAACGGTTAATTTAAATACTAAATTTAAAAATATTGTATAATTTTGATATTGATTTATAAAGAGGAAAAATTCTATATCGAATGGTGTTTTCAGATTGAAAAAATGTTAAGTAGAACATAAGATTATACGCATTTGAAAATGGGACTTTTTCAAAATTTGAGGGGCTACAACTCCGTAGTAGATGGGGCTACATGAAAAAGTTGTTCTATACAACATTAATTTTTTTATGAGACCTACCCATGGTTGACATTTTTTTTTCCTATATCTTTAACGGTGTAGAAGTTTTGCAAAGTGACGGACGAATGGACAGAGTGAAACTAAATAGCTACATTTTTTCAAAATTTTTTTCGAAATGTACTGAAAAAGAATGGAAAAAGAGGAGATTTTATTTCTTATTTTTTTGTTTCTTTTTTTTCTATTTCTTGGTAAAACTTTTTAAATTTAACCAGAGCAATTATTGTTTTCAATTCTTTAGAGATTGCACAACCAAAAATTGAAAAATTGAATATCCTTGTATTTTTGAAGGAATTTTGGAAAAAGTGAAAAATTTAGATAATGAAAAAATGAAAAGGTTAATCAATTTGTAAGTTTATTAATAACTTTCGTGGAAAAATCTTAAGATATTTAAAAAAAAAAATAAAATCGGCTTACGGCTAGTGTTATCAAAAAAAAAAACAATTAAAATAACTTATCAAATCGTGGTCCTGAACACACAACTGGTCAACGTTTTCTACATATACAACACAATCTTTACTTGTTATTATCTGTTACCCAAAAATATATATTTTACTTTGTTATTTTAAATTTCGAAATAATCTGTAGATTTATTTTTTTATAAAAAAATTTAATTTTTGATATCTAGTCTTTCTTTTAATATTTTTATACAGTATTTTAACTATGTAAGCTCATTATTAACCACACAATGTACAAATGGTTAAAAAAAAAAATAAACAAAAATGTTATTATGTAGCTATAAAATGGCATAAACGTAGAATATACCTATACGTAATGTATAAAATCATACTATTTTTTTGTTTTCATTTTTTATATTTTTAAATTTAATATTTTTTGTCAATGTTTTTGAATATATGAATATGTAATAGAGTTGCCAGCTTCAATATAATCTATTAAAAATAATCTTTTTGCTAAGTAATATTTAATAAAAAAAATTTTTTTTTTTTTTTTAAATTATGGATATAAAAAAATTAGTAGATATTCGTCTAGACATATTATATTATTTAAATATGTACCTATATATTATATGCCAGTTCTAAAAAATTTCTTCTAAAGATATTTTTAAAAAAATTTATTATAAAAGAAACCTTTTTAAATTGGTTTAAATAGTAGCTTGAGTTTTTTTTTTTACTTTCTATATTTTATTTTGTTTTTATTATAACCCAATACTTCATTTTATCATAAATCCAGTATATAAAGTTGGTATGAGAACTTTTTTAAAAGATACCTCCTACCCTAAATTTCTGAAAATAAGTTTAGTTCTGTGAGACTGTGACTAATAAAATAGTCATTTTTTTTATCATACCTAGTGATTTTTCTCATGTGGAATATTTTCGTGTTTTAAATTCAAAATTGTCTTTATTGTTTTTTTACTAAATATAAAAGCTTTTAATATCTAATAATTTTGTAGAATAATCAATATCTCATGTTTTACTTCTCGACCGCTAAGCCCCATCTATTCTATTGTGTTATACATTTCTAATATTTTTATGATTCAATTTATTACAAACTAACATTTTAAATGATTTGAATCATTAACAGTGAGTCTTAATTTTAATAAGCAAAATAATAGATATTCATATTAACGTTCAAGAATGTTTTTAATTGACGATTAAAATTGATAAACGTTATCTAAAGTTTAAATTTTTAAAACTTTGTATTTCATTATCTTAAGCATTAAATTTCTAAAAAAAGATTATGTGAGTATATCATTTCTTACATAATATTTTTACCTTTTAATAGTTTATAGATATATTGTTGTTTTTTTTTAAAATGTATAATATATATACGTACATATATTGATGATATATATATATATATATATATAGTATATACAAAAGAAAACTAAAAAATCCTTTTAATGTTTGTGGATACCTACCATGTTTTAATTTTTTTTGCTTTGTTTGATTTTTTTTTGAGTTCCTTTAAGAAACTTGATGCTTTTAAGCATCCTTTTAAGAGTAAAAATGATGGAAAAAAAAATTTTATTTTCGGCTCTGTTTGATGATTTGGTTCTCTTTTATCCTTATTTCTTCTTTTATTATTTGTTGTTCTGTTTTTCTTTATTTTTTTTTTTTTGGATGTTTTGTTTTTTGTTCCAAGTTTCTCTTTTTTTTTTCAAAAATTCATTTTATTTTTAATATCTTAGAACATATTTTATATATATATATTCATATGTATATGTAGGTACATACATAGTAAATACTTTTATGAGTTTTTGTATGAATCGGTACAATGTAATTTTTTCTACTAAAATTTTATTGTAGGTTCACACTTTTTTAAAAGCAATTTTTTTATTTTTAGCCACCAGCTGTCATCTTATTTTAAAGGAAAACTTAATTTTCTTTTCGGGATTAAAATATTGTATAGAACTAATTTTGGATATTTCTTATTAATTCTTAACATGATGATATATAAATATTGGGTAGAATACATAAGACTGAGATTGAACTCAAATCTTACTTTTTCAAATAAAAATTACGAATTCAGGGTTTTATTTGAAAGAGTAAAATTGGAGTTCAATCTCAATTTAATGTATTCGATCCAATATCTATATATCATCATGTTAATAATTCAAAAGATTCAAGAAACTTAATTAAGGTTCTTTAAATCATTTTGATTCAGCTGCATGATGTGAAACAAGACATTATAAAAGAGTTCAAAAGTAGTAAATTAAATTATTGATATACAGCACGAGGTACAGTTTGTTTAATTCTCCTTCGAGTTAAAAAAAAACTTAAATTAGGTATATGTGCAACCACAATGTTTCGATTAAAACGGCATAAGCTTAATCATACAAACACCTCTTGCTACCTCACATACTCTTTAATGCTATTATTCATTATCTATTTACTAATATTTGATATTACATAACAATTTAGGTGACATCAGTATTCTGACACTTTCGACTACTGAGGTCATTATGGGTTTAAATAAAATAAAAATGTTAATTTATCGTAGTTTCAAAAATTTGGTAAATACTAAGTATTAAGTGAACTACTAAATACTAAGTCCTAAAATTATTATTTTTATTTATGTATAAACGAAGTTAAAGTAAGGATTAAAAATAAAAGTTTAATAATTCTATTATATTTTGATCAAAAAATGGAAAACTGAAACTATACGTCTTATTTACTTCTTAATGATTTTAGGTACTTCTAAAATTATGCTTATTATTTGTCTTGATAAGATTTAAATATAAGTATATAATACATATTTACATACCTATATCTCCGTGTTTTTATGATTTAACAAAGAAAGAACTAAATTTTTGTTGTTGTCCTTATATTTTCAGATGTGAGTACAAGTACACTTTTAAGATTTATATTCAGTTTCTTCTGCATAAATTTTCTAACATTTAAATTTCTTGAAAAATTTGTTTTCCAATAAGCATTTTCTAAAAATGCAAACAAATTGGCGTGATGGAAAAAAGTGTAGAACATTATTTCACAATTTTTCGTATCATCCTTACGCAGGGATCATACTAATTTTCTTTGTATCATTCCAATTTAAATACAATATATCTATTTTGTCGAAACAAAAACTACATAATATTGTTAATTATTTAATCTAATATTATATTCAATAAATTGTAGTAATATCAATAAGGTTCAAGGATATATATGTCATTTTGGGCTGGATTTTTATTTATTTATTTATATTAATATTACATACATTAATGTAGTGCAATATTATTGAACCATCGGCTACTAAGGCCATTATAGGTTTTTTTATACTATTATTAAATTATATATTATATTATTTATTTTATATACTATATATTTACATTATATTAGGTCGTAAGGGGGGTATGTAAAGAAAAAAACTTACGACCTGTGTAGGGATCGTACCCACACTCCTTCGGTTAATACGCCACACGCCTACCCACTAGGCTACCCAAGCCTCTTGGGCTGGATATTAATAATATTAGTAAAATACTAGAAAGAACAACATTGCATAATTTTAGGGATTTTTAGTTTTTTTCTATAACAAAAAAATTAGTAAGCACTTATTTTTTTTTTTGTTTTTTTTCTTTCTTTGTTTTATCATTATTATTTTGATTTGTCTCTTTCGCACTTTATAAATTTAAATAAATGGCTAATTCTTTTCTTTTCCACTCTTTTGTTTTGTTTGTTCTTTTAAGTTTGTTGGTTGTCTTGATGATGTTTTATATATTTTATATTTGTATTGAAAATGTTATATTTTTTTAATAATCATTATATATATATGTATATCTATATATATATATATATACCTATTATTTTTGTTTTTGCATATGCATATGTATAACATTGCGCAATCTCTTAACGAGTTTGTTTTTTTTTTCTGTTTAACTTTTTGTGTTTTGTTATTTTCTTAAAGTAATAATGGCGTAAGGATATACCGTTCGCGCTTTGAATACTATATTAAGAGTTTGTGGGGAAAAATGTATAAGAAATAAATTTAAGTTATAATTTTTTTTTTTTTTGCACATTTTTCTTTTTGTTTTTGTTAAATTAGATTTTCACATGCGAAAGGATATCTTTTTTATGTGTTTTTTTTTATAATTTTAGATTTTTGTTTCTTTAATTTTTGTTATTGCTATATATTTTTATTATATTAGTGAATAAAAGTGTTTTGCATATTTTCGTCTAAAACTAAAGCAAAAAAAAAAATACAAAAAAATTTTTTTTTTTTGTAAGAAAATTTTATTACCCAAATCTTAATATAAGCTCTTTTGAAGATATTTGCTAGAAGAATGGGTTAAAATTAAGTTTTTTTTTTTTATCATGTTTTGTATTGTTAGGGGAGGATTTCAAAAATGATCAATGTTCGAGATCAATGAATTTAGAATTTTACGCATACTATTGAAAATTTTATAGTAAAACCACATAGTTTAAAAGACTCCTTTAATAAAATTATTAGCACATTACTTACTAAATTTAGATTTTTAAAAAAATTTCTATATATGTATGTATATGTCTAATTTTTATATTTTTTAACACTAGACAATATTAAACAATAATTATTTGTTTGCATTATAATACCACCTTCTTCTAAAGTTTTTATTTTGTTAACTAAAATACTATAGATCTTCGGAAGAGCCCCCATTTTCTTTCTTTCCAATAATATTTTGAATCCTTTTTACTTTAACATAGGGGTTAGGTTATGGTTGAATTGGGATATATAGATCAAATATAAAAAAAAATTATAATAAAATAAAAAAAAAAATTTTCTTTATATAAAAACAAGGATAAATTAAATTTGTTCAAGGATTTGGTTGAGATATTAAGAATGAACACTGTACCTGACTGATAAAAGAAAGAAAACGAAAACAAATAAAAATAAAATTTAATTTTTTATTCTAGTAATTGACATAGATATTGTTTGAAGAAATTTAAAATAAAAAAGACCTAAAACAAATTTCCATAAATTTTATTCTCTTCATATTATATTGTTTGTTTTCATTTAAAAATTTTTTTTATTATTATTAATATAGTAATAAATTTTTCAAATAAAACATAAATAAATAGCAAAAATTTATTAAATTTGTTTTGTGCATTTGAAATACGGATAGGATAGCTGTTTTATGCAATATATGTGATATAATCATTCGTTTTTATTTAGTTTAACTGCACAATACAAAATTTTAAGAATTGAAATTATACGAAAGCGTATTAGATAAAAGATCATTTAGAAGAATATCCCGATTAAAAAAAATACCTTCTAGTGAATCTGCAGTGCACTTAATGCGTATTGCGTAAATTGAAAAATTATAAAGCATTATCATATAATATTATTATCTTAAATTTATATTTCCATCTTTAACTACGATAACTTTTCCTTAATGTAATTTGAATTATTTTTAAGTTTTATTTTTGTTTAGTGCATTTTTCTGCCACATAAATGTTAACAGGAATTTACACAGCTTTTCCTTTTCAGGCGTGGCTGTAAATGTCGTAGGGGTGAATACCTTTTACGACATGTGTGGTATTTGAACCCACACTCACTCGGTGTTTACAATTTATTTTATACGCTCTTACCCACTAGGCCATCGAGGCCCCAATAACCGAAATATATTAATAGCAATTCAATTTAAATAAAAAAATAAAATATTGTCAAGTATAACATAGTATTTGTACCGGATAACAGATGGCGCATAACTAAACAAAAAGTATATAACATTTTCATAAGCTTATGCAAGTAATTAACAGCTCAATGAGTAATATAACGATGAAAGAAATATTGAAGATAGGTTTAATATAAATAATAAGAGAAGAGTATAACTGAGAAGAGTATATTATAAAATAAAAAGCGGATAATGAGTGTGGGGATAAAAATAAATATCAAATTATGGTCATCTTGTATCAACATTACAACAGTTTTCAATTTTGTTTAATTATCCATAGTATATAGAAGTTAAAAATCAATCCTAACAAACGCAGTCAGGTAAGTCAGTGATGCAGTTAAGCAGATTCTTTTTGAGAACTAACTCTCATAATATGTATACTAATTTTGATTTAGAATTAAAAAAAAATACTTCCTCATGTTGAGAATTAACAACGGTGGTTAAAAATGGGTTCATTAGTGAATAAAAATAATTGTGTCAGTGAAAATTATTAATTCGAAATAAAGAACTATGAACAATATCAGTTTTTTTGACATCAACAGTGACAAAAGATTTCTCAGATATTTTCTGATTGATGCAAAAAAAAAACTGTAAAATAAATTTTTTTTTTATCTTAAATGTTGTCATGACGATAGCTATACGTGAAATGCTGAAAATAGAAATTATTACAAGATAAATAGATAAAATTCTCTATTCACATAATAAGATAAATTTATTTCTAAAGTTTAGTTTATTTTTTTTTTTTTTTAATTTATTATATATAAACTTCAATCTTTATAACTGTTTGTCCTTTATATTATCAGTCTTCCAGTATGAATAAAAATATTTATTTCTATAAATTGGTCATCAATTTAAAATAGATGTCTACATTTTATTGTATTGTATTATATTAAAAAAATTTTATTATAAGAATAGAAAAAACAAAAAACTGAATTATAGGTAGGTATATATGATATTTAGATTTTTTTAATTTTTTGTTAAAATTTTATTTGTTAGACGATGACTACAATATTTTTTTAAACAAGAGAAAAAGAAAAACATAATAAATTAATCTATACTTAGTAAAACTAAATAGAGTAGGTATCTAAAAAAAACCACAGTACTTAAATTACATTTCAATCAGGTTATATTTATTAATTTTGTTCAGCTCATATTATACCAATCATTAATACTAGATATTATTATATAGCTCGCCGACATGCCTAATAAAAAGATTATTCTCAATTTGTATAATCAGCTAACTTTCAACCTTTTACTTGAATGTTAAATAGTTTAAAAAAAAATGTTCATATATTGTTCTTGTATTGTTAAATATAACAGTAATATAATAATATTACTTATAATCCCTTCAACAATTCTATTACAAAATAACGCGATAAGATTTCCATTTTCCACATTGAAATTTATTTCAACAAAAAAACATATGGAAGGTATACTTAACTTCAAATGAAAAAGGATTAACTATATTATGTAACTAAAGTAACGGTAGAAGTATTATTCTTTCAATATTGTTATCACTATATGCATACTCTATACATGTATAATTATTGTTTTACCTTTAATGAATGTAACACGTGTTGTCATATTGTAAAAACAAAAGACATTGAAAAGCTAATTATTCAATGATAGTGATAAAGGACACGTGTTCATTATAATACAGTACCTACACATATATTATTATTTAGTTTTACTACATGAAAAACTTAACCGAAATAAAAACAAAATAAATAAAAACAATAAACAAATAAAAAAAAAAAATTAAAATATGCACATCTTTTTTATTATTTACCCGTATTCCAAAAGGATTAAAAGAAAATTTACAAACTGCTATAAATTGTGTAAGCAGTAAAGCATTTTTTTTATGGTTTTCACCCTACATTTAATTTTGTGGTTGTTATCAAAAAAGTGGAAAAATATTATATAATTATTTTAAGGAAATAAAGAATAGAAGAAAAGTTTTCCGGCAAAAGTTTTTCGTTAAATTTTTTTTTTTTTGTTGCGGGGAGAATCAAATAAATTTAATGATGTTAAGACAAATTAAGTTTTTCCAGGAAAATATTAAAGGAAATTAAAAAAAAAAATTAGATATTATGTTAAATTATATTATGTATGTATCTAATATTAGTGTTGGAAGTTAGATTATGCAACAAATACAAGTATTTTTAGAAGATTTTACTTTTTTAAATAAAATTGGGATTTCATTGCAAACATTTGATTCTAAAAATTTCTAAGATAATTTTATTTTCAAAAATAAACATTCAACAATTTCCTTAGATGCAGACCTTAAATTAAATGTGACATTGAAACTTTGTAAATATAAAACGGTTTAGTTTATACAGTTACCCAGAATTCAAAGTTGCAGAACGCGATTAAGAGGACATTTGCGGAGTGTCCCTCTTGTTAAAAGTTTTTTTATGAAGTATTCCTATTGTCAAAAGCATTTTTGTAAAGTGATACTTTATTAATACTTTGTCAAGTACCATTAAATGAAATTTCTTTTTGAGAAATAGATTTAGGAAAACTGGCGTGCTTAGGTAAATAAAAATAAGTAATGAAAACCAAAAAATTAACTAATGTATGTATATAACATTTAGAAAAAGCTAAAAAATGTTGATCGATACTTAAATTGTAATGACAACTAATGTTAAGAGATCGTTTTAATATTTTATACATAAAGTTTTAAAAAATATTAACAAACCAAAAAAAAAAAAAAACTTTTATTAAAATCCTTAAATATGCAATATTCTATCTAAAAAATAATGCAATTTTGTCAAGTTAATGAATAATCTGGGGCTTCGGTAGCCTAGTGGGTAGGCGTGTGGCGTATTAACCGAAGGAGTGTGGGTTCGATCTCTGCACAGGTCGTAAGTTTTTTTCTTTACATACCCTCCTTACGACCTAATATAATGTAAATATATAGTATATAAAATAAATAATATAATATATAATTTAATAATAGTATAAAAAAACCCTATAATGGCCTTTGTAGCCGATGGTTCAATAATATTGCACTACATTAATGTATGTAATATTAATATAAATAAATAAATAAATGAATAATCTCAAATCTCTGCAAATGGCGCAAGAATTTTTACACAAAAAAAAATATTAAAGCCAGGGGACATCGAATTAAAGTCCTCTTTCTTGTTATACAGTTTTTAGCACATTTCCAAAAAAATTTTGAAAAAATGTTCTTATTAGTTTCACTCTGTCCGTCCTTCCGTCCGTCTGTTTACAAAACTTCTACACCGTTAAAGATAGAGAAAAAAAATTTTAACCATGGGTAGGTCTCATAAAAAAAATAATTTTGTGGTACAAATTTTTCATGTAGCCCCATCCATTACGGAGCTACAGCCCCTCAAACTTTGAAAAAGCCCTATTTTTAAATACATATATCTTATGTTCTGCTTAATATTTTTTCAATCTGAAAACGTTATTCGACAGGAATTTTTTTTAACTTTGTAAATTAATATCAAAATTATACAATTTTTTAAATTTAGTATTTAAATTTACCGTTATGTGAAAACCAAATTTTGCATGATTTTTCTACTTTCATAACTCCGGCAGCCTTTTAGATATAGTCTTGAAATTTTGAGGCAAGAAAGAACTTTTAGAATTAGTATAAGTTTGCTCAGAAAATTTTTTTGGACCACCCCCTGTTTATGAGCTATTAGGGCTCAAAAATTTAAAATTTGCTATTTTTAACCACCTGTAACTTAGGAACATGTACACATTTTACTTCTGCAAGATATACAAATTAAAGCTACAGTAATATATTTGTACGTGTGTTAAAGGTTTATTTTAGTTGTAAAGGGTTCCAAGGTTGCAGCTCTTCAAAATTGCGAAAATGCCCTATTTTCAGATGTATATATCTCAGGCTCTGCGTAATTGTTTTGCAATATAAAACCGCCAAAAGCTCGAATATTTTATTATCTATATAAAACAATATCAAAATTTTATGTGAAAACCACATTTTGCATGAAATTTCTTTTTTCATAACTCCAGCACGCCTTTAGATAGGAATCTGAAATTTTGAGACATGAAAGAACTTTTAGAATTAGTATAAGTTTTCTCCGAAAATTTTTTGGTAGCACCCTTTCTTTAAGAGTTATTACGCCTCAAAAATTGAAAATTTGCTATTTTTAGACACCTGTAACTTAGGCACCTGTAAAAATTTTTCTTCGGCAAGACATGACAATTAAAGGTTCAATAATATGTTTTTATGTGTGTTAACGGTTTTTCTTAGTTATATAGGATTGCGGACTTACTCTTCGGATTGCGGATTCTCTTGCAGTCTTGATTATTTTTATAGGGTATATTTTGGGAGACGAAAATTAACAAGGAATTGTACTGTATAGGAGAGTTCATTTCTAGCTAAATTATAAAGCTTCTAAGGATGTTTCAAACTTATATTAATAAATTAGTTGCGTAGTTTTTGAGATTTAAACAAATTAAATTAAAGCTAAAAAAAAAAGAAATTTAGACTTCATTTTCTTGAGAACATAGGAGAAGTGAAAAAAACCTCTCTCACTCTACAGAATAATTTTGTGTACGTTTCATATACCCTATAAATATTCTAGACCGAAAGATAATCCCCCTGTATAAAATAACTTTAAGTAATAATATATTCCTCCTTTATTTTACTTTTTATTCAGATATCTTAAGGATGATAGATACCTAACTTCTAAAATTAATTTAAGCTCTAAACAAAAATTTTTATAGTTCATTAAATCTGGTTAACATTCCGATCGCTAAAAAAGTGTAAAAACAAAAAAAAAGTAAAAGCAAAAGTTTTTAAAAAGTACCTAGGTATGGTTTTTTTTTCTGTCTTAAATGTAGCACCCAACTATCCTTTCGACAATGTATTTAGAAAAACTAATTGCTTATATCAATTTAATAAAAGCAATATTGTATATAAACCTAAGATATAATTATAACCTAAGGCAAAGAGCAATGTTACAAAAAGTACCTAACATTTAGATTGTATTTTTGCTTTTTAAAATTTAAGTACTGAATTCTGGTAATTATGTTTTTTCTTCGTTTTTTTTGTAGCTGGGGTTGGGGTGGAAGAAATTAAAATTATTTTAAAATCATTGTTTTTTTTTTCTCTTTAATGAAATTAGTTTTTTCTGTTTTTTTTTTAGTATTTGCATTGTTGTTATTAATTAGGTAACAATAAAAATTGACTTTGATTGATTCAATGCTTTTTTCGTTTTTAAAATTGAGTTTATGGTGTTTTTTTTTAAATTTTAAATAGATTTTATGTTTTTTTTTTTTTTCCAAAGTAATTTATTACAGATTTAACCTGAATGGAAAAAAGTGTTAATTTATGACGAAAATCTAAAAAAATTTTAATTGATATCTGTTTAGCACGGATCATTTTAAATAAATGACGATAAATAATATACACCCTTGTAACATTTATTAAATCTTTCGTTTTTACCTTCAACCTGACCTGTTTTTGAATCTGTATAACCAAAACAGATTCTGTTTTGGATAAATTAAAATGAATAGGAATGAGCAGGAATAAATTATTGTGAATTTTATTAGTAATTTAACAGACCTGTTTTTTTTTTATTTAGTTAAATCGCTTGAATAAATTTTAGACAAAATTTAGAATAAATTGGGCATAAATAAATTGAAATAATCGCAATAGTTTTTTTTTTTTGTTTTGATTTATGCTAATAACTCGCAGATTATTTCTATATAGAAATTCATTTAAGTATTAGAACAAATCAGAATCTTAAGCAGGAGTTTTCTAGGCAATTTCACCATTACAAATGCCTACTGATGAATCTAGTAGTATTGTTGAAAAGACAAAACATTCGACCTAACATTTGCTAAAAAAAATCGACATTTCTAGTGTTTTCCTTACATTTCTTTTTGAGGGTCCTTAATTGAGGGTCCCATGTTTCTATTGTAAAATATTCATTTAGAAGCGTACCTTTTGAGAAAGAAAAATTATTAATTCTTCATTAGATAGACGTGAGAATTGTTAATCACATATCTTAATGACGAAAACAAAATAATTACACTGCATAAGATAAAATTGAATGACTTACAACAAAAACAGTGTAATTCCACTTTTAGAAACTTTTAGAAAATAACAAAAAAATTAGATGCACTAGGACAAAATGATCGAAAACAACAATTTTAAGTACTTTAAGTGCAGTAGTACAGTAAGCACTATTTATTATACTAACCTCACTACTATGATATATCATTATCATTATTTTCATTAGTCTATTAGTATAAAATCTAAGATATTTTATTCCTTAATATCAATGAACAACAAATTCTATCCTTTTTATTTAATTTAACCCCTCTAATATTACGGTACTTTTCCATTTTATTATTACTATACAAAAAAAATAAAAATAAAAAATACGATAAAATGTTCAGTATATAAAAGTTAGTACTTAGTAGTTTCAATTAACAAATTTTTTAACTGTATTATAAACTCTTGTGCTAATTATTACACTTAAAATGTTTTTTTTTTCTATTCTTTTTACTAAATATAATTCTTGAATATAGCAGTTACTAACAGTTTGCGTGATAAGTTCTAATAATTACAAATACAAAAACTCTTCACTAAAACGATTATACACATATACACATAATATTTAAAATATTTAAACACAATATTAACTATGTATAGGTTGTTTGAAGGTTTTTGAAGTTTTTAAAGAAAAAAAAAAAGAATCAAACGATATGTATCTTAAGATAGATTTGAACTTGTAGACACCTGCAAAATATAATAATATATGTATACATATTAATACGTACCCAATACTTTTAAGAAAAAAAAATAATGTGAGAAAAAAAAACAAAAGAGTGGGGAAAATATAAAAAAATAGAAAATTACCTTGAAAATAAAAATTGCTTTTTGAGAATTTTTTTTTTTTTTTTCATTTTTTATTTTGTTTTTAAACGCGCACCGCGAAATGCATTAAAAAGAGAAGTGAATTATTTTGTTTTTATTCTGTTTCCCTTTTTAAGTTTTTTTTTTTCTTTTACACAATGCAGTGATTTGGTCTTGTACTTAACAAGGTTGCTTGGAAATAAATGCCGTTTTCGTGTTCCATTTTTTTTTTTTAAATTACAGTTATTATTGTAACTTTTTTTTTTTGTCATCATTTATAATATAGATATAATATGTTTCCCATTACCTAATGGTTATTTATATTTCTTTTAGTTGCATTTTTGGTAAAATTATTCAATATGAGTAAAAGTAAAAGTGTTACTTAAATGTTTGTGGTAATGCATTTTTTTTTTTTTTTTTTTTTTAAAAGGGAAGTATTTTACTTTGGATACATCAAAATAATATTTTGTTTTTATATTTATTTTACTAAAATGATTCGTGAAAGTCTACAATATTGTCATTTTATATCTGAAGTTTTGAGTCAATTTTATTTCCAGAATAAGCAAGTACCTACATCTTACTGAAGTAATCGTTTATTATATAAATTTTTTTTTCGTTACCATCATCATAACAGTAATTGTAATTTGTAAATACTTTTAGTATAAATTTCTAATAAAACAATAAATACTGTAAATTTTAAAAATTAAATTAAATTTAAAAAAAAAAACTTCTGAAAAGATTTTAATATATTATTTAAGGGATAATAATGAATGATATAAGAAATAAATCAAAACTGGTCATTTTTAACTAGCGTGGCGACGACAAGAACTATTTGTAGTTGTGATTTTAAAATTTTTATATGTGGCTAACCGATTTTATATGTTTTATTTTGGCTAACCGATTCAAATCGCAATATAACTTTATCTAACGCTCCGAGTGCAAATATATAGAATTTCTTGAAGTATAATTTCAAAAAAAGATCTAAACAAGGTAGAATGTAAATGTAAACCAACGTTTTTTAAAAGCACACATTTCCAAAACTCAATACAGAATTCTCAAAACTCAATACAGAACTGTTTAGAATTGTGACTTGCACAAAAATTTGAAAATTTTATGTAATAAGAAAAACTGTGAAAATAGGACATTTTTGAAATTTTGAGGGGCCGTAAGTCCGGAATCCTATATAACTAAGTAAAGCCGTTAACACATGTAAAAATATATTATTGAATCTTTAATTTTCATGCCTTGCCGAAGAAAAATTGTACAGGTGCCTAAGTTACAGGTGTCTAAAAACACCAAATTTTCAATTTTTGAGACGTAATAACTCTTCAAAAGAGGGCGCTACCAAAAAATTTTCTGAGAAAACTTATACTAATTCTAAAAGTTCTTTCTTGTCTCAAAATTTCAAGCTTCTATCTAAAGGTGTGCCGGAGTTATGAAAAAAGAAATTTCATGCAAAATGTGGTTTTCACATAACGGTAAATTTAAATAGTAAATTTCAAAATATTACATAATTTTGATATTGTTTTATATAGATAATAAAATTTTCGATCTGCTGGCGGTTTTAGATTGCAAAACTATTACACAGAGCCTCAGATATATACATCTGAAAATTGGGCTTTTTCGCAATTTTGAAGAGCTGCAACTTTGGAACCCTTTACAACTAAAATAAACCTTTAACACACGTAAAAATAAAGTACTGTAGCTTTAATTTTTATATCTTGCAGAAGTAAAATGTGTACAGGTTTCTAAGTTACAGGTGTTTAAAAATAGCAAATTTTCAATTTTTAAGCCCTAATAGCTCATAAACAGGGGGTGGTCCAAAAAAATTTTGTGAGCAAACTTATACTAATTCTTAAAGTTCTTTCTTGCCTCAAAATTTCAAGCCTCTATCTAAAAGCTTGCCGGAGTTATGAAAATAGAAAAATCATGCAAAATTTGGTTTTCACATAACGGTAAATTTAAATACGAAATTTAAAAAAATTGTATAATTTTGATATTAATTTGCCAAGTTAAAAAACGAATGACGTTTTCAGATTGAAAAAATCTTAAGAAAAACATAAGATATATGCATTTAAAAATAGGGCTTTTTCAAAGTTTGAGGAGCTGTAGCTCCGTAAAGGGAGGGGCTACATGAAAAAGTTGTTCCACAAAATTATTTTTTTATGAGACCTATCCATGGTTACAATTTTTTTTCTCTATCTTTAACGGTGTAGAAGTTTTGTAAACAGACGGACGGACGGACGGAGTGAAACTAATAAGCACATTTTTTCAAAATTTTTTTGGAAATGTGCAGAAAAACGGTTAGATACTAACAACGGTTACATCAGTCTGAATTAAATTTTTACAAAAACGATAGCAAATAATATATATCTACGTTATTTATCTAGAATAGGTTGCATAAAACGCCTTGTGTACCATGTTTGCGTTCGTTTGTTCGTTATTTTATTTCATTGTAATTAAGTTTGAAAAAAATATTCATCATAAAAAAAATTTCGAAAGTTTTCAATTATATTTTTGTACTTTTCAGTCATATTTTTATATAACCAATAATTTGAAAATTTTATTAAAAAAAAATCAATTGAAAAAAATTGGGATATTCATAAGTTGTCTTGTCGCATTTGAAAGTTTTATCAAATTGTAAACGTTGTATTGTCAGAAACATTTTGTATGAGAAATTTGAATACAATAGTCGACATCTATAAATATTTAAAAAAAATGTTTGCTTATTGTATATATTGGATGGTCCTCGTATCTGTCATATTATTGTTTACTATTTAGTTTTGAATTTTTTTATATTTTATTAAATTTTTAAATATTTAAAATTTTATTTATTTTTATTTATTTTAAATAAAGTTTTAATTTTAAAATTATAAAAATCCTTTTGCTTATTAGAAATCTACAAGAGAATTGTTGACATATTAATTAGCATTATTGATAAAATTTTTCATCATCTTGTTATAAGTAAAATTAAAAAATTCAAAATCTAGTCAAGTTTAGAGTAACATTTGACTAAATTTATGAAATAATGATACTTTGCTGTTTACTTCTAGGGGCCTCGGTGCCCTAGTGGGTAAGAGCGTATAAAATACGTAACGGTGCAAATACCGAGAGAATGTATGGGTTCGAATCCCACACACGTCGTCGTAGCAAAGAAATGCATTAAAAAAAATAAATAAAAAAAATATCATCATACCATAAGATATCCTAAATACATATTTTTTTACCTTATATAGATTAAATAAAACCAATATAATATCATTATGTAAAATTGTTTCGATATAAATCCATCAATATTTTTTAAATTCTAAAACTATCTTCGAAAACTATTCATTGGTTTTATATAAATTTTGCAATGTACAAAACATATATTTAGGCTCTGCAAGAAAATATGTTAGATATTATATATATATACATATTTAAATTTTTTTAAATAAATTTTTGCTTCCTCTCAACATCTCAAATATTTCAAATATTTGCAATATGTAATGTTCGTCTAAAGGTCTATTATTTCACAGATTTGTCTGACATTCAGTAAGTAATTTTAAGAATACTAGATAGAAAGTAATAGGCAGGACTATGTGTATTTCTTATATGACTTTTTGGAGGGCATTACTTATATGATAAAAAGCTTATCATTAGTCAAAATTCGGTTGAATATCGATAGAAATCTATTTTGCGTTGTCAGAGCGTATTTTTTTCTCTGTAGTGAAAAGTGTAAAGTTAAATTATTTTAAATATTTGGCTAAAAAAAAATGATTATAAATATTTTATAATATAAATCTATACGTATAAAAGCGAATGTTTGTCTGTCTGTTTCTGATTTATAGACTCCCAAACTGCTCAGCTGATCATCTTGAAACTTTGTATATTATGGTTTTTGAGTACGGGGAGTGTTTTTGGGCTAACCAATTTGCTCTAACCAAGTTGAAGCTGTGGTACAAATATTTTACCTTTTTTGCTATACTCACACTTTCGTCAATTTTATGGTGGAGCTTTAGTGTTTGTATATATCTTTTAAAAAAATTTGAACTGGTGTTCAAGTTACAGGTGTTTAAAAATAAGGAATTTTTTAGTTTTTGACCCCATACAGCTCCGAAACGGGGGGCGATTTTCTGAAATGACTCATACTTATTTTCAACGACTTAACTTCTGTCAAAATTTCAAATTTCTAACTTAAACCGTTTGGAAGATAAAAGGAATTAAGAATTTTGCAAAATTTGAGTTTCGGATAACGGTAAATTAAGGCACCGTATGCCACAAATATATATTTTTTTAGTATATATTATTTTTAAAGCAGTAACCGTTTGGCGTTTTCAAATTGAAGATATACCTTATACAACTTGTCTTATAACAATTTAAATATGGAGCTTTTTCGAACTTTGGGGGGGCTGTAGCTCCGTAATGGGTGGGGCTACAGAAAAATGTTGTTCCATAAAATTAATATTGCATTAATATTGTTAAAATTGCATGGCTCTATCTCAAATAATATGTGGAGATCTAAAAGTTAGTTCTACCTATCTAACCTACAAATTCATGTAAGAATATTTTGTGTTAATTTCAAGACTCTAGCTTTCTTAGTTTTTGAGTTAGCGTGCTGACGGACGGACGGACGGACGGACATGGCTCAATCGATTTAGAATTTTCTTCTGATCCGATCCATAACTTTGAAGGTATATCTAGCTCGCTTATTTCGAGGTGTTACAAACGGAGGATCAATTTTTTAGATATCCGATCCTTATCGTACGGGTATAAACAAAGTGACAAAATAGTTTGTTTTTTTTTTTAAATTAATATATTAAAATAAATTTATTTAATTATTTTCTTTTTGAAAATAATTGTATTATTTTTTAATCTTTTCATAGTAAATATGTAAAATTTGAATTCTCTTATCTTATCTTCTCTTATCTTCTCTTTTAATTAAAAATTTAATTAGAAAAAAAAAAGAATGAATTAACCTGGAACAACACTCATGGTAGTTCTCTTTGTTCTTTCTTAAGAACAGAAAAAAAAAAGAAAATATTTTTTTATCAATCGATTAATCAGCTAATAAAATCAATTATTTCAAACTATACTTTGTCACTGTATAAATTTCATACAAATATAATTTTCCTCTGAGTACTGTGGCATTTTCACTAATCTACAGACTACAACTATACTAATCCTATATAGCTCTAAATATTGTATTATACATTTTAAATTTAAATTTCATTTTTATTATCTGTTGATATTGAAACAAAGTTTTTCTCTTACAGTTTCCATTTGAAAAATAAATATAACCCTATTTGATAACCAAAGAAAAGGAAAATCATTTTAGTATTTTTTTTTCTGTTTTCACTTGGTTTTACTTTTGTTTCACTTTTGTTTTACAAAAACGTTTTTTTTTTGTTTTAAGAATTCAAATTATTTTAAGGGAAACAATTTTTAAGTATTCTGGTTTTTTTTTTTTTCGATATAGTATCAGGAACAACTCATTTTCCTTTTTCAATAAGGATTGATTTATTCTGTATATATATAGACTAAAAAATATAGATTAATACATTGTAAATTGATTCATCAGACCATGAGCAGCACAACAAATTTAATTACCAAGCCAATCAAAAGCTGCAAAAGTAACGTGGAAAATTGTTTTTTTAAGTGAACTTTTTTAAAATTTTTTTTATTTTCATTTTTAATGCTTTTAAGTAAAACAAAAAAAAAAAATATATATAGAAGAAAATAAATAAGAAAAAAAGTTGTTGTTAATTAAAATTTTGTATTTTCTCCTGAATTTTCTTTCATGTTTCCATATTTACTGGGATATTAATACAATATAATATTAAAAGAAATTTTAAAAGATTGTTATAAATATTAAATTTTCGTTAAAATTAAAAATTAATTTTTATATAAATGTGAAATTCGATTACATTGATTGATACGAGTATAATGTACTCAATATCATAATTTTAGAATGCCAATCTATGTTTCGAAGGATTATTTTGATTTGAGTTATAATGGAAGTTAAAATATAAAGCCTAATTTTTTCTTTTTTTCGTTAGACTTTTTATTTCTTATTTATTTAAGGAAAATGTTTTATTAACATTCCATTATTTACAATCAAAGTGATTTTTGAATTTTTATTAAAAACACATTTACCTTTTATTAAATTCGGTACCTTTTATTTTGCAAATGTACATAATACAAATGTACAAATGTAATAATTAATTTATGTCTAATATTGATTTATTGAAGATTGGTTTGCATCTCTGATATATTTTACGAATTTGACTGACAAGTGACATTATAAGTTATTTCAAGAATACTAGGTATCAGAAGATTATCTACATAGAATAAAAATAAAATTGCTGTAATATTCAATAGATCTGCTTTAAATTCGTCTTATTCTACATTTACAAATTGATGCTCGCTATGATGATAATATAATTTTATTCCTTTAAAATTTTAAATTGAGTTGAAAATTATATTTTAAAAATATTTTCAAAAAAATTAAATTATTTCTTCTATAGCTTCTCTTTTCATTTTCATTTTCATATTATTCAATTTTTTAACACTTGAATTCGTATAGAAAGTAAAAAAAAGTTAAAAATTAAGTAACTTTTTCCATAACGACTTCAAGATAACAGCGTTTATTGTAAATAATTTTATCCGATTTAATACATTTTGACGTTACTTTCACAGATGGCTGCATATAGAGCGCGACTGCCTTTAACGTCAACTATACTTTGACAAATTATAGAGTTCTAGCGTATAGAGATCAAACGAAAACAATCATTATATTTTATTTTTCCTTGCCACTCCTGCATAGGGCATCCACTAAGTCATTTATTATTCATATTTAAGACTAAACTTCAGTTTTTGGAATCAATAATTTCACTAAGCCGTTGATTACTCGGCTGTAGCTATTGTACTGTATGACATTTCTGTTATTTGTATGCCATCTGTTATCTTATACAATAATTATGATTTATTATTATTTTATTATATATACCTATTACAAATATCATATTAATTATACTTTATAAGACATAATGTTATTATTAATACGTACTTTATTTTTAATTTAATTATATTCTACTAATTATATATTACAAGAAAAATCAAGATTATTTTTTTTTTATTAATTTATATGACCCAGCCGGTGTTTGAACCTGAGACCTTTCGTATGAAAGACCGGTGTCTTAACAACTACACCATTGGCTGGATAATCATTGTATAAATAATGAATAATTATCAAAATTTAAAATAAATGCTAAGCATAATAATTAAAAAGCCAAATTCTATTCGCCCATAAAGGTTAACAAAAGCAAGTATAATTTTAATATCGAATAATTATGATTTATAATATCCTAAAGTTTGATTAGCAAATAATTTTAATTTTATAAAATGAAAAAAAAAAAAATTTATGAATAGTGATTTATATAATTGAATTTAAAAAAAAAAAAAAACAAAACAAAACAAAAAAAAAACAGAAGTAAAAACAGAGAAGAGGAAGTTTCTTATTATACAAAAAAAAAACAAAAAAAAAAAGATGTCGCTAACAAAAGGAAATTGCAAAATTTTAAGTGAATAGAAATTTTTTATCATTTTCTTCTAATATTTTTTTTTTTTTTTGTTTTTTTTTTTTAAATTTCATTCACCTTAATTTGATTTTAAAATAAATTTGAGTTGCATTTAAAAAGAGAATTTCAATTTTTTGTACTATAGTTTTTGCCCTTCTCTGTCATCCTGATTTTTCTTTAGGTTAAATAGTAAAAAGGTTAACAGTAGTGGAAGTCTCAATAAATGGATTTTTTTTTTTTATTTTTTTTTTATTTTCCTTTATTTTTATTTTAACTTAAATTTTCCTGTAAGAATAGCAAAAGCAGATGCCAGAGCATTAAATTTATTACTTTGATGATGATATTATTATATATACATCCATACAAACGTATACAAGTATATACAGACATTATTTTTACTTGTAATATCGTTACTATATTTAAGTAAAACTTTAAGGAAATAACAAAAAAAAAAAAAAAGAAAAAAATTTTATTTTAAAACAGGATAAAAAACAAAAAAAAAAAAACTTAATTAAAAATTAAGATTACAAATAGTGTTAAGTTGAGATGAATTGAAAAAGATTGATTAAAAGTAATTTATAAGAGTATGATACCTGTTTTTTTTTTTTTTTTTTTAAAGTAAAAGGAAAATAATATAATAATTTTAAAAGAAAATCAAAATTAAAATTAAATTTTACGATCTAAATCTTTTTTTTTTTTTTTTTCTTATATATTATTTTGTATAAAATTTCTATGATAATTAAATTTTTTCTATGAATAGGTATTTTAAGTTTTTACTCAATTTTTAAGCAAATAATTAGTAAAAATTATTATAGAAAGTAATTACAGTGAAACCTATCAAATTGGCAAGCCTCACGACAAGGACACACTTGTGAAAATTGGTCAGAATATGACAAAACGAAAAAAATTTCCATATAAAATTTGTTCAAAATATCTATTTATGTTGTACTTGTATACAGAGTGTGTCACCAGTAACCTGCTTTAAAACAAAAGGGTTGTTCTGAGGTGATAAAACGAAATTAAATTATTTTGACATCCAAACATTTTTTAAGTTCCATATCCCCCAAACGGATGGGAATAAACTCCACCTTCAAAATAATTTTTTATTTGTTTTGAACCTGAGAATAACCCTTAGTTCTATGATAGATTTTTGGAAAAACACCCTGTATATCTTGTAACTTGGCCATATCTTTCCTTATATTAATTAACTTTTTGTGAAATAAAACACCTAGAAAAGGTCAAAGACAATAATGCTTTCTGTACCAAACCAAATATTTAATTACAAAATTAAGAAAATCATTTCATATATAATTTAAAAAACAATAATTTTAAAGTGAATTGGATAAAATAAAAATTTAATAAACCATTCAACAAAAAAAGAAAAAAAAAAAGAAAGAAGAATATCTACGTGGAATCCGCTTGATATTTAAAGCAATAAAAACTTACATTCTCATGTCATTCTTCCTGTAGCTTAATATACAATTACATCTTTTTAATATTATAATTATAAATCCCCTTATTTAAAAATATTCTATTTCATAATTAAATCCTTATTTACAATAATAATATTTGTCAAAAAAAAATAAAAAATAAATATCCTCCCGGAGATTATTTTAATACGTGATCTCTGAACTAAAAAGTAAATACCTACTAAAAGAAGTAACTTTTAATCAATATAATTATTTTGTATATACCTAAATAAGCATTAAAATTTTAGATACTCTAACAAAGTGGCCTAATATTTAGCCCATTTCCAAAAAAATTTTCAAAAAAATGTGCCTAATAGTTCCACTCTGTCCGTCCTTCTGTCCGTCTGCTTACAAAACTTCTACAGCGTTAAAGATAAAGAAAAAAAATTTAACCATGGGTAGGTCTCATAAAAAAATTAATTTTGTGGAACAACTTTTTCATGTATCCCCATCCATCAGGGAACTACAACCCCTCAAACTTTGAATAAGTGCTATTTTTAAACGGGTATATTTCATGTTCCGCTTAACATTTTTTCAATCTGAAAACGCCATTCCTCTCAAACTTATCACCCCTCAAAATTCCAAAAAAGTTCTATTTTCAGATTTTTTTCTTATTACATGAAATTTTCAAATTTTTGCGCAATTAGTCACAGTTCTAAACAGTTTGTATTGTCTTTTGGAAATATGCGCTTTTAAAAACCATTGGTTTACATTCTACCTTGTTTTTTATAAGTTAGTTTGTTTTTGTATAAGATTTTCTTTAAATTTTTATTATCTGTTTGTAGAAAACATTTTTTTTTTTTTTTTTTTTTGAAAAATAGTTTTATTATATTCTTTAGTACTTAATTCTTAATTTTAATCATCATGCATTTCTGAAGTTTTACAAAGTGGTTTGTTTAAAAATTATTAACAAAAGTTTAAGAGTTTAAAACTTTAAGTTTTAATTTCAATTTTTAAGAAATGCAATATTAAAGCAGTTCTCTACGTTTTTTTACTAACGTTTTAACCTTATTTTAGTCTATTATTAGATTTAAATTAAAATGAAAAAAAAAAAAATAACTTTGTTTTCTTCTTTAATTTTAAAAATAAACTTTAATTATTCACACATTTACACATTCAAAAAAATTCTAATTAGTTTCAAACTGTTCATCTGTGATGTCTGTAACGTCTTTTGAAAAAAATGTATAATCAAGTACAACCATAGATTGATCTAATTAAAATATAATTAATTTTGTGAAAGAACTTTTTTATGTAGTGACAGAGTCTTGCACTTATTCCGGAGTTACATCGATCGAAAAATGGACGTATGTATCAAATCTTTAAAAAGTCCTATATTAATTTGGTTATAGCTGATAAGTGCTAATATGAAAAGATTTTTTCATTTTAAAACCCTTTAAAGATCTCTATATAAATTATCAATTATGGAAAGTTTGATTGTTTCATACTTCAGATTTTAGGAACCCCACCGGTCCTTTAAAAAAATTTTGAAAGGATAAATTAAATTTCAAATATTTTCAATCAAACAGTTGAGATTCAAATATGTTAGTTATAACTTTAACTTCCAAATTTTGGTTCAATTTTGGGTTTATTTTTTTTTTTGGGTTATCGTAAAATTGAAGAAAATATCTATTGATTTTTTACAATTTTTTTTTAGAAAGCGAAAGTCTAATCGAAATCACAATTATTTTACTAACTTTCTTATTGGACTCGAGCTCTTGTTGATTAGTACTGGCTTTAATTATCATGAATTAAATTTATTGTGTTACCTAAAATTAATGCGATATTCAAAAGAAAAATACTTTAAAAAAAATTGGTTTAATTTTCCTTTCCAAATACAACAAAAAAAAACAATATTTTCATATTTTCAGAATTTTTTCTTTGATAACACATTTGTAGTGGTAGTGATGACATATTTAAATTATTTTAATCTGAATTGACACTAATTTATAATAAACATATTAAAATAGAAACCATAAACTATGGTTTGATTTCAAAATAAATTAAATAATAATATGATGATCAAAATATTTTTAAATTTTCATTTATATGGAAACTAATAATAGTAAATATTATGAACGGTTATAACATAATCTACATAAACATGTACATATAAATATATAATAAATATATTATTATAGAATTGATTTTTTTTATTATAATAAAAATTTTCAATTAAAAAGTTTCTTTTACAAAATATAATAAACATTCATTCATCTTTCATTTAAAGTTTCTTTTCAGGACATTTTTTATTTAATTTCCACCTTAAATTTTTAGCACATTTTCAAAAATTTTTGAAAAAATATGCTTTTTACTTTCACTCTGTACGTCTACCTGTCTGTCCATTCAGGTGTTAAAAAGCTTATACACCATTTGAAATTAATCAATGAAATTTTAACTACGGATAGGAATCGCCAAAAAACTAATTTTGAGGAATAAATTTTTTCTGTAGCCCTACTAATTAAGGAGCTACTGATAGCCCTACAAAGTTTGAAAAAGTCCTATTTTTAAATTGTTATAACAAAGGTATGCCTGATAGAACTTTGATATATGAATGATAGCTAGTTTTATAAGTTTTGTTATAAATATATATTATAAAATAAATATGTGGCTTTATCATGCGGTATTTTAATATACTGTTAAGTGAAACTCAATTTTTGCAAAAATTTGAACCTCTTCTATCTTTTAAACGGTTTAACTTAGAAGTTTGAAGTTTTGAGTTTAGATTTGACAACCTACCCCCTTATTTAAATATGAGTCATTTCAGGAAATATTTTTGTGTTGCCCTCCGTTTAGGAGCTGTAGTTTGGGCAACTGTCCTATTTTTTTTTGAAGTAATATACAAAAATTAAAGCTCTAACATTATATTTTTGTTTTGTGTTAATAATTTTTGTTAATAATATAGGGTTACCTTAAAATTGACAAAAGTGGGACTTGATTTTTCCCAATTTCCCTAACAAATTATTCTAACTACAGCTCCTAATTTCATTCAATTTTTGTATTATTATAAATTTATTTTATTCAAAATAACTTCTTAATATTTATGTACTCTTTATCAAAAACTAATTTTGGAAATGTGCTTTTTTGAAAACTCTTAGTTTTTTTCATTTATTTTTGTTTTCATTGTTGATATAAAGTTAAAATCTTTTTTTTTTTTTATTAATCTTGTCTTTCTTTTGTTTTTTTTTTTTTTGAAAGATATAATTTCTACAAAAGAATTATTTTCTTTTTAAAAGAAAAATTAAAAACTTTAATTTCCCATGATATTTTGACTACGCTCTGTTGCTCTTTTTCCTTTTCCATAATTTTTTTTTTTTTTCTGTATGTAGTTTTTTTTTGATTGCAAAAAGTTTTCTGTAATGTCTGTGCATATTTAGAAATTGTTTAAAAGGAACGAGCAAATAAAAATATATTTAAGATAAGTTTTTAAAATCAAAAATATTTTTATATAATTTTGTAATATGAGTTCAAAAATTAAAAAAAAGAAAAAAACCTAAAAAAATTATATGTTCATAACCAAAAATTTTTTTTTTGTATAAAATTTTCTAAAAGAATATGACCTTTAAAACGTGTTTATTTTATCACTTCATTTCTTTCATTTGTTTTTCTGGTGTTTCTCTGGTGTTGCATGAATTTATAGTTCGAAGTCAATAAAATAATAAATTTTATATATTCCCTGTATTAAGCAATGTAAAACAACAAAAAGTTTGTTATTAAAAGAACGATAAAATTGTGCCTCTCGAAGACATTGAAATGTTGTGGGTTTCGTGATTTAAAACTTTAAGGAGTCTGATTCAGGATCATTCCGAACCATTACACTAGTACTTGACACTAGCACTTCGCACTTTCCGAAAACACTTGATTATAGCATTTAATATCGCACTAAACTTTTTTCCCGATTACAAATTTATGAAAATTTTAGGAGTAGAATCAGTCTTACCTTAATACATATTTTTATAGTATTTTTATGTCAAATTTATTTTGACAGATGCAAAATAGCATATTATTCTAGCATTATTTAACTGTATTTAGAATTATTTACGATAACTATAGCAATATTGAGTAAATTTTGAATGCACTAATTTTTGACAGATAATCAAGTGTTAAGTGCGATGAATTTCGGACAGCACTTTATACTATTCGGAGTTTTCGGATAAAAAAATTGTGCGATAAAATAGTATAGTAAATATGATTTTAGACTTTTTTCAATAATTGAGATATTTTATGATCTGTTCACTCTAGGAATTTTTATTTCTTTAAAATAAAGATATTGTTCACGGTTAAAGATCAATCATCGGGTTTGATCAATAAAAGAATAAGAAAGTATACATTGAAGTATTTGTTAATATAAATTTGGAAAATGCAGTCCCTATAGTGGTTTCTATTGTAGATGATTGTTTTTATCTCCTTTTCACAAATTGTATCTATACCTTCAAATATAGAATCTGCTTTCTAAATATATTTATCATTATTCGAACAAAACAGCAAATTAATAAAGAAATTATTAAGGAGATATAATTTTAGCCTTTATCTAGGCTTTGGCTGTACATTGTGATTCTATATTATCACAACAGTACGATACTATTCGCAGTTTCCAGTCCTTATTGAGGAATATTTCATTGGTTCTAATTTTTTGTCACACTCTGTGATGTCATTTAATATTACGATTCTTATTTTCTTAAACATCATGTACTTACCAGAATAACAACAACAGAATGAAAAGTTTAAAACAAAAATGTTTTTTAAACAAATAAATACGCATTGCACGATCCCAACAAAATTTTCATTGAAATTTTTCAATAATGGGATGAATGTTAACCTTTGTGATTAAATTTATGAGAAACCTTAATTTTCATGAAATTACGTAGGAGTATACAGCCAGTTTATATTCAATTAAATCAAAAATTGTAAAATATAATGATACAAGTTGTGACCACATAATGTAATATTACAAAACTATCAGCTACTAAGGCCATTATTGGCGAAATAGCTTGGGAAATTTAACAATGAAAAAAAAAAATGTATATTATTAACGGTTTGTTATGTAAGCATAAATAATAAATTACAGTTATTTAGTTAAAAGTACTATTATTTTAACCTACAAAATTTTATAATTTTGCAACAATAATAAAGAAATTTTTGTTTTAGACCTTTACATTTACGTTTATAATTAAAACATTTACAATATCTCAACTTGCGACCTACACTAATCGTATCTAAGCAATACAATACTAAAGGTCTCTTAATAGGTTTCTGTTTTGTCAAAAAGAGAGGTGGTGTTTAATGGGTTAATATCCTACCCATTAATAAAGGAATAAAGGAATATATAGGCTCGTATAAAGGAATTGATAAAGGACATATAAAGAAATTTGATAAAGGAATATATAGGCTCGTACCACTCCTCTTCGGCATCTTTCAATAATTTCCACCTACCTCCTTAAAATAGCATAATATAAGAATTAATATAAGGTTTCTTATCTGAAAAACTTAGTTATAGTCTGCTTAAGGCAATCATTATACCCGTACGATAGGATCGGGTATAATAAAATTACTCCTCCGTTTGTAACACCTCGAAATAAGCGAGCTAGATATACCTTCAAAGGTATGGATCGGATCAGAAAAAAATTCTAAGACTTTTGAGCCATGTCCGTCCGTCCGTCCGTCAGCACGCTAACTCAAAAACTAAGAAAGCTAGAATCTTGAAATTTACACAAAATATTCTGCGAGTAATTTGTAGGTTCCCTATTTTTTTTGGTTGAGTTTGGACCTAGCCTTAGGGTAGCTCTCGAACACCTAACTTTTAGATCCCGACATTTTTTTTGAAACAGAGCTATGAAATTTTAACTACTGATAGATCTCACAAAAATATTAATTTTATTTTTAATAACTTTTTTTTGTAGCCCCACCCGTTACGGAGCTACAGCTCCCCAAAGGTTCAAAAAAGCTCTATATTTAAATTGTTATAGCACAAGTTGTATAAGGTATATCTTCATTTTGAAAACGCCAAACGATTACTACTTTTATTAGCTTTAAAAGTATATATACAATAAATATATATTTGTGGCATACAGTGTCTTAATTTACCGTTATGCGAAACTCAAATTTTGCAAAATCCTTTAACCCTTCTATCTTCCAAACGGTTTAAGTTGGAAAGTTGAAATTTTTACAGAAGTTAGATCTTTGAAAATAAGTATGAGTCATTTGAGAAATTTTTTTTGTATCACCCCCCGTTTAGGAGCTGTAAGGGGTCAAAAACTGAAAATTTCCTATTTTTAAACACCTGTAACTTGAACACCTGTTAAAATTTTTTTGAAGTAATACACAAAAATTAAAGCTTCAACATTATACCCTTATTTCTGTTAACAACTTTTTTTAATAATATAGGGTTACTTTATAATTGACGAAAGTGTTACTTGATTTTTTCAAATTTTCTAACAAATTTCTTTAAAACGAATTTTTTCCATTTTATTTTACTCGATAATTTGAAATTGTTGAGGATATAATGCGTAGTATAAAAAAATGCAAATAAATAAACAACATAACGGTTGCTTGAAGAATTTTTATTTATATGATATTAATATATATACATACTTATATAATATCATGTTTATTTACATATCACTAGGGAATGAATGATAAGAGTATAGATGTATATTATATAGCGCCGTATTTACATACATATATGTATTTTATTGTACTTATAAGAAATTATTCTGTCAATGGAATATTTAAATATAATATAATATAATATTTAAAATTATATTTACTGTTTTGTACTAAGTAAATTTTATATACATTTACCGCTTAGTATTAAATGGTACTATAGAATATTTGAAAAGTTTTGGATTGATAATCGTTATGTGGAAGGTTAGAATCTGATTTAGAAAAATGTACATATAAACATATAGTTTGAATATATGTACAATCCATAAGTTCTAGAAATTATAAAATTCACCCAAATTATTTTAAAATACTAAAATATTAATAAAATAATATTGTAGGCAGAGTGGCTGTGAACATACTAACGGTTCGTACGGGTATCTAAGAGTTGACAAAGGCAACTGTATTCTTCCTCGTTTTAATTTAAAAATATCTATGATAATGTTTTTCCAACGTTTTATTTTCTAAAAATTACTATTTCTATAATTTGTTTACTGCTGGGGTGGGCAGCCCTGCTTTTTTAAGTACTTTGTTATGACCTAATTAATATGTAACATGCAAGATTTTTAAGACATGAAAGTCCTAATAGATTTTGAAAAAAGGATTTTTTTTTTATGAGATTTCCGAAAGCAAGATTTCGTATGTAAGATTTTATCGCATAAGATTTTGACCTATAAGATTATGACACAAACTTCTTATCATAAAAAACATTTAAAGCACCTAGTAAAATTTTAAATATAAAAATTTTCTTAATTAAAGAAAATTTCTAAAAAATTAAAATGTTTTTCACTAATGATAAGGAGATTTTTTACATTTTAAAAGGTTTTTCACATTTTATTTCCTGTTCCATTTTCTTATTAATTCTTCGATAAGTTATAATGGCTTAATGAGTAATTTTATGAATGTAAAAGATATGCCAAATACAAAATTTAAATTGCCAATTTTATACATTTTAATTTTTGCAATAAAATCAAATTTTGGAAAAATTATAACACATTTAAGTTTTTATAAATTTAAGAAATTCTAAATTTAGCAACAAAATTTCCAAAAAAGAAAAAATCAAAAACCTTTTCGAAGACATTTACGTCATTTGTACAACAAAGTGACATATTTCAATATTATATATAATATCCACAAAATTCTCCTTTCAACTTCATATATAGAATAAAATTCATTTATAATTTTTCATATCACTTATTTATCTTAAGATTCGTATCTTTTATATCATCATAAAAACCATTTTCTTTTTTTTTTGTATATTATAATATGGTTAATTAGTCAAAATACTTAAAAGCATCATCAGGTGTTCTGATATATACCTACATAGGTATATTTAACTGTTACGTATGTACATAAATACGTACATTAGCTCCTTTCGCTTTTTAAATAAATTATGACAATTTATAATATGTATTTTTTATTATTATTTGCTTTCTAGTTGGTTTTTCTTTTCGATATACAATACAATACCATAATATATCTAATAAGTCTATTATATACTTGAAACATAATGCTTAACATACTTTATTAAAGACTTAACTATTGGATTCTTTAATTTCTGAATAAAAATGTTAGTATAGTACAGAATAATTTTAAACTAAAGGGCTTATACATGTTTAGCTCTTTAATAATTATACTTTGATTTTTTTTTTACATTTTCATTTCCAATGTACAAACGATATAAACCCACAATATATTGTTCTTTTACAGTTTTTGTTTCGCAATTGCATATGCAAATAAATTTTTCTTACAATGCAGTGGATTTTTATGTGTTCACTAATGTATTGATATACGAAACTGTGGGCGTTATAGATATACCTTGACTTGATCTCGATTTATTATGTTTTTATTATTATTATTTTATCCAAATATATAAAAGTAGACAGTAGACTATTAACAATAAAAGAACTCTTTTATTGTCGTTTTGTATAATTTGCTTTTTTACCATACATTTGAAATTAAATCTCTATATAATTTTCTGTATTAAATCATTTGCATTTTTTCAATATATTTAAAAGAATCTGAAGTAATTTACGTTCCATCCTAATAAACATATATATTCTATAGGCCGAATACATATAAATCTGAGCTGAAACTCATATATTACTTTTTGAAACAAAATTTATACCTGAGTTCGCAGTTTTTGTTTGCAAAATGTGAGATTCGAGCTCTACCTCAGTTTTATGCATTTGACCTTATAACTCAATTGATTGTAGTATTTAAGTTCATATTTAATTCGTTTATTTGTGTCATAATTACTGATAAACTATAATAGGTTCCAAAGTATTTTTGTACAGTTCTCTTAGCAATTTTTATACTCAAACTGATTATTAGACCATATCTAAAAATATTATTCTAAAATCAACAATAGCATTTCAGAATATTTTATTTCTAATATTTATTTAAACTAAATTAATGTGGGGAAAATATAGATACTAATTTTCTCGCCTTCAATTATCTAGGTGTTCAACAATTATATAGTATTATCAGTTAACAGTGTAGTAGGTATTAGTAATAATTGGTATACCCTGTGGATCATTTACTTGAAATGTCTAAAAATCACACCCCATTAGGTACAATTAAATATTTTATATTTTTAGTTGTACTATTTATTTGCATATGATCTGACCGGAGCTTGAATCCGTATAATTTAAACTGAAAATCCGGCGTCTTAAACACGACGTCATTAGTCAGATAATTTATTATGAATATAAACAAAAAGTATAGCAAGTATTCATCTGTAATTCAATAAAAACTAAAACTACAAGTAAGTGTCATAACACCTAGTATCTGTAAATGCCTCTTAAAATGTAGGTTGGGTGAATAAATTAATATCCTTTTTGTGGGTATTATCATCTGTATATACCATTTTATTCTAGCGAATAATGTGACTGTCGAAAGACGAAAGGAATGATTTCACCCCATCTCACTATAATAAATGGCTTTATATTGAGAGTATTAAGGTTCTTTTTAAACTTAGCAAAAATAATTTTAACAAACTTGAAACAGTACATAATTAAGAACGGGTTAGTAATCAAATATCATAATGGCCAGAATAATATCGGACATCAAACAACTCCTCTCATTTAAACTATGAACTTAACATTAATGTTAATCTATTTAGTTGTTTAAAAATTCTGTACGAAATAAATTTATAATAATAATATTAAAATACACCAAATGAGGTGTAGACAGGGAGATAGAAAAACGGATAAACTTCAGATTTTTAAAGTAATATCTAAACTAGTATTTGGCTCGGCCTTCGAAATTCGAGGTGTTTTAATAAATAATTGCAATTCACACAATCAATAACAAATATTTTTTTAAATTTACTCTATATCAAAGGTATATATCTGTAAGAAGATGCCCCTGATCTTATTATCTTTAAGAGATGTCCCTGATTTATGTAATATTGAAAATTTTATTAAATATTACATGCTACATTTCATGTTTATCTAAAAAAAAAAATCTAAAAATGACAAACTATCATTTCAAAATTTTGTTTATGTATCTAGAAAAAAAAGCAAAGAAAAAGAAGAGGAAAATATAAATTTTACCCGAAATAAAAGAACAAAAAAAGAGCATCTTATTTGAATATATTATAGATATAGGTTATACTATATGTATATTTTTTACATGGGTTTTTTTTTATAAAAATGGAAAATTAATAATGAAAATCAGAAAATTTTCAAAAAATATTGATATTGTAAGATGGCTGTACTGAATATTTATCATTTCAAAAAAAAAAAAAAACAAAATGAAAATTGGTTGGTAAATCATTGAGTAAAAATGTTTTAAATATCTATCATTTACAGATTAAATATTATAATTTAAAAGTATCTGTATAATTATATATGTATATATAATAATATATAAGTTACAAATTTTAACTACTTATAGAAATATTGTTCCGGTTTTGGGGATTTTTATTTGATGTAAAAGAAGAACAAAAAATTGATGTTATAAAACCATATTTTAATAAATTCCTGGTCTGAAAGATGATAAAAATTTCTGGTCTGATATAAAATGGTGGGTGTTACTTATATCTTTTTCTTAAGTGATGATGAATATCAAAATATTTGGTTATGGTTATGGTTATGCTTTTTGTTTTTGTTTCTTTTTTTTTTTCTTGTAATATAAACCAACCAAAAGGTAATCTATTGTTTATTTTTTTTGTTTTTTTCTGTTTAATAGACCTGGGAAATTAAAGCAAAAATGAGAAAATTCAAAAAAATGAAAGAAAAATAAAGAAAATAAAACAAAATATTTTTCAACTTGCTTATTTGATAGAAATATTTTCTTTATCGTTAGATATTATTAAGATTATTAATTTTCCAATGTATATTTTAGTTATTTTCATATATCTATCTGTTACTTGTAAAAAACAACAAAAAAAAAAAATTTATAATATCTGTTTCGAATTTGTTTTTTTATGCGGTTTTCTTTGTCTTTTTAATGAGAAATATTAAGAATTTTTTTTTTATATTTTGTCCTGAAATCTGCTTTCTATAGTATTATAGTATGAGAAAAACTTTTCTTTTTTTCTAAGTATACTTAAATATTACAGTAATGTTTTTCCAAAATAATAATAATTGTTTCATTGTTGTTTTACTATTAAAAATTATTTTTTCGTTAAAAAAAAAAATATAAAAGTATATTTTGATGAATATAAAATATTTCTAATTAACCACAAAAAAATTAATAATAGAAATTAAAATATAAGTTAAAAAAATCAAACAATGAAAAAAAATTTTTTTTTTTTTTCCTTAATAAGAAAATATTTTTTACATTAATTAAAAATGATAAACTGAAAAAATTATAATATATTTTAATTAACATCAACAAAAACATATTTAACAATTTATAATTTTTTTTTTCTCTCTAGTACCTAAGTTTTTAATATACTTTTAATATTTTTTAACAAAAAATATATAATATATAAATTAATTTCTAAAAAGTTTTTATAAATAATATCTAACCGTTACAGAGTATGACTACATAATAATATCTTAAACGAGTTTTTTTTTTTTACTTTCAAGTTTATAACTCACAGAATAAACTTTTGTAATTTTGCGATCTAATGTAGCTTTGAGAATAATTAGAATTATATTCGTAATAAGAATTATATTCGTACTAAACAAGAAAAATTAACCGTAGACTACCAATTTTTTCCATGTAAAAAGAAAAAAGTCGAACTAGATCCGAAATGGTAGAGAAATGTATATATAGGCTCGCCTATAAGTTGAAACTCTAATATAGATTGCTAATATAATATAAAATTTTATTATATAGGCAAATAAGTAAGTCTGTTTGGTAGTACGGTATTAAATTATGATTAAACAGGCAAAACATATTCAGAGCATTAAAATTTTTAAAACAAAAAACACATTTTACGTAACTTAAACGCTCTTTGGTATGTACAAGATTGTTATTTGCAAAGGGATCTGGAAATGCCAATAAGGTATCTGGAAATGCCGAGTGTAAACGAAGAAATAAAAAAAATGTGTACTAAAACATAAGACCCGCTTATAAGGGGACATAAATATATAGTAGAATATATAAATAGTAGCTGGTAGATGCATCAGATAAATATAATAGATGCATTAAAATTGATTAAAGCTGATAGATGCATTAAGACTCGTAAATTTTGTAAATACAATTAGAAGGCTTAAAAAACTAGTTCACTAGACTTAGCGTTAAAGGCAGATCACCAAGGCAATTCTCGCAAATCTATATAAGAATTAACGCAAAATTAATGGTTAGTTTTTAAAAGAAATTTTAATCTTTTAAAAGATGAGGCTGGTATTTTTAATTAATTAAAGTCTCACATAACTGTATTGCGTTCATTGTTCTTTCAATTATTCTTTCATCAAAAGAAAAAAAAATATATATATATATAAAACAATAATTGTAAAATAAATACTAGAAAAAATTATATTATTAGTTAAACTGGTTTTTAAAACATTTAATTTATGTTACAATAAATTTATAATGTAGTGTGAATGGTTGACATCTTGACAGGAGGAACAAAATTATATATGTATCATGACACAGAAAAATATTTCTAAGATACATTAATTAACATAAATTAGCATATACATACATAATATAATGCAAATCACCAAATGAAACAGTGGATATAAGATGATATGCTACCTATGTACATACTATTATTTTCCTTAAAAACAAAAATAAACTTTAAATTTGTTAGTGATGTAATGATGCAAAACGAAGATACAATATTACTTCAAATTACCTATACAAGAAAAATTTTTTTGTAAATTATTTTAAATTTTAAAATAAAGTGCATATATGGTTTTTATACACTATTTTCATATTAACTAAAATAAAACCTCTTACAAAATATAATGAGATAAACGTTTTTACATCATTACAATTTTTTTTCAGCATTTATAGCGAAAAAAAAAAAAAAATTTGCGTTTAACAAGCAAAATATAAAAATGTAAGGAGTTGTGTATACCTACTTATAGAATTGGTAGTAAGGCGAATAGAATGGTGTCACATAGTCTAAAATCAGTCTTTGCAGATAAAATGTTAATGTTGTTAAATGTTAAACCAAATTTTGTTTCACAATTTTCTTTTTTTATTTTATTGTGAACATTTTTATTATTGATTAAAATTTAATCTTATAAATAATATTAATGCGTTTAGTCTCAGCTAAGTTTAAGCTCGAAAATCTTCAAAAGGAGTCAAAAGGATTTTTTTTTTTTTTATTAAAAATAAATTATATATAAAAATTTTTTATATAAAAATCATTAATCATTTATTTTAAAGGTCAATTATTTTTATTACTTTGAAAGAATAATATTATTTTTAAATTTACCTTATATCTATATATACATATATATATATATATATATATTTGTGTACATTTTTTTTTTATGTCGTATTATATATTTTATATACGTTGTAAATTTATTTTGCGTGCAAAATTTAATGTTAATATTCTAGAAAATTACCAATAATATTATCATTTTCTTTAAATAATTTCTTATACATACATATATATCTTATATGAAAATATTACATTATATAATATATAACATTATAGCTATATTATATGTATGTTATTATCTATATAAAATAATATTGGTTTTTATTTAAATATACGAATAACTTAAAAAAAAGATACATATAATTTCAAAAACAACAACCTATCATATGGTGAAGGTAAATTTATATTTATTTTTAAATAAAAAAAAAAAAAAAAAAATAGTTTTGATACGTGTTAACAAAATTTTACCAAATGGCACGAAATTTTCTAAAAATAGTTTTTTTTGAAAAATAACTTTCAATGTTTTTTTTTTTTTGTTTTTATATCATATTTTCATAATACATGTCAATAACATGTTTTTCTTTTATTTATTTTTAAAATTAAAAATACACAATATTAAATATGAAACATAATACGTAGTAGTATATCTATATAACAAGTATAAAAATTTAAAAAAGAAATGAATAAAACATTTGTAAAAATCAAAAATAATATGGAATAGAATAGTTATATAGACTGAATGAATGACTGGAATGAACGAACTTTATTTAAAAGTTGAATGTCCTTTCTTTGCTAAGTAATTTCATTAGATACTAAACTATTTATTCGATTTATTTCATTCTTTATTTTTTTATGTTTGTTTAAAAAATGTCATCTGAAATACATTTTCAAACATTTCTTTATTTTTTTTTTTTTTTTGTTGTTGCTTTTCAATTTGGTGGTTTTCTTTTTTTTTCTGTTTTTCCGTTCTATTTATAAACAAAATTCTAAGCTCACATCAATATCTCTAATTGACTTTATTTATTATGCATTCATAACCATCATAGGTGAACATTTTATTGACTATCAATTTTATTTTATAGAGTTTTTGTTTTTGCTTTTTGGTTTTTCCTTTTGTGTTTTGTTTCCGTCGTACCACATTTTTCATGTACCATAAACTTATCACACATTTTTCTTTTTCATTTTTTTTTTTTAATAATAGCAAAATCAATTTCAAGTTGGGGGGGTTTTATTTTGAACCAAAAAATATTTTTCAGAAATTTTAATATTGATAATTTTGACAAAAAAAAAAAAAAAAACACTGAAGTTGAATATTGAATGCCGGTTAAGCTATTCGAATAGATATTCTGTTACTGAATAAACAAAAAAAAAAAAATTGATGAAAAAATATACAAAAAAAAAATCCCATCAAATAAAAAGCTGAAAATTTAAATTTATCAAATCCTGTTTAAATGGTGGACAAATTCATGCTTGAAAATTCAAAAATAATATAACAAAAAAAAAACCAGAAACCAGATATTTTCAATAAATATTCGTTAAGGATATGGTATAAATTTTTTTAGATAGTTTAAACACTTTTAAAATAGATTTATAAAATAGATTATCTATTCTATTACTCTTCTATAATACAAAATTTCTTTTAAACGTACTATTAAATAACTGTAGGATAATGTAAATATATAAAAATATTATGTATGTTTATCTGTTTTATTTTTGTAATATAAATGATGACTATAAATGATGACTAACTTGTTAAAAAATATTTAAAAATTTTTGAAATATTTTTAAAACTAAATTAAATGAGTTTGTTTAATATTTATATTATATTATTTAAGGTTTGCGCTTAAAAGTATGCAATTATTTTATTTGAAATTGAGTTTTATTTAGAATCAACAGATTATTTCTTTTTTTTTTTATGTTAAAATGCATATTTTTATAAAAAATATTATTCTTTAAATTGATTAAATGTTGATCAATCAATTGTATTTAAAGTCAGAAACTACAATAATTTGGTAAACACGTATTACCTTCAGTCTGGTTTTATGATGTTTTATATTATTTTTAGTTCCTAACACAATTAAGTCCTTTTTTACAAAATAGCCAAGCTATTTAAGTTTTTTACTTTGTGTATTTATAAGCAGTTAAATATTACATAATCTATCTAAAAAACATATATCATATCACAACATCATAAAAAATATCAATATTTGACTCCGCCCCGAAAAATATGCAATTATATTGAATTTATGAGAAAATTGTTTTAGAGTTTTGATTTGTTAATTTAAAAAGCGACCTGTTAAGAAAAAATACTTTACAGTAATTTTCTTATTTAAATATACTTCACGTCATGGCCAAGATTTTGTTGCATTTGTACTTTTTCGATGAACTAAAGTCATGTGCTTAACCATTCCACGCGTCCATCTATTTAAAAAAAAAGATTCAAATTAATAATCGACTTCAAATCAAAATTTCTAAAAAAAAAAAAACCTTATGCTTCAATTTTTAGCATAGAAATGATTATTTCGTATCATGTTTATCCTTATATTCCAATCTAAATACATCAACCACTTCAAAATAAATATACAATTTTGAATTTTTATACATATTGTGTTTACATAATATATATTGTGTATTTGTGTTATACGTATGTATATTATTGTATAATATACATATGTACAAAATAATAGTAACATTAATTTTTAAACATTATAAATTGTATACTAAATAAACGATATATACCTAAGTAAAATTTATAAATCATGGTTAAACTTGAGTAAGAATAGCACCGTTAAAATAAATATTTTAGTCACTATGTCAAACAAACAAACAAACAAAAATTAATATACATAATAAATTTATTTTTTTTTTTTTGCTTACTTTTTTCCTATCAAAAAATTTTAAATACATTTTTATACAAAAATATTTTGTCATATTGTATATATTGAACAATTAAACCAATTAAAAAAATTTTTTTTCTTTTTTTTTTTTTTTTGATTTGTTTACACAAAATATTATTTAAATATACGAAAATCTAAAATATACATAGAATAAGGAAATCCCTTTTTTCATAGTTGCCTTTATCCTTTTATCATATAGTTGCTGTTATCCTTTTTATTTAAATAGAAAAACAAACCGAGAGTAAAATAATAATCATAAATTCGAAAAATCATAAATATAAAAAGAAAAAAAAAAATAACGTTTCATAAAAAAAAAAAAAAAAATTGATAAAAAACCAACTATAGCTAGTCAACCAAAGTAAATTCATTTTTCTCCTGAATCAAGATAGATAACTCTATATCATATATATTTTAGTTGAGGATATTTGGTAGCTAAATAAAATGTTAAAAAGAAAAAAACAAAATACAAAAGTCAGTGATGTCTTTATGATTTTAATTAATTTATTTTTCTTTTGAGACCTTGAAAGATTTTTAAAACAAAAATATAATATATTTGTCAATTATAAAGCTTGAAAAATCAAAATATACTTTTACATTTTTGAAAAGTTAATTTTTTAGGGAAATTGAATTTTTCCTAGCGATTTATGGGCCCGCAAAACAAAATTAATTGTGAAAAGAAATTTAGGCTAACTATTTATTTGTTTTCATGTAAAAGTAAAATAACAAATTCTTACTCTCCTTTTGGAAAAGTAAAGCAGAAAATTGTTTCTTCTAATATCAGATTTTGAATACGGTAACCAAATTACATGTTTACATCATTACTCCATTTTCTTTTATTTGTAAAATTGAACATTTTTGAACTAACTCGAATTTTTTAACTATAATCTTGTTTAAACGACCAAATTCTTGATAAAAAGCATAATTTCTCGATCAAATGTTATAGTTGAATATCTATATAGGTATACGTATAAGGAATCTCTAATTTTTGTCTATTATAAAATCACATTTGAGTTTGTCATCATTGAGTTTCAAATCATGTTTGAAATTAGAGTAAATTATTCACTTTGCCACAATGAATGTAATTATTTTGCATTAATAAAGTTTAATAATTAAAACATCTGAAAATTTTGAAATCAAAAGTCAAGGTATCTAATCCTTATTTGTAATTTTTAAAAAATATTCTGCCGAAATTTCAATTTTCGACAACGTTGAGACTTGAGGCGTAATTTTTAATTATATGTTAACATAAACCAACGACCACCATTAGTCATAACTTAGAATCTTGGCATATATAATTAATGAGATACCATAATCATGAGATTTTGAGGGCTAAGTCAATTTTATTTATTTTTCTACCATTTTTACTAAATCACAATTAACTTAAAAGAAGGTAGTCAAAAGATTTTTTGAAATTTTTTAAAACTTTTCGGTGTTCATTTTTTTGTTCGGCGTTTAATTTTTTTTTTTTGTTCGGATAAAAAAGGATATACAAAGATATCAAATTTGAATCTTGATTAAAAGGTATTATTCTCTTTTACACACTAAATAAACCCCTGTAACAGGTTCCTTTATATTAATATCGGTTTAACTGAATCGGAGAGCGAAAATGATACGGAAATAAGGTATAAGGATATAATATATAAGGAGAATAAATATAACTAAACTTAAAAATGTTCTTTTTGAATAGTTGCGTAAATTGTACAATTGAATATTATTGACAGAGAGGAAATCCAAACTGGAAGTATGTTCTACATCTTAACAGTTTTCACAAACAAATCAATTTTAAACTACCTAGAAATTTTGCACAGTGTACAAATAAGCAATTGTTGCCTCTCTCGTATTACGTTGGAATAGTTTGAAAGGAGGCATAATTAATTCCAGTTCAATATATATAGCAAATGTCATTTCGTACAAGTTATCTATAAAAGAATAAAATTGCTCCAATATTTCGATGAATGTTAAGATAAAGTTAGTGTTCTGCCTATACGGCATCGCCATCTATTAGATGTAAGGCGCATTTTTTGGACTTTGTCGAGATAACTCAAAGAAATTACCTCTCTTTTTTATAAGTTTAGAAAATTATTAGTTTAAAGTAAAATATAATAAACATTTTTCTGATTTTTCTAATTTTATTTGTTAAAAAACCGTACCTAATAATAAAATCAGAATCTGATTGATACTAAACAATCATTTTAATTCAGTAAAAAATATTTCATAGGAGTTAAAAATTTTATAATTTAGGATTAAAATTAATTAAAATTATACTTTAATATAACAATATAACTTACCATGTTGGCATTCCTCCAACAAATACATCCGAATTGGTTGCAAATTTACCAAATTGAAATTCTTTACCCCTTGACGTTCGACTCTGTGTAACACCATCAACAATAAGTGTTGTTGTTTCATCATTTCGTAATACCTAGAATGAAAAAAAAAAAAACAAAAATTGCATTATATAGCATCTTTATCATCACAAAAAAAAAAAACAAAAAAAAAATAAAGGAAAAGGATAATAAATAAATTTTTAACTACAAAAAAAAAAAAACTGAACTTTTTAAATTATTTTTACAAATAAATTTAATTGTAGTTTAAATCAACGATAAAAAATATGAAAAAAATTTCCATTTTTTTCTGTTTTGTTTTTTTTTTTTATAGATACGTTAGCTAAACGATGGAAAAAGAACCTAGAAATAAAGGCGAAAAGATATCTGAAATGAAAATGAACAAAATATTAAGGACACAGAACAAAAAAAGAGGACAAGGCAACTTGTTGTTGTTTTTTTTTTCCGTTTTGTTGTTTAAATTAAAAAAAAAAACTAATTGTCTCTTTTTGTTGTTGTTTTACATTTCAATTGTTTTCATCATTTTCTTGGTTTGAAATTTTCTTTTAAGTTTTTGATTTTTTATCCTGGAATTATTATTAGTGTTCTTTGCATTCAAACACAGTTTTATTCTGTTAAGATGAATTTTTTTTTTTTTATTGTTTTCACTGTGTTTTTTTATGGTTATCATCAATGTGTATTTTTTTTGAAAGTTAAAAAATTGGACAAAGACTAATTAAATTTTAATAAGAGAAGAAAAGGTCATAACAAGAAATAATTATAATATAATTTTTTCGTTGATTTGTTCTTTTGTTGAATGATTTTAAATTAATTAAATGTTATATGAAAAAATTTAACGAAAGAAAATTTTTTATATTGTTTGTTTTTTATATACCTAAAATATATTTAAAAAATATAAAAAAAATGCTTAGAATCTAATATATTATACACTAATTAGTATTGAAAGTAATTTAATACTTTAATTTTCTAACAACAATCGATTTACACAAAAAAAAAGAATTTAAATAGTTTTGTAAAATATTTTCTTAAAAAAGTTCCTAAATTATACCTAGTCCTGTAGATATCAAATTTTAAAGTAAAGTTAATCTTAGTCTTCAACTTGAAGAATCAGATCTGATATTCCTTTATTCACTCCTGTACATATATTACTATCTTATCTCTTATCTGTTATTAACTCTCATATTATACCCATCTCTTATTTACTTCTTACCTTAAGTAAATATTAACTTTCCCTTACCTTAAAATTTCAACAAAAAGTAACTGGGCGCATAATTAAAAAAAAATAATAATTTTACATAAATTTATTAAAAGAAAAATTAAAAAGTGTAGTTTAAATAAAATTGTTGCTTCTTTAAGTCAATATTGATACGCTGTGTTAATCTTTAAAAAATAAAGTTGAAAGAAGGATACGACATTTTAAATATTGTTCACTATTCTTTTTTATAAAACATTTTCTTTTAAAAAAGAGTTGTTCTTTTTCTATTTGAATCTATTAAAAACTATTAAGGTAGCAAAACTTTTTTTTTACCTTCCCTTTTCTATACCTACTTAAAAAAAAAAAAATTTACAATAATGTTAATAAAAATATAATAATAATAAAAATAAGTAGTAAAACAAAAACAAAATCCTTTCTTTGATTTCTTATATTCTTTTCATTGAAAAATTAAATAATAAAAACAAAACATAATCTTTAAATTTCGGCAGAAATCCAAGATCATTAGGCATTAATAACTTATAGATTTAATAAATCATTAAAAATATTCTTGAAATATATTTTATGCTACTCTTCAATACTGTCAGACTTGTATTAAGCACAACCCTTAGAATTAATGTAAAAAAAATCTCATATATTTATGAAAATCATCAATAATTATTCAATCAATTAATGATTTTCATGAGTATCTGAAGTCTGAAAATGAGCTAAAACCTATGTGGAATCTTTCGTTTAAAAAAAAAAATCAATAGTGATAAGGAAATTACACAGTCTTTCATTTCCAGGTGTAGCTGTAAATGTCATAAGGGGAAATTAATCTTATGACGTATATGGGATTTAACGCAATACTTCCTTGTTCACAACGTATTTTATAAGATCTTACGCACACGGTCACCGAGCCCCACTTAAAGAGCTTATGTACGTGTAGTATTTACGACTATGATACGAAAATTAGTTACATTTTAGAGAATAATTTCAGTTAAAGGCTTTTATTTATTTATTTATTTATTTTTTTGTAAGCCAAATTTGTTTTAACAATTTATAAAAAATAAAAATTAGAAGTTGTTTCGTCCTAGTTCAGTTTATTCGACTCCTCAGTAGTTATATAAACTCAACTTTACCTAGACAACTACTAAATTATTTCTCAAAAACTCACAAACCTTTATATTAAAAATTAATAAAATTATCTGTGAGTTAAGATTTTTTTGAAATAATTTAGAAATTGTCTCGGTAAAGTTCAGTTTATACTTACTATAAACAGTCAAATAAAGTGAACTGGGACGAAATTTTTAATTTTTAAAAATTTTTGATAAATGTCCATTTAACAAAACAAAAAAAAAAAACAAATAATATTAAATATTAAAATTAAGAAAAATCTGTAACCTTAATTTTTGAATTAAAACTTTTATTGTAAAAAATTACATCTTAACGTTTTACATAAAAAAGAAAACGTCAGAAGAAAGGAAAATGTCAACGTTTAGACTCAGTTCAAAAAACCTTAAAATATCATCAGATACCTAAATAAAAAAAGTATAAACTTCAAAATATATAATCTAATTAAACTTTATAATCTGTTAAGTCTCAAGAAATTTAACAAAATATGACGTATCATATAATGTGTATGTTAATTTTCAAAAAGTTTTGAAAAAAAAAAAAAAAAACATAAATTTTCTTATCAATAAAAATTATAAACTTTTTATACCCGTATGAACTATGTTCAAGGGTATAATAAATTTGCCATTACGTTTGTGACACCTTAAAGGAGTCGAGCTAGATATAGTGTCAAAGGTATGGATCGGCTCAGAATCGAATTCTGAGTCGATTAAGCCATGTACGTCCGTCCGTCCGTCCGCACGATAACTCAAAAAATAAAGGAGCTAGGAGGCTGAAATTTCTTTTACATCACTTTTGCAAAATTGTTAGTTTTGCTATTTAAATCCAACATTTTCGGTCGGCGGGTTCGAGTAGCTGCCATACAACTTCTATCTTTATATAGAAATAACTCAGTATCTATTCAATCTAGGTATCTGAAATTTTGCAAATGATGATCGAGTTTTATGGCAACAACTTCTGTAAAATTTGGTTGTGATGATATCACAGGTTCGGATAGTTGCCATACAACTTCTGTTTTTAAATGAAAATAACTCAGTGTCTATTGAAGCTAGCTATCTGAAATTTAGTGAAAAAGTGTCGAGTTGCATGCCAAAAACTTTTGTAAAATTTGATTGGTCTAAAGCAGCCGGTTCAGACTTTTTGTATTTCTTGGAACTTAATGAAGCTAGGCGCAATAGATTCGGGTAGCTATCATACAACTCCACAATTTACATAAATATATCTCTGTAGTTCGGTACAAAACATCTGAATGTTTTTAAAAGATGATCAAGTTTTATAGAAACAGGATATATTACGTTCATACGGGTATCCCAGAGTTGACACAGTCTACTCTACTGCACTGTTCCTCGTTTATTTTAAAATATTTTTTTTTTTTGTTTTTTAGTAAAAAGTTGGTATGTCATAAAAAATTTTTTATCATAATTTTAAACAAAACAATGAAACAATACAATTTTTATTAATAAATTTTTAATCCTTTTAAGAAAAAAAAAAAAAAAATACAGACATAAATTATAAAATAATAATAATATAATAAATTAAATATATAAATTTTATTATAATAAAATTGTAACACTTTATTTGCTTTTAACTATAAGTAAAAAAAATGAAGAATCCGAAATTTTTTTTTAAAGTTGAAACTTTCAAGGTTCAACTTCAAAGATTTCAAGGAGGTTTAATATTAAAAGGCATATAGTTATCTATGTTCTTTTAACAATCCAATATTAAACTTATTTAGAATCCACGAGTTATAGGAATTAAATAGGAATTAATATTTTAAGGACAATTTTTAAGTGCAATATTAATTTTATGAAGCAGTGATTTAATTCCATTCAAATGTAATCTAATCCGTCCTACTTATATTCAAACAATTTCTTAAAATAAATATATATTAAAATACGGGGTATAAAACCGAAAAGGGAAAGACATATTGCAAAAAGAACTTTTGGCGAAATTTCTTTTTCCATAAAAATATATCTAAAACGAGGAAGAATACAGTTGCCTTTGTCAACTCTTAGATACCCGTACGAACCGTTAGTATGTTCACAGCCTGTCACTCTGCTCACAATATTATTCTTTTAATATTTTAGTATTTTAAAATAATTTGGATGAATTTTATAATTTCTAGAACTATGGGTTGTACATATATTCAAACTATATGTTTATATGTACATTCTTCAAAAGCAGATTTTAACTTTCCACATAACGATTATCAATCCAAAACTTTTTCAAATATTCTATAGTACCATTTAATACTAAGCGGTAAATGTATAATAAATTTACTTAGTACAAAATAGTAAATATAATTTTAAATATTATATTATATTATATTTAAATATTCCATTGACAGAATATCTTATAAGTACAATAAAATACATATATGTATGTAAATACGGCGCTATATAATATACATCTATACTCTTATCATTCATTCACTAGTGACATATACGATATGTAAATAAACATGATATTATATAAGTATGTATATATATCAATATCATATAAATAAAAATTCTTCAAGCAACCGTTATGTTGTTTATTTAATTACATTTTTTTGTACTACGCATTATATCCTCAACAATTTCAAATTATCGAGTAAAATAAAATGGAAAAAATTCGTTTTAAAGAAATTTGTTAGAAAATTTGAAAAAATCAAGTAACACTTTCGTCAATTATAAAGTAACCCTATATTATTAAAAAAAGTTGTTAACAGAAATAAGGGTATAATGTTGAAGCTTTAATTTTTGTGTATTACTTCAAAAAAATTTTAACAGGTGTTCAAGTTACAGGTGTTTAAAAATAGGAAATTTTCAGTTTTTGACCCCTTACAGCTCCTAAACGGGGGGTGATACAAAAAAAATTTCTCAAATGACTCATACTTATTTTCAAAGATCTAACTTCTGTAAAAATTTCAAGTTTCCAACTTAAACCGTTTAGAAGATAGAAGGGTTAAAGGATTTTGCAAAATTTGAGTTTCGCATAACGGTAAATTAAGACACTGTATGCCACAAATATATATTTATTGTATATATACTTTTAAAGCTAATAAAAGTAGTAATCGTTTGGCGTTTTCAAAATGAAGATATACCTTATACAACTTGTGCTATAACAATTTAAATATAGAGCTTTTTTGAACCTTTGGGGAGCTGTAGCTCCGTAACGGGTGGGGCTACAAAAAAAAGTTATTAAAAATAAAATTAATATTTTTGTGAGATCTATCAGTAGTTAATATTTCATAGCTCTGTTTCAAAAAAAATGTCGGGATCTAAAAGTTAGGTGTTCGAGAGCTACCCTAAGGCTTGGTCCAAACTCAACCAAAAAAAATAGGGAACCTACAAATTACTCCCAGAAAATTTTGTGTAAATTTCAAGATTCTGGCTTTCTTAGTTTTTGAGTTAGCGTGCTGACGGACGGACGGACGGACGGACACGGCTCAAAAGTCTTAGAATTTTTTTTTGATCCGATCCATACCTTTGAAGGTATATCTAGCTCGCTTATTTCGAGGTGTTACAAACGGAGGAGTAATTTTATTATACCCGATCCTATCGTACGGATATAAAAAAAACTACCCAAAACCGGACGTTTCGCTTTCCTTTCTATGGTATAATCATTTTCTGTGCTTTCTTTTTGCGTCAACAAATGGTTTAATCCTTAAAATAGTACTTAAAAAAACTCCGTTAAAGAATGGTTGAAACCCTCATTTTGTAATTAATTCTAAAATACCTTTAAATTATTTTTTTGCTTCAACAAAAAAATAATTTAAAGTAGTAAAGGTTTCCGCCTTCAAACTCCGGCTAAAGAATACTATTGGAACTCTGATAGTTTTATAACTAATCCGAAAAGTCCTCTTAATTATTATTTTTACATTTCAGTAAAATAGTAAAGCATTTAAAAAAAACTAAAATAATTACGTGTTCTATTCTAAATAAAACAAAATAAAAAAAAGTTTGGGAAGTGTTCCATATTTGTAAAGGTTCACCAAAAATAATATTGTTAAAAAACATTATTACAGTTTTCGAAGTTTTCGAATAGTTTATTATGCCATAAGAATTTTAACAAAATAAAAATTTGTGAGAATTCATAATTTGATGAATAGTTTTTGGAAAAAAGAGAATTTTGCCAAATACAATTTTATAACTGGTCTACTTCCGTAACACACTACACAATAAATTCAATTTTTTCCAATAAAATGTTTTATTTTTTACTTTTTAAAAAGATTTTCAATAATTAGCAATGAATGGGAATTGTTATTTTTGAAAAGAGTTATAAAATGAATATTTTCATTTTCAAAATACATAATCTAAATAAATACATTAATTAATTTTAATTTAATTACTGTTTTGTTATGTAATAAAAAAACGTTTATCAACTTTGTAATAGTATTATTTTTTCCTCTTCTTTTCCAAATTGGTTTTTATATTTTGCTTCTAAAATATTTAAATAAGTACCAATAAACTACAAAATAAAAGCAATAAAAGAGTTTTTTTCTAATTCCTTCCTTATATAAATACATGAATTTGAATTGAATAGTTTTATCATATAACACAACATATCTCCTTTATACCTTTCTTATCAGCTTCATATAAAAGAGGAGTTCTGACCATCTTCATAGAACTCTCTTTACAATCCTTTTTGTAGCATTAATAAACCCAAAATAAGAAAAGCACTATAGAAGAGGAAATTATATGAAGTACAAAATCCAATCTAAAATAATATAAAGAATTTTTGAAAAACACCATAACCGAAAGAGATATGAAAAAATCATAGGATTCAGTAAAAATAAACTAAAAATTCTAATAGGCTTCGAGTCGGGACATTTCCAACTTAAAGGGGAACTCAAAGATTATTGAAAAAAGAATTCCAATAGATATAGATTCTGTCAAAAGGAAAGAAGAATCTCTACAATACAAAACTGTGCAGGTTAACTTCTTGTAAGATATGCGTACCTATAGAAATATATTACTTTACTGAAGATAAACGGTCAGTAACAAACACTTTAAAGATGTTTACTTTCTTATAGGTAATATAGGCACAATAGATTTACATCAAAAGGTAGCACAGTTAGTCATACCCTTTAAACTATTTAATCTAAAGATCTCCCATGATCTCTCATAAATTACAACTATGGCTTTTATAGGCTTTGATTGAAGTCCAGTCTTTCAAAACGAATCACAAATTATTTTACAGAACATAATGACTTCAGAGTAGCTGTAAGTAATTTTAAATTCAAAGAAAATATAAACATAATAAATTATTGATTTGATTATTTTTAGGGAAAACAAAAATTACTTTTGTTGGTACAATATTCCAATATATTTTTTATACTCTATTAAAATATTAAAAATAAAAATTGTCCTTAATTAAAATAAAGTTTTCGTGATAATTTTTTTTAATCATTTTTTAAAAACTTACAACTTCTTTTAAATTTAAAACCCTATAATTAATGAAAAATTTTACACATGCAGTGTTTTAAAAAAAAAAGTTACACATGTTATAATTAATTTTAAAAATAAAAACAATATACCTATATATTAATTGTTTTTTTGTTTTTAAAGTTCGTTTCAATTATATTATTAAAATTTTTAATATGTTTTGGTTAATATTAAAAATCTCATATAAAAAAATTAATTATTTAAATATTTAACAAATTTAAATTTACCTTGAAACCTGCTGTGGTATTAAAAATTTTCTTTGCTTTTAAAACACGATACTTAAAACCTTTACATGTCCTGTTTAATATTCTCTTATTTATTTTTATGTTGCTAACTATTTTTTTTCTTTTTTATTTTGATTTAAATATTGAAAAAGAAAAACAGAAAATAAACTTTTTCATTTTTAATTTAAATCTTTTTAATTGATTTGAATATTTTCAATGGACATTTTTATTAAGGACAATCACGATTATTAAGCTAACACTTATTTTACTTATTATAAACAAGACAGAATAATATAAAACAAAGGTTTTTAGAAGCTCACAGTTTATATATGATAAGAATGTGAAAAATAAATAGACACTTCGTCAATTTTATGGAAACCCTGGCACAATATATGACAAGGTCCTCTTGGGACTAATGACTCAACAAAACAAACCAAAACTCTCCACGGGATTTTAACTCCTATAAAATGGCCATAAGTTCCTTGGGGACTTATGATTTCATAAACTGAAATATTTATATTTAAGTATTAAAACAATCAACTATTTCCAAAATTTATAAAATTATAATTATTGATTTGAATATTTTTGAGATGAGATTTTACAGTTGGATACAAAATCAGGATATTTTATTTTTTTCAGAATGATAACATTTTTGAGTTGCATACAAAATCAGAGTATTCCCTTTATCCAGAATAAATAAATAAATACTCTGGAAAAAGGAGCAATCTTGATACAAATTTTAAAATCTATGCTAATATAGAATCTCGCATAGATGAAATTAGGAGAGATTTTAGAGTTAGACCCGAAATCAGAGTATATTCCTTTTTCCAGATCAAATATAAATACCCTGAAAAAAGAGGGCAATCTTGATTTTGTAACCAACTTTAAAATTCCTTCTAAGTTCTTATATAGAATTCCTATCGCATGGACGAATATATAAATACATAATTTTATGGAGAATTATGTCTTAATTTTCCCCGGGGGACTTTTGTCATATCGACATATTTACACATGTAAATATAAAGTTAAAGCTTTATTTTTTACCTTTTATTTTAAAAAAAAATTTACAGGACGTGTCTAAATTACTGAACTCCAAAAATAAAAAATAAAAAACTTTTAAATCTTAATAGATTTTAAAGAGATGGTGGTATAAAAATATTTTCTGTGATAACTTATGGTAAAATTCCAAAAGATTTTTCTTTTTTTTTTAAATCTTCGGTTCTAACAAAAAGTACTTCGGAAGCAAACTCATATTAAGGAAGTGAAATCTCGTAAAATTTTCTTTTCATTTAACGATAAATTTAAATATTAAAATGCAAAAAAAATTTCTTTAACATTGATTTATAAAATTAAAAGAATGTCCTGTCGTGTTTTCAGATTTGGAAGATGTTAAGCAGAATAGAATCTAAGACGAAGCCAAATTTGTAAATAGGACTTTTATCTATTTATGTCTCTTTTATTATCTATTTAGAGGCACTATACCTCTGAAATTGGCTGGTCTACATAAAAAAGCTGTTCCACAACATTATTTTTTTTTTTTTTGACCTATCCATGGTTAAAATTATTTCAATACTCTAGCTTTAGTGGTTTAAAAATTTTGTAAACATATAGAAGGAAGGACAGAGTGAAACTAATAAGCACAATTTACTCAACTTTTTTTTGAAAATGTGTTAAAAACATAAATTATATTTTAATTAAGTTTTATATAATACTACTTAAACCGAACACAGTATGTACAGCAATCCATTTAGTAAAAAAGGTAATTGTATTTTTCTTTATATAAGGACTATGTTCAAATTAAACGACATTGTGAGGTAAATTTCTTATTAAAAATATTTTTACAATTTAAATTAGGTGCATTTAAAATTTCAAATTGCTTGGTTAAAATTGACTGTAGGTACAGTTTAAATACATTATTAAATATTTGGGTTAATTTAATTATTTACTTAAATTACGTTCTGTAAGATATAAATTACTCATCACTATAATGGAAAAAGAGATCTCGATGGTGCTTAAGCATGTGGCTTATCCAGGAGAGTGCTGGTTCAAATTTTGCACAGTTCTTAGCAAATTCTCTTGAGTGCAACTATTGTATAAATATATAATAGAACCCAATTTGGAGGATAAACTTCTTTTGAGGCATTTAATTAGTTTTTGTTTTTCTTTACGAGGGTAGGTGGGAATCTCGAAAAACACCAATGAAATCAACGTGCGAATTCTCTTTGGTAATGTTGGACTTTAATCAACTAAACGCCACATCCCTTTTCAATAAATCATTAGGTTAGAACCTCCGGTACAATGTACTGTTTGGTTTGGAGATTGGATATAGGAATAAATAAAATTGGGAAATATAGGAAGTTATTGGATACTGCGAGTATTATTTAGAACAAAAATGTTGATGTTCTTCTTGAATTTATTAAAAATAAATTTAAATATATAAACAAAATAAATAATATTACAGTATATATCAATAAAAACATTGAAGTATATAAAGCTTCCAAGATCCGAACCCATGAACTAAATCCTCCAAAATTTCAGAAACATATATCAAACACGAAAGTACACCATTGTACCAAATTCAAAGGCCTTATCTTTGTCGGTTTTGGAGATAATCTCGTTTGCTCTGGGGCTCGTTCGGAAGCTTCCAAAATTCGAACTCATGGACCAAATCCTCTCAAATTTCAGAAACATAAAAAAAACATGACAGAACACCCTTGTACCAAATTTAAAAGTTCTATACTTTTGTTGATGTTTGGTTCGGAAGCTTCCAAAATTCGAACTCATGGACCAAATCCTCTCAAATTTCAGAGACATAAAAAAAACATGACAGAACACCTTTGTACCAAATTGAAAAGTTCTATACTTTTGTTGGTGTTTGGTTCGGAAGCTTCCAAAATCCGAATACATGGACCAAATCCTCTCAAATTTCAGAGACATAAATCAAGCATGAAGGAACATCATTGTACCAAATTTAAAGGTTCTATCTTTGTTGGTTTTGGAAATAATCCCGTTTGGAATCATCCGGAAGCTTCCAGAATTCGAACCTATGGACCGATTTTGTCCACATTCGAACTCTACCTTCCCTTCACAATTAGTAACCTACTATATAAATTTCATCAAGGTAGCTTTACTAGTTTTTGAGTTATCGTGCGAAAGGAAGGACGGACGGACGGACATCGTTAAATCGACTCAAGAGGTGATCCTGATTTAGAATATATATAAATGTACAACATATACAGAATATATATATACAAACACCATACAAAAGTGAATATATCCTATACTTTAAGTGTAGGGTATAAAAATCTGTTAGGTTAAAAAGGAAAACTACTGTTAAATAGATGTAAATAAAGATACATTTTTTTTTATTCATAAACTGTTAAATTACTTTTAAATTTGAATTTTATTATCGATTTGAATATGAGTAGAATAATAATTTGGTACAACAAAAAATTAAAAATTTTGAAATATATAACAGTAAAATACTTTTATTAGGTATCTATATCAAATTTTGACAGCTTTTCCTGTAATTATTATTTATTGAAACTGTAGGATTGTTAGGCAATAAAATCAATCCAATCTTGAAATATGAACAATAAAATATAACCACTTAGATCTCCCCAAAAAGCATAAAATTTTTTTTTTACTAGTGTTTTTATAGTTATAAAGCAAATCCAAGTGAAAACTAATTAATTCAAGGTAAACTCGAAACTAAAAACCTTAATAAAATATTATAATATAATATGTTACCATAAATTTAATAAAAAGAAAGGTATTTTAACAGAGTCTTACAAATACAGTTATAAAAAATGAGTCAAACCATTAATAACTGCAAATCTAAACTGTACAGTCAATTTACAAAGTAATTTTCAAGAAAATCTAAACATGTTTAAAGAATTGCATGTTAAAGTGTAATTCAAAAAAAAAAATACTGCATTTTACTTTCTAACATAACGTTTTTTTTTCAATTTAATACAATGGTAAAAAAAAAAGTGAGGAAAATACCGTAATCTCTACAAAATGAATAAGTGAAAAAAAAAAAATTATTACAAGTTGTTAAAAAAATTTTTTTTTAACATTCAACTGACTTATTTTCATTTGTTACAATGATTCTGCATATTAATTTTATACACTTTTAAATGTTAACTGAATAAAAGGTTGGTAAAGTGCACAATATAATAAGTAGGGATGCATAATTTGTTAACATTTTAAAACTTAAAATTCATTAATTTTATTCGGAAGTAGAAAATATAACGTTTTTTTTTTTTTTTGTAATAAGTTTTGTACGTTTTCTAAAAAAAATTTCTAATTTTCAAAGGACCTATACAAAAGCAAAAATAGTTTATTTAAATTTATATTAAATAAGATTATTTTAATTTTTAAAACAGAACATAAAATTGAGTAACTATTACAAGCCTGTATTTTATGTACTGGATGTCACTGCGACCTATATTTTCATTTACCCGTTTATCGTTTAAATGAATTTATTTACCTGGTATTTCATTTGTTTGGATTTCATCTGACTGATTTTTATTTGAATGCATAGATGTTTTCTATAATAGATCTTTATCTATCGTAATGCATCTGTATGCACAACATTAAAAAAAAAAACCTGCGATTTAAACAATTCCAAAGTATTAAAATCTATTCTTGTAATATTAATAATAAATAGGTACAATAACAATATACATTAAAATAATGGGGTATACCGACCCATAATTCCTCGCTAAACAAATTATTGAAACCTTGAGTTTAAATCCAATTATCAAATCTCTCCTTATTATTATTTTACAAACATATTTCAACAACAAAACGTCATTAAACTAATTGCTGAAACTCTGATTTTGTAGCCTATTATGAAATCCTTTCTAATTCAGAATCTTGCTTATACATAATATTATATAAATATTCTGAAAAAAAAAGTATAACCCTAATTTTCTATACAACTATATATGTCTCTTAAATTTTTATACTCATTTGAATACAAAGAATTTCTTTAAAGTCAGACAAATGAAATCCAGTCAAATGGTAAACCGTTTCATGATCTGAAATCATGTACTGTAGTTCAACATCCGACTTTGACATTCGCTGTATAATCACTTAACATATAATTATTAAGTGATATTCAGTTAATTAATTATTTATCTAGTTGGTCCGCTAAATCGTTGTTTTAGACTAATAATCCAATATATATTCTCGCATACGTTTTTCTTCTTAATAATCTAAATTCATATTTAATAAATTTTTAATAAAGCCACCAGTTATAATTATATTTTTTTCCTACTGCCGCATAATTCACTAATAATCTCTAAAAATCTGCTAATCATACCATTACCGAATTCTATACATACACACCCAATTATCCATTGTTTTTGCATTAAGTAAAATAAACATTTAAAAATTATAGATTTTCACTACAGATTTAGGTAATGTGTAAGTATATTATTTTTAATCAGAGAAATACTAATAATAATTTACTTTAAGATTTTTTTATTTAATTAAAAACTTTTCAATTCATATAGTTTTTTACAATTTTTACAATTTAAAAATAAAATATATTTAAAATTAACCTCAAATTATAATTTTAAAATATAAAGGAAAAAGTTTTTCTTTCAAAAAAAAAAAAAACAATGATGTTTGAAGAGGAAAACTAATTTTCTTGTCCATAATAAATTTGTGGAATATTATCTAAATTTTATACAATATATTATTATGTATATGTATATGTACATTTATATTTTATGTAAATATGTATACATGTATATAATTAAAATTTAACTGTTAGTAAAAAAAACAAAAATATGTAGATACTTTGATCTTGGTCATCACTGTTAAAATTTTACCAACAAAAACGGCAAAAATAAACTAAAAATACTTCAATTTTTATGACAAAAAAAAAAACAAAAAAAAATAAATAAATTTACCTCTTTTCAAATCCAAGAAAAAAAAAAATAGATTTTTTATAATACAAAAAATATAGAAAACTTATCTACCTTGTATACAGTAAAAAAAAAAAATTTATTTTTATTTAAATAATAGTTTTAACTTCACTTACTTGGCAGGAAAATTCAAAAAGTCAAACTTTAGATTATTCAAAAAAAAAAAAAATTACTTATCTATATTATTATTATACTTTATCTGTATTTTTACAGTTTTTTTTGTAAATTCATACCCTTTTTTTTATATTGCCTAAGTATATCTTTCTCTCTCTTTTTTTTTTTTTTTTTTTGAGAATAAATTTTCTTTCACAATAGAGAATCGTTTTTTAACTACTCTAAACTTATTATAAAAGCATAAAGTTGTAGGTACAGTGTTTTCATTTTCTTAATAACGGTAGTTTCATGACGTTTAAGTTATAAAAATTTCAAAGTGAAAATTTAGATTTTCATGAATTTTTTATATTCCATTTTTAAAATTTTTACTATACTTTACTTTGGTATAAAAAAACAATATATAGTTATAGATTTTAATATAGGTATTTATCTTAATTTATAAATTATACTGTACGATATCTTACACCCTCTATTCAGAGGCATTCAAAAAAGCGTTGAAAAGAATAAAATATAGAGTTTCAGTAAAATTTCTATGTCATATGTGGTACCTATGTATATATTTTAAATTTATATAAATGTGTCGTTGTCGATTTGATTTAGAATTACCTACTCTTATTTAAAGATTTTTTTTTGGTCAACCTATTTGCTTGGTACGTTAGGTTTCTTGATTTTTGAGATTAAGAACCTTTACGATTCCATGTTATTATTGTCTGTTGCGAACATTATCGTCTAGTCTCCGTAATTTATTGAGAATAATGGATATAAAAAAAAAAAACAGTATAAAAGAAACTGTACTCGCATGAATCATAGATTAAGTCATTATTATACTTTTGGAAAATTTGACAATCAGTAATATTGAGGCCTAGCATTAAAAACGCAAACGCGATTGTGTTGAACCTATTAGGCATAAGTATTTAAAATCAGTTTTTAGTGATGAAAATTAGTTCATGTCATTTAAACTCGAAACGATTTGGTCTGGTATCAGTTGAAATTTCAATTCAGTCCAGAAATGCAATGTTTATCTTACGATGTTTTATTCTTTTCAACTTTACTTTACACGTATCTTCAATATTATGTACTTCACAACAGGTAATATTAATGCGAACTCCAATTTTATCTACTATTTTTACATAGGAGATAATGATCTGAATATTTAACGTTTGAATTTTGTGATTTGTGGAATTTTAATAGTTCAGCATATTATTGAAATTCCAAAAAACTTTTTAAATCTCTTTAAAATTTTTAAATGAGAAGCGCAACAAAAAATATAAAATAAATTGCAATTCACTTTTAAAATTTTGATTGTCAGAATCAACTTCAAAAACAAAAAAATAAGAAAAAAATGTTTTTTCATAATAAAAAATTTTTAAATTAAATATCATTACAAAATTAAAAGTTAAAACTGATTGCACAGGTCAAAAAAAAAAAAAAAACTAAACTAAATAAAACAATAAAATAAAAAGAACAAAATATCAAAGAAAAACAGGAAAAACAAAATAATAACAAGAGAAAATGGAATATTTTCACTACAATTACAAACTTATTTTTAAATTTTTTATTATAATTTGATTTAAGTTTTGAAAATATTATATAAAATTTTTGGTTCTAATTTTACAATAGAATTGTGTAAATAAATGTAAACTGCACTGCGATTGAATTTATTTTGTATACAAAAGAAAAATTAATTTGAGGGGCTTAATTGATTGAATGCGGTTAAACACAACCACCTAGTGTATGAAACGATGAAGAGTTATAGGATTCTAATATTGCATAATAGTTTTTAATAAAAAAAAATTAATTAATTAAAAAAATTATTATCTATTACCAAATTTTACCAAATAGAATAAAGGCTCCGTGAATTTAACCCAGAAGAATAATCACCACAACTATGATTTTTATTATTTTGGTCGATTTTTAATTTAAAAACAGGAACTAATTGTAGGAAATTTTACGATGTTTTTGCATAAAGTATTGTCTTAAATTTTTTTTTTTATATAATTCGCTTATCAGTTTCACTCTGTTCGTCTGTTCGGTCATCTGTGTATTTAGGAAACTTTTACATTGTTAAAGCTAGGACAATGAAATTTTAACTATCCCAACCATTTAAACAGTCCTGTAAAACAAAATGATGTTGTGAAACAACTTCTGTGGCTCCAGCTAGTTGGAAACTACAGCCCCGTAAAATTTGCCCCGTATTTTGAAATGTTTATAATTCACGTTCTCTTTTTTATTTTTATTTTTTTTTACGAAGGTTGGTGGAAAACTCGAAAATCACCAAGAGGAACCGCACGTGCTTCCTCACGATAGTCTTGGACTTTAACTAACCAAACCACCACCATTTTAACACCAAACTTTAGGATGGAACCTTTAATACAGTTTGGTTTTAGGGATAGGGATGTGGGAAGAATAATTGGGGAAATTGGAATTAGGAAATTTAGATTATGGGGGATAGGTAGAAAAATTTGGAGAGACATTTTGAAGAAAGATGTTAATGTTCTTCTTAAACTTAAGTAAATCGTACACATATGAATTACCAACTTTAGGGAACATGTGCGATGGTAAACGGGACATGCGCATGACAAACGAATTTCCATAAGCTGTATTTCGCCATCTTGATAACTCTACATAATAGGAATGAGCTTCTGTTGCCCTCCTTGTTTCTCGTTGGAAAACTTTGAGTGGAGGCATTAACTGTTTTATTTCACTGGAACAAGTAATAATCCTTATGAGATATCTATAAAACAAGGTTAGTGACCCAACTGTGTGACGATGGCTGAGTGGAGTGAGCATTGAAGTTACACTGGGGTCGTTGATAAGACGAATAACTCTGTTTTGCACATTATTTTTTGAGGGCCTGCAGCCCAAATGTGTGCATTATACTCCATTTTCGGCCGAATGTACGTGTTATAGATACTGAGAAGATCAGATGCGGAAAAATAAGTTTAAAATTCTTTCACGTTCTACTTATAATTTTCCAATTTAAATTTACCATTAAGTAAAAACAAAATTTGGAAGATTTTGCATTCTTGATATTTGCGGGTCGTTCTTAGTTAGAACTGTTTTTGGTACAAGAAAAATCTTGCAGAAAATATTGGACATTTTTTTTATACCTGGTCCTGTTAAAAGTTATTATAAATTAAAAATTGTAATTTTGCTATTTTTAGACACCTGTGACATAAGCATCTGTACAATGTTTTTCAAAGTAAAATGCAAAAATTAAAGCTTCAACATTATAATTTTACAAGAGTAACGATTTTTCTTAATTATGTAGAGTAGGTACTCAATACAATCACTTGATTTTTTAAGATTTTTTTTTTTGTGAATTTCTCTACCATATAAATGTAATAAAGAAATTGCATAGCCCTTCCTTTTTCAGGCGTGACTATACATGTCGAAAGGGGGAATTACTTTTATGACGTGTGCGGGATTCTAACTCACTCTTCCTCGGTGTGTTTATTGCCTCTTGCAAAATTTGTTCCTGTAAAAGTTACACATTTTCCACACATTTGGCTTTTACATTATCATTTTGAACCCATAATTCATAATGAACTACTTCAAAATTTTTATTTTTTTTTATTTTTGGGTGATAATTCTTCGGGCGGAAAATCATGAAGCCTCTAGTATGAATATAATGTTCAACAATCTCACTACATAAACAAATATTTACATCTATATATACAATTTAGCAAATATTTGTCCAAATAATGATTTTATGAAGCTAAAATTTTTAATAAAATTTTTCAAATCCTATGCCACATAATACCTGCTATTACCTACATCAAGTAAATAAGTAAAAAATATAATTTAAAACTTTTAATTATTTAACTGCAAATTTATTAGTAAATAATATGTAGATATATTATAAATCTACAAAACTTTTTAAATTTTACATTTATTTGTTTTCGTACCTATAGGAAAATTTTATTTTGTATAAGCGTATCTATAAATTAATTAATTATTTTAAAATGAAACTTTAAATAAATTTAAAATTGTTGAAAATTTCGTGTTAATTATTTAAAATATAATAATATTTAAACTTAATATTAGAGACTTTTTTACACCCGTATGAACTATGTTCAAGGGTATAATAAATTTGCCATTACGTTTGTGACACCTTAAAGGAGTCCAGCTAGATATAGTGTCAAAGGTATGGATCGGCTCGATTAAGCCATGTACGTCCGTCCGTCCGCACGATAACTCAAAAAATAAAGGAGCTAGGAGGCTGAAATTTTTTTTACGTCACTTTTGCAAAATTGTTAGTTTTGCTATTTAAATCCAGAATTTCTGGCCGCCGGGTTCGAGTAGCTGCCATACAACTTCTTTCTTTATATGGAAATAGCTCAGTATCTATTCAAGTTAGGTATCTGAAATTTTGCAAATGATGATAAAGCGTTCATGGGGGTATCCCAGAGTTAACACAGTCTACTCTACTGCACTCTTCCTCGTTTTTGTTACTATTAAATAAAATTAGAATAAATTAAAATAAAAAACGTACTTTTGAAAATAAAATGCACGTTATAATAATTTGTAATAAAACAGATTTTAATATTATTTAAAAAAATGGAGAACGTTTTAAACTAGAACCAAATTATCCGCCAAGTTAACAGAAAAAAAATCAAAATCGTAAGGCCACGTGATTTTTAAGTTACAAGAATCATGTTTCTACGGACATAGTTTAAGGTTATTTATGCAAATTTCAAGAGCCCAGTTATGCAATCTAAAATCTCAGATTAAACAAAATTAACTAACTCGTTCATTAATCAAATTTTTTATTTAACAGTTCAGCAATATCTCAAAAAAATTATATTGATTTTTTCTTATAGTAGATTTTAGGTATATAATGAAAATTTTTTTGGACTCATGTTCATAGTTCCAGGTTATGGTTTTCGTATCCATACGAACATAGTTTAAAAGTATAAATTTGTCATTATGTTTGTGACACGGTAAATGAGGCAATATACATATAACAAACTTAAAGTATATAATATATTCTTGCTCAGAATCGTACCAATTCTGAATTCGATTTAGCCATGTACGTTCCTCCGTCATCACGATAACTCAAAAATAAGACAGTTTGAATTCTAAAATTTCGGCCATTATCTTCTTTATAAAATTGCTATGTTTCGTTACTAAAATTAAACAAGTTAGACCGCCAGGTTCGAGTAACTGCTTTAAAACTTCCATTTTTAAAATAAAATAACTTATTAGTGTCTGTAAAGGTTTGGTATCTGAAATTTTATGAAAAGAAGTTAAGTTTTGATTCCAATAATTTCTGTAAAATCTGCTTACAACAATTTTAAGGTGTAGTTGCGTAATATAGCGATATCTTGGTACATAGATATACTTAATAAAGCTACATATCACCAATTTTCAAAAGATGATCAAATATTATGTCAATAACATTTATGATATTTGGTTACTCTAGAGGAACAGGTTCAGGTACCTATCATAATATCTTGGCACTTAATTAAGCTTAACATCTAAAATTTTCTAAAAGATAATCAAGTTTTGTGTCAATGTATGTTATGTGGTTGTGTCATTGGTTGGAGACTGTGATACAACCCCAAAATTTAAATTTAAATATATTTTGGTACTTTATGAATTCAGATATATCAATGATGTATCAATGTAAAATATGATTAAATTTTATGGTAACAATTTAACAATGTTCTTCGGGTATCCAATAGTTTGCACAGTCAACTAAACATTCTTCCTTGTTACATTCAAAAAATTACATTATAAAAAATATTCAGAAACAATTAAGATTAGACACTCTTAACATTTAACTGATATTTAATTTTATCGTTTTTCAAAATTTTGTCTCTCAGCTGCTATTTTTAGAGAAAACCGAACACTGGTGCACACAGTAATATCGTCATTAGACGATTTTCCAACAAGAGTTTTTTTTATAAGTTAGAAAAAAAATATTTTCATTAATTCTTTGAACGTCTAGAAAATAAGAAGTAAAAAAAAAATAAAATTTCCGACAAATTAGAAGGGTAAGAGAAATGTGTCAAAGATGTGAATGCCAAACACCACATGACAAAAAAATTGATGCAACCTAAATTTAAAAATTTTTTTTTTTATTTTATTATGTAGTTTTTAATAGTTTTTTTTTCTCAGCAAATGGGGTGAGTTACCAGATGGATCTAAATATCGTAAATTATATAAAAGAAAATATATAATTCTAATTATATAAAAGAATAGATAACTCGTAAATTATATAAAAGAAAATATATAAAAGTTTGGCAGCTAATTTAAAAATTTAAAATTCCAAAAAAAAAAAAAGTTTTTAAGTGTACTTTTAACTTATTAAAATAATTAGAACAAAGAATTTATGACCAACCACTTTTTTTGAAATACTTCTTAAATATTATAAAACTCTTATGTAAATCTGATTTTGTATAAATTTTTTGCATTCGAATTTTGTTTATGTAGCTATAGGTAGTAATTTTATATGTAATAATGTATATGTAATAGGTTTTTTGGGTCTATGACAGTTAGTACAAATTCATTTCTCAAAAAGCCACTTGGCATAAAGATGCTTAACATAGAAGAACATTTAGCAAAACTCCATTTATACTAAACGGACACTTCGCACAGAATCTTGTGGGCAAATGGAACATTTGGCATAAACTTTTTCTAGACGATATTTGTGTTGTCCTTTACGTAGTAAGTTTGGTTGTGTTCGTCGTGATAATAATTTTATCCAAATCTCTATAGTATATAGTAGTATCTCTATAGCATAAATAAAATTTTGCTAAATGGTTTTTTATACTGGCTTAATGCTAAAACCTTTTTTATGCCATCTGGGTTTATTTCTAATTTCTTTTCGGGAAAAGAGGTTAGGCCAACTCTGGTGCTTCCAGGTTGTTAATTATAATTTTTGTAGGTATTTTAAATAATATTACAAAAAAATTTAATATTTTAAATTTCATATTGTCCACGAATCACGATCTTCTGTTTTTTGTTACTTTTAACCATAATTTTTAAAACTAGAAAAATTCCATATCCATTTTTTTTTTACATAATAATATTATTATGAAAAAGATTTTTTACATACGTTTTTTATTATAAATTAAAATATTTATATACATACATGTATGTAAAACTATCTCTTAAAAACCGCAATATTTGTTCTTACTTTTAGAAAAAAAAAAGTATAGAAACAATTTTCCATTAAATTAAGAAAAAAAAAAATTTTAAAAAGGATTCAAACAGTTTTTATATATACATTACATAACAGTTTTACGATATAATATACAATAATGTATCTGAAGATATAAATCATAGTTATAAGTTAATAAAATGTATGGGTATCCAAAGAGAATATATTACGCAAATTGGGAAGTAAAATAATGTATTTTCCTTTTTAAAGCATATTATTCAACATTTGCCAAAAAAAAAAAAAAAAAACAAAACAAAAATAAAATATGATTTGCTGCTGCGGTTGCACAAAAGAATTCTTTGAAGCGAGTTTTAAAAGTACTAAAAACAAAAACAAAAATACTCTTATTTTGATTCTATGGTATAGTTTTTGTTGTATATGTATGTACGACTATATGTACATTTATTATACTACATATATTATATACATTAATATATTGGTATTACATATTACATAATATTGTTATTATATACTCTAAAGTTTTTTGTATAGTATATATGTTATAAGTTTAACTTGTAATAGTTTGGAAAAGCAAGTCAACTGTGAAATTTTCCGTTATAATTTTTCCCTTATCCAATATAATACATCCAATAGTCTTATATATATTTGTATTTACCTAATAGTTTGTATATAGAACTTATGAACTTATAGCGGAGTTACTTCTATTAAAAGTAATAGAAAAGTTTTTAAAGTTTGTTAAAAAGTTATTTATTTTATTTTGTTTTATTTTTATTTAAATCTGTATATAAAGCAATTTTTTTTTTTTTTTTAAATTTGCCTCAACTTCCTCCAAAAAGTTAAATTCTTAAAACAAAACCAATAACAAAATGAAATTTGGAGATTTTTTTGATTTATATACATTATTCTTAGATGTTTTTAAATGCCTTAGAACTTTTTAGACTTTTAGTATGAAAAATATTTAAAAGGAAAAAAAAAACAGTCATATTTAGTTTATACCATATTGGTGTACCTACCCTATACCATATAGATTATTTATATTAAAATTAATTTATTGTTATTTTAAAAGCTTCAATTATTTTGTAGAGAAGTATCGAAAAAATATTTATAGGCAAAAAAAAAAAATATCGAAAAAACGATAATTTCAAGATTTTTGTGTAAAGTTTTGAATTAGATTCATGTGAACAGAACACTTATCTGTAATGTTATTATGTTTATGTTCCTTTTACATGAAAAAAGTATTTGATAGTAGTTGGGGTAGTTAGTAAATGGAACGCTAATGTAACATAACATTATTTACTGGTGACATGTCATAACTCCTTTTGTCATAAGTCCCTTAGCGAGCTATGACACCCTACTTTGTGTTACTTATTAAAATTTTAAAGTGTGACATAAGTCCCTTGAAAAAAATGTCATAAATTCTTAGGGAGTTATGACAAAAGGAGTTATGACATGCCACCTATTTACTCCAATTAACTCTTTTTTAAAGGCTGATATAGTTGGGAGTAGAAAATAGTAGTTTACTTTGCAAAAGGAACGCAAAAAAATTAGTTCCAAAATTAATAATTATTGATATTTAGTTTGAGTTGAAAATTGTTGAATTTTTTCGGCTCTTGAAAATATAATATCAAATAATTTCAAAAAAATTATTAAAAACTAATTTTCAGATCTAAATTTTTCCCATATTATTTTACATATTATTACATTTCGATAACAAGACAACTATCTACGCCAGTCGTCGTTAAATATTTATTATGACACATTTTTTTTTATAAAAATATGACTTTATGAGCCATTCAAATAAGTCATAAAACAATATTGGGAATATGCCTTAATGACTCATTTGAAAAGGTCATAAAGCCATGTTTCATGAAAATGGAATGTTCTAATCTTTATGACCCCGCACCATTTGATACCATCATTGTACAGAAATGTAATAATGTTAACATTAAAAGGGGCCTCGGTGGCCTAGTGGGTAGCAGTATAAAATACGCTGTAAATACCGAGGGACTAGATACACATGTTCTATGATTAATTCCCCCTTTCACATGGAAAAGAAAGGCTGTGTAATTTCCTTGTTACATTTTGGTGTCAGGAATAAACTAAAAAAAAAAATCTGAAATCTGAGTTATAATATTTTTGTTTGTTACATTTTCGTAAATGTTTATACCCGTATGAATTATTTTCAAGGGTATAATAAATTTGCCATTACGTTTATGACACCTTAAAGGAGTCGAGCTAGATTAGTGTCAAAGGTATGGATCGGCTCTGAATCGAATTCTGAATCGATTAAGCCATGTCCGTCCGACCGTCCGTCCGCACTATAGCTCAAAAAATAAAGGAGCTAGGTGGCTGAAATATTTTTTACGTCACTTTTACAAAATTGTTAGTTTTGCTATTTAAATCCAGCATTTTCGGCCGACGGGTTCTTGTAGCTACCATATAACTTCTTTCTTTAAATGGAAATAACTCAGTGTCTATTCAAGCTAGGTATCTGAAATTCTGCAAATGATGATCATGGCAACAACTTCTGTAATTTGATTGTGATGGTACGACAGGTTCGGGTAGCTGCAATACAACTTCTCCTTTTTAAATGAAAATAACTAAGTGTCTACTGAAGCTAGGAATCTGACATTTAGTAAAGAGGTGTCGAGTTACATGCCAAAAACTTTTGTAAAATTTGTTTGGTCTAAAGCAGCCGGTTCAGGCTTCTTGCATTTCTTGGAACTGAATGAAGCTAGGCGCAATAGATTCGGGTAGCTCTCATACAACTCCACAATTTACATAAATGTATATCTCTGTAGTTAACGTCGGTACTAAAACATCTGAATCTTTTTTAAAAGATGATCAACTTTTATAGAAACAGGATATATTATGTTCATACGGGTATCCCAGAGTTGACACAGTCTACTCTACTGCACTCTTCCTCGTTTTTTTACAAATTAACTGTCTCTTTAACAAATCAATTTTTTTTTTTTTAACTATTCTTACACCATATTTTTATAAATAAGATAGTTTACATAAATCGATTATCTATTTTAATAATAGATAATATGTATGTAGGTATAATATAGATTATAATATTATTGCTAATCAAATTTTGCGTAAATAAAAGTTGAAAAATTTAAATTTTGTAAAAATTAAAAGAAACGCATGAAAAGGTGTGAGGATTTAAGTTGAAAACTTCAAGTGAAATATTTTAATCTTAAGTTTTCTATTAGATAACTAAGGAATAATAAAATACACTTTATATAATGGAATAAATTTACGCGAATACGTGTTTAAATAAATTAAAAATTAACGGTATATAATATGTATATGTATAGGTAATATTATATATTCTATTATGTATTCTCAAATGTTCATAATGTTCAGTATAATAGTTAGTATAGTTGGTACGTGTATCAAATTTTTTTGTTACAAAAATAAAATAACCTTCATACATACTGTGCAGCATTTAAGTTTCTTTTGTTTTTTTTTTTTTTTGTTATTATTTTGTTTTATTTTTATTTTTCTCATTTTCTATTATTTTCTTAATTTTTACCTTTGCCATTTTCATTAAATCAGGAGATTGTTGTAGTTATGGAAATAGAATTTATTTACCAATATAAATATTTTTATACTTTTGTATTTATATTATATATATTATGTATGAATATTGGAATACCCATATCATACATGAGTGCGATATATCTATACATAATATTATAATAATATATACTTAAAATGAATGGTTTTAAATCAAAAACCTTATTGTACTTCTGAGATTTATTACTGTAAAAAATAAAAGTACATACAAAGAAAAATTTAACATAAACTTTCAAACAAACATAAAAAATTATTTATTTTTGTATAAAATATAAATATTATATAATATAATATCTATTGTATTTATATATAATATGTGTTGTATATTATCATGTATTTTCGTACATACATACATAAAAAACATTCCCAAGGATTTAACATGAAGATTATAATTTTTAAATGGAAGGGGGCAATATATACATATGTACCTACACCTATATATATATTGTTTCATTTTCATTTTTCGTTTACTTATTGTTATATTTATAATAAAAACTTTTTTGATTGTTATGGTTGAATAGGCTCTAATGGTCTGCCCAATGACCTTGAGAAAATGAATAACATATTTTGTTCGCTTTTATAAATTTTATTTAAAAAAAAAAAAAAAAAAGTAATTTTAGAAAGATGACAAAAGATTTTTTTTTTTTAGTTTTTGTAACTATAGGATATACATAATATTTTAAAATAAATTAGAAAAAAAAAAATTCTCTTTTAAATAATAATAGTTAGTTCATTCTTTAATAAATTTTAAATTAGTGACTTATTATTATAACCAATATTTTTCATTTTCATCTTTATCTGATAGATTCATTACTTCGATCTGACAAGTTCAGTTTTTCCTTTTAAAGAATAGTTATACAATAAGAAGATTTTTATAAGAAATTCCTGCAGAATTCTTAGATCTTCTCTATTTCCTTTCTGATTAGACATAGGATATATTTGATAATTTGTGAATGCAATAACACAAAAAATTATAACAAGAAAATTAGAAGTTTTGTTTTTGTTTTTTGTTTTTTAGTACATTTCTCTGTCACATAAATCTGAACAGGAAATTACACAGCCTTTCCTTTACAGCGTGGCTGTAAATGTCGTAAGGGGGAATAACTCTTACGAAGTGTGTGAGATTCGAACCCACATTCCCTCGGTGTTTACAGCGTAATTTATACGCTCTTACCCACTAGGCTACCGAGGCCCCAGAATTAGAAGTGATTCAGCAAAGAAATGACCTATTTATTTTTATTTTAAGTGTAACTTATAATTTAGCGAATAAGTGAACAGTAATTATAAGATATCATCCTTTTATTGGAAAGATCTCTGATTCAAATCCCGACTGGTTCGTATAGATTAATAAAAAATAATATAGATTTTCCTTATAATATATAATTAGTATAATGTAATATAAGATAATAGATGTCGCATAAATGAAAATTTTTATTTGCGTTCAATATTCTTATATAATAGCTGCACTAAAGTAATCAACGGCTCTATAAAAATTATGATTGCAGAAACTGAAGCTCTGTCATATATGAATAATAAATTAATTAGTGGATGCCCTATGCTGCCTATAGAAGTTAAAAGCATAAAAATTAAATTGGACCTTATTATAAAAAAAACAAAGCATACAGAATTTACAAAAATACAGTACATATAAAAAATTACTTTTAGTAATTATGAAATATGTAATATGCATTTACTACCTATACTTCTATTATGTATGTATAAACGTAATTTCAAATTTATAACAATCTTTTCAAATTCTTTAATATTATTTTCTAAAATGAAGAAATAAATTTGACATATTAAGAAATAAAAATAAAAAAAAAATTGCTGTGTTCTAAAACCGTCATCTGGGAAAAACTATTCATTTGTAAAAAAAAAATCACACAAAAAAACAAAAAACACAAAATACAAAAAGTTCAAAAGAAACATAAACGTGTTTGTCATTTTCATTTAATATAGGGGTAGGTTTATTAGAACTAAAGAATTACTAAAAATAGTTCTAAAATATTGTTGTAACAGAAAATTTTAAATAAAAGATTTATAGGTATGATGTATATTCTTATTGTTTTATTCGTTATACTTAAGAAAAATAAGGTCTAGGGTAATGTTAAATGTTAGGAAATTAAAAAAGCAAAAAAAAAAAAAAAAAAAGACATAAATAAAATAAAAGAAATCCTCAAATCGTGAGATTTTTTTTAAAATTATTTTTATATTCAACGTTTTTGTGTAATTCAAGCAAAGAGAATTTATATTTTTTTTTCATTTAAAAAATTACTTAGGATCCAAAAAAAAAAACATTTTAGTATTCTCAAATTTATGATTCTTAAGGTTACGCATGCCAATTTAATATTATTTAGAAAAAGATAATTATAATTAATTAAACATTGAAACTAAATTAGCTTTGGTGGAATGAAAGTTAATTACAAATAAACTTAAATTAAGTATTTTCAGATAATAACCCTATAAACCAATTAAAGTACTTAAAAAAAATATGAAGTAAACTTAAATATATTCAGGTGTAAAAATATACCTATTCAATCTAATGTTGGTATTAATTCCATAAGGTAAATGGAGACATCCGAGAAGATTCGGAGAGATCATGAGGGTTTTTAACGATACCATTTTTCCTTCTAAATTTGAAAAAAATCTGCTAAGTAATAATTAGAGATTAGAAAAAAAATTCCAAAGTACCTTAGTTTCCATTTTGATAGTACCATTACATAACAATATAAAAATGTGTTATCAGTTTCCATGAATTTTATCCTCTTGCAATGTTTGCAACAATTTAGTTCAATCAAATCTGAATATAGAATTTTGAACCAAAATCTGTATTGTTTTGGATAGGAGAACTGAATATACAAAATATTATTGTGCGCAGATTCTTCAAAGAGTTTTACTACTATAATTATTTTTAATGAGTTCGCACGTTAGTATTTTAAGGTCCCATGCTGCTGACTATCTGTTATTAGTATTCATTTTAAAGATAAATATTATAAGGTTTGTCATAAAGAAAGATGTAAAGTACTTACATTCCTTACAATGATCATTTATTTTTTAATTAAGAACCTAATCTATATGTATTATGTATTTTAATATAAATCAATTTTTGTCGTAAAATTGAAAATCTAAAACTATTGTGGAATAATAAAAAAATTTCAAAAATTTAATATTTAAATAATTTAAATTTTTTTTCTGCATTCCGTACACAGTCCATCCGTATATATTCACAAAACTTCTGCAAACTTTTAAATAAAATATTTGTCTGAAATGAAATATCCTATAAATTTTAACAACTCGTGCATCTAAATCATCAAAAACTTTCATGAAAAAGAACTTTTTCATATCGCCCAACTTCTTTCAGGACTAACAGTATTTTAAAATTCTAAAAAGAGTTATATTGAAAAATTGATATCTAAATACTTTTTATACCCTACACCTAAAGTATAGGGTATATTAACTTTGGTATGGTGTTTGTAACCACCAAAAGGAAGCGAGTTAGGTATAGACATGTATATATATTCTGAATCAGGATCACCGCCGGAGTCGATTTAGCGATGTCCGTCCGTCCGTCCGTCCGTACGCACGATAACTCAAAAAATAATGATGCTATCTTGATGAAATTTATATAGTAGGTTACTAATTACGAAAGAAAGGCTAAGTTCGAATCTGGACAAAATCCGTCCATGGGTTCGGATTCTGGAAGCTTCCGAATGATTCCGGGCTTTTGGAGATAATCTCCGCAAACGAGATTATCTCCAAAAGCAACAAAGATAGAACCTTCAAATTTTGTACAATGATGTTTCTTCCCGTTCGATTTATGTCTCTGAAATTTAAGAGGATTTGGTCCATGGGTTTGGGTTTTGGAAGCTTCCGAACGAGCACCAGAGCAAATGAGATTATCTCCAAAACCAACAAAGATAGAACCTTTAAATTTGGCAGGGTGGTGTTCTTTCATGTTTTATTTAAGTCTCTGAAATGTGAGAAGATTTGGTCCATGGGTTCGGCTTTTGGAAACTTCCGAACGAGCCCCAGAGCAAACGAGATTATCTCCAAAACCAATAAAGATAGAACCTTTACTTTTGGCAGAATGGTGTTCTTTCATGTATGATTTAGGCCTCTGAAATTTAAGAGGATTTGGTCCATGGGTTTGGATTTGGAAGCTTCCGAACGAGCAACAGAGCAAATGAGATTATCTCCAAAACCAACAAAGATATAACCTTTAAATTTGGCAGGGTGGTGTTCTTTCATGTATGATTTAGGCCTCTGAAATTTAAGAGGATTTGGTCCATGGGTTTGGATTTGGAAGCTTCCGAACGAGCACCAGAGCAAATGAGATTATCTCCAAAACCAACAAAGATATAACCTTTAAATTTGGAAGGGTGGTGTTCCTTCCCGTTCGATTTATGTCTCTGAAATTTAAGAGGATTTGGAAGCTTCCGAACGAGCCCCAGAGCAAATGAGATTATCTCCAAAACCAATAAAGATATAACCTTTACTTTTGGCAGAATGGTGTTCTTTCATGTATGATTTAGGCCTCTGAAATTTAAGAGGATTTGGTCCATGGGTTTGGATTTGGAAGCTTCCGAACGAGCACCAGAGCAAATGAGATTATCTCCAAAACCAACAAAGATATAACCTTTAAATTTGGCAGGGTGGTGTTCTTTCATGTTTTATTTAAGTCTCTGAAATGTGAGAAGATTTGGTCTATGGGTTCGGGTTTTGGAAACTTCCGAACGAGCCCCAGAGCAAACGAGATTATCTCCAAAACCAATAAAGATAGAAGCTTTAAATTTTTTATAATGATGTTTCTTCCAGTTTGATTTATGTCTCTAAAATTTAAGAGGATGTGGTCCATGGGTTTGGATTTTGGAAGCTTCCGAACGAGCCCCAGAGCAAATGAGATTATCTCCAAAAACAACAAATATATAACCTTTACTTTTGGCATAATGGTGTTCTTTCATGTATGATTTAGGCCTCTGAAATTTGAGAGGATTTGGTCTTTGGGTTCGGATTTTGAAAGCTTCCGAACGAGCCTCAGAGCAAATGATATTATCTCCAAATGCAACAAAGATATAACCTTTAAATTAGGCAGAATGGTGTTCCTTCATGTTTGATTTATGTTTCTGAAATTCGTGAGGATTTGGTCCATGGGTTCAAATCTTGGAAGCTTCCGGACGAGCCCCAGATCAAACGAGTATATCTCCACAACCAACAAAGATAGAACTTTTATTTTTAGTACAAAGGTGTTCTGTTATGTTTCCTTTTCTGTAAAATTGGAAACTGACATTTGAAAGAATTTGAACCATGGGTTCGTATTTTGGAAACTTCCGGACGAGCACAAGAGCAACGAGCATATCTCCAAAACCAACAAAAGTAGAACCTTTAAATTTAATAGAATGGTGTTCTGGCAAGTTTTCTTTATGTTCCTGAGATGGATTCGATGAATTGGAGTGGCAATTCGGGTAGCTGACACAAACATCCCAAGGACTACCAATCTTCGAAAATAATTAAGATAGAAACTTAAAATTTTATACAAGGGTGTCAAGAATATCCCAAGCGGATGCCTCTTTTACGTTCTTGAAATTCGAGTTGAATAAGACAGAAAAGGGAAGAAGTTCAAGCAGCTGCCAAAAACACTTATGAATTGTTAATTTAATTCGAATTATTCAGGTGTAGGGTATTAATAAGTCGGTTGCATCGACTTACTGTTACATTTACTTGTTTAATATTAAAATAAATAAAAAAATATCTCCTCTGTTAAACCATTAATTAGGCAAAGTTTTGAACCTCTTGTTTCTCTCTAATGTTTAAAATAAGAAGTCAAGAGTAAAAGTTTAGCACTTTAGCAATCTTTAAGAATAATCAGTCACCTGCACACAATTTTTTTTAAAGATAATGATAATGTTTAAACGATTTTGTTTTTTACATAGGGCTTGCTAAAAATTTAGTACACTCTGTTTGTACACTCTTATATCTATACAGATTTAATGATCTATACAAATTTTATGATTCTTTACAAGAAAAATTTTAAGAAAATTATAATTGAAATTTTTATTGAAAATATTTTGACTATTTTGTTCAATAAATTTTTTTCGAAGTAGTTCCAATTCTAGAATACGATTTTCAATATGTCAAATTGACTTTTTTACAAATCTTCGATTTTACGTACTAAGTACTTAAAAAATATAAAATAACTTGTAATAGTTCTTAAATAATTGTTTCAAAATAATACGTCTTATGTTATTTATGTATATGTATAATTAAATGTTGCTGATAAAATTTTTAACTTTGTAAAAAAAAGTCAGTAAATTTAATTTTATTGAAATAGAGTGTATATTTAAAAGATGTCATTGGATTTTTAAAAACTTTTTCAATGAAAATCAAAAAAAAAAAAAAAAATTTTATTTTTTTATAAAAGAAAACTTAAAAATTTTGTTTTTCTCGTTAAATTTAAAACAAAAAAAAAAAATTTATAAATCGGATTACAAAAATTTTAAATTTTTTGTTTGACATTTTGTAAACAATGATGTTATTTTTAACCCTCATGTTTTTGTTGTGTTAAAACTGCCATCAAAATGTGTTGGAGTCATTTTTATTCGTGTAATTTCAAATCGTTATTTATTAATAAAATATCAAACGAAATCAAAATGTGTGAACGAAATTGTTTTTAAGGCATAGGTTTTTACTTTTTTTTTTAGCACATTTCCAAAAAAATTTTGAAAAAATGTGCTTATTAGTTTCACTCTGTCCGTCCGTCCGTCCGTCCGTCCGTCCGTCCGTCTGTTTACAAAACTTCTACACCGTTAAAGATAGAGAAAAAAAATTTTAACCATAGGTAGGTCTTATAAAAAAAATAATTTTGTGGAACAACTTTTTCATGTAGCCCCCCCCATTACGGAGCTACACCCCCTCAAACTTTGAAAAAGCCCTATTTTTAAATGCATATATCTTATGTTCTGCTTAAGATTTTTTCAATCTGAAAACGTCATTCGACAGGTATTTCTTTTATCTTTGTAAATTAATATCAAAATTATACAATTTTTTTAAATTTAGTATTTAAATTTACCGTTATGTTAAAACCAAATTTTGCATGATTTTTCTACTTTCATAACTCCGGCACGCTTCTAGATACAAGCTTGAAATTTTGAGGCAAGAAAGAACTTTTAGAATTAGTATAAGTTTGCTCAGAAAATTTTTTCGGACCACCCCCTGTTTATGAGCTATTAGGGCTTAAAAATTGAAAATTTGCTATTTTTAAACACCTGTAACTTAGGAACCTGCACACATTTTACTTCTGCAAGATGTAAAAATTAAAGCTACAATAATATATTTTTACGTGTGTGAAAGGTTTATTTTAATTGTAAAGGGTTCCAAAGTTGCAGCTCTTCAAAATTGTAAAAAAGCCCCATTTTCAGATGTATATATCTCGGGCTCTGCGTAATAGTTTTGCAATCTAAAACCGGCAGAAGATCGAAAATTTTATTATCTATATGAAACAATATCAAAATTATGTAATATTTTGTAATTTACGATTTAAATTTACCGTTATGTGAAAACCACATTTTGCATGAAATTTCTTTTTTCATAACTCCGGCACCCCTTTAGATAGGAACCTGAAATTTTGAGACAAGAAAGAACTTTTAGAATTAGTATAAGTTTCCTCAGAAAATTTTTTGGTAACGCCCCCTCTTTAAGAGTTATTACGCCTCAAAAATTGAAAATTTGCTATTTTTAGACACCTGTAACTTAGGCACCTGTAAAAATTTTTCTTCGGCAAGACATGAAAATGAAAGCTACAATAATATATTTTTACGTGTGTGAAAGGTTTATTTTAGTTGTAAAGGGTTCCAAAGCTGCAGCTCTTCAAAATTGTAAAAAAGCTCCATTTTCAGATGTATATATCTCGGGCTTTGCGTAATAGTTTTGCAATCTAAAACCGGTAGGAGATCGAAAATTTTATTATCTATATAAAACAATATCAAAATTATGTAATATTTTGTAATTTACGATTTAAATTTACCGTTATGTGAAAACCACATTTTGCATGAAATTTCTTTTTTCATAACTCCGGCACCCCTTTAGATAGGAACCTGAAATTTTGAGACAGGAAAGAACTTTTAGAATTAGTATAAGTTTCTTCAGAAAATTTTTTGGTTAAGAGTTATTACGCCTCAAAAATTGAAAATTTGCTATTTTTAGACACCTGTAACTTAGGCACCTGTAAAAACTTTTCTTCGGCAAGACATAAAAATTAAAGCTTCAATAATATATTTTTACGTGTGTTAACAGCTTTTCTTAGTTATATAGGATTCCGGACTTACGGCCCCTCAAAATCTCAAAAATGTCCTATTTTCAAGTTTTTTCTTATTACATGAAATTTTCAAATTTTTGTGTAAGTCACACTTCTAAACAATTTGTATTGAGTTTTGGAAATGTGCGCTTTTAAAAACCGTTGGTTTACATTCTACCTTGTTTTTACTAAGGTTATACTGTTTTTTTTTAATTTAGTCTGGTAATCCTTCTTTAGTTAAATACTATGAAATTTTTATTTTTGAATCAATTTCAGGTTTCAGTATTATAAATAATGTGTGCATTTTATTACACATTTTACACCCCGGGGGTCTTATTTCTCATATATAGTTGAGAAATATGACCGTTAAATATGAAAATTACCACCTCGGAGTAGTATTTCTCAAAAAAGTTTAAAGTTAAATTAAAAATATATAACACCCCGTAGTGGAAACCATGCAGGCATTATTTCGCAGGATCTTATTTCAAAATTACTTCCAAAATTACTTGTCTCACCTCCAAAATTACTTGTAGAAAAAATTTACCTAAAAAAAAATTGGGACATAAAAACAAATATTTGTATTCTGTAAAGTGTTAAGAAGATAGTCACAGTCCTATTTTAGAGCTGAAGTCACAAATCATTCGACTGTCAAAAATATTTTTCTTTTATTAAATCTTTTTTATGAAATATTGTTTATGATCCCATTAACAAAAAAGGGTTAATAATTTCATAAAACTATACAGATTTAAAAACATGTTTACAGATTTCTTAATCTTTAAGATTCAAAACTCTTATTGGATTGTTTGCAATAGTATCATTTAGTAGAGCGTTTATAAGTAAATTTAATGACGTGCTGCAAAATACTCTACTTAAAACATCCTTAAAGATAAAAAAAAAAAAAGAAAAGAAACGTTTATCGTTCTTAAAATATATATTAGTTGTTTTTTTTTTTTTTTATTTCTTGACAGAAAAAGAACCAACTAAATATTTTTGCTGTGGTATATTTTTATATTTACTTGTAAAATATGGATCAAGAATCTTTTAAAAGTCAAGTACCAAGTCATGTTTAAAAACACAAAAAAAAAAAAAAAATTTAAAGTTTATTTATTTAGATGAAATTATTGTTTCTTGTATCTACAGATATTTTGTATATTTATGTTAAAAAAGACAAGAAAAGAACAAAAAAAATAAAACAGAAAAAAAATCTATCTAAGATGAATGTGAAAATTCATCGAAAAAGACAGGTGACACATAAATTTACAGTTAAAATTTTTTTTAATATATTATATAAGAATACACACACAGACATATATATATAATATAATATATGTGAATATTATAATTTAACATTAATCTATTTTATGTATTAAATTTTCATGAAAAGAAGGGTATTACATATTTAAATAAGAATAATTCGTAGGTACTCTTTCTTTCTCTTTACACACTCCATATAAGACGACATGTATAAAAGATGAAGAGTGTACATCTAACAGTTTTTATAATATAAAGTGCCTTAATCAGGATACTTGATTTTCTAATAAAAAAATTATAATGACAAAGTTAAGTTTTCACTTATGTACACACAGATATATAAGAATTTTGTATGATTTAACAATTTTTTAAAGATATCATAAGCTTACTTCTATTTTAAGAGCAATTTTTTTTTTTTTGTTTTTTAAATTAATGTAAGTATTGTCTGAAAATTGTGAGATTTAAATTTTTGTGCTAAATTATTTTTTTTCGATTTAAATGGAAGTTTTAGTTTTAATATAGGTATATCTGTTTTCATTAAAACCATACAAAATAGAAGCAATTTTTTTCAGTATGAAACAAAAATTTCTACATGGATTAAAGATGAATTGATTGCTATGACTTTCGAATCAGTATGTAAAAATCGTATTCAAACATCTATGAAAATTAACAGAGAAATTTAAAGGAAGAAGTCCACGATTTCAAATCAAAGGAAATATTATCTTATATATCAAAAATATTTCATAAGAAATATTTTGTTCATATCATCTGCAAAAAAAAATAACTAACTATAATAAAAGAAAAACTTAAAAAACAAAGTAGATAGAGTGTAGAGCAGGCTGTATCCCATGACATAATAATATATACCTATACAATTTCAATAAAACTTTCTCATCTTTTACAAAATTTCAGATCATTGATATAATTAAATTTCAGGATATCCAAACTCAGATTCAGGTAGCAACCAAACTTTATAGAAGTTATTGCGATAAAAATGTAATCATGTTTTCGAAAATTTAAAATGTCTAGCTTTACTAAGTATCAAGTTAAGAAAATATTTAATATTATCTTTATATAAAAAAAAGAAGCTACACCAATCAAATCTTATAAAAGTTGCTGGCATTTAACTTGATATTTTTTCTCAAAATTTCAGATGCCTAAGTTCAATAGACATGGAGTTATTTTCATATCATAAAGATCGCGACGGTAAAATAATTTATCTTTAAGTTTGACCGCTGTCCAGAAGAGTAAATTTTATTTTTTTTTATGAGAGACGGTGGAAACATCGAAAGTCACTCAAAAGAATTACACAAAGTTCCTCTAAATAGTGTTGAATTTTAACCAACCAAAGCCGATCCCTTTTAAACCAAACTTTGAGGTCTGTTCTTTAATACATAACATAATGTATAGTTTGGTTTTGGAGATAAAGATATGAAAAGGATTATTTGGAAAATTGGGTTTGGGATAATTAGGATTATGGTGGATAAACAGGAAAATTTTGAGAGTTATATTGTGAAGAAAGGCATTAATATTTTTCTTAAATTTCATTTTATCGTACATATATGAATTACCAATTTTTGGGAACATTTGATAAGTAAATTTTTTTGATACAAAAAACTAAAATATTAATTCAAAAAAAAAACATTGTGGACTACTTATTGTATCAAGTATTGTATGGTTCTATTAAATATAGTGAATTAGTTTTAAAGTTATTTAAAATTTTATTAGTGAAAAGTTTTAAGGTTATATTTTTTTTTATATCTTTTTCAGAAAAGAACATATGGTAAGTCTTAAGTGAATTTATGTAAACTTAGAAATTGCAATATTGCAATAAATCATTATCATTCCTTTAAATTTATTTTTAAATTGATAGTAAGAAATAGTTAAGTTTAAAATTTAATCGATTATCTTATAATATAATCATACGTAAAGCATTGTAAAAGAAATTTACATCGATATTAAAATAAAAGTTCATTGGCTTGCCTTAAATATGGTACATTAACCAATTTCGGTCTATCAGTTCACCAGGAATTTTTTGTTCTGATTTGTGTTGAATTTTACAGTATTCTTTTTTTGATCTTTAAACGAAAGCCAGTATCTAATTTTTATTGAGTTGCATTACCATTGCAGCTATTAAAAACATTTTTGTCTTTTCATAGCTTTGCTATAAATGGTTTGAATATAATATTTCAACTTAATTTTTTCTTTTCTTTCTGAAAGAAACAAACTTGAAACTTCGAGTAATCGTTCGTCTGTCTTATTTCCCTTTCTTCCTTCATTTGATTCCTGAACAATTATACTGCTTTTGATTTAGGGTCTTTAGCCTATTATACTAGCTACTAGAGGATTAGCCTATTATACTAGATGCTGAAGGTTGTTTTAGTGGTTAAAATTCCCAAAACTACCAAGAAGACTTAGTTTTCTTGATCTTTTTTGAAGATTAAGAAAAGGAAATTGAAAAATAATCTGCTAATAATTTACAATCATCAAATAATTCTAAAAAAATTTTTTTTATTATTTAGCAAAATAAAATGAAGAGATTGAAAATCAATATTAAAATCTATTAATCATCTGATATGATATGGATATCGTATGGCGTGTATATTCTCAATAACAAAACTAATCCGTTATATGTTATAAAATTGGAGCAATAACCTAAAAATAAATAAGAAGAGCATACTATGCCGTTTAAATATTTCTTGTGTTTTTCGTATCATAATATTTGAAATAATCATAATCTCCGCCCGCAATAATCTCCTATAAAACTTATTCACAATTTTTCAATTAGCAACAAATTCACAAGGATATGTTAATCCTTAGAAATTTAGTAAAAATATATTTTTTTTTAAATATACCTTAGAGTATATAAATATAAATATAATAGACATACGAAAGGTCTCCGGTTCCAACCCCGGCTGGGTTATATAATTAGTAGAGTATAACTCAATAAAAAATAAGTCTATATATCTTATAAATTATAATTATAATAAAATAATAATAAAACCATAATTCTTATATAAAATAATAGATGGCGTAGAAATAAAAGAAGCGTCTTAGTCTTGTACAATTTAGCTACAGCCGAGTAATCAACGGCTTAGCGAAATTAATTATCCGCGAAACTGAAGCTTAATCAAATATGAATAATAAATGATTTGGTGGATGCCCTATAATACTGCTCATTAGAGTGGCAAGGAAAAAAAAAAACTTAACACTTAAATCGTTATATTAACCCAACATTTTCTTAAAGTTTGTATTCTTAAATTTTATGTTCTATTTTATTTTAAAAAAGAAAATGGTAAATTAGATTTTATTTAAAGTATCAAAAATACCTACCTATTATAATAAAATAAATTTATTTCAAATGATATAATTTCCTTACAATACTTAAACAATTGCATTATAATATATCTAATCTATCATAATTAAAACAACTTCAAATAACACTTTTTATATAAAAATTTTATGCACGTTACGAACAAGGAAAATATGTAATAATAAAAAGAAAATGCATTAAAGTTTAAAATTAAAATATCTTGAAATTGTAGTCTAGAAGAATGATAATTATAACGAATACAAAATAAAACAATGACTTTTAAAATTATCAACAGTATCTATATATTAAAAAGATGGTCCTTTATTTCTACACAAATATTTCAATTCTTGTTTTTTTGATTTTTTTCGTTTTTGTTGTTTTTTTTCCTTTTTTTTGTATCCTGCAGCAGGTGGTAAAATAACTTAAAGTTTTTAATTTAAAATACTTTTTATTATAAAAATATAAATTGTGAACATATTATATAGATATATTTACATAATTATTCTAATAAGATATAGGTAGATATTATATAATATAGGTACTAAATTATTTATAAATACATATTATATGATTTTCTATATCATTTTTTTAGTACAATCTACTTTTAAAACTATATTTTATTTTTTGTTCTAATTCTTTGAATATAATTTACATTTTCCTTCATATAAATTTTATATTATTAAGTATTATATTTACATAATAAATGTATATCTATATTTAAAAATATATCTATACATAATATATATATTTTTTATTTTCCTTAGTATATCTGCATCCTTATAAAAACAAATGTATAGTGAATGACGGTTCAAGTGTATTAATATTGCAATGTAAGTTTATATTATGTATCTATCTATAATATGTATATATTATATATATACATATATAATTATCACATAATATATTTAAGTATGAATATATCTCTCTAGAAATATTTATATATATACATTATAATAGAAGAAAATTAAAAAGAAGGTTTTCTGGAGTATCTTGAATTTTAGTTTTGTATCCCGCATAGATATTTAATTTTCTTTTATTTATTTATTTTTTTTTTTTGTTTTTATTTTGCAACCATCTTTTCTATTTTCTTTATTTTTAAGTTTTAGTTTCTTTCAATTTTGGTTTTCTTAGAAAAGTTCTTAGAAAGAGAAATAATATTACATAGACTATACATAGATAGTTTCGATTATATATATATGTATGTAACGATTTATACTTATATGTGTACCACAAAATAAATATTTGAGATGAGGAAAAAAAAATCAATAAAGGCATATTGAGAATAAATTGTAATCGTTGAAGTTTTTTTTATTATTTTTTTTCCTTTTGTTTTTTAACAAATTTTTTTTTTTTTTTTATTCTTATGATGGTATATAGTTTTATTCTTATTATATTATTCACATTTTTAGTTTTTTTTTTTAAATTTCTTATTTTTATTTTATTTATTTTTGCAGTATTGTTTCGTTCAACAATAATTTTTTAAACATTATTTGTAATAATATAATATAGGTACAGTAAGATACAAAATTAATTGACTAAATTAAATCAACAGGAATTATTTTTATTACGTAATTAATAAAAAATTGATGTTAATAACTGTGTTGAGATTTTGTAATTTTATAATTTTGAAATTTTGATTGATTTAAGATTTCGAGACACTCCTGTTTAAATTTAATATTTGAAACATTATTATTCATTTATAAGTAAATGATTCACTTAAGAGCTTTGAAACCAATAGAATCAAGTACAACTGTAGAAAGGTTCTCTTAATTATAATAAATTTTAATTTTTTAAAAATTTTTAAAATTTTTTTAATAGATACAAGGTTTGTTATATTTAAATCATAATTAATTACCAGATACAGACAGAGAATATAATATAGAACCGAAAAAACATTGAATTTATTTAACAAATGAAATTTGACGGTAATTGAGTGAAATATCCGAAATGTCACTTTTAAGACTAAGAACTGAACAGAACTTGATATTATTACTTTATTCGGCTTATATGTCGTTTATATAAAAAAAAAATGTTATCTTTTTAATAAATGTGCAAAATAAATTAACTGTAACTGAATAATATATAGGTAGTATTTTTTTCTCCGATTCAGTGTCTCATAAATTAATCTAATTGAAAAAGATAAAGGTTCAAAACACCGTTATATGACGAAAGTTTACATAAAGTTATAGGTAGGTATATGATAAAAGTTTACATAAAGTTATAGGTACTACATTATACCTTTAAATATTATAAAAAAGAAAATCTTAAAATTTGTTTGTATGGTATTATCATTTTGTGCCACTGTGTACAAATAAAATTAAAAAATAATATGTAGTAAAAAAAACAAAAATAATTGTTATAATTTCAGAATGCATAAAAAATCTATAAAACCAAATTAATATTTTTTTTCCAGGATATCACTTCCTAGTTTAATTCTTTCATACATGTTTTTAGAACTTCTATGTACCATTATTATAAAATCTAAAAAGGATATTATAGAAAAAAAAAAGAACTTTAAAAAAAAAATAACCCACAAGACAATTGAATATCCTTTTATTCATTGCTCTAAAACATATTATTTTGTTTTTATTTCTTTTTGTATATATAGACATTTCATATATAGCATCCTGTTTAGATAAAGACATCTCAAACTTTATCGATTATATCACTATTATTATTTTATTCGTTTGCTTCTTTAAGTATGTATATTATTCATTTTTACGTATATATGACAAAGAAAACAATTTAAAAGTACAACTGAAGTCATATCCAAAAATTAAAAAAAAAAAAAAAAAACTTTAAATTTGTAAATTATAAAAGGATACTAAATTTTTTATGTTGAACTATTTAGTCATATAAAAATTAAAATAAGAAAATATAGAGTAGAATTGAAAAATTAATACTTTTAAAGTTACAAAAATTTTAAATAGTGCAATTCTTTTTCTTTTATTCTTATTCAAATAATTGTACTTCATATTGAATTCGAAAATTTTATTTTTAAATTTTAGTAAAAAATTAACTAAAATCAATTATTTTGCTTGTTTATTGTCGTCTAAAGCAATTTAAATAGTTTAATAAATTTTTTGTTCTTTTAATTTTTTTAATTCGTTGACCTGAAAGAACAGAATGGGTTTAACATTAATTTTTAAATATAAAAATGGGGGTTTCCATTCAATAATTACCGCATGTAGTTACTATATACTACTACTACATGTTGTAACTGTTGTGACGGCTTTAGTCACTGTTAGTAAAATAGTAATAATAATAGGCGGATTCATTGTTTCCTTACAGTCCCACTCCCAATTCATTGTTTCCGTATCCATTTCCTATCCTTTCCTATCCCTACTGCCTAGCCAATATGCTGCATTCGCAGGTAAGCGTTTCATCCCATTATATTGTCTAAAAGGGGAGGTGGGTTTAGTCAGAGAATCTGATACTACAAGTTTCTAATCGTATATTGCACTATTTGAGTATGTATACATCAAAAAAAATATTTTAAACATTTCAAAACAATAAAAAAATTATTTTTCTTCGATGAAATAAATCTTTTATAATTCTACATAGGTACTCCATTAAGGATATTATTTGTTACAACTAGATTTTTGATTTTTGAAAAATATTGCGACAAGAGATAATCAAATAGATGTACGGACATTATAAAAAAACACGGTAGAATGTAAACCAACGGTTTTTAAAAGCGCACATTTTTAAAGACAATACAAACTGTTTAGAATTGTGACTTACACCAAAATTTAACAAATTTTTTGTAATAAGACAATATGTGAAAATAGGATTTTTCTGGAATTTTGAGAGGCTGTAAGTTCGGAACTCTAAACCCGTTAACACACGTAAAAATATATTACTGGAGCTTTAATTTGTATGTCTTGCCGAAGAAAGATTTGTACCGGTGGTTAAGTTAAAGGTGTCCAAAAATATCAGATTTTCAATTTTTCAGCCCTAATAACTCTTGAACAGGGGGTGGTGTAAAAAAACTTTCTGAGCAAGCTTATACCTATTTTAAAAATTCTTTGTTGTCTCAAAGTTGCAAGTGACTATTTAAAAGCGTTCCGGAGTTATGAAGGTAGAAAAATCATGCAAAAGTTAGTTTTCACATAACGGTAAATTTAAGTACTAAATTTTAAAAAAATTGTATTATTTTGATATTAATTTATAAAGTTAAAAAAAATACCTGTCGAATGACATTTCCAGATTGAAAAAACCTTAAGCAGAACATTAGATATATGCATTAAAAAATAGGACTTTTTTAAAGTTTGAGGGGCTGTAGCTCCGTAATGGATGGGGCTACATGAAAAAGTTTTTCCACAAAATTAATTTTTTTTATGAGAACTACCCATGGTTAAAATTTTTTTTCTCTATCCTTAACGGTGTAGAAGTTTTGTAAATAGTCGGACAGGCGGACGGACGGACGTGAAACTAATAAGAACATTTTATCAAAATTTTTTTGGAAATGTGCTAAAAACATTTTTTTTTTATCTTTTACTTTACAATGTTTTTTGACAAAATAGATTCTTAAGAATTCCATGTTTATTTAACTGATTACTGATGTGATTTCTAATATTTACCTAAGCGTCAATAAATAGTAGGCCATTTTTGACACTAAAATTATGACAGCTACAAGAAAATTACAATAACAATAATTTTAAAACAATTCTTTAAAATAAAAAAAAATCTTAATAACATCTAATTTAATCAGCAGTAGATTGTTTTGTTTAAATGTAGGTATATGCACCATTATTTAAGTTACATTAACTAATTAACATTTTTCAACAAATAATATTTTTGGCAGGAGGAAACTTGGGCAAAACCAATAACATCTGAATGTTTCCAGAAGTAGTATGTTTCGAATTCTGTTTATGTACGTTATATAATATAAACTAAGCATGCTTTATATAATATAACCTAAAATAAAATAATAATCATATTTTAAACTGTAATTGCAAATTTTTATTTTAAGTAAACTGTTAGAAAAGTTTAAAAAATATATTCACCTAAAAGTATGCAATTTTTTGAAGTTTTTATATTCAATTGAAAATTCTGCACAGGATTCGGTAGCCTAGTCGGTAGGCGTGTGGTGTATTAACCGAAGGAGTGTGGGTTCGATACCTGCACAGGTCTTAAGTGTTTTTTTCTTTACATACCCCTCTTACGACCAAATATAATTTAAATATATACTATATAATATAAACAAAATAAATAATATTAGTATATATGTAATTTAATAATAGTATAAAAACCAATAATGGCCTTGGTAGCCGATGGTTCAATAATATTGCATTACATTTATGTATGTAATATTAATAATATAAATAAATAAATTCTGCACAGGTAGCAAGTTTTATTAATTGAAAACAAATCCCCCTTGCTACCAATAATAAACTTATTTAAGTTTGTCAAACTGTATTCATAACTATGTATGAATATTTACTATACTGATTTATGAATTAGGTTTTTTCCTTCTTTATTCAATTGTTTGGTGTTAAAAATTAAAAAAAATAAAAAAAGAAAACAAATTTTCACAACTTCATTTTTTTATTGTTTTCTTCTACTTTAAATATTCTATAAATATTTCAAGATTTAAAAAAAGAGAATAAAAATAATTTAAAAAAAAAAAAAACAAATATAAAAAATAAAACAAAATAAAATAAGGATTGCTGAAACGAACTAGAAACAATGTGATTTAAACTTTACAATTTTAGTTTTATTTTTGAGGTTAAAACAATTCTCTCCTCTATTTGATCCGAACAGAAAAGAAAAAATTTTTATCTTTTATTTTTCTTTTTTTTTTTGTTTCTGTGTTTTTTTTTTTTTTTAAATTATTGTTAGAATGTAATGTTATAGTTTATGCTGCGGTTTAGCATATAAAATATGTGTGTATATAATGTAATTTTATTATTTGTTACTCTAGAGAATTATAAGATGATAGTGAGTTTAAAGAAAAAGCGACTACTGAAAGTCTGCATTTAAAATATAAAATAACAAAAATAATAAAAACAAAAACAAAAATTAAAAGAGAAAGAGAAAAAAAAAAAAAAATTTAAAAAGATCTTTGAAACTTCCTTTTCTTTGTTCCTTTTGTTTTTCACAGATTTTTTTTTTTTGTTAAGGATTTGAAAAAAAAAAAAAAATCCTTGGAGAATTTATATGTGTATTACAATATAAAAACATTTATTATTTTAGTTTTATATGCATAGAATACATTAAATAAAATAAATTACATTAAATATATAGTACAGTGTATATAAGTATGCATATTATATATATTTTAAATGAATTTTTTATTAAAAAAGAAAAAAAAATATGATGTAAAAACAAAAAGTCCAAGTATTTTAAAGAATATTACATATAGGGAACAAAAATAATAACAAGTCATATAAAAAAAAAAAACAAACCACAACAATAACAAATAAACTATTTAAACTTCCCATATATTTTTTATTTCTCTTTATGCTATCACATATCAAAAAAAAAAAAACAAAAGAATAGAAAAAAAAACTTTAACGTTAAACAATTGTACTGAAAATGAAGTTTTTTTTTTATTCTCAATTTTCTAAAAAAAATCTATAAAATTATTATATATATAAACTTAATTTTTTTCTTGCTCCTTAGCTTAAAGAATCCTAAAGTATTTTATTTTGCAATAGAGATAAAATAGTTGTGAAAAAATTATTTTAAAATCATTTGAAGAAATTTATGTGATAACGGTAAATTTTTTGTTTTTAAATTTATGGTAAAAACTGTTTTAATTAGTAGATAATATGTACTTATAGTTTTATCTGATTTGATCAATTTTATAATGTTATAGTATTATAAAGTCAAACTTTTATAAACTTTTAAAAATGATTTATATATCTACTTAGAAGGAGTATATTTATATAATATATAGATATATTTAAAAATACAGGAGTAAATTTAAATTATACCCCATTAAATTGTTGTTAATCGGCAGGTTGTTAGTTTTATATGTTTAATTATTATTATGTATTATTGTCTACAATAAGTTACATAAAAAGAATTTATGACAAAGAATTTACAGTTATTCGCAAATTAACGTTATTTAAGACAATAAAAATTCAAAAACACCTTTAAAGAACTTACGTGGAATATAGTTTAACTGATGATAAAGTGATGATAAAGAATTTTCTTACCTACCAATAAATCAGATATTTCGCTAAATTCAATGCTTCTTGTTAAAAAAAAAAATCCAAATCATAACTTATTGACACAATACAGTATACTTTAATCGGCTTTTGACATTCTTAAATAACTTTGCGCTAAATTACAATTGTTACATTAGTAAACTTAATGACATAGAAAGTTTTCTGAAATTCCGCTCGTTTTCTTATAAAAACTTCAGTTTCATCACAATTTTTAAAAAATTTAAACCAAAAAAAATGGTGTAACGTTTAACGTAACGTTGTAACGTTTAAGAAATTTTTCACCATATGAAGATTAAAATACAAAAGAGTTGTCAAGACTGTGTCAAGAATAGATGATGTAGGAGGAGGCCCCAACGAATATAATAAAATGCTGTTTCTATAAAATTTAATCATCTTTTACTGAACTGAAATTTTAGTTATTTACCTAAATTAAGTACCAAGATATGAAGATATTTAAATATAATATTTGTAGTTATATGACAACTACCCAAATCTGTTGCATTAGACAAAACAAATTTTGAAAATGAAATGGTAAAAATTTCAAAATCCTAGCTTTATTATTTTAGCTTCATTGTGCTATCGTGCGAACAGACGGATTGAATAAAGATTTTTCCCAAAATTGGGTGACTTTTGACTGAATTGAGACGACGAAAAAAAAAAAAAAAAAGTTTTTGTATAAACTAATATACTTAATTAGTTCTATTCATCATCAAAATTGCATTGTTTTATGTCAAATAGTGGAGAATTTTTGTAAAAAGACAAACGAGCGAACAGAAAAATAAAAAAAAATATATGATAAGAAAATTTTTTTTTAATTTTTTCAAAACATACTAAAGATATTCTAGAAAACGTAAAAACATTTTTAACGTTGATCAGTCATACTCTTTCAATTAGGTACATATTTAAGGAATGATTAACAGATGGGAAGTGTGCATATTTTTTCCTAAAAAAGGAAAGGAACAACAACAATGTTCTGAAGAACAACAACAATGTTCTGAAGAACAACAACAATGTTCTGAAGAACAACAACAATGTTCAAAAGAACAACAATGTTCTGGTTTTTTGAATTATTTATTATCTATTAAATAACTAATATTTAAACTAAATGGTACAAATATCTGAAAAGTCACAAGTCAAAAATTTCACCCTTTTTTATTTGTGTCTTATCAAAGCTTTATTATAAAAAAGAGAGTACACATGACGCATAAATTTATGTAGCCTTAATATATGAAAGGGAGTACACAAGATGCATAAAATGTGATAATCCTTTTCTTAGGCGTATTTGAGCTTATTTTTATGTTAGGAAAAAAAAAGAAATCTTAAGAGAAATACTTATTTTCAAATCATCCTTCCGACATCCTTATTCACAGAACAATAATGTAAACTTGTATTAAAGATATCATTACCAAATTTGCTTTTAAAGTGAATGATTTTTGGTATGTTAATGGCAAACACTAACTATAGGAACCTATTGCAGCTGCTCTGAACAACTTTCGATGATTTTCACCAATTCTCGCAAAAAACAAAAACTTTGCATTATTTTAAAATTTTTTTTAATAATTTTGTTTTAAAGGTTTTTTCCCTTACTGTAGATACAATTTTTTTTTTTGTATAGTTTCATGAATTCATTGCTTTAGTTAAAGCATTTAATTATAAGCATTATATGAATAACATAATATAAAGCCAAAAAAAAAAAACAAAAAAACAAAAAAAAAATAGAAAAAACACGCTTATATGGTTATTTATACCATAAAGTTTAACTGATTGTTTTCCATTTGAAACTTTAAGGAAAGTGGGGTAAAAGATAAATTATTAAAACCATAGAATCAAAAACAATATTATAATATTCATATATCATATATCATATATATAAATATATATATAAAATATAATATAATATATTATATAAAGTTTAATTATACATGAAATTATTTATTCGGGTATAAAAAAAATTTATTTCAGCTACGCTTCATGATAGTTAAGTATTGCAGTTTTTTGTTTTTGTTTTTCTTTTTTTATGTAATAGACGTGAAAACGTTTTATACAGCGATTAAATTGTAATATTAAGCATTGTGTTTTTGTTTTGTTTTTTTTTTGTTTTTATTTCTCGTTTTTTTTTTGTATAAAGAATAAAACATTTTTTTTTTTATTTTAATAGACATTTCAAGCTTCAAATTGTAAATCTTAGTATTGTAAAGCTCATTAAATTTGGACAAGATTTGCAAGGATTAATAAAATTTTTTTTTGTATTTTGTATTTTAAGGATTAATATTTAATTTGTATTAATTTGTATACACAAAAAATAAATTAAATTTTTAATATTTTTAACATTTTTTTAAATTTTGTAAGTTAAAAGTGACTGGATAAATTAATAGTTTTTAGCACATTTTCAAAAATATTTTGAAAAAATATGCCATCCCATCTGTCCGTCCGTCCACCTGTCCGTCTATTTATAAAACTTCTACGCCGTTAAAGATAGAGAAATAAATAAATAAAATTTTAACCATGGGTAGATCACATAAAAAAATTAATTTTGTGGAACAACTTTTTCATGTAGCCCCATCCATCAGCGAACTACAGCCCTTCAAACTTTGAAAAAGCCCTATTTTTAAACACTTATATTTCATGTCCCACTTAACATTTTTGCAATCTGAAAACGCCATTTGACAGCAATTTTTTTTACCTTTATAAATCAATATCAAAATTATATATAGTTTTTAAAGTTACCGTTATGTGAAAACCAAATTTTGCATAATTTTTTTAGCTTTATAACTCCGGCACGCTTTTAGATATTTTTGAGCCCTAATGGCGCTGTTTATAAGCTATTAGAGCTCGAAAACTGAAAATTTTCTATTTTGAAACACCTGTAACTTAGGCACCTGTACACATTTTTCTTCGGCAAGACAAAAAAATTAAAGCTCCAGTAATATATTTTTATGTATGTTAATGGTTTAAATATATAGGGTTCCAAATTTAGAGCCCTCCAAAATTGCAAAATAGCCCTATTTTCAGATGTATATATCTCAGGCTCTGCGTAGTAGTTTTACAACCTAAAAACACTAGAAGACCGGAAATTTTCTTACCTCTATAAAACAATCTCAAAATTATGCAATATTTACTATTTAAATTTACCGTTATATTAAAACCAAATTTAGCATGGTATTTCTTTTTTCTTAACTCCGGCACACTTCGAGATAGGAACCTGAATATTTGAGACAAGAAAGAACTTTTAGAATAAGTGTAAGTTTCCTCAGAAAATTTTTTGGTAGCACCCCCTCTTTAACAGTTATTACGCCTCAAAAATTAAAAATTTGATATTTTTAGCTGTAAAACTTTTTCTTCAGCAAGACATGAAAATTAAAGGTTGAATAATATATTTTTACGCGTGTTAACGGTTTTTCTTAGTTATATAGGGTTCCGGATTTACAGCCTCTCACAATTCCAGAAAAGTTCAATTTCCACGTTTTTCTTATTATATGAAATTTTGAAATATCTGTGCAAGTCACAATATTATAAACAGTTTGTATTGTCTTTTGGAAATGTGCGCTTTTAAAAACCGTTGGTTTACATACTACCTTGTTTAAATATAAAATGAACGGTTTATTACAAAGAAGAAAAATGGTATAACTTTAAAATAAATAAAAAAATTTAATGTTTTTTGCTTTTTTTAAGAATTTAAACTTCATCTTACTGCACAGATAAAATTTGGTTATAATAAAATTGTAAGCATTTTAATTTTATTTTAGTTTAGTTCATTTATAAGAATAATGTTTCTAAAATATATTTTTTACATATTGTTTTATGTTCTTTTAAATCTATTCTTTTTTTTGTTCCCGAGGGTAAGTCGGAATCATCGAAAGATATTATAGAGGTGTGAAGCGAAGCCGAGTCCTTCGACCTCCTAAACAGCACCTCCTTTTTTGACCAAACAATAGTTTTTACGACCTTTTAGTGCTCATGTACTGCCTGGTCAAAGGAATTGAAATTGGCAAACATATTGTGAACAAAGTTGTTAATATTCACCTTGAATCTTTGCATGTTGTAAATGTAATCATCACCAATTCTGGGAAACACATGAGGTGGGAATTGGCTCCATATTCGCGATACTCGTACTACATATAAATTTCCAACAGCCGAATTATACCATCTGGGAATTTGAATTACATAGCTGGATGGACAACAGAAGCTCTTCTTGTTTCTCTTTGGAAGGTTTTGAATGGGGGCATCAAACTTTTAATCTCGTTAGAACAAGAACCCACTGCAATTAGATATCTACAAAACAGAATAAGTGTTCCTCTTGGTGGGAAAGAGTAAAGGTGACATTGGGATGATTTATTAGATGAATTGCTCTATTTTGCACTTTATCGAGAAATCCCAATATCATTTTGAGTGAGACTCCCACCCAAATATGTGAATTCTACTCCATCTTTCGCCTTATAAAATGTTTTCTAGATGTTAAGCAGATCAGTAGATAAAAAGATTGAAATTAATTTCATTTTATAATCAAATAATTTCAAAACATTGTAAAATAAAATATTATTTTTCAAATGCATTTAAAACGAGGAAGAATACAGTTGCCTTTGTCAACTCTTAGATACCCGTACGAACCGTTAGTATGTTCACAGCCTGTCACTCAGATTTCAATATTACTTTTTTATTTTAGTATTTTAAAATAATTTGGGTGAATTTTATAATTTCTAGAACTATGGCTTGTGCATATATTCAAACTATATGTTTATTCATTCTCCAAAAGCAGATTTTAACCTTCCACATAACGATTATCAATCCAAAACTTTTTCAAATATTCTATAGTACCATTTAATACTAAGCGGTAAATGTATATTAAATTTACTTAGTACAAAATAGTAAATATAATTTTAAATATTATATTATATTATATTTAAATATTCCATTGACAGAATAATTTCTTATAAGTACAATAAAATACATATATGTATGTAAATACGGCGCTATATAATATACATCTATACTCTTATCATTCATTCACTAGTGACATATACGATATGTAAATAAACATGATATTATATAAGTATGTATGTATATCAATATCATATAAATAAAAATTCTTCAAGCAACCGTTATGTTGTTTATTTATTTACATTTTTTTGTACTACGCATTATATCCTCAACAATTTCAAATTATCGAGTAAAACAAAATGCAAAAAAATCGTTAAAGAAATTTGTTAGAAAATTTGAAAAAATCAAGTAACACTTTCGTCAATTATAAAGTAACCCTATATTATTAAAAAAAGTTGTTAACAGAAATAAGAGTATAATGTTGAAGCTTTAATTGTTATGTATTACTTCAAAAAAATTTTAACAGGTGTTCAAGTTACAGGTGTTTAAAAATAGGAAATTTTCAGTTTTTGACCCCTTACAGCTCCTAAACGGGGGTTGATACAAAAAAAAATTCTGAAATGACTCTGTCAAAATTTCAAGTTTCCAACTTAAACCGTTTAGAAGATAGAAAGGTTAGAGGATTTTGCAAAATTTTAGTTTCACATAACGGTAAATTAAGACACCGTATGCCACAACTATATATTTATTGTATATATGTATACATTTAAAGTTAATAAAAGCAGTATTCGTTTGCCGTTTTCAGAATGAAGATAATACCTTATACAACTTGTGCTATAACAATTTAAATATAGAGCTTTTTGGAACCTTTGGGGAGCTGTAGCTCCGTAACGGGTGGGGTACAAAAAAAAGTTATTAAAAATAAAATTAATATTTTTATAAGAGCTATCAGCAGTTTCATAGCTCTATTTAAAAAAAAATGTAGGGATCCAAAAGTTAGGTGTTTGAGAGCTACTCGAAGTTTTGGTCGGAACTCAACCAAAAAAAATAGGGAACCTACAAATTGCTCCTAGAATATTTTTTGTAAATTTCAAGATTCTAGCTTTCTTAGTTTTTGAGTTAGCGAGCTGACGGACGGACGGACATGGCTCAATCGACTTAGAATTTTTTTCTGATCCGATCCATACCTTTGAAGAGATATACCTTATCTCGCTTATTTCGATCAAGCTCGCTTATTTCGAGGTGTTACAAACGGAGGAGTAATTTTATTATACCCGATCCTATCGTACGGGTATAATGATAATTTGTATATCAGCTACCCGAAACTGTTGCACCAGTAAAACAAAATTTTACAAAAGTTATTGCCATAAAACTTGATCATTATTTATAAGATTTCAGACGCCTAGCTTCATTAAGTTCCAAGAGGTGCAAGAAGCCTGGACCGGCTGCAGTAAACCAACTAAATTTTACAAAAGTTTTTGGCATGTAACTCGACATCTCTTAACTAAATTTCAGACACCTAACTTCAATAGACACTAAGTTATATGGAAGTTGTATGGCAGCTTTCCGAACCTGTTCCAGCAGCACAACCAAATTTTACAGAAGTTATTGCCATAAAACTTGAACATTATTTCTAAAATGACAGATGCCCAGCTTCATTAAGTCCCAAAGAGGTGCAAGAAGCCTGAACTGGCTGCGCTAGACCAACCAAATTTTACAAAAGTTGTTGACATCTAACTCCACACCTCTTTACCAAATTTCAGACACCTAGCATTAATAGGTACTGAGTTATTTTCATATAAAAAAAGAAGTTGTATGGCAGATACTCGAATCCGGTGGCCGCAAATGCTGTATTTAAATAACGAAACTAAGATTTTGCAAAAGTGACGTGAAAATTTCAGCTTCCTAGCTACTTTATTTGTGTCACAAACGTAATGGCAAAATTATTTATAAGCGATTTTAGATGTAAATATTTCTTGAAATTAATTAGATATTATTATATCTTAGAATTGAAAAATAAGTTATAGTGAAATAGAAATAAAACAAAGATTAATGGAATAATTTATTCTAAAAAAATTCTTTATTTTAGAAAGAGTTTTTGAAAGATGTATTTTGTAACAATCTAATCATGGCGTAGTTGCTAAGTCGCCAGGCTTTCATTATGAGGATCTTGAGTTCAAACCGCGGTCACGTCATATAAATAAAAAATATGTAGTAATTTCATATCGTAATAATGTATATTGGAGTATAATGAAGCTCTCTCTGGTTATATCATACAGAAAGGTGTTATATACTACTGCACGTTGTAATCCACTGATGGCCCTGTCTCTGTAGTAAAAATAATAATAATTGTAATTGATGTCGACTTGATATTCTTGTATTTAACGCTATTGGTCGCTGTTGTAATAGAATCAACCTTTGCTTATGGCATTCTGGATTACCAAATGGTTTATGGTATTTAAAATTGCATTGTACGCATTGTAATCTATCTCTTACACTTGTAAAAAAATTTTCAAAGGGGGCTTAGGTTTTTATGCTGTTTTTTGAAGATCTAAACCTTCCGCAGAAAAAACAAACGTTTAATATATTTTATAACAGATTTTTTGATTATCTGATGATTTGATTCATCAGATTTTTTTATTAGTTTTTATTAACCTAGGATTTTTATAAGTGCACTTCTTTCAAAGAGATCAGTTTAGAATAATTGTAATTTTCACCAAAATTTGTAATTTATCGTAGAATTTTATAATATGTAAGAAAAATAGTGAAATAAAAAGGGACACTTTCTTCAATGGAAAATCTTACATTATATAATTCAGAAATATTAAAAACTAATATAAAATTATAATGTTGAAGCTTAAATGTTTGTGTTTCACTTTGATGAAAAATGTGTACAGGTACGTACGTAATTTAGGTTGTCTAAAAATAACAAATTTCCAATTTTTCAATTTTTGTCTCCTAATAGCTTTTAAATACAGGGAGGTATAAAAACATTTTAAAAATAAATTATGCTAAATCTGGACCTGTATCTGAACATGGTTAAAATTTCATTGTTCTATCTTAAATGGTGTAAAGATTTTGTAACAGGATGGACGAACGAAGATAGTGGTACAGAGTAAAACAAGTAGATATTTCATCAAAATATTTTTAAAAAATTGGCAAAAAAATATTTAATTATAAGTCAATTTATCATTTTTTATACAAAGCATCTTTTATAACTTAAATTTATTATGCATTTAATTAATAACTTAACTAATAAACTTTATACTTAAAAGCTAAAGTAATGAATTACGAATGAAAACTTGACATTATTTTTTTTAAATCATAGGTGATTTATAATATTATGCAAATTTTGAACTCTTATTCAACAAACAAAAATAAGGGAATCATAATGATAACATTTTAATTTCAAAATCATGATCAACAAAATTTAATAAAATATCTGGTTTATGAAAAATAATAATAATTAATTATTTATTTATTATGATTCAGCATGAACAAGACATTATAAAATATAATTTTGAACTTGACAATCAATAAAAAAAAATATTTTTTTTCTATATTAATAAAATAAAGTAATATTTTATCTTAAAAAACCAAAAAAAGAAAAAAATATATTTTCAAAGTATCATAAGATACGTTTTTTCTGCAATGCACAATAAAGTTTCAAACGTTATTTAACTTCAAACTTCTTTTTTATTCATTTTTTTTTTTTTTTGATGAATTAATATCTATAGGTACTTTAAAAACTTTTATTTAAAAATTTTTATTTTTTTTTACCTGAACTTTTACTTAAAAAGAGGTTACATTAAGAGTCATTATAATCTTTATTCTACATTCAGAAAATGCACGCTGTACTAACATATTATTATAATTTTTTTTTGTTGATTTTTTGGTACACAATTAGGCACGCCTGTTCTAAATTTATTTTGTTTTGGTATTAAGAATGATAAAAAAAAAAATTTTTAAAGCTTAAAATCACCTGTAAATAACTAACAAGACAAAATAATTCCACCTGGTTACACATTTTATAAAATACCATGTAAAAAAGATCTTTGTGGTATTTTACAGTTGCATGCATAACAAACAAATAAAGAAAGAAAGAAAAAAACTAAAAAACAAAACAAGAACAATTGCATCGTAATGCAATTTTTGGTGCATATTTTAAGGGTGCACTTAAAATTTTCAAAACTAAAGAACAGGTTGACACTTTATATAATAAATATTATATAAAAGTAAAATGTGTTTATAGTAAAAAAAAAAAAAACAAAAGAAAACGTAACTACATACATGGTGTATATCAAAAAAAATTATGCCCACGTAATCTACTTGGTAAGTCTTATATATAATCTGAATTTTATATATTATAAATTCAACATAATATTATTGTGGTATTAGATGGTAATGTTCTGTTTCAGTTCAACCTTTATAATAGAAATGTAATATCATGTTTTAAAATACTATTTTGCATTGCAGAATAAATGATGAACAACTAAAAAAAAAAAAAAATAAAATAAAATAAAATTTACATTAAAATTTTATAATGCTACCAGCACCACCTGATGTATTTATTATGTATGTATTATTATTCTTTGTTTTTTTTTTCTTTTATTTTTTTTTTTTTCCGAAACTAAAGTGACAAAATAGGGTCAGAGCAATTATAAAAGACTTACCACAACTGGGTCAATTACTTATAAATTACCCGATTTCAATATATTATGCCGATACCTACAAACTTACATAATACAAATTAAATATTACAAACATAATAAACATATAAGTACATACTTTCAAACATATTATATAAATATATTATATTTTTTTTTACATGAATTTAATTGAGAGAAATTATTCAATACACCTGTATATTATATTGTATGGACACTGTTTTATTATTAACGATAATTTAATGCAAAAATCAAAAAAAAAAAAAAAAGAGAACAAAATTTTAATGGTCCCAGATTTTTTGATATGGTATAAACGTTTAAAATAATCTTTAAAAAGTTCCCCGAAAAAATTAAAGTAGGTACCTAAAAGCTATTCCTATTTTATTTTTTTTTTTTTTTTGATTCTTTTTGAGATGAAATTAACACCAAAAATTGTGTTAAAAAGTTTTAACTCATTAAAATAATAATATAATATGAAAATGTGATGAGAACTTTATTTGTATTTAATTTTTGAAATCATATTAAAATAATAATAAAGTAAAGTAATGTTACATGTTACATGTTACATGTTATGTATATTTGATTACATTTTATAATATAAATTCTAATCAAAATTAAATTTATAATTTATTTTATGATTAGAATTTATTATAATAATTAAATTTTATTATTACATAATATTTTTCCACTATAATTCAAAAGTCCGAAAGTATATTGTATTAATTTTCATCTATAAGAGTATGGCTTTATTTTAATCTTTATTTTACTGTTTATAAAAATTTTATGGGATACGTAAACAATAACCAAAAAAATAAAATCTCCGAGGACTAATACAAAATCTACAAAAACAAAATCCCCAAAAACCAAAAGCTTCGAGGTTTAAGCCCCCAAGGATAAAATCCCCAAAAACAAAGTCACCAAAAATAAAATCCCCAAAAAGAATATCTAATGCTTTTTATGCATTTAAGAATTAAAAATAATATTTTTATAACATTTTTAATATTAATTATTACCGTAAGTTATAGTACTTATTTTTATTGACATCAGTGATATATTAAGTAACGAACTATAAAATCCCCCCTAATTCAAAATATTACTTTAGTTTTAGTATTTTAGTAAACGTATATATATTAATAAAATTATTAAGAAGAAATCTGGAGTTAGTTACAAAGTCAGGGTGTTCTCTTTTCTAGAAGATATATACATAATATGTTTCAATAAATTGTTTATCAGGTGTTTGGAGGCAGCAGCACCCATTTTCCTAAATACTTAGTTGTTGAAATATCTTTTTAAAATTAAAAATTAAGAACGATTTTGGAGTTGGTTAAAAAATCGGGATTTCAATAATTTGTTTAGCACTGATTTGGAGATGGTAGCATTATTTTAAAAGAAATTTTGAAATATGTATGTATAAAAATAATTATTAGAAGGGATTTTAGACTTGAATTCAAATCAGGGAATTCAAATTCTATATTCATAGAAAATACTTACATATATATTTAAGATTTAAGATTAGATTCTGATTAGAGATTCTGAATTAGGAGGGATTTTAAAGTTCGTTATAAAGTTGGGTTTTAATGTTTAGTAAAAGTTTTGGTGCAGCAGCCCCCATTATTTTAAATACTTAGTTGTTAAAATAAGACTACCTATATAAAAATAAAAATTAGGAGAAATTTTAGAGTTGTTTGAAAAATCCGTGTTGAAATCACCAGAAAATCCTTAATATACATCACTGATGACAATATTTAAATATAATTCAAGTTCATAAATAATAAATAGGTAGATACCTATATTAAAAATACGTTCACCAAATAGGTAATAATAATGTAGGTATTTGGTTGTTTTTGATTTTTAAGTACATAAAAAAACATTATTTGTTTGGGCATTATGTTTTTTGGGAATTTTGTTTTGGGGATTTTGTCTTTGGGGATTTTGTTTTTGGGGCTTTTGTTCTGGGGTTTTTGTTTTTGAAAATTTTATCTTGGGGATTTACACTGAAAGTTTTTCTTGCTTAAAGTTTAAATTATATTGTCAATTTTTTATCAATTAGTTATCAAATTGAATTGTAGTCAATTATTTGAATTGATATGAAAAACAATTAGCGTGAAGAAGGTCTTTAATAGTTAAACTTATATCTCTACATGTCAAGAAATCTAACTATTCAATGTGCATAAATATCAGGAAAAAGATAGAAAAGAGTTTCATTAATATTTTTCTAACGCTTTACTTTGACGTTTAGAAGAAAAATATCGTGTAGCAGAATGCACAAATGGAAAGTGCTGATTATATTATTTAACAAGGAAAGTTACTAATAAATCTAATTAGGTACGGACAGCTGATAAAATTTTGTCACAGATATAGATAGGAAGATAGGCTTAAATTTTTAGTTTTAACTTTTCAGGATTATAAGAGAATAATAAGTATAGAAGTGATTTTGTAAGCAATGACACTTGCTCAGTCGAAATGAAATCACTGGTGCTACCTCTTAAACAATTCCAACGCAGAAGAATCAGAGGGACTATAAGTGTTCATTCTTACTTTATGGAATTACCAAAATGGTAGTCTAGTGGATATAACATTTCGTTTGTTGTCAGAACTGCAAACACGTGTAACACATTTCCATATAATTAATATATTCCTGAAAGTTAGAAATTCTCAAATCTTGACAGATTCGTTATTCATTTATCCCTAATCTCCTACTTATATTTATTTTTCAAATCCTGATCCCGTTCCAAAAAATTGAAATACTATATAAGACCTTACAATTTGTGATTATTCGTTATTTTTCTATATTTTTAGATCGATAAACCATTGAAATTTTTTGACTGATTTTCTTTAATAATCTTTTTTACAAATCTTTATTATTATGAACATTTGATACAAAACTATTTGATACCATAGATTAAATTGTCGTCTAGAAATAAATTTTTGACATAACTGTTTGAACATTTTTATAATTTTAATTAAGAGAAATGAAATTTTATAAGTTCTGTGAGAAATGAAAAATAGTTGTTGTATTGTAATTTAGTAAAAATAAGTAGACAAAATTATAAAAACTTTCATATTCATGTCGAAATAAAATTCTATAATAAAAATTACTTTAATAACTTCTTTGATTTTTGTTTGTATTTAATCCAGGATCACATTACAATGAAATAAATGAATACACATAAGAGATTGGCTTTTCTTCAAAAATAATAAAAGATTGGTGATTCCCCATCTGGAACCTGGGAGAGGAATTGGTCGTGGGACTTATTATTTATTATTTAATTTCTAATCATTATTTAACGTCACTAACAGTAAAGTTTAGTAAATAGTTCAGTTTATTTTCACTAACAAACTACCCTAAGTAAATGATGTCTCAATCTTTACATACATACATGTAAATCTTTACATACTATAAGTAATATGTCTGATATACATTTTTTTTGTTTTATGGTTTTTTGGTTTTTTTTTGTTTTATTTATATTTTAATTAAATGCAAAGGATTTGAGAAATTAAATGTATAATATATTTAATCATTTTCGAACTTTAGTTAATTCAAAAAGGATAATAAAAAAATGCAATTATATTTTAATTATCCCAAAAGTAAATATATATAAATAATAATATAACTCAAAATGTTTACAACATATGTATAATATATATCTGAAATACTTACTTGAACTTTATGCCAATGACCATCATATAATTCACGTCCAACTGTTATTATTTGTGCACCACCACCTAAATTATAACGTAATCGTAATGCACCTTCAACTAATTTTAATTCAAAAAAATCAAATGTACCACCATCATCAGTATATAAAACTAAACCATTTGGTTGTTCTGTTTTAAATTCTAATTCTAGTGAACCATTTAAACCAGTATACCATTTACGAAATTGGGCAAATGAATTTTGTGAACCATCCAATTGAAAACCATCACATATTTTAACAGTTAAAGATAACATTAAACATAATAATGTTATAAAATAATTATATAGGATCATTTTATTTGTTTTTATTTTATTTTTATGTTGATTTTCTTTATAGTTATTTTTATTTATATTATTATTTTTATAGTTGTTGTTGTTGTTGTTGTAGTTGTTGTTGTTGCTGTTATTGCTGTTGTTGTTGCATAAATCATTATTATTATTATTATTATTAATATTATTAATAGAATTATTTAAATTTATATTATAACTAATATATTTATTTATAATATTAATATTATTCATAAAATTATTATAACTATTTTTACATTTATTATATAAAGTTTTAATATTATTGCTATCATCATTAAAGAAATATCTAATTATATTTGATGAATTTAAAATCATTTTCATCATAATAAAATCACCAATTTTACTAAAATAATTATTTCTATCATTATTATTAATATTATTAATATTTATAATTTCATTTGTGGCATTTAACAATAAATAATTGTTTTCATCAATAGATTTTTTATGTTTAAATTTATTTTCAATAAAATTTTTATTTTTATTATTAATATTTAGAATATTATAATTTTCTACAATATTTTTAATATTATTATTAATATTATTATTATTAATAATATTTATATAATTTTTATTATTGTATTGATTTATTTTATAATATAATATTGGTGTTTCTAATGTCGTTGATATTATTTTAAATATTAATGAAAAAATTGTAATAGAAGAATTTGAAGAAGAAGTAAATTTTGATAATGTTGATGATGTTTTATTTATTATTGATATTATTAATGGTGGTAGTGGTGGTAATGATGGTGGTAACTTATTTAAATCCGAATTCTTTACACAATTCCTATTTATAAAATGAATATTATTATTTATATTATTAATATTCATAATATTATTAATCAATATTATATTGTTATCTAATAATAATAATAATTGTTGTTGATTAATTTCAATAGAAATATTATTATTAATTATATTATTATTATTATTGTTTTTGTTGTTGTTAGATATGCAATTAAAATAATTTTTAATAATTTCTTTATCAAAATCTAAATAAATTTCATTTTTTTTTAAAATAATAATAATATTATCATTATTATTATTTTGTATTATGGTGGTTTTATCATTTTTATTATTATTTATATTCATATTATGATTATTTTCATTTGTGCTTTCAAATGATTTTCTCACTATTTTAGCCGCCATTTTGAATATTACTGTACTGTAGCAAAAAAAAAAAATTTTTTTTTTTTTATATATATTGGAAAAAAACAGAAAAGAAAAATCATATAATATATAATATAATAAGAAAAAAATGAATTTCAATCGTATCACTTCAATAATATTTTTGTTACACTCCTTGTTTTTTTCTTTTTTTGTTAATATTTTGTATCCTTGAATTTTTTTTTATTTTTTTTTTTTGTATAATTTTATTTACCTTTACACCAAAAATATTTTATTTATTTTTTCTTTTTTTATATAATTTAATATCAATTATTTCACTGAGTATATTTTTACATAATTTTTATTTCCTTTTTAAATTAATTTTTAAATAATATTTTTATTATTTTATTATAATATGATTTTCACTAAACATTTTCACGGACAGAATTTTCACTTTTGAATGTTTTTTTTTTTTTTGTATTTTTTTTCCTTTGTATAATGTCAAAACTTAAATTTCAAATAAAATATATATTGTATGGTACTGTCAAAGTTTCTTATGTTTCTCGTATACCTACAAACACAACAATAACAAATACATAAACAATAAATCAAAAAAAAAGAAAAAATATATATATAAAATTAAAGTATGGATTTAGGTATATTATTAAGGTAAAGAACATGCGCTCTATAATAAATTTAAAATATATCTATGAAAATATTTTCAATGGAAAGCTTTTATTATAAGCTTTTATTTTATACTTTTCTAATTTTTTTCTGTGATACATATGTATGGGTTCTTTAATTAAAATTAAACAGTTAATAGAAATATTAAAAAAAAACAAATATATATATATTGCTTAGTATAATAGATACGATGTCAAAATATAAAAAAAAAAACGAAATTCTCTCTTAAAATTTAGATAATGCAAATTGCATTGGGGAAATTTTTATAATAAATTTTGACAGATAAATGAAATTTTAAGAAATGTCTCTTTAAACCTTCAAAAAAAAAAATGTTTTTATCTTTTTAATTTTTAACTTGATAATTTATTTAAGTTAAAAAATATCAAAAATAAAATGTATATATTATATGAATCTATATATATATAATATGTATATAACTTTTAATCATAATATAACAATATTATATTCTATTGAGAAAATTTAAAAAATAAAGGGAAATTTAAATGAGTAGAGAATATATTTTTAATATTGTACAAATACAAGGATTTTCAAGGATTCTTTTTTTCTTTTTGTTTTTAAAATATTTTTATTATAAAGTATAGTATAGTTATTATTTTTTATTTTTCATGTTTTGTTGTTTTTTTTTTTCTTTTCTACTCACTATAAAAATTACACTAATATAAAATGCATTTTTCACTTAATATTATAGGTCATTTTATAAATTTTTAAATTGATTATAATAGAGTGTATGATTTAATTTTACCATTTTGTTGAATATTATATTATATTTTCATTTTTTGTTTTCTTTCTTAATTTATAAAATAAATAATATATTATTAGTTTTACTTGGCAAATAGGTACACAATAATTATTTTTTTTTTTTTAAATTACTATTTATTACTTATTTAATTTTATACTATGTAATAGTTTGCAATGACGTTAACTAGCAAAAAAAAAAAACAAAAGCAAAAAAAATAAAAAATAGTAAACATAGTATATTATAGTTTCAAGGATAACATATACAAAAAAAAAAAAAAATGTTTGATTTGACAAGTAATTTAATAAAATGATTTTTATTTTGAAAATTATTTCTATTAAATTTATATAATAACTATACAATTTATTTTTTTTATGGTCATATTTTTAAATGAATATTTAGTTAATTGAAGCTTCTTATAACGGGTTTTTCAATTTGAGTGATATTATTTCTTTTCAAAAAAAAAAAAAACACACTAATTCTTAAGATAATTCAAATGTTTTTTATTAAAACAAACCAAACCAAACCAAAAACCACACCAAACTGTCAATTTAGATGAATGCAATGGTTATTCATGAATAATTTGTGAATTTTCTTCACACCAGACTTTGACAGTTTTGTTATGACATATGAGTTGATTTAGTGGAAATAGTACTCGAAAATTGGGTTCATCGAATTCGTTCCTGCAAATGAAGTCGTGGAGGCCATTTGAATGACGTTTTATTCAGAACTTAATTGTGTCGATTGTACTTCACATTAAATAAGAAAACATTTGAATTTCCTTAACAATTAATGTGTTTTTTTTTTTTTTTTTTTTGTTGAAAAGAAATCATATCACTTAAATTGGAAAACCCATACTATATAAAATATTAATGGGTAAATTTTCTTTTCATTTTCATTTACAGTACATAAAAGAAGAAAACAAAAAATTGAAAATAATGAAAATGAAAATAAGGAATTTATGCACTAATATTAAAGCTCCTGTACCTACTTAAAAAAAAAAAATTCAAAATTCTTTTAAGAACTATAATAACGTATTGAATATTGTATATTTTTCTGAAAAAAAAAAAAACATATTTGAAATATGATATAGAAGAATTTATTTTTTCAAAATTTTTATATAAGTTAAAAGGATGTTTCTGTAAGTTCCAATATTTTGTTTTAAGGGTTTAAAAGAACGAACCGAATACTTATGTATTCATTTATTAAAAATTATACAGGTTACGATTTTTGACAATATATATACTATATGACATAAACATTTTCTACTTAACTTTTTGGCTTAACTTTTAATTTAAGAGTGAAAACTAATTATATAAGGATAAAATATAACAAAAAATCTAAATTTTAGCTATATGTTTTAGACGGTCAGTTAATTTAATATATATAAAGTCAATTAGTTAATCGGTCGGTCAGTTATCTACCACAGTGGATCGATCGACCCGGTTGGTCAGTCGGTCACAGAGTCGATTTGTCAGTCAATTAATCAGTCGGTCAGTTGTTTGGTCAATCGGTTAGTATGTTTTTCTGTTACTAAAATAAATTCACATAAAAAAATAATATATATTTCTTGGTTTCGATTTCGTTGGTCAGCCTCTTAAACGAGAGAGATATAAAACTTTTATATGTTTTCTGCATTTTATCTATATTTTATTCATTGCTTTTACTAAAAATTATTATTATTTTAATTAATAATATTTTATACATTATTATAGATACCTGGGTACCTATTAATTAATTATTAGTTTTATTTTTATTAAATACTGTTGTATATAATTTTCTTTTATGTATTGTAATTTTTAATTAATATTTTTTTTTGTGCAAAATTTTTCGTTTATTTTTTTTTTTTTGTATTATGAAAAAAATTTATACTTAATTATATAAATAATAATTTATATTTACGTATAATCAAAAACAGGACAATATCTTTTAATCTTTCATATAAAAAATACATCACATTAAACACAAAAAAAAAATACCTACATTCATTTAGTTATAATTAATTATAGAAATAACAATGATTCTGATTTATTTATTTGCACTTATTGTTTAAAATTTTTTTTTTATTTATAGATTTTTACTTTATATAAATTTTCTTTTTTTTGTATTTCTGTAAATTAAATTTTTTCACTTCTCTTTTTTTTTTTTTTTTTTAATATTTTTAAATTATGTTATTTTTCTTTATTATATTTTTCACTTCACTTTTGTTTTTCTTTTTTTTTGTTATTTTGTACTTATTTGTTTTTTTTTTTTTTTTTTATATTATTATATAGTACCTATAGTATATATTTTTCTGATTCACCAACCGTGATAATAACATTATCCTTTCAAGGATATCTACTTTTTTATTTTCTATATTTATATATATATAATATATTTTTTTTTTTTTTTTTTGTTTTATTACTTGTATATTTTATATTATTATTATAATATGCAATGTTTTTTTTTTATTTTGTCAAAAATCCTTTAATAAATTTGTTTGCAGTAAGGATACATCAGATCATACACTATTTTTAAAAGAATATTTTGATTTTTTTTTTTTGTTAACACTAAAACACTAAAAATAAAATATATTTTTAATTTTCTTAAAAATTTGAAAGAAGAAAAAAAATGTTAGTTAATTTTTTTTTTTTTTTGTTTAACAATTTTAACATTAAATTTTTATTTTATTTTAATTTTGAAACATTTTTCAGTAAATTTGAAATAAATAGTAAATAAAACACTAAAAATCAATTCAATTTTTTTTTGTGTTTTTTTTTTTTGTCTATATAATATAATACAATAGTGTATTTTTATACTATTATATATCTATATAGAACATTCTCTATATTAGATATACAATATATTATTATTGTATATACATAGAATATATAATTTTCTCTGAATATTTTCAGTAAATATCCTTATAAAATATTTTTGAAAGAAAAATGATTTTTTTTCTCCATTATTATAATATAATATTTTTCCGTTAGTTTTAACTTTTCACATCCTTACTGCATCCGATCTAAAACTGAACTGCACTGAAATAATATTTATTTTCAATATGGGAATTTTTATAATATATTTTTTTTTTTATTATAACCATATATTGGACCAAAATATTTTTGGTTTATTGGGAAATTTCAAAATAACCCAATATAAAATTTTTTTTTTTTTTGTTTTTCCTATTGAAAATTTAATTTTGTCCTTGAAGAAAATTTTTAAAATCAGAAAATATAATAAAAAAAAAAAAATATTTCCCATTGTTTTTAATTATTTTATTTTATTATTTTCTCTAGAATCGCGCTGTAGGTGTGTTATGGTTTGCGTAATTTTACGCGAAAGCTTACAATATTTTTTTATAACATAATATGTATATCTATACCTACACAATATACTGTGATTTATATGAATTATAATGAAACTTGTTAAGTGATATATCGTATCATTCTTATATCAAATTTAATGTATATAAGTATAATTTTCTTGCATATTTACGTATATACAATATTAAAGTAAGTTTTTTTTTTTTTTTTTTTCAATACCATCATGATGAGAGCAAAAAATAAACCAAAACAATCAAAAATTGCCAGAAAAACAACAAAAAAAAAAAAAATTCAATTTTAAAAATAGTAAAGTATATATACAATCAATACAAAAAGCAGAATAGGTATATATAAAATACAAACAAAATATTTTGTTTACAAAAAAGAAAAAGAAAAAGAAAAAAAAAAAGAAAAAGGAAAAAAAAAAGGATATTGTTAAGTACCTACATAATAAAATTTTATTATTAGTATTTCTATATTATATTTCGAATTGCATTATTATTGTTTAAAGCTTTTATTTCAAATCTTGTTTTTTTTTTTTTTTTTTTTGTGTACATAAATTTAAAATTAATTTTACGATGCATTCAAATTTTTTATCAATTTTCATAGTATTTGTGGCACATGTTAGTATATAATATAATATATAATTTTTTTTTTTGTTGCAATTTCAAATATTGTGATAATTGCATAAAATGAAAAACAGATAATTTTAGGTATTTTGAATTTAATAATTAAATTCAGTATGTATTGATGGAGTCAGAAAAATTTGTTATTAATTTATAAAATTACAAAAGAAAATGTAGGTATGGAAAATATCAATACTTAATACTTAAAAAAACAAAAGAAAATAAAAATATATTCACCATCATTTGAGTAAAATTTTTAATCTTTGAACCGATATTATAAAAATGAAAATTTTATGATTTTGTGTGAAGTAAAAGATATTCACATTAAAAGATTTTATTTACAATAATTTAAGCTTTACAATGCCATACAAAAGCTAAATGTTTATAAATTTGTATTGAATTTTTTTTTTTTTTTTCAAGTTTATTGAAATAAAATTTTTGATATTCAAGATTAAAATTAATTAATACACAAGAGTAATAAAGGACTATGTTTTCTCAAAAATTCAAATGGCAATATTTATTTGGGAACACCTTGTAAATTTTTAAAGCATTTCTTTTCTGATTATGACTTAAAAATTAAAGGAAAAATACTAATAGTTTATTTTGTCATTGTTTTCTTTTTCTTATTTTTTTTTTTTTATCAAAATCGTTGTGATCTCAAAATTTTTTTCAAAATCTTTTTTTTTTATTTTAATTTCATTTGTTTTTTGTTTTTTTCTGCCTACCAATAATAGTAAATGATTAATATAAAAAAAAAAAAATATTATATGTAAGATAGTATTTTCTTTTTTTTTTTTGTTTGTTTGCAAATATACAATCATACGTTTTATTATATACATAAATTATTTTATATATGTATAATTATTCAAGAAAAATCATATTGTTTGAGAGTAAATCACGCAATGTTCTATTATTATATTATTAATATTTGTATTATTATTTTATTTTTAATGCGAATATATCAAATTATTATACATATATACTTATATATATAATATACTACAAAATAATATATTATGTTATACTTAATATTCAATAGAAAAAAGCTCTGTTAGAACGCATGTCTATTATCGATCCAAAATTGTTTAAGTTTTTGTTTTTTTTTTGTTTTCTTTTTTTTTATTTTTAGTTTTTATACTTCACTTTCTTACACGTGTGTTAAATTCCCAAAAAAAAAAAAAAAACGAATATATCTTTTATGCAAAAAAAAAAACAAAAAACACAACCCATATAAAAGAGAAAATGCACTCACAATAAAAGAAAATATCAAATTATCAAAAACTTCAAAAGATGAAAGTTCAGTATATGTAAATAAAGCTAAACAGCAAAAAATTTCCCATTAAAAATTTCCAATTTATTGTTAAAAGAGTAAAATTTCCCAGAAATTTTCCATAATATAATTTTGATATTATTATTCCTACCTATCATAAAGAAAACATTTATAAAAATTCACATTGAAGAGAGCTGAAAAAAATCTAAATTAAAACACGAAAATAAATTAAGAGAGAGAACAAAACAAAAAGCAGAGAATTATTTAAAAACAAAAAAAAAAAGAGATAGAGAAGAAAAAAGGGAAAGAAATTAAGATAACAATTGCGCGACCTCGTCCACAAACATAAAAAGAACTTTTAAGTTTGTTTTGTTGTAAATTACAATTATTTTTATTTTTATTACATATTAGTATCTACATATATATATAATATAGATTGTATGAATAATTTATATATGGGTTGTTTGTGTATAAAATTATATTCCTTGTGCAATATTATTACAATATAATATTATATAGTGATGGAAGTTGTTGTAACTTCGCGTGTTTAACTTAATTGCGGTTAAAAGCAATACAATATGTTTATAAGTATAGTTTAGGTAAGTATATGTAAGTATATATAATATATAAAAAAATATATATAGTTTAATTTTATACGTTAAAGTATCTGTGTATGAATGTAAGTATTTTATTAACAAACAAAAAATAGAAAAAAAATTGTGAATGACGTAAACTTTGTAGGTATAATATTAAGTTCTATATAATATATGTATTATGTACATAATATAATAATATCTTTATAAATATTCATAAAATATGTACATGTATTAAATTGAATCTATCCTATGTATAATTGTGTGTAATGGGTTAAATATAATTAAAATATATATGTATGTATATATTAAAATAGGTATGTATGTGTAGAAAAATTTTTAGTTATACATTTTATTTAATACTATATTATTATCTATGAATGAAAATATATAATTTTATTATAAAATAACAATTAATTTTATTTTATTTATGTGTAAATGTGTGTATTATAAAGTGCATATATTAAAAACAAAAATTTTAAATAATAATAAATAATAAATATAAAAATTGAAAGCTTTTTCTGACACACAATTTTTGTGCAATTTTTCAGTCTATACTAATATTAAAATGTTTATATATATATAGATTTTTTTTATACTACATATATAGTTATACTATTTGTGTAGGTATATATATATATATTTTTTTTTTGCTTTTTCAGTTATGTATTTTCTTTTTTGTTTTGTTTTCGTCCTTCGATTTTATGGGCAATCTTATTAGTTTTTAATTTGTTAAGAAAAATAGTTTTTTTTTTCGGAATTGAAATAATATAATGTATTAAATAAAAAAGAAAATCGATTAAAATTTTAGTCTACAGATTTAATTCATCCCTTTTAAATCCATAATTAAATCCTTAATCCCTAATAAATCATCCTTTCATTACAATTCTAAATTACGGATCCTAGTACTAGTCCAATTTTTTTTTTTTTTTTTAAAAAAGGACATGGATTTAGATTTTTAAAGTCGAATATACCAAGAAAAACTGACACGCAATTTTTAATAATATCCATGATATACAGAATTTTGACTTATATCCAGGGGCCCTATTGCAACAACCACTTATCACTAATCTAATAATAAATTGTTGTTTACAATAAATTGTGGTAAAACTCATTTGTTTTTGATAAGTGAGTGTTTTTTTACTAATCAAAATTTTATTGAGTTATTACGAAATATGGTTTTAGTACAACAAAAACTTATCAAAACGAGGAAGAGTGAAGTAGAGTAGACTGTGTCAACTCTGGGATACCCGTATAAGTGTAATATATCCTGTTTTTATAAAACTTAAGATCATCTTTTAAAAAATTTCAGATGTTTTAGTACCGACGTTATCTACCGAGATATATTTATGTAAATTGTTGAGTTGTATGATTATCTTTTGTAAGATTTCAGACGCTTTAGCTTATAAAGTTCCAAGAGGTGGAAGAAGCCTTCTAGCACAATCAAATTTTACAGAAGTTGTTAGCATGCAATTGGACATCTTTTTACAAAATTTCACAAATCTAATAGACAAGGAGTAATTTAATAGACAAGGAGTTAATTTCATTTAAAGAGAGAGTTTGTATGGCAGCTACCCGAACCTGTTGCACCAGCACAACCAAACTTTACAGAAGTTGTTGCCATAAAACTTTATCGTCATTTGTAAGATTTCAAAAGCCTAGTTTCATTAAGTTCCAAGAGATGCAAGAAGCCTGAACCAGCTGCTTTAGACAAACCAAATTTTTCAAAAATTGTTGGTCTTCCAGCTCTTCACCCCTTTAGATACAAAAGCTTCAATAGACACTGATTTATTTTCATTTAAAAGGAGAAGATGTATCGCAACTACTCGAACCCGGCAGACGAAAATGCTGGATTTAAATAGCGGAACTAACAATTTTGAAAAATGGACAGACGGATGGACGGACGGGCCGACGTACATGGCTTAATTGACTCAGAATTAGATTCTGAGCCGATCCATACCTTTGATATACCTATATCTAGTTACCCTATATCTAGTTCGACTCCTTTAAGGTGTCACAAACGTAATGGTAAATAAAACGGGGTATACAAATTATATAAGTGGTTACTGCAATAGGGCCCAGATCTTATTTCAAAAAAAAAATTTCCTTTTTAAAGAAAGCTGTTAAAATAGTTAATTATAAAAAGGATTTTCATTACACTTAAGTTCAGCTTTTTAAAATAATTTATTTAATATAAATTATTTTTATAATTAATTCGAAATGAAATATTGAAAATATTTCTTTGCAAACACCAAAGGTACATGTAATCTTTTATAAATTGCCCATATTCAATAAAAAAAAAATCTAGAAGGATTTTAAAAATCATCTTTGAACGAATTTATAAGTATTGGTTAAAATTTAAAAGTTCAGGTGGAAGGATAATTGTATAATAATAATTATTAGAATTTTTTTATCCTTTTTTATTTTTTCTTTATTTTCTGATTCTTTATTTTGGTTTTTGTTTTCTTTTAATGTCTCTATTTAGTGATTATAATATATATATTTTTTTTTAAATGGTGGAACAATATTTAAAATAGGAAAACTTGGAAAAGGAGATAGAAAAAAGAAAAATTATTATTTTGTTTAACGGAAAAGAAAATCGTTTTCTTATTATAATTTTAGTGTATTGTTATAAAGGAATTTTCAATTGAATATTAAAAATTATTTTATTTTCTCATTAATTTTTTTTTTTTGTTTTTGTTTTTATATTTATTTGTATTAGACGAATAATTTGGATTCAATTATTTTAAACCTTGAAACGCTATTTACAGAAAATATACATTCACATAATATTTTGTTTGTATATACATTATAAAAAAATTTTTTTTTCAAGGATTTTATTAAAGTTTTAATCAAATGTCTAGATTTTTAACTTTTTATGTCATTATGTGTAATATATTATGTATATTATATACATGTACATATTTATAATTATGTATAGATATTATGGATAATATATCAGTTAGATCTAATATAAGCATGTATCATCTAAAATAAAAATTTTCGACTTTTTAAATTAATATTAATAGTGCGTAAAAAAAGGCGCGCTTTAATGTATTAATAGTGAATTTCTATTTATTTGTTTATTTTTTTTTTTTGTTTTTGGAATATTGTTTACATTTGTGTTTTTTTATCTATATAATTAGGTACCTTAAATTTTTTATATTTAAATAAATTCGGATTTTTTAAATAACTTATACAAAATGTAAAAAATTTCAGTATGAGCAGGATATTAATTGAGAAAATGTTTTTGATATAGAAGAGCCAAAAAAGTTGTGATAAAAGAAAAAGAATAACTTATTCCACTGCATAAAGATATCCGAAGAGGCATCACAATAATTTTGGCTACTATTGTATATTGATGGCGATAGCTATACAGGATGTTTACAAATCCATGATGACGAAGAAAGGAGGTGATAGGGGATATCGAAACTAGAAAAAAATTGTTCAGGATGGGAGAGTATAATTCTAATTCTTAACGTTTTCGGAGATAATGGCTTGCAAAATATTTTCATTATATATACAAAATTTTCTATGTTGGACAGAGACGAAGATATTATAGAATACTTCAAAAGTTAATGAAAATACATTGAAGGAAGTTGTTATCAAACCATTTTAGAATAAAACTACCTTCTTTTGTTTCAATCTTTCTTATGGCCTACCACCTTTCTTCTTAACCTTAGACTTTCGGACACCCTATATTTATTGTGATCAAATGAAAGTTCGAAATTAATATAAACACTTGACTGAAAATTTGGAAGGAACAAAAATAATGTGACTTAACATTTGGAAGGAAAATAAACTAAATAAAAAATGTATGCCCGATTATATAATTTTCAATTTTGAACATTAAAAAATTGCCTGAGAAACACCTAATAGATTGAGGTGTGTGCAACAGTTCCATAGGCAAAAAAATTATGGCTTTATTTCCCTTTTATATTTGGTATTAAGGTCAAAATTGATTGAGCATTAAAGCCATAATTTTGTTTTTTACTTTGAAAATATTATTCAATTACTTCCTTACTAATTAATTTAGGTGGTGGAGTTGAATTAAAGTTCAGAGGAGTTGAGGTGGAGGTGGAGTTGAGTTAAAGACCATAGACTTGTAAATAAAATCATTGATTTTGTAACCGTAATAGTTATATATTAAAAATCAGAGTTAACCGCTTTTTCCAGAATATTTATATATATATATATATGTATAGTTACGAAATCAATGATTTTATTTACAGTCTAAGGTCTTTAATTTCTTGAACTTTAATTCACTTCAATTAGGTACTGTTAAAAAATATATCATATTATAAATACAGAAATACAGAAAAAACAAAAACAAATATTAGGTACTATTAGTGGGTAATAAAATATATTTTATCACAGAGACTTGTTTTTAATAATTTGTGGCTTGTTGGAAGAAGATATCAGAAAAACTACTGAGTTTTATAGTTCTTTAGTTGGAACATTTGAGATTTTTCGTCCACCCAAAAGGAAAATCAAGCGTAAAGATAACTTAATTGCCACAGAAACGACCAAATATTATCTATAGTAATAAAATTACTCTAAATGATTGGTTAAACCAGCTAACCAATAGAAATAACGAAATTTTCGATGTATGAATCTATAACACAATGCTTAGAATCTATAATCGAAAATGCTAAGAAAAGACATTCGTCGATTTTATGCCCAGTTTCCAGACAAAATGGTAATTAATTATATTATACTTTATTTTCACCATTTCAAATGGAATTAAGTTCATAATTTCAAATTCTGGACTAATGCCTATGCCTATATATTTTAATATGTATATTATATTGTGTTAAAAAATAAATAAAATAGCTAACTTTGGTAGTTTGCTAGTTTTCAATTATGCTCTAAAGTCAAAAGACAAAAAATATTTTTTTCAGTTTTTATACACAATTAACTCCGATAATTTTAAAAAGAAAGAGAAAAATACAATAAAATAAATTTATAGTTTTGGCTTAAGTGAAAAAAATATTTTTATTCAAAAACAAATTCATTGATAAAATTATTCTGGTTATTTCCTATAAATTTTATAAATCCATAAATTTGTGTGATGTTGCTCCTTGCTATCGAAGGGCAGTAATATTTACATTTCTTTAGAATTTTTTTAGATAGAGCTAATTTGCATCAAATTTTACCAAGAGATTATGTATTTAATTTCTATAATTTCCATTTCCCGTTTTACTCTCTTAAGGATGTCTTTTCTTTCAATAAAAGAAAAATCATATTTTTGAATTCAGTATTAAAGTTTACCGTTATATGAAATCGAAATTTTACATCAATTACTTCTTATTTGAGTAACTTTTAACTTTCTAATCAAAAGAGTTTAATTCAGTTTCAAAGCATATGCATTTATTAATTACTCTCTTTGCAAGATTGATGTGTTGTACCCTCCATCACTAAAGCTATTTCTTTAAAATTTTTTTTCAGGGTAGTTTTATTTTTTCTTCAACAAATTCTTTTTTTATTTTTTTTTTAGAAAATATTTTCGAATTTAAAATTTAAGACTTTAACCAATTTTCAAACCAATTTTACATATTATCTTTAAGTTTTACTTAAAACTAAAAAGTTTTCTTTTAATGTTTAAAGGTTTGCTAGATAGGTATTATTACAAAAAATCAATTTCTTTTTAGAACATTTCCAATAAAATTTTGAAAAAAATGTGCCTATTAGTTTCACTCTATCCGTCCGTCCGTGCGCATGTTTACAAAATTTCTACACCGTTAAAGATAGAGAAAATAAATTTTAACCATGGGTAGGTCTCATCCATCAGGGAACTATAGTCCCTCAAACTAAAAGCTCTATATTAAAAACGTATAGTTCATGCTTAACATTTTTTCAATCTGAAAACTCCATTCAACAGGTATTTTTACCTTTATAAATCAATAGCAAAATTATATATAATTTTTAAATATAATATGTATTTTTCTACCTTCATAACTCCGGCACGCTTTTAGATAGAGGCTTGCAATGTTGAGGCGAGAAAGAACTTTTAGAATTAGCACAAGTTTCCTCAGAATATTTTTTGTACCACCCTCTGTTTATGAGCTATTATGGCTCAAAAATTGAAAATTTGCTATTTTTAGGCACCTGTAACTTAGGCACCTGTACACATTTTTCTTCGGCAATACATAAAAATTAAAGCTCCAGTAATATATTTTTACGTGTGTTAACGGTTTTTTTAGTTATATAGGGTTCCAGACTTACAGCCCCTAAAATTTCCAGGAAAGTCCTATTTTCACGTTTTTTCTTATTACATGAAATTTTCAAATATTTGTGCAAGTCACAGTTCTAAACATTTTGTGTTATCTTTTGGAAATGTGCGCTTTTAAAAACCGTTCGTTTACATTCTACCTCGTTTTATTTATTTTTTATTCGTCATTTTTGCAATAATTTTTATGAATCGACCAATTTAAGAAAATAATAATTGAACTGAAACTATTTATAGATATTTTATTAATTAATTAGGAAAATTTATGTAAAACTTTTAAAAGTTAAAATTTAGCAGTAATACTGACAAAAAAAAAAAAAAAACATTCCAAGTAGCACGTGCCATTTCAAATTGTTCAATAAAAATTAATGAATAAAGAAAAGCACAATTTATAGTAGCGTGACCTTTATCACTTTATTATTATCGCAGATTCTTTTTTTAATTCAGCTTGTTGGGTTATTACAGTTATAATGGTTTTATTAAAAACCAAATATTATTTTACCTCTATTATTATTTTATAATTGTTTTAGTAGACGCATTTATAAATAAATAAAAATGTAAAAATTAAAATATATACCAGTTTTTTTTAATCGAAATAATTAAAGGTATTTATAGGTGTTTCCTTCTTTGAATTTCGTGTACAGTCTTTAATATTCGTTTTTTTTTTTTTTTATTTATTTATTTTTATATATTTTTAGAATTTTCTCTTTTATAATTTTGTCGTAAAATATAGATGTGACATTTTAAGTTAATAATATAAAAGTAAAAAGTGTGTTGTGTTATCAGGAATTTCGTCTACACCCACTGTATAATTAATTCTGTAAATTTAAACTAAAAAAAATAATTGTGTAAAATATTGCCAATGTGCGGTTAAATAGGTGTAGGTTAGTTAAAATTTTTACATATGATTCGTTCAACTTTATTAAAATAAAAGTTTGAGTTGCAAGAAAATAAAATTTTCGCAAGAAATGTTTTAATAACGTATAATGTGTTATTATTAGAATTAACATTGTAATAAGAGATGACCATCAGGATACATTGCAATGATAATTTTTAAAATCAATGCAAAAAAGTTGAACAAAATAAATTTGAATTTACTTTTGTGTTTTATAATAGTTTATTTTTATTATGTTTTTCCTTCGTTTTTCTTATAAATAATTCTGTTTAAACTAATTCTGCAGTTCGCGAAAACTAAAAACAATTAAAACGAGGTAAAACGTATTTTAGTTGACTGTGTCAAATCTAGGATATCAGCACGAACAAAAGTTAAATGATATTGTCATAAAATTTAAAAATCTTTTAGAAAATTTCATATGTCAAGCATTATTAAGTATCAAAATATGAGGATACAATTTCGCAAATATACTCCAACCTGTTGCTTTAGACCTATCAAATTTTTCAAAAGTCGTTGACATAAGACTTAAGATGTTTTTACAAAATTCCTTATATATAGCCTCAATAGACACTGACTTATTGTTATAATATGTAAAAGAATCTGCATGGCAGTTACTTCGATCCGTCGGTCACAATTATTACTCATTTTCTATAGTGAAACTGGTATTTACGTAAAAATGAATTAATAAAAATTTCAGAATCCTAGCTCTATTATTTTTTGAGTTATCATTTCGACGGACGGACATACATAGCTTAATCGACTGGGAGAATTCAATCCTGCGAGCAAGAATATAATATATAATACGTTTACATATCTATCTCGTCTTCTTTAACATTGTAACGGTGTTATAAAGGTAATGACAAAATTACTTCATCTTAAGAACAACTGCATTCGTACTGACATAAAAAAAAGTTTTTCATGTAAGAAATGATGCTTATATTGGTATATATATATATTATATATATTAAGTAGATAGCAGATTGGAGATATAGTTTGTAAATTTAGTTCTAATCAGTAAAATACTGTCAAAGCTATACGATTTCTTACATTTTAGTTATAAAACAAAATAAGGTAATATGTAATACGAAAAGTTTTTTAAAACGCACATTTTTAAAATTTTAATATTATAAAGAACTCTAAAATTGAATATTTTTTTCAACAAAATTATTATAGTTTTTCAATTTTTTCTGTAAGAAAAATTGTTAAAAATCAAAAATCAGAAATTTTTATCAGTCGTTTGGAATTTTCATATTGAAAATAGAGCTGTAACAATTTAAATACATAAAAAAAATGTTTGAAAGTTTGGAAGACTAACACCTTTGTAAACGATGAAACTATAAAAAAATATAGTTAAATCAGATATTTTGTAAACAGACACAAAGACGTTCGTACAGAGACAATTTAAAAATCTATCAATTTAATTCAATTTGAAATTCAATCTAAAAACAAGAGAAAATTTCTGAAAAAGTATTTTTTAATTCTAACTCACCTTTCAACCAATATCATAAATACTTATGTATACAAGTTTATTATATTGGTTGCGTATATAAAATTCAATAGTAATGCCCTACATTCATAAAAATAAAAGGATTCAAACATACAAATATACAAATATACAATACTCATTGATTAAAAAATAAATAAACTGTACGAATGTTAATGTACTGCATAATATAATTTTTATCATATTGCATATTTTGCGGGGTTACTTTTTTTCGCTCCAAAAATAAACTTTTGAATTGTGTATTAAATTATGGATTAGAAAAATAAAATAATTTCTAAAATTAAAAATTTAAATTTACAAAATTGATTTAGTACAAATTAATGTATAAGTTAAAAAATCTTAAAATTAAAATTAATGCTTAATTTTATTCTTTCATTTTGTTGAAAAAAAAGTTTTGTAGTTTGTAGTTAAATTTTTGAAATTGTTATGAATATATTATAATACATAGAAAATTTTTTTAGAATATTCTACCTTGAATTTCTTAAAAGGAAGGAAAATTTTATTATAGATAAAAAAAAAAAAAAAAGTTTTTATATTGATAAATGTAAGTTGTTTTCAGCACCAATCACAAAATAAATTCCTTTCAATCTAAATATTGTACCTACATCATTTTTTATTACGAATCTTTTAATCACAATTTATCAAAATCTGATTTTTATTTTTTTATTTGTCTTTTTTTTTTTGCTGTTCTTCTTTTTTTACCTTTCAACGGTAGGTAGATAGAAAACTTAGAAAATAAATACTAAAAAAAAAAATAATATTCTTAATACATCATTTGTATGTATATAATGCACATACTGTTAAATATTTACTTATATTGTGGTAAAACTGTTTTAATGACGTACATATTAGATGTCGTGATGTTATGCAACTTTTTTTTTTTTAAGAACAAAAAAAAAATAAAATAAAAAATTCAAATTTAATATGTATTGTAAAGTTATTTCGTGACATTGTATTGATGAGGTCGTGGCATTAATGTATTAATGTTCTCCTGTTGTGTTTTTCTGAATTTTGTTCTATATTTCTTTTTACCGACCGCATACATTAATGTTTAAGGTAGGTATTGTTTTCATACTAAAAATTTGTACCCGAGATTTTGGAAAATATGCACTACTCCGGTATGGAGAAGGCTGTAAAAAATTTTTTAGCATGATGTCTGGCTGTGTGTGTATGTATGTGTGTGCGTGTGTGGATATGTCTGTGGGCACGTGTACACCTTAAACGACTGACCGGAATTTTTAGCAATTTCATATTTAAGGTTTTGACATAAATATCTCGGATTGATAAGCTTTTGGAGCAAATCGGACAACCACAAGTGGTAGTTTACCATCAGTGTAATTTTTAAGTTTTTTACGAATATTTCGTAACAGAAAAATTTCATGAGAAAAATTATTAAGAAAATGTTGTTACACAAGTAAAGAGCAACAACTTTACCATAGAACATTTTTTTATCCGGCTAACTTTAACTTTTACTTAATTTTTTTTCGAAATCCAAATTTCATACATAACACACCATATGAATTTATATGAACAATTTTTTTTTGTTTTGTTTTTATATATTTAAAAATTTATATATGTACATATTGTACTTATATCTATGCATATTATTTTTTTTGTTGATGACATAAAATTAAAACGGTCAAATTTTTGTTAGCAGATTCAATATTAATCTTATGTTTATTTTGTATTTGTTTACAGTTTTTATTATTTTTTACTTCTAATATTTTTGAATGAAAAAAACATCTTCTACCTACATTACACAATAATGTAAATGGATGTATGAATGAATGCACATATATTTTTACGATTTCACTGCTTATTATTGTTATTGAATAAAACAAAATGATGTTAAATTATTAGAAGTTATTTTGCTTTGATATAAATTATTATGTAAAAAATATATATTTTGGCATTGTACTTTTCGTGTAGTGGCGGTCGGTCCTGTGGTGGAAGCAGCTGATTTTTTTTTTTTTTTTGTTCAAGTTCATTTTTTTTAAAAATCATTTCATTTTTTGTTGTTTTTTTACTCTGACGATTTCTGTAGATAAAAAAAAATATTTGTTTTCCTAATTTCTATTAGCTGTCCATTCACCACAGTAAAATAAAAAAAATGGTAAGTATAGCTAGTACAGAAAATAATTGAATTCTAAAATTTCTATAATATATTCTCTATATATGAATATATATATATTTATATTTTACGCATTTTTCTAACATATTTTCAATCGTGTTTGGAAGAACATACTAGTATGCTTTCACTCTTATTCTAACATGTAACTTTGGTGCAGATAGGTTATTAGCCTTTTAACAGTTGAATAATTAGCAATCATCAATCTAATTAGAAATACTGCGGCGGTAAATGTACTTCGGTAATACACCCTTTTACTTATAGGCAAAGAATAAAATTGATGTTGATCAAGGATCAGAAAAATATATTTCTCTATATGCATCAGAAAATATCCTTCAAACATCCTTCAAGTTATATTTTAACAGCGTTACTGCTACAACAGTTGAAATGTAGTACTGTTAATTAAGGGACTTTCTCATTTATAGCGTCCTAAAGCTTAGTAATACCAAAATAATCGAATGTAATTTATAAAACCGTTAGAAACTTTTTATACAAATTTAAATGCACACTTATAAGATATAAAATATCAGATTACTGCAGTGCATAAATTGAATAATATAATCAACTTAAAAAAAAAAATGCTATTTTTAAAAAGTTATTAAAAATTTTACTGCTTTTTGAATGAATTGAAAAATTTTCCTGAAAAAATAATACAAATCTAAAGAAAAACCATGGAAAATTTTCAAATTAAAAAAGTTTTATTTTTTTTTTTTATATTTTTTTTCAATATTGAAATAATTGTTTTTTATTTTTTTTTTTGGTTTTTGTTTAATATTTTATTAAAAACGCGAATTCTAATGCTATTCATTTAATTTATAACATGCATATAATTATTATGAAATTCTAATTTTAAGTACTCCTTTTTTAAACTTAAGTAGAATTTTCATTATAATATTAAAAAAAATTTTGATCACTTACATAACATATACATATACCATAATCCTAGATTAAAAGAAAGTGCCATTTTCTCTTTATTTAATTGTTTTAATAATGTAATTATTGGAAAATTATTTTAAATATTTTAATGGCAAAATAAAGGAAAAAAAAAATTAATATAATTTTAAGACCATGAATTGAAATTATTACTCATTAAAAAGTTGATTAATTAAATAATTTTAATTTTTTTTTCTGTGTTTAAAAATTTTAATAAAAATTTTACTATTTAAAATGGTGTTATGATAATATCTTAGATAAGTCAATTTATAGTGAAATTAATTTTAAAAATAAAAATAATATTATAATGGCTTAGAGTATATTTTGCAATATGAGTATTTTAAATTTTTATTTTTAGATAATATGGCTGTGTGCGAAATATAATACTTTTTTTTTTATTGTTTCCATAAAAATTGAATTTACAATAGAAAAAATTGAGGAAAAGTGAAAGGTGGTAGGGTATGCCAGCTGTGGGATATCCGTATGAGCATAATATGTTCTGTCTCCATAAAACTGTATCATTATACCCGTACGATAGGATCGGGTATAATAAAATTACTCCTCCGTTTGTAACACCTCGAAATAAGCGAGCTAGATACACCTTCAAATGGATGGATGGATCGGATTAGAAAAAAATTCTAAGACGATTGAGCTTTGTCCGTCCGTCCGTCCGTCCGTCCGTCTGTCCGTCAGCAAGATAACTCAAAAACTAAGAAAGCTAGAGTCTTGAAATCAACACAAAATATTCTTACAACAATTTGTAGGTTCCCTATTTTTTTTGGTTGAGATCCGACCACAACTTCGGGTAGCTCTCGAACACCTAACTTTTAGATCCCCACATTCTTTTTGAAATAGAGACGTGAAATTTTAACTGCTGATAGATAACATAAAAATATTAATTTTATAATTTACAACTTTTTTTTGTAGCCCAATCCGTTACGGAGCTACAGCTCCTCAAACTTTTAAAAAGCCCTATTTTTAAATGCATATGTCTCATGTTCTACTTAAGATTTTTTCAATCAGAAAACGTCATTCGACAGGTATTTTTTTTAAATTTATAAATTAGTATCAAAATTGTACAATTTTTTTAAATTTAGTATTTAAATTTACCGTTATATGAAAACCAAATTTTGCATGATTTTTTTACACTCATAACTCCGGAACGCTTTCAAATAGGGACTTGCAATTTTGAGAGCAGAAAGAACTCTTAGAATTAGTATAAGTTTGCTCAGAAATTTTTTTTGGACCACCCCGAGGTATTAGGGCTCAAAAATTGAAAATTTGCTATTTTTAAACACCTTTAACTTAGGCACCTGTACACATTTTTCTTCGGCAAGACAAAAAAATTAAAGGACTAGTAATATATTTGTACGTGTGTTAATGGTTTCTTTTAATTTTATAGGGTTCTTAAGTTACAGCCCCCCAAAATTTCAAAAAAACCCCTATTTTCAGATGTATATATCTCAAGTTCTGTGTAGTAGTTTTACAATCTAAAAACACTAGAAGACCGGAATTTTTGTTATCTCCATAAGAAAATATCAAAATTATGCAATAGTTTGTAATTTACTATTTAAATTTACCGTTATGTTAAAACCAAACTTTGCATGATATTTCTTTTTTCATAACTCCGGCACGTTTTGAGATAGGAACGTGAAATTTTGAGACAAGAAAGAACTTTTAGAATTAGTATAAGTTTCCTCAGAAAGTTTTTCGGTAGCGCCCCCTCTTTAACCCCTCTTTAAGAGTTATTACTCCTCAAAAATTGAAAATTTGCTATTTTCAGGCACCTGTCAAAATTTTTCCTCGGCAAGACATGAAAATTAAAGGTTCAATAATATATTTTTACGTATGTTAACGGGTTTTTTTAATTATATAGGGTTCCGGACTTGCAGCCTCTCAAAATTCCAGAAAAGTCTTCATATATTTTATACCGTACGATAAATAATTTATACATATGTATAGTATAAATTATTAAACTTAGGCATTATATTAGGCAGCATATTTGGAAAAGTTAGATAGATAATCGTTATTCGGAAGGTTAGAATCTGCTTTTGAAGAATGTATAAACATATAGTTTGAATATATGTACAACCCACAGTTCTAGAAATTATAAAATTTCACCCAAATTATTTTAAAATACTAAAAAATTAAAAAAATAATATTATAAGCAGAGTGATATGCATACTAACGGGTCGTACGGGTATCTAAGAGTTGACAAAGGTAACTGTAGTCTTCCTCGTTTTTATATAAAGAAGAATGTGGTAGCTACTCGAACAATTCGTCCGAATTTGCTGGATTTAAATAGCAAAACTAATGGTTTTACAAAAGCAAAATGGTTAAAATTTTATAATCCTAGTTTTTTTTTAAATTATTGTGCAATCGGATGTGATGTGGGCTTAGTCGACTCAGAATTCGATTCTGATCCGATTCATACGCTTGATGCTATATCTACCTCGGCTCCTTTAAGGTTCATATATTATTATAGAAATAATATTGAAATTCATGTAATATTATCAATATTTTTAATTTTCAGGATTTAAAAATGTTTTTTTATCTTTATAAACAGTCACTAGCGCAGATATTTTTTTTTAAATACTTATCTGCTTCTTTATTTTAAACTATATTTTCATATGGTGATATTAGAATTGATATGAATATTATTGAAATATATGGACATATGTATAATTTCCAGTATTTTTATTTTGTATTAAATGACTGGATACTTTTCCTATTTTTGTCGTTAAAAACTCGATCAAAACCATCGATATAGAAACCACATCGATCTGTCAAAGAAAAACAAAGTCCGTGTCAAATTTCAGTGTACTTTAATGATCTTGAAAAACAACTTTAGTAAATTTTTGAAAAGTTCCGTAACCAGTTCCGGAACTGTGATACTTTAAAGAATTTTTCATCTTTATCCTATTTATCCATTATCCTGTCTCTACGGTTGGACCGATTGATTTCAAACTTTTTAAAATTATAGCACATTACTATATAGGACTTTTTCTTTCGCTCTGTGAAGTTGATTAATTACACCTTTCGGAATAAACGAAAAAAAAAATTCATTAACAATCAATCCTTACCAAAGAAATTTGTTTGATATCTTTGGTTATGATTTCTTAACATGCTCGGGAACGTCGTTCTGCAAAATAAAACAATTTCTAGCCGAATCGTTTCTAATTTTTCCGAGTTTCCGCTTTAATTTATTTATTTATTTATATTAATATTCCAAATCACATAGGATATTACAATATTACAAAACCATCGGCAACTAAGGTCATTATAAGTCGAATACTATTATTAAATTGTACACTAATATTATTTATTTTGTTTATATTATATATTTTATATTTGCACTATATTTGGTAGCAAGGGGGATTTGTTTTCAATTAATAAAAATTGCTACCTGTATAGGATTTGAACACACACTCCCTCGGTTAATAAACCACGTGCTTGACCACTAGGCCACCGAGCCCCCGGCTTTAATTTTTGTAAAGTTCTATTAGTTCGCTGAACTGTAGCAGCTATGCACTAGCTAGTACGATTTCATTACTATTATGCCGCATTAATGTGGTATATTCATTACATATATTTATAAACGACCTGACCTGATGCTGCGAAGAAAAATGTATCTAAAAGATTTACTGGAAATAGTTACATTTATATGTGCATGACATAACAGAAAATACAATTTTATGATTTGGTATTTTCGAACATTCTGTAAATGCGAAATCGCATATAGATAAGACTACTAAGCGAAAGTACAATGCGAAAGTAAGCGAAACTTCACTGATAAATCATTCATGATACGGAAACGATGATTACATGAAAGGCATGCTACAGACTTTATTACTTCAATAGGTTTTCTATTTTCACATAAGAACAGCTATATTGAAAATAACAATTTTATTTTTCGGATGTAACATTACAAAAGGAATAACCAAATTTTTAATTAATATTTAAATAAATTAAGTTTAATTTTTTTTTGGTTTAGCTTGTTTTAAGTTTTCTTATAAATAATAATATTAAAATGGTTTTTTTTTTCATGCAAATCTAAATAAAATCTAAATAAAACAATATAAGTAGTACGAGTATTTAATTTTAATATGTGCACATAATTAATGGTAAATTAATTCAAATAAACAGAAGTTGATAAAAATCAAAAAATTTAATAATTAAATTTTCTATTTTAGGATATTAAAATATTAATAGAAAGCCCTGAAGTAATGTCCAAAAATTTTAGCACTATTGCTATTACATTAGCCAAATTAATGTCCGGTTAATATTTTTTTTTTTGTACATTTTTCAAAAATTTTTTGTTTATTAGTTTTACTATCTCCGGGGTCTGTTTTTCACTATTTGATGGGATTTCGCCTATTATGGAGCTACAGTTCCACAGAAGTTAAAAAAAAATCATATTTTCACATAGTATATGTACGTCATGTCAGGTTCTATTTAACATTTAAACATTTAAAAACGCCAAAATACAGGATATAGCATTTTATAAATCAATGTCAGAATTATATAGCTAATGTTTTACAATTAATTACTGTTTAAATTTACCGTTTTTCGATGCATTTAAATTACCTGATAAATTTGATTTAAAAAAAAATTTAAAAATAAATATACAGTACCATATTATATTATGTTTTATATACAACGAAGTAAAAAATCCACCTGTCGAAATTTTTTTGTAACTCTCATCTATTTAAAATACTATTAGGCGTTATTGAAAATCGAAAAATCTCTATTTCACAGGTATTTTGAAACGTGCAGTGACAGAACGTCCGAGAAAATAAAAACTAAAACTTTTGGGCTTTAATTCCCTTTGAAATTGGAAATACTCGCGGGCTTTAATCTCTTTTGAATTGGAATTAAGACCCATAATATTTTTTGTTAGCAAAAGAAGAGAGTTTTTTTTTAAGGAATTTTAGAGTTTTGGATAAAAATTGGGGTATTCCTTTTTTGCAAAAAATTTACTAATATGTATACGTGCGAGATTCTGAATTAGGAAGGATTTTTGAGTTGGTTACAAAATCAAAGTTATATGCATTTTCCAAAATATGTATATAAGTAATAATCTTATTGTCAGGGATTTTGGAAAGGATTTAAGAATTGAATTCAAAATCAGGATTATACGCCTTTTACAGAATATTTAGATATATCCATATGCGAGTTTTGAATTAGGAGGATTATATCACAGACTAAATAAACTATACAGATGATATACAAAACTTATCAGTTTCGTATAAAAACTTTAGTTTTTTTTTTGGAGCCAGACTAAGCAGTTTATGGAACTAGACTAAGTATTTTACAATATTTAAATTACAAAAATAGAAAATACAAAAGAATATTCTATAAATTTTTGTGTTTGCTATTTAAATATCTAAAATACTTAGTCTGGCTCCAAAAAAATGTTCCGGCTGGCTCCTAAAAAAGACTTAAAATTTTTATATGAAACTGTTCATCTGTATAATATATTTAGTCTGTGATTATAAACATATGCTTGAAAAATATATAATCTTCATTTTGAACTCAATTCTAAAATCCCTCTCAAAATCTCTGAGGCCTTAACAATGAGACAAAAGTCTCATGGGACTACTGGCTCATTGAAGTGAGTCAAAAGTACTTCTGACCAATGGTCTTCCGAAAGGTCACCAAATAAAATATAGTCAAATAAAATACAGACTCATGATAGTCACCTTTGTGTTACTCAGTGGGTTTTCATTCTTTTTCGAAATGGACTTACAGCCCACGATCTAGTGGAATTAAGACCCGTGAGCTTTAATTCTTTTTTGAAAAGCATTTAAAGCTCACAGGCGTTAATTGCAAAAGTTTTTCTTTTTCTCGTGCATTCTATCACTGTATCGTTTTGAAATAGAGATTTGACGATAACTGGAACACATACTAAAATTTATCATAAGTTAAACATCAAAATTAAAACTCTAATATTGTAATTTTTACATATTATTGTATTAACGGTTTTTTTTAATAGCTGGCCTCCAGTCATGCATTTTCACAATACTTATTTAAAATATCACTTCATGTGTTTTCATAAAATGCTATTAGTTTCTAATAATAACGTAATTTAAAAACATACCTACAAAAATTTAAAAAATATAAATCGAAAATGTTCATTAGTCAGCAACTCTCAGTTGTTGCAAGTAGTCTGGGTTTTTTTTTTTTTTTCAAAGCCATTATCAATAAAATATTTTAAAAGTTTAAGTAACAAAATAGGAAAAAAAAGAACTTATTATTCATAACATCTGCAAAAAAAAAAAAAACTTAATATTAAATTTAAATATAAAAAAAATATATACATATTTAACATCTCAATTATTATTATTTTATATACATATAAATATTCTCATATGCAATATATATACATACATACATACATCCATTATAATACATCTTTTATTGAATTATAAAGGGAAAATTTTTAACCTGTAAATAATTCAAAAGTTAAGTACTTTTATACCGTAAAAACGGATGACTTATTAACAGTAGGTGTCCTGAACCAGTATTTTTATACCCGTACGATAGGATCGGGTATAATAAAATTACTCCTCCGTTTGTAACACCTCGAAATAAGCGAGCTAGATATACCTTCAAAGGTATGGATCGGATCAGAAAAAAATTCTAAAACTCTTGAGCCATGTCCGTCCGTCCGTCCGCCCGTCCGTCAGCACGCTAACTCAACTAAGAAAGCTAGAATCTTGAAATTTACACAAAATATTCTGGGAGTAATTTGTAGGTTCCCTATTTTTTTTGGTTGAGTTTGGACCAAAACTTAGGGTAGCTCTTGAACACCTAACTTTTAGATCCCCACATTTTTTTTGAAATAGAGCTATGAAATTTTAACTACTGATAGATGTCACAAAAATATTAATTTTATTTTTAATAACTTTTTTTTGTAGCCCCACCCGTTACGGAGCTACAGCTCCCCAAAGGTTCAAAAAAGCTCTATATTTAAATTGTTATAGCACAAGTGTATAAGGTATATCTTCATTTTGGAAACGCCAAACGATTACTACTTTTATTAGCTTTAAAAGTTTATATACAATAAATATATTTTTGTGGCATACGGTGTCTTAATTTACCGTTATGCGAAACTAAAATTTTGCAAAATCCTTTAACCATTCTATCTTCTAAACGGTTTAATTTAGAAACTTGCAATTTTGACAGAAGTTATAAGTATCAGTCATTTCAGAAATTTTTTTTATATCACCCCCCGTTTAGGAGCTGTAAGGGGTCGAAAACTGAAAATTTCCTATTTTTAAACACATGTAACTTGAACACCTGTTAAAATGTTTTTGAAGTAATACACAAAAATTAAAGCTTCAACATTATACTCTTATTTCTGTTAACAACTGTTTTTAATAATATAGGGTTACTTTATAATTGACGAAAGTGTTTCTTGATATTTTCAAATTTTCTAACAAATTTCTTTAACGAATTTTTTGCATTTGTTTTACTCGATAATTTGAAATTGTTGAGGATATAATGCGTAGTCCATAAAAATGTAAATAAATAAACAACATAACGGTTGCTTGAAGAATTTTTATTTATATGATATTGATATATATACATACTTATATAATATCATGTTTATTTACAATATATCGTATATGTCACTAGTGAATGAATGATAAGAGTATAGATGTATATTATATAGCGCCGTATTTACATACATATATGTATTTTATTGTACTTATAAGAAATTATTCTGTCAATGGAATATTTAAATATAATATAATATAATATTTAAAATTATATTTATTATTTTGTACTAAGTAAATTTAATATACATTTACCGCTTAGTATTAAATGGTACTATAGAATATTTGAAAAAGTTTTGGATTGATAATCGTTATGTGGAAGGTTAGAATTTACTTTTGAAGAATGTATAAACATATAGTTTGAATATATCTACAACCCATAGTTCTAGAAATTATAAAATTCACCCAAATTATTTTAAAATACTAAAATATTTAAAAAATATTGTAAGCAGAGTGACAGGCTGTGAACATACTACCGGTTCGTACGGGTATCTAAGAGTTGACAAAGGCAACTGTATTCTTCCTCGTTTTTATATACTTTTTTTTTTTAAATAAATTTTATATAGACTTTTTTATGTTGTGTTTTTGTTTTCTTTTCTGGGAAAAATTTTCATTAAATTTAAAATAGCATTTAATTTTATGAATTCATCTAAATATATAAGTACTAAAGTATTCATATGTTCTTTTAATTTTATATTAGTATTATAATATATATAATATACCTATTTAGTATCACTGACCTCTGATTAAAATTCTTAAATGAAAAATAAATTTAGAGAATAATCAAAAAAAAAATGAATATACTCATCGTGTAAATCAAAAAACCGTGAAAATTAACAACGAAACAAAATAAAAAAGGAAACTACTATATATTATATCCTTGGTTATACAAATATTTTATGTTTAAAGGGGATTTCATTAAAGTTCAAAGTACTTTTAATGTTAAAATTTGGTCTAATGCCATTATAAAAAAAAAAAAAAAAATCGTATGCATTTTGCTTACTTAGGGAAAATTTTATTATTGCTTTTTAGAGGATTCTAAATGACAAAAAATTTAATTAGGCCTAAAAATGTTATTAAAATAATAAAGGGAATAACCATACTATTAAGATTATTTTAAATATTATAGGATTAATATAGCAGAAATTGTTACGTTTATGGCTTCGTTGAATTTGAATATTATATGGTTTCATATTTATTTTTTAAATTTCGTTTTTTTTTTGTTTTTTAAAGTAAATTTATCAGCTAATTTAAATGCTTCGAAAAAAATTTTAAAAATTAAATACCTTTTTACAAATTACGCAGGATAATTTTATTAAAAAAGGATAGTATTTATTTTCAAAAGTAAGTATAATTTCTAATGGATATTTTTGTAAATTTAAAATGCACATAACCTATATTCATTTGGGAAAATAATGTGATTTGTCCATTTTTTTTTTTACAAAACATATACAATATTATCCAGTCAATGTTTTACAAAACATAATATACAATATGTAAAAATATATGAAACAAAAAAACATATTCCCAAAAAAGCCGAATTATATCAGGCTGGCGCCTACTTAACAACGTAACAGAGTATAAGCAAAAACTGAAAAAATTTGGGACGATATAAAAATCATTACATAGAATCGAAATCAATCGAGGAGACAAGTTGATGCGATTTCCTCCCAAGAGGAGGAGTAAAAGGAGAAAAAAAAAATGCCTTTTGTAAAAAACTTTCTCATAGCATGTTACTGAGTTTTAAAGTATATTGAATATTTTTTTCAGTATATGAAAATGTTAAACAACAGGGCACATCTTTTGTAATTTAGAAAATTAACTTAAAATGTAATTATCATTTCTAGGTATTGAAGATAAAAATATAAACACTATTTAGTAATTAATTAATTCAAAATAAATTTTTAATTATTAATTTTAGGTTATACAAACTTTTAAATTCTGATACTATGTTCAAAAATCTAATTAAGTTAAGAAATTTTTAAAATGATCCGTTAAAATATGAAGCGAAACATTTGACTTCAAATTTTAGCAGAAATTTTGAATTCCTCAACTGTTTACCTGACTGTAAACAAATGTGACTAGAACCAAGAAATTCAATAAATTGATTATGTTTTTATTTATGTTTACCCTTACTCTTGGAAGCATATGGTTTCAACTTAACACCTCCATTTCCCGCAGTTTTGGGTTGTTATTTTGATGTTATCGCAGTAGGAGTGGTTGCATTTAGCCAATTCCTGATGAACTGTTCTACGCCATGTAATGTTAGGGCGACAGCCTGTTTTTCTTACCTGAGTGTTCCTCTTTAAGGCTGCTCCCAGTATGATTGGGTTTGATTTTGTAAGCTTATAACTTATACATTTCTATTACATATATTAGGTATCAATCTGTTAATCTGTTGCGGTAATATTTCTATCTATCAAAAAAAAATTTTTATAAAATATTTTTGTGAACTCTTGTAATATGATTCTATTGCGTTAAAGACTTTGCGTGACAATTATTTATTGAGTACCATTAAATCGACATCGTTTTATTTAAGAGCTTTTCGTCCTACATTTTTATACACAAATGAACATATGTTCAAGGGTAGACTAAATTTGCCATATATACGTTTGTGACACCTTAAAGGAATCGAGCTAGATATAGGCTCAAAGATATGGATCGGTTCAGAATCGAATTCTGAGTCAAATAAGACATGTACGACGATTCGTCCGTTCGCCGACTCAAACAATAAATAAGATAGGGAGCTGAAATTTTTTTAACTCACTTTTGAAAAATTGTTAGTTTCGCTATTTACATCCAGCATTTGCGGTCGACGGGTTCAAGTACCAGGCATTCAACTTCTTTCTTTATGATGAAATAACTCCGAGTCATACAAATCCAACATTTACATAAATATTTTTCGGCATTTAATTATGTAAAACATCTGGAATTTTGTAAAAGATGGTTAAGTTTTATGGAAACAGTACAAACGGGTATTCCAGAGTTGACACAGTTTACTCTACTGCACTATTCCTCGTTTGTTTTAATAGTGAAACGAATCCAAAAATTCTATTATTTAACTTGATATGTAGTAGTAGTAGTGCATCTAAATAATTTTGTGTTAAATGCACATTAATACTCAGATCTACTTAAAGAAACCCTTATACGCAACTATGATTAATCATTTAATCATAAAGATGTGCCTCTTTCTTTGCACCCATAAGTAGCTCACAATATGCCTTACAAAATAGATACTTCTAAAAAATAAAATAAATTCTTTAAATCTTTTCCCAATAAGTAGTAACACTAGTAGTTTGTAAAGAATTTTTCTGCTGTTTTCTAAAACATTGGTTTAAAATTGAAACTAAATAGAAAAAATGCTGTCCTGTGAATTTTTTTTATTTATTTAGAAGACATTTTTAATAAAACTTTTCACATTTTGAAGTTTTATTGAAAAAATAAAAATAGAACACTTCACTAAATATAATTTAGAAAAAGGTTTAAAACATACAAATTTAATGATGCATATTTTATATTATGTTAACTAAAAACTGAATCACAAACTTTTTAGACGAAAAAAAAGTAAACTAAAACTAAAATATAAAATGTTATCTTAAAATACTTTTAAATTATTGATATTTAGGTTCGACAACATTGTAAATTAGTTCAGTACAATCATTATTGAATTTTGGCGATCCAAAAGAAAAAATTCTGGTTAAATGATTTTAGTTGCAATTTTGTCCTACATTTTTTTTTTTTTTTTGGCACTTGCAAAACATATTTTTGCTTTTTCTGAATTTATTTACAAAAATTAAGAAAATTGATGTTTTTTTTTTTTTTTGGCACCGATTCATTTAACAGTCTTCAAAATCGCAGTCATTATTTTAAAAACATTTGTAGATAATAATGATATTACATGATATATGTTCAATACTACACCATGTTCTACCAGAAGTTCCATTTTATGAAATAATACATTTTTGTAACAAACAAACAAAAAAAAGACCAAAATGTCTGTTTTTAAAAATTGTTCGCTATTTAAATTGAAGATAAACAGAGAAAAAATTAAAATATTTTGTTAGCGAAATTTTTTTAATTTGTTTAAAGATTTAAAGACTGACATAAAAATTAACCGAAGGTCATAAACCCATAATAAGGTTACTATAATGCACTGTATGTGGCACATAAACCTATAAGAAATTTTAAAACGAAATTTTTGGAAAAAATAGCAAAATCTATCTTAAAGTTGTGGTGTTTTGACCCAGTTCAATTGAATTATAATGCCATAGAAATAATATTTGCTCATAATAGCATAAATTAAGGCAAAAAGGCGCAGTAACAATATAGTATGCGTAGCTATAAATAAAGATCCGATTTTATGTAACCTTTTCCTTTTATAATAATTCCACATCATATTTAGTGTCATGAGATAGAGGCAATATGTATTGACAATATGTACCTTTTAAAATAAAGATAAAGGATCAAAATATACTTATCCAGAAAGTTGGAAAACTTAAATTTCTTTTCTAAATCATTCCTATGTGTTACCATAATTTATTTACAAATTTGGAGTATATTCTATTTTTTTTCCCCTTGTCACTCCTATTACTTCTATGAGGAGTACAGGGCATCCACTAAGTCATTTATTATTCATATTTGATTAAGCTGCAGTTTAGTGAATCATTAATTTTACTAAGCCGTTGATTACTCTACTGTAGCTTTTGTACAAGACTAAGACGTTTTTTTTTTATCTCTACGACATCTATCTTATACAAAAATGATGGTTTATTATTACATATTTTATTATATAGCTATTACAATATGTATTATATATGTATATTCTATATAATATATATACCCATATTCCTAAAATTAAGGGTTTAAAAGAGTCAATATACGTTTCTTCAGGAAAACTGTAAAACCCAAATATATTTTTTACAGTTTTGCAATGCGCAAGCTAGAGTTTCGCTACAAATTCGGATTTATTCTTCTTATGGTAGCTTGTATTTAAGAATGGTGAATTATAACATTTTGATCTTATGATTTGTTGAACTCTGACACGGAATTTAAATTGGAACAAATTTATCTACTACCACCTAAAAAAAGAAATCATCTTATAAGAAATTAATGTTATTTAATAATTATAACACTTAAAAAATTTTACTCACACCACATTCATAGCAGAATAAGGTATGGCAGATTTACTTCATAGTAGATAAGTAAACTTATATATCAAGAATTATGATTTAAAAGTCAATGCCCAAAAACCAAATGCATGAATTAAATCGGAAAAAGACATCAAATCTAATAGCGACAATCATCGTCGAAAATTTTCAAATTGAACGGTTTCCTGTATTAAATATTTCGGAAATTTGGTTAAGATTGAGATTTCCGTAGATTGCTAAAGATTTCCTGGACAGATAATATTTCTAATGAACAAGTTCTTCGAAGAACTAACACAAGTAAAGAATTACTAACAAACATTAAGCGGCTTAAAACATACTACATATTTCAGCAAAAATATGAAATTCTCTACTTAATTATTCGGAGAAAAATTTAAAGAAGAAGAGGTGTCGGTACGGCATTGTCATAGAAAAACATAGCATATAAGAAATTGTACTGGTGTAAGAAATATAAACAGTACTAATATATTTAATGGCAGACAGAAACAACTTTCAAAATATTAATAGAAAATATCACATGATCACCAACGTCCAGTATTGGATAGACAGCAGAAGAAGAAAAATAAATTTTTACTTGAATTCAAAGGGTTTATTATTTGAAAGTACTTGATGTCGGAGATACTTGGAAAATGTAAATAATACATTCCTTTTGTGTCACAGTGGAAAAAATCATAACATTCCTCAAAAAAGGCATAATCTTCATCTACATCATTGGTCTAGTTCTGAAGAACTTCAGATAGGTAAAGTAAAGAAGTATAAGTCCAATTTTAGACCCTAATTTAATATGAAATTATATGATAACAAGTTAACTATTTCCACTTCATTTGAAGAAGTTCAGGTAAATTTTGAAAGATCTTTCAATACTGGTCAGTAAAAAGTTTGTAGATTATGTACAGTTTATAATTTAATAAAATTTATTTTATTTACATATAGATAGACTCCTAAACGTTATTTGAATAAAAGTATTGAAACATTTTGTACAAATCCATTTTTATCTATTTAAATATCTTAAAGATTACTGTTAAAATGAAGTCATGTATTTTCGATAAATTCTTACTTTTTTTCTTATTTTTTATTTACTCTTTCTAATTTCGTTTTTTTTTTCTTATCCTTTTTATTTTAATTTTATACACTTTCTAATTTTTTTGAATTGATTGTTAAAGTGCCAAAATGGTGTCAAAGATTTGATAATACTCTTGGAATAGCTTTTAATTTTTGTTTATTTTTATATGAAAAAATTAAATCCGAATGATCAGATAGTGTCTAATGTGTCGAAATAAAATTCATAATCTGGGAAAACTGAGAGAAATAACAGCTAACGAAAAGACTTTCAATTTATAACTAAATGTTGTATTCATTTTCAATCAAATCGCCTTGAATTAGAAACATTAAAGTTTAACAGACATTAAAATATTGAAATAAGTTTTATCTTACATATGTATTTGCTAATGTGAAATTTGCAAAAAATATAAAAAAATACATAAAAAATAGAATTGAAAGATTTTAGAATAAAATAAACATTTAGAATCCCTTTAAGACAGAAGACATTTTTTTATTATTAAAACTAAATGTTATCGATTCCAAAAAATTGTTGTCTCATTTGTATAAAATTAGTAGAAATTTAAAATGGTTCATTCCAAACTATTTTAAATGTATAGCCCTACTCATTTTTTGAATTCTAATCTGATGTAAAATTTCACAAGGGTAAAACTCCAAAATAATTGGAATTTACCGTTATTAAAATTAAAGTTTTAGATGAAATTTTCCTTTTGTTGTTTGAGATACTAAAGTTCAATTCAAAACTAAGTTTTTAATTTCATTCTGAACACTATTAGTCATTTTTCTATAAAAGTTAAAATAGTGATAATGTTGAAGCATATTCTTTAAATTGATTTAAAACTTTAAGGTCAGAATCTAATCCTTAGGTTCTTCTTCCCAGTCTCTTGCACTCCTATTATTTTATTAAAAGTAGAAAGTAGTTCTACTCCAGCGTCGTTTCGTTTTTGGCGTTTCGGGCGGTGCGTGTCATTATATCAAGCCGTAATTAAATTAAAGAATTTAAATATCAATGATCGCATCGCTTCCTAAATGCGACGCGACCATTGGGTAATCAACTCAACGTATTAAAATATTATAATAATATAACTCTTTTTAAATAAGACCTAAGCATTTCTGGACCAACCGAATTTCTTATTTTAAATAATTTCTTGACAAATATGTTTATTTTAAAAACAATTTAAGTAAATTTGTTTACATAAAATATGTATAGAAAGGTGAATAACAAAACTAAAAAAACGCAAAAAAAAAAACTTTCTTTTTTAGCAATCAGGATTTATTTTAAATAAATACGAAAATATTTTGAAATAATTTTTTTTTTTATAATTGAAAAGAAAATAACAGAAAAAAAAATTGAAAAATAAATTGAGCTTTAAATCGAAATAAAAAAACAAACATAAACATCAAAACAAATCCTTTATTTTTTCTTTAACCTTTTTACACATGTCCTTTTTCATGAACTCAAAGTGTTTTGAGACTTTAAATTTTTTTTTGTTTTGCTTCTTTTTTGTGTCACAGAGAGGTGAAAATAAAAAAAAATATACATTTGTTTTCTTTTTTTTTTACTATTCAATCGATAAATTCTGTCTGGGCCATGTAAATATATATGTATACAATTTTATGATTATTTATACAATATGAAAGTTTGACATAAATATGACTATGTGTTAATACGAGTATATTATATTTTTTTTTCATATAGAATAGAAAAATAGAAACAAAATGGAAAAATAAAAAACACCTCGTGTACGGGAAAGGAAAAGAAAAAGATAAAAACTATTTTTTTTTGTTTTCAAAGATGTATTTTTTAAGTACTTACGCTGATGTTTTTTATTTTTCTGTTTTTGTATCGTTTTGACTCATGTGTCTTAGAGTATTACACTTTAACATAAAAAGGAGACAAACCATAACTTAAAAAATATTCCTTTTTTTATATTGTGATTGTTAAGTTGTAATAATAAATAACTTAAAGGCTCTTTCGGACAGGTATTACGAATATAAGAAACTTTATAATGGTATAGTTTTTTTTTTTTTCATTAATCTCTACGCATGATAAGAACAACTGTTTAAAAGTTAATTTTTTTTTTTTACTTAAAAAAAAAAATTTACATACAGGATTTCGAAAATGATTAGTTGTTTCAAATACCGTTTTCGTTTTCCGTTTCAAATACCGTTCTCCTATAATCCAAAATTTGGCCTATAATCCAAAAATTTTAGATAAAGCTATAAATAATTTACTTAGATTATTAAAGTTAATATTATTAGCTAAGAGAAAATAATTAATTTCTGTTAAAATAATTTACACTGCCACCTAAAAATATGCAATTTAACTAAAAAATTATAATATTTTTTTAAATTCACAATATGAGTTTTCTGAATCATGAGAGTATAATATCTATAATGTTAACTGGAATCTGAAGTTGTTGATTATGAGATTTTTTATTTGGCAAGTAAGCAAAAATACTAATCTTTGCAAAGACTACGTGCAAAAAAAAGAACCATCCCATTTACTTTTAACAATATTGCTTTAAAAGCAAAAACAAATTTAGATTTAAATAATATTACAGGTAAATTAATCTTACATAGTTTTAGGAGTAATATAAATATAGTACAAGGAAGTACCGTTTTGTTTCAGAAATCAATTGTTTTCTAAATTTCAAGTATTATTACAGGAAAAAGCTTGATAACATCTCTCATATTTTTCTTCAAGGATCCCAGAAAAATAACAAGGGTTCACATTATATCGTCAATTCATTGTTCATTGCTCCATGTTGTTCCAATTAGTCCATGTTTGAAATGGTGTAAATTTTAGAATTTATAGAAGCTGTGTTATAATTTTTGAACTTTCTTAACATTATTGGAAGTTATTTTTAAAACTTATGTAATTGAATAACCTACCGACAAACTTGATTATCCTCAGATGGATTCTTTAAAAAATAAAAAATTGTTTTCATAACAAATTTTGCAACTGATTGAACTATAATTTTATTAAATACAATACAAAACACTTGCCTAATAAAATTAAGTAATACAATAAGATTATCTAATAGTTTAGAATGTAAAATCCATGATCGCTCCTTTTCCTTTTTTTTTTGTATATTCCAAACATTTTTTTAAATTAAGATATTTAATAATTGGTAACTTCATTAACAGATTCGTTTGATTATTTATATATTAAGTTTCGAAATTTTTTAAAGAATGGTGAAAAACACATTATGTTGTTATTCAAAGAATTTATAACACAATTACATTTATAATATTTTTATATCTTATACAGTTGTTTTATAAATTTACGCTAACAGCTCTGATATTTTTATTTAGTGACAATGACTGGAAATAAATCGTTTCAACTTTTAGTTGTCCTGTGTTTTATTATAATGAACCATCTTTTATGCTTATTTAAAAAATCTTTAATTCAAAATATAAATATAAAGTTTAAAAAATAAAAATAATAATAATAAAAAAGTTAAAATTACAAAAAGTTTTTTCTTTTATTTTTATTGTAGTTTTATTTTATATATGTATTTTCATGTTTAATTTTCTTTGTTTTTAATTTTCTTTTTGTTTTTTTTTTTTTAATATAATCCTACATAAGTCATACAAATCGTTGAACATGAAAAACACTTTTAACTCTTGTATTACAAATTTTATGTATGTTTGTAGGTTGCGATATTTTTGTAGTTTTCTTCCTCTTTCTTATATTTAGGCTTAAACTAATGAGAATCTTTCAGATTGACGAGTTGTTTGTCTAAATGTAATGATTTTAAAAGTTTTTCATATATTATTTTAAAAATGTTTAATATTTTTAACAACTATTTCATTTCAATGAATTTTAAGAATACTGGAATAATGAGCTCAGCCTCATCTGAGAAGTCTAGTACAGTAAGTCTAGAAATTGATATTTTCTAGTTTCTAGTTGATAATGTCTCAACCTAAAGTGAACTACAACAACTGCCGTGTTTAGAAGGAAAGACGCAAACGCCAAAAATCAATATTTGAGATAAGGACGTATTTCGCACTAAAAAGTAATAATCTACCTTAATACTTAATAAAAAAATTTGAGGCAGAAATGACTTAAATTCAATAATTAATAAGGCACATTTGCCAAATATAATAGATTTCCCAAGTAAAAAAGTCTCATCTACCTTTTCCTACGTCAAAAAGGTGTATATGCCAAATAAATTTTGATATGCAACTTTTTTCTTAGTATTACTTATTCTTTTTTGAAAATCGTTTTTAATTTGATCAAAATAACATACGAATGAAGAGGAAATTCATTTGAAATATTTAGAGCCTGGGCATTCATATCTGATGATTTTTTTCACCACCAAGTCGAGCTCGAGCTTTCCATAAAAAAAAAAGTAAAGTGTATGATTTTAAGAACTAGAATGTGTTTAAGATGCTAAAAATTCTTCAAACGTAAAAATTATTGAAATGTTTTTATCAGATTTTTACAATTGAAAGAATATGTCATCTCATCATGAACTAAATTAACAAAAGCGCAGAGCGCATTTAAATTTCACTCAAATAATAATTGTATTATTCGCAATAGTTTAAGAATTCCCAGCCTTTCTTGTAAAGTTAAATCAAAAAAAATATCCAAAACAAGGAAAAAATAGGTTATACAAAAGCTTCAGCAAATTTTATCACCTAATGGAACAGCTGAGTTGTTAGAAGAACCTTCAAAAAACGGAAATGAAATACTTAAAAAACTCAGTTTTACAAATTACTTATATTTAAATAGCTCAAATTAACTATTTATATAGATCAGAGTTATTCAATCTGTGTTCTTTATGTTCCGCGGAAAACTTTAGAGGTTCCGCGAAAACATTTTATGTGTTAAATTATGTCAGAAGTTACGCACTTAGAAAATAATTGTAATGTATTAATTTGTTTTATCAATTAATAATTTTTTTTATTAACATAATTTTATTAATTGATGTAAATTTAACATGTATTTATGTACATATTTCTATATTAAATTTTACATGCCCTGTTAGTGTCTGTTATTTTGCTCTTCTGAAGACAGTTTATTAAAGTAAAAGTTTGTTTATCTGATTTTATTGAGTGCGAGTATCTACCTAAATTAAAAATCTTCAAATTTGAATTTACTTTATTTGATATCTATTTGAGGGTATGATTTTTTTACTATATTTTATTAAAAGTTTGTAAAACGAACTATTGAACATCTGATGCCATTTGTTACGACATATATGTATGAGAGATCTGTCTCTTTGTACATTGCCACAAAAACTAAATACAGAAACATATTGGACGCAGAAGATGATATGAGATGACAAATTTAAAAAATTATACCAGATTTTGATATAATTTGTAACAATAAACAAGATCACCATTGAGTCATTGGGTCGTTCAGTCATTGACAGTCATTGAGAATACTCTGTTTGCTCTGTTTTAAAACTTTTATTATTTGTTTTTTGGTGAATTATTTATATAAATAAAATATAATTTTAAAAAATAAATTTGTGTTTTTAAATGCTCCAGAATTTCTAAACTTAGGATTATAAAAAATAACTGATTTTGTTTTTTATGTTTTGATTGTTTTATTTACAATAAATTACTTAGCAAAAAAGTCGTATATCCTTTTTAACTATCAACACTTTATAATATCTTATTATCAGTATGTACGCTTAAAAATATTGTATTTTTTTTATTTAAGTCAACTGTTTTTCAAAGCTATTTAAAAAACAAACCATAATGAAGCGCGAGCACTAAACACTAAAAGCTTAATTACTCGAAACTATCAAAATGGAGAAGCACCTTTCTTTCTTAGCACGCCAGTAAGTTTAAACTGAAAATGTTAAAAATATTTAATCATGTTCTTTTTCATGAACTCAAAGTACTTTGAGACAATTTTTTTGTTCTGCTTCTTGTTTGTAACCCAGAAGTGCAAATAAAAAAATTTCGTGTCATATATTTTTAGTGATTGGTTAGTGGTTACTTACTTAAATGCAAAAACGCTCGCATATTGATTAAATATCTCGGATTAGCTTTCCGAGCTTTGGCAAGAAAATAATACAAGTCTATATTCATTCCTCTCTCTGATGGGACATTAATAATATGTTTACTGCCAATAAGAATGTTATTAATTTGGTTGCATACATTATTATTTGGGTGCATCTAATTATTTTAATATTTAAATTTGATGTTGCTTTTTTTTTTTTAATATGAGCATATTCTATCATTACAGCGACACTATTATTTCTTTTTTGTATTGTTGGTGTACGTTTCACTAAATGAAAGAGGAAGTGAGAGAGGAAAATAGGATAAAAGCGAGAAATTTAAAGGCCAATTTATCTTACGAATAATGGAGCAAAAATATTCTTTTTAAATAATAAAGCAATTTGTAAAATGGAGTATTGCCAAAAAAGGAGGAAACTTTTGATGAGAGTATAAGACGGGAAATATTAGCAGTTCTTAGAAGAAATGAGTTGCAATAATCAATTTAAAACCACCTAGAAATTCTCCACTTAAAGAAATTTCCTATATTTGGACGAATGTTGAGAAGACTTAAAGTTATTAACACGAAAATATCGCTTTTTATGCAAAATTAACTTTTATTTAAATTTATTATATTTATTTTGAATGAAAATTCTTTTATTTTCTAATAATTATTTTTTTAATAATAAATAAATTTAAGTAAATATTTTATGTCTGAGAATTAGCAAAATAATAAGAACTAACTAATTAATAGAACTAAGAACTAACTAGCCTACGTCAGTGTGGAAAAGTGAAGGTATATGCACATTGACAGTATAAACATTTTGTGGGTTTTATTGTGATCATATTTTATTTTGACATTTTGAAACGTTTTTTTCAAAATAAGCCCTCAAAAATTATGCATGTACTAAATTTTTGTTAGTGAAACCGAAATCATTTTTTTTTTAAACTTATTCGATTACTAAAACTATTTAAGAAAATAGACAACTTTTTCATCATATCAATTAATAATTTTTTTTCAAAAAAAGCTACCCCTTTTTAAATGCAAGTTAACACGAGCAGACTATTTTACAAAATTAGTAAAAACCAAAAAGCTGGATAAAAGCTTTGTAAAAAAAAACCCCCATTCATTGAATTACAAAATTTAAAGTCAAAATTAAGCATTAGATTTAATATTTTGAATGAGATTATCATTGTATCTACTGTTATTATAAAAACGGTACATTCTTCCTTTATATTTTCTTATCTTTGTCCTTTAACATGGATAAATGTACAAAGAATAATTTTCATATTCTGTTATAATAAATATTTTTATTTAAAAAAAAAAAAAAAGGGACTTAAAATAAAACAAAAATCATAAAAATATGTAAAATAATAATTTAAAAAAATTACCTGTGTAAAAGACAAATAAAACTAAATGATAAGTAAAAAGGATAAAAAAAAAAAAAACGAAAACAAAATTAGGCAAAAATTTATATCATTGTTTTGTCTTCTCAAATTTACAAGTATTTTCACCAACAAAAATATGGACAAAAAAAATAAAATATAAAAATGTCGGTTTTATGAAGACAAAAGAAATTCAAAAACAAAAAATATATACCTAGTAGGACTATATAGTTAACTTTGATGAAAACATGGTAGATTCAATTTACATATATCACCTAGTTATATACATTTATAAAATTTCATCACTATTATAATAATTTTCTTTGTTTCGTTTTTCCTTAGATACATTTCATAAACAAAACAAAAACCTTAGTTTGGTTTAAATAAAGCAATTTAATATAAGAATTTATATAGGTCACAGGTAAATAATTTTTTAGACAGTTAAATTTTTTGTTAAAGCAAGTTTACGGTATCATAGTTAGTTAGATACTTAGATTATATTGTATAGTTTTAAGATAGATGGTTGTCAAAAGTTCTTACCTCTGTTACTTACTTAAATGACTCACTTTTCCTTTATAGAATAATAAGTTTAAAACTGGTAACTGCGATTACGGAAAATAATAATTAATGGCTCATTATGAAATAGATGGAGGCATAAACAAATCTTAATTATTTGATTTTTATTCTTAAATATTTTTATAAAATTTTCTATTGATTTTTATTCTTAAATTTTTTTAAAAAATTTTCTATTCACAGATTATTGCTCGATACTAACTGTAACTCTAACAGTAATGTCCTTAAATAATTGCGACGTAACATCAAAAAGGCTGAACAAATTTATCTTAACAATTAGTATCTACTTCAAGAACTTATAAGAACTATTAAAATATAGAACTTGAAAGTGTCAAATTTCTATAATTTTTACAGGTAAGCATTAGTAATATGATTATCGTAAGGATTATTACTTTTTATAAAAGCAATTGAAAAAAAATATTTATAGTTTGTTGAAAATATCCTTCTGCATTATTTTCGTCGGAGATGAAATTCCAACTAATGGCAGCGACAAAGTAAGAAGCAAATATTCTACAAACTTAACTTTAATAAGTTAATTAAATACAATCAACCTTTTTTTAACTTTAAGCTCTTAAAAAAAAAAAACAAAATTTTACCTATAAATAATATTTTAGAACCGCATAGATATTAATTTTTCCAACAAACACTGAACTTAAGTATTTGTATTATCTGCTGAATTTGACTTATTTGATTTAAAATCCAGGTAAACTCAAGGTAAAAATTACTTAAAATATAATTTTAATAAAAATAGTTTATACCTTACAATTATATACATAACAAAATATAAATATTTTTCAAAATTTTTGAATACAATTTTTTCTTAAATACCCGGAAATCCTTTCAACCCCATTGCAAATATAAAAAAAAAAATGTCGAAAGGTTTAATAAAAAAGTACCTATAAAAAAAATAACTTAAAAAAAGTATTTTAATTTAAATATTCATTTAGTTACCATCAAAACTTCAATACTTTTCAATCTTTCTTTTTTTTTTTTTTTGTTACCAGCTTATTAAAAACTTCGTAGCTTAATAATATTTTTCATAATCACCATCATCATAGCCATCGTATCATAATTCTTATCGTTACATATTTTTTTTTTTTTTCAACATCAACATAATCACTCACTCTGTAGCGGAGTTAAACTTAAAAAAAAAGAAAGAAAATAAAAACAATAAAAAAATTAAACTAAAGTAGAATAAAATAATGTGAAAGACAGAAAGAGATCGCGGTATGATGAAAATTTTTTCCGACGTATCGTGTTGGTAAAACAATTATCACATATTCTGAAGAAAAAAAAAAATCATTTTCCGCTACTTTAATTTTCTGTTTTTTTTTTTTTTTTTTTTTATAACTCTTTCTATTTCACATATCGTAAATGTTTATGTGTATTTGTTTAAAAGATTACCTTATCGAGGTTTATTCAACTCCAGAATAATAATTTTATTCAAAAAAAAAAAAAAAAACACAAAAAATAAGATAAAAGAAAACTATTTCTCCGACATTTTTTCAGCGGAAAAATTTTCGACAACTAAATAATATAATAATGTATACATACATACATACCATATATACTTAAAAGCATTATATGTTTTTTTTTTCACAATCATATACATATAAATGTCTACAAACGGATACGGATAATAAAATGGTTTAAATAAAAACATAAAAAAAAAAAAAATGTTTTTGTTTATTTTTATTTGTTTTGTGTTATTTGTTTGTTTCATTGTATAAAATTTTAAATGTTTTTTTTTTTTTTTGTTTTGTACATAATATGAAATATATACATAAAGGTACATACATTTGTTCTACATATAAATACAACTCAGTAACAATATAGTTAGTGCCTGAATTATTTCAATCTTCAAATTGCTTTCATTTTATGATTTGATTCCTTCTTCTTTTACAATAAATTATTAATTAATATCCTCAGATTGAGTAAAGAAAAATGTTAAGGCGTTGCAACCTTTAAATTAAATTAATTCCGCATTAATTTTGTCACCCCTAATTATTCATTTTACCCGTATGAACTATGTTCAAACAGGCCATACTATGCTCATATGGGTGTCCCAGAGTTGACATAGTCTACTCTATTGCACACTTCCTCGTTTTTCTTATAATCTGTTGTATATTCACAAAATTCTTAAAGTATATACTCATTTTCTCGACCTCCACTCAATTTATTATCATATGAACTTTTTATTGTCAACATTTTAATATGCGGGAATATTATAAAAAAGTGAAATCAAAATGGTATTACAAATAATAATTTTTGACTATCATACGCATACCATCCTTCCAAATTTATGTTATATTTTGGATTTTAAAATAGAAAATTTAGCGGAATATCAATTTCAAATGTTGATATCCACATCCACTGGACACTGTGGCTGTTTGAGAAATTGCAGAGCTGCCTTAAATAAACCTATATTCATATTCACGAAGAAAAAAAGAATGTCGAGTTTCCGATTACAACATGTAAATATTGCCTTAAATAACAAGCCAATATATACTCACAACGATGGTTTTGTATTAACACTTCTAGTCAAACAGATGAAGATAGCTATCAATCTTTCATCTGCTATATGAATGTCCAGCTCTTGTACTAAAAAGTAGAAACTTTCTGGATAAATTTGTCCAAAAATAAAATGTTCGACCTGTCGAAGGTCAACTTAATCAGTTTACAGAGCTTTTTAAGAAACTTAGAAGAAAATACTGATTCAAAGTACCATAACGGCCTAGACTTGTCTAAGTGTTCATCTGCAACTCCTACTTACCTACCGATAGATATAGGTTAGATATAGGATTTGAAATCCATTAAGTGTATCAAAAAAAAATTAAAACATATAATTGAAAATACAACAATGCCAACAAATAGTTTCAGATAATTGAAGAATGTATCCTTGAAAAAACAAAAATAGATATTATATAAAGGGAGTATTTAATGTTAAATACTTCAAAAGCTTAGGTATAAATAACATAATATTAAACATAATGATATATTTTATTATAAACTAACCAGTAAAATTTGTAGACCAACACTTTTGGAAGGGTTTAGTTTTGACTTTAAATATTTACTTAAAACATACTTATATTAAAATTTAAGTAGACCGTTTGTTGTTAATGTAGACTTAAATTTTGTTGGTAGGTATAGTTAATGATATTGTAGATTTTGGAATGCTATTATTATCATTACAATTACCATTACTTGTAGTAATATTATAACTGTTACTACAAGAACTGTTGTTGATGCTGTTATTGCTACTCTTGTAAATATGCTATGTGTAATTAAATATTTATTTTTAATTAAAACACTTGTTAACTTCTTTTATTGTTATTTTTATTTTCTATACATTATATAAACAAAAAATGTACATGGTTTATCTACAGGCTTAAAAAAGACTACATTATATAAACACATATGTGATTGTATAGAGATACATATATACTTATACAATAATATTGTAAAATTGTTTATTTGGACCGATTGCCTATATCAGATAGTAAATGTTCAGTGAAATAAAAATTTTTTTTAAATATTCTTAAAATAAAACCACCTATTTCCAATAAAAATATATATGCATATGGTACATAAAAATAATATATTATATACTATATATTATATTATTTTTCCTTTAGTGTAAGTATATAATTTTGATAGAGCATAATCAATGTATACATATGTATACAGGGTGTTTCCGACTCGATGGTTTCTATTCTTCATAATATCTCAAAAACTGTTAGAGATAGAGAAAAAGTTATCAGGTACTAATTATAGGGCTTGAAAAGCTATTTCAAAATATGCTATAAAAAGTTGCTATAAAAAGTTGCCCAAATACAGGGTATTTCAAAAGAAAATTGAGTTTGAAACATAATTTTTTCATTTTAAATCATTTTGAACATTCATAACTTTGTAACTGTTGGGTATATGGAGATCTATAGTACACAAAAATTAAAACTAACAACTTACTCTACAAAATACATTTGTAGGGTAAGTTTTTTTTTATCTCTCTATAGTAAGCCGTTCAAAAGTTATAGATTTTTTTATGAAAATTCGCTAAAACATCTTTAACCCTTCATATCTCGAAAAGAGTCCAAAATAGACACTTGACGCCCCCCCCCCCCCCCCCCCTTCTCACCATTCACCTTTTTTTTCGTCTCGACATGTCTGATCGCCCATTTCAAAGAAAACCATCGAGTCGGAAATAGCCTGTATAATAGAAAATCTATAAACTATAGTACAACTATAGTAAACTATATACTATAGTTGTACTATAGTTTATTGTACAACTATAATAAAATTTAGTATAGTAAACTATAAATTTTAAATTAATTAATTATGTATTAGATATATGTCGTACGAGAAGCATTAGTTAATTCATCATTTTGAGAATATTATTATCATCACTAATTGATTTAGTTATGATTTACTTGTGTTAGTTTGTTAGTTAATAAAGACTGAACTACTAATTAAACTAATTAATTACTGGTTAGTAAAGTTAAATGATGGTTTAAAAGTTAAATGGTAATTAGAGCTAAAAATATCATAGAGATAAAACAATCCCCTTTTAGTTATACATTTTAAAATTATGCTGTTAAATTATACAATGGGAGATTAACATACATGAGATAGACTCAAATTTTCCGCAATAGAATATTTCAGATATTCAAAAACTCCAGATATCTAAAATTATCTAGATTTCCACTATATTTCATTTGTTAACAAATAAAATGGGATGTAATACTTATTACCGCAAATAACATGATCAACAAAATATGTTATTTGTCATGTCATGAGCATGTGTGGTGATAGTTCAAGTTAAACAAAGAGAATTTAACCTTATAAGGCGGAAAATATATCGGATCAGTCTAAACAATATTGCATAAAATGAAACTAAGATTTTTTTTTTTTTTTCGATATGTAAAAGGTCTATATAAATCACCGATAGGGAAACCAACATTTTTTGCATCGAATTAGTTGATAAAATTACCGATCCCAATTAACTCGGATATTAAAAACCGTTATCTAATTAACACGTCAAGTCTCACGTGAATCACCAGTGAACATCTCTCAAAATTTTCAAAATTTCGTACTGACCGGTGACCATAAAAATAAATTTGTGTTAAATCTCACTTGTATCAATTGTGAACATTGCTGAACGTTCTCAAAATCTCGATTGAAATTAATGTACTTTTTTTTTCACCTTTATATAATAAAAATATTCACCGGTGATACATTGGAACTAAACGCGAGTTTATTTTTATGTTCACGAGTGAGCCCAGGATTTTGAAACATATTTAAGTGATGTTCACTGAAAATAGTCGTCAGACTTAACTTTTTTCAAACAAAAATTTTTTTTATGTTTACCGGTGCTCGTGGCACACAACGTGTTAAGAAAGTGTTTACTTTATATTAAAATTTATAATATTATATACATAATGTAGGTAGTTCCAGCTGACGTTTACGAACTTTAATTATTAATTTCCATTTCATATGCGTTCGATAGATTTGAATGTTCCCAAATTAAGTTTCGGTTTGTGAATTTAAATACCGAATTAAAAATATAAATTTTGTTTTGTCTTTTGGTTTTTGGTTTGTTAATGTATGTAACTGTTAATGTATTTAACAGAAATAATTTACAGTAGAACTTGTATTTTAACAATATGTATTTGTATATGAAACTTATTCCATTTTTAAGTTTCTGATTTTGAATAAGTTTTGAGTTCGATATTGAATTATTCCGTTCAGTAATTTCATTGCATTAATTTTTTGCAAAATGTACCTACCGAAATTTTCATGAAAAATTATTATATTGAAAATTTATAAATTTAAATTATTTATTGTTTATGTTTTCATAGTATAATCACAGAAAATAAATAGTTTGGTGCGTTAGTATAGGCGTCAGCTTATAGTTAGACGGTAGATATATTTGATTTAAACATTCATTTTTTTTTTTTCATTAGATACATTTTTTTTTATCTTATACCTATATTTATATTTTATTTATATTTTATTTATTTAGCTATTTATTTATTTTTGCCTACACTTTATTATATTCCAGATTTTGTATTTTGAAATTTCCACATACATATGAATTTGTCTAAAGTATGCTCTGTTCAAAGATTTCAGTAGAATTTCAGTGAAATTGAAATAAAGTTTGCGAAAAAATATAATTTTTTTGTTAAATAATCAATGATAGGTAAATATAGCTTTAAGATGTACTTAATTACATTGTTTTTAAATCATTATTTAATACTCATCTTTTACTTAAAATAATTACACTTTCTATCTGTTACATACATATATTTACATAGTCATAAAATAGTGTAGAACAGATTTCAGTATTTTTATTTGATTTGAAGAATTGAAAATGTCGTTTGCTCAAGTAATCGGTAAAATTTATCTGTTAACAGTTACATTTTAAAGAATAAAATCTAGTAAAATATTTAAAAAATGGTTTTTTAACGCATTATATGAAGAAATTGAAGAAGAAATTACGAAAATTAATCAATAAAAGATAGAGAAAAAATGTAAGGAATATTGTAAAGGATACTTTTGAGTTGACTGATTGACTGAAGAGTAAGTAAAACAAGGTAGAATGTAAACCAACGGTTTTTAAAAGCGCACATTTCCAAAACTCAATACAAACTGTTTAGAAGTATGACTTACACAAAAATTTGAAAATTTCATGTAATAAGAAAAAATGTGAAAATAGGACATTTTTGAAATTTTGAGGGGCCGTAAGTCCGGAATCCTATATAACTAAGAAAAGCCGTTAACACACGTAAAAATATATTATTGAACCTTTAATTTTCATGTCTTGCCGAAGAAAAATTTGTACAGGTGCCTAAGTTACAGGTGTCTAAAAATAGCAAATTTTGAATTTTTGAGGCGTAATAACTCTTAAAGAGGGGGTGTTACCAAAAAATTTTCTAAGGAAACTTATACTAATTCTAAAAGTTCTTTCTTGTCTCAAAATTTCAGGTTCCTATCTAAAGGGGTTCCGGAGTTATGAAAAAAGAAATTTCATGCAAAATGTGGTTTTCACATAACGGTAAATTTAAATAGTAAATTACAAAATATTACATAATTTTGATACTGTTTTATATAGATAATAAAATTTTCGATCTTCTGGCGGTTTTAGATTGCAAAATTAATACGCACAGCCCGAGATATATACATCTAAAAATGGGGCTTTTTCGCAATTTTGAAGAGCTGCAACTTTGGAACCCTTTACAATTAAAATAAACCTTTAACACACGTAAAAATATATTATTGTAGCTTTAATTTTTATATCTTGCAAAAGTAAAATATGTACAGGTTCCTAAGTTACAGGTGTTTAAAAATAGCAAATTTTCAATTTTTAAGCCCTAATAGTTCATAAACAGGGGGTGGTACGAAAAAATTTTCTGAGCAAACTTATACTAGTTCTAAAAGTTCTTTCTTGCCTCAAAATTTCAAGCTTCTATCTAGAAGCGTGCCGGAGTTATGAAAGTAGAAAAATCATGCAAAATTTGGTTTTCACATAACGGTAAATTTAAATACTAAATTTAAAAAATTGTATAATTTTGATATTAATTTACAAAGATAAAAGAATTACCTGTCTAATGACGTTTTCAGATTGAAAAAATCTTAAGCAGAACTTAAGATATATGCATTTAAAAATAGGGCTTTTTCAAAGTTTGAGGGGCTGTAACTCCGTAATGGGGGGGGCTACATGAAAAAGTTGTTCCACAAAATTATTTTTTTTATGAGACCTACCTATGGTTAAAAATTTTTTTCTCTATCTTTAACGGTGTAGAAGTTTTGTAAACAGACGGACGGACGAACGGACGGACGGACAGAGTGAAACTAATAAGCACATTTTTTCAAAATTTTTTTGGAAATGTGCTAAAAACTATTTAAGAAGAAAATTTTTAGCACATTTCCAAAAAAATTTTGAAAAAATGTGCTTATTAGTTTCACTCTGTCCGTCCGTCCGTCCGTCCGTCCGTCCGTCTGTTTACAAAACTTCTACACCGTTAAAGATAGAGAAAAAAAATTTTAACCATAGGTAGGTCTCATAAAAAAAATAATTTTGTGGAACAACTTTTTCATGTAGCCCCCCCATTACGGAGCTACAGCCCCTCAAACTTTGAAAAAGCCCTATTTTTAAATGCATATATCTTATGTTCTGCTTAAGATTTTTTCAATCTGAAAACGTCATTCGACAGGTATTTCTTTTATCTTTGTAAATTAATATCAAAATTATACAATTTTATTAAATTTAGTATTTAAATTTACCGTTATGTGAAAACCCAATTTTGCATGATTTTTCTACTTTCATAACTCCGGCACGCTTCTAGATAGAAGCTTGCAATTTTGAGGCAAGAAAGAACTTTTAGAATTAGTATAAGTTTGCTCAGAAAATTTTTTCGGACCACCCCCTGTTTATGAGCTATTAGGGCTTAAAAATTGAAAATTTGCTATTTTTAAACACCTGTAACTTAGGAACCTGTAAACATTTTACTTCTGCAAGATATAAAAATTAAAGCTACAATAATATATTTTTACGTGTGTTAAAGGTTTATTTTAATTGTAAAGGGTTCCAAAGTTGCAGCTCTTCAAAATTGCGAAAAAGGCCCATTTTCAGATGTATATATCTCGAGCTCTGCGTAATAATTTTGCAATCTAAAACCGCCAAAAGATCGAAAATTTTATTATCTATATAAAACAGTATCAAAATTATGTAATATTTTGTAATCTACTATTTAAATTTACCGTTATGTGAAAACCACATTTTGCATGAAATTTCTTTTTTCATAACTCCGGCACCCCTTTAGATAGGAACCTGAAATTTTGAGACAAGAAAGAACTTTTAGAATTAGTATAAGTTTCCTTAGAAAATTTTTTGGTAACACCCCCTCTTTAAGAGTTATTACGCCTCAAAAATTGAAAATTTGCTATTTTTAGACACCTGTAACTTAGGCACCTGTACAAATTTTTCTTCGGCAAGACATGAAAATTAAAGGTTCAATAATATATTTTTACGTGTGTTAACGGCTTTTCTTAGTTATATAGGATTCCGGACTTACGGCCCCTCAAAATTTCAAAAATGTCCTATATCACATTTTTTTTTATATGAAATTTTCAAATTTTTGTGCAATTCACAATTCTAAACAGTTTGTATTAAGTTTTGGAAATGTGCGCTTTTAAAAACCGTTGGTTTACATTCTACCTTGTTTTTTTTCACTTTAAACTAAACCAAAGAGATATTTGATATTTCTAAATAATTTTGTTATAAAATAAAAATAAATAAATAAATAAATATTTAATTTATTTAATTTTCCATTTTTTTTTGTTATCCATACTGAAACGTTATTGAGATTACATTTATGAGATAAGAATTGCATTACCAGTGTTGAAAACAAGCGATTGTGTAGGTCAAAAATTATTATTCCGTGAAAAAAATTTTCTTGTAAAATGTATTTATTGATGTTGCCTATATGAAGAAATGAAATATTTATTTTCATAGATTTAGACATTTGTATCATTGCAAAAACATGAAAAACAAGGTGATATTCAAATGAATACCATCTGATATTTAATGCAAACTTTAGATAAAATGTAAAACACAATCGAGGAAACTTTTGAAAAAGTGATTAAGGAAAAATCAAAAAAAAAAACATTTAAGTTAATAAAAAACTATTTTGTTTTATTTCATTGAATCATATCTGATATAAAATCTATCTATAGAATATTTTACACTGAAAAATATTATAATTCTACCATAAAAGAAAAACTCTCCATATTGTATCAAAACCACTAAACATTCCATTTTTTTAAAAAAAAAATAAAAATTCCCTGAAATATTCAAAAATAAAATAAACTTAGATAATTTCAGTTCAATAAATTTTCCCAATAAAAATTACTGATAAATCCGGCAGTATTTAAAAAAAAAACATAACCGCATCTTCCTTACAAAAAAAATTTTGTTTTCCTGATCATAAATGTCATGTCACCAATTCATATTTTAATTAACAAACAAAATGAAAACTGAAAGTTATAAATATATACGATATAATTATAATATGTATCTATTAAGTATAAATAATATATCTGAAGTTACTAATAATAAACCAAAAAGTGACGTAACATTTGTCAGAAATGTTGAATTGAACAAACAGATACTTCTGTTTTGTTTAAAAATCCTTCAGAAAATCAAAAATCTGGATGATTAAAATTGAAATAACTGTGATATTATTGTATTATTATGGTATGTAGTAGCAGAGTTGTTTTTTTTTAATTTCACTTCTCTGTTTGAAAATTTCCTGTAACTGTGCTATCGGAAAAAGATCTATAATATAGAATGGATATCTATCATTATGCAGGAGTAAAATATACAAAATAAAAGTTTTTAGCCTTAAAATATAGAATATTAACATGGACAAATGTATCATGATAATGAACAGAAAATGCATTATGTGTGAATCTTGGGAATTTAATATGAAGTAAATATGTACATATATAGTATATATATATATATATATATATATATATATCTATAATAGAAATGTTAAATTTTGAACTGTAAATTAATTAAAGGAAATCCGTGCTCCTTTCTTTATCTCTGGAATATAATTATATATTCCAGTGCTATAAATAAATTAGCTTATAAAATGAATAAATGGGATTTGATTGAATTATTTTACCTGTGTTGTTTACCTAACAGGGGAAAATAATATTACAAAATTTAGAAAACAAACTGATTTATTTGATAGACAGGAAAATTAAAACTACAATAAAAAAAAAACATTTTATTTTCATAATGAATGTGCCGTAATGGACACCTTTTTATTTGTATGTATGTATTATCTATTATATATATATATATATATATATATGAAAGAAATAATTTTAGGTGGTGCTATTCATCAAAATAATATCTCTTCTCAAAATAATACTCGTATTAAGTATTATTCAAAAAAATATTTTTTTTGTAATAATGAGACTGAGTTATAAATAACAGTAAGTTTTTACCTGTTTAAATTGTTAAGTTTAACTTTACTTTTTTCTTTAATTCGTCCTAATAACTCGCAGATGATTTCTGTATAAATTAATTTAAGTATTAGGATAAATCAGAAATTTAAGCAGGAGTTGTCTAGATATTTTCAACATTACAATACCTACTGATAAGTCTTGAAAAGACCAAGCTTGATTGCGTCTTCAACTTCAGGAAACTCGCAAGAATATTATAATATACTATAATGCTTCCATAAAATGTAATCGTTTTTTTTTAGAAAATTTTAGATATCTGACTTAATTAACTACTGACACATGTATTGATGTAAATTTTAGAGTTATATGACAGCTACTCAACCCCATTGAGTCAAACCAACCAAATTTTATAGAAATTGTTGCCAAACTAAACAAAATTTGATATCAAGGATAATTATATAAGGTGGAAAATATGAGCATATAAATTTGCCCATCAAACCTGTTGCATACTATTCTGTACTAAACATATTTCAGAGAAGTTGACATAATGAAACTTACAATTATTTGAAAAAATTTTAAATCTAGCTTAATGAGTGACCGAGCTATTTTCATACGAAAAAAGAAGTTGAACACCATTTTACCCGAAAATGTCAATTGAACTTGTTAAATTTTAAAAGCCAAACTGACATTATAAAAAAGAAATGGTAAATATTTAAAAGGCCTAGGAGCATTATTTGGTACGGATGAATAAGGTAGAATGGTTTATTTACTTTTTCGTTCCTGAGAAAGAATATAATCATATACTTTTTCATTTCTATCACATTCTTTAAGATGTTAGAAATGCAATGACAAATTTATTTTACTCTTGAACTATATATGTGGCGGTATAAAAGTAACAAACTTTTCAATATGATTAAATCAAAAACCATATTTTTTTCTTAAACTTGTAAGCCAAAACATTGTACGTAAGTAAAAGAAGTAATGTACATGTAATAAGAAGTCTATGTACAGCCTAGATTTTTTTAAATGTTTGTTATTTTAATGTTAATAAAATAGGAAGTATTTTGGGACAACACAATCTATTTATAACAACATTGTTTATTTGCAATAAATAATGCCAATTATTTGCATTTGAATGTCAAGTTGAACTTGTTGGAGTGAAGTCATTACAATTTCGATTTTTCAGATAATCAGATAGTTTGTCTTTTACGCCAATGAAATTTAATCAAGTAAGTCAAAGCTGCCACTAAATATTACTAATTCCATAGTTTATATGTTGGTGTTTATAATCCTTGAAATTCTTTAAGGATACATTTATTTAATAACGGTAACAGTTTTTCTGTTTAATTTGTCAAAATACAAAAAAACATACTTATCTATAATAATATAAAAATGTTCTTTTAAATAAAAATTATGTTCCGTCTTAAAAGTTAATACATATAACCATTACATACATAACATAATATTTACATAAACAATTAAATAAATAAAAAAATATTTTAAAGTTTAATTTAAACAAAATATCTTTCAAAATTTTAACAAAGTTTATTTAAGTAAAGGTTATGTTATTTTCTAATAAAAGAATTTATTAACCCTTCAATTTCAAAATATAAATTTTTATATTTAACTGAATTTCAATCTATCGTCAGTTGAAAAGTAGTTTTGAATATTTTCTTATGAAAAATATAAAAAATCATAAAATAAAAAAAAAAAAGTTTAAAAATGTTCCAAAGTTTATATTTTTAAAAATTTTTTTTTTAATTTTAAATAATTTTAATAAATAAAAATAGAATCCAATTGCCATTTTTAGTAACAATTTACGTCAAATGCCAACTTATGTTCTATGGAAATGAAAATTATCTTTAAGATATTCAAAAAATTAAAAAAAAACAAAAAAAAAAAAATGATGCAAAAAATATGAACAACTATAAAATTTACAATTTTAATATATTCCAAAAAAAAAAAACCAAAAATTAATTTTTTTTTTTCTCAATTTTATGTTGTATTTTGGTAAAAGTTTTTCAGTTTCGAAATTTTATTGTTTTGTTAGTATATAAAAAAATACCAAAAATAAAAATTTCAGCTCTTTAAAAACATAAAACAACCATTTGCATTTCATGCTATCTTTAGCTATTTTCTAGTTTATGCAAAACACCAATTTGCACAAAAAATTAAATATAAAAAAAAAGCAAATTTCAAATTTTACATTGTTTTTTTTTTTTTTTTGTTTTTCTTTTTTGTTGTTGTTGATAGATTTACTATTCTTGGTAGAGTTTTCATCTAATTTCATCACTATTTTTAAAAAACTTTTCCTAGGATTTTGAAATTTTTTTATTATAAAAGCAATCAAGCACTATAACTTTACATATACAATAAAAAGGAAAACCTTTATACTTTAATGTTCTCATTTTAATTTTAGCCTTTTAGTTTTTCATTTGGAAAACTCTTAAGGTTTTCTTCTTTTTCATTTTTTTTTATTTTTTTGGTTTTTTTTTCGTTTGTCTGAATTTAAATTTTCTTTACTTTTCTTTGATTTCTCATCCCGCCTTAGAATAAATTTTATGTGCAAGTATTTTTTATACTAAGGATACTCTTTTGGATATTCTTGCGAAACTTATGTTTATTTTACTTCAGGATATGACTATACAAAAATAAAAAATAAAAATTAAAATAAAAAATGAAACCGTTATTTTATTTTTTATTTATTTTATGTTGGTTTTTGTCTTTTTCCACCATTTCATTTTTTTCGTTGCATTTTAAATGTAAAATTGTTCTTTTTGTTATTTTTTGTCCAATAAGCCTGTGTAATATTTTTTCTATTCTAATACCTTTAACCCCTCTTTTCTGCCGCCACTTATAATAGATGGACTTTAAGTGTTTTTTTTTTTTTGTTATAGTTTTTTAGTGATATGCATTAAAATGAAATGAAAATTGCATGATATAATGCCAAAGACGAAAAAATAATAAATAAAAAAATAATGTATTAATAATATAAAGCACAAAATGTAAAATAAAACAAATTAAAAAAAAAAAAAAAAAAAACAGAAAATGTTGAAAAGGAAGAAAAGAATTGCGCAAAAGTTGAAAGGAATAATTTAAAAACTTATTATAAGTAGGTAATTTCCGTCAGTTTTTGATGTGCTTTTTTCTTAATTTTTTCTCTTTCTTTTTCTTTTTCCCATGATTATTTATTACTTCTTATTTTTATGTAATATTTATTTTACTTTATTATCCTTTTTTTTTATTTACTTATTACATTTATAACCTGTATAAAATATTGATATTGAATGAAAGGATTATGAATTTATTTTTTCAGTATTTGGATAATGAAAACCATACAACATAGGTTTTATTTTAGCAATCGTTTTTTTTTTTTTTTTTTTATTTTATAATTTAATTTTAAAATGATTTTTTTTTTAGTAATTTTATTAATTTTTTTTTTTTTAAATATTAAATTTTAAATTTTGAAAATTTTAATATTTCAAATATGTTTTTGACTTTTATGTATTTGATCCTTTTTTATTGTTTTGATGGGATTGGGATTGAATGGGAAGTTACTATTATTGACATAAACTCGTCAATTTTTAATCAAAAATCAAAAAGAATGGGTTCTGATGCAGAACATAATATTATATACTTCAGGAATGTCAACCTAAGGAGCTAAAAATATAAATATATAAGTATTAGTAATAAAATGATGTTATAATAAAAATCTCCAAGATAAATAAATTGTTATAAAACCCCTCTATCTCCCCCTACCCCCTATTGGTGTAGGATTTGTATAGAGTCCGTATCATCCTAACTTAAATTTTTTCTTACAATAAAACAAATTTTAAGTTTTAATTTTTGGTTGATCGTTAATTGTAGCAAAAAAGTATAGAAAGTTTGATGAAGAACATAACAATAAGAACATTTCATGATAAGTAGAAAATAATGACATTATAAGATTTTAATGAAATAATTCTCTAAATTCAATTTTTAAAAAAACTTTATGTTATTATACCATAATCTATAAGTATAAATTCAATTATTTTAATTATATTAAAAAATTATATTATTTTTTAAGTAAAATCTAATATCTGACATTTAAATTTTTAGTTATTTTTGATATTTTAGTACAGGTTTAAGTACGAAAATCTATAGGAAATGGAATTCTTATGTTTTAATCATCTAGTTGAACTTTACTTATAAAGTGATATAAAATTTGCTATGCAGTTTCAATTATTTACAAACTCTAAACAGTTTTTATAAAATATATAATATTTTATTTAATTTTCTTTTAAAATATTACTAAAAGATATTAACTCTGTTAACTGTGATTCGATTACATTTTTCAAATCTGTTTCAAACCTAATTCAAACCTAATTGGAAGAGTTTTCGAATGAATCCATCATATTCTTGGTTTCGATTTTTTTATACCCTACATCTAAAGTATAGGATATATTAAGTTTGATATGGTGTTTGTAACCACCAAAAGGAAGCGGGTTAGATATGGACATGTATATATATTCTGAATCAGGATCACCTCCTGAGTCGATTTAACGATGTCCGTCCCTCCATCCGTACGCACCATAACTCAAAAAATAATGATCCTATCTTGATGAAATTTATACTGTAGGTTAACAATGACTAAAGTAAGGTGAGGATTGTAAATGAGCAAAATCGGACCATGGGTTCGGGTACCTCCCATACAACTCCCAAAACCGAACAAGCATATCTTCGAAATTAATAAAGATAGAAACTGCAAAATTTGATACGAGGGTGTTGTTTCCTAGGGATTCAGGAAGGGATTTTTCCTAGGGATTTCCTAGGGATTTGCCTAAAATTTCAGATAAATTGGAATGGTTATTCGGGTAGCTCCCACACAACTTCCAAGACCAAACAAGCATATCTTCGAAATTAATAAAGATAGAAACCTGAAATTTTGTACAAAGGTTGTAAAAGCATTTATTTTTTTAGCTTATATTAAATACCTAACTAAAATAACTTATGGATTTTTAATTTAATTTGAATTTTTTAGGTGTAGGGTATAAATAAGTCCGTTGCATCGATTTACTGTTACATTTACATTTACTTTTTTTTACATTTACTTGCTTTTTTTTTTTACGACGAAAAATGGAAATGTAGCAAATAAACCAAATGTAATAATTCTATTTGTACAATGTAGGTATTAATATTATGCAATATCAAACAATAGGCATGAAACAATATTTTCTTTCTTTAATTTCCATTTTCAGGAACAAATTTTATTAATCAAAATATTGCGATTTATTTTTTTTTTTTTTTTTAAATAAGGAAATGTGCAAAACCAAAAGTTTTTAAAATCTTACAATATATATTTTAGAGTAGGTACTAAATTATATAAAAAAATTATAAAAAAATTTTATTATTTTTTTATTATAAAAAAATTCGTAAAATTTTGAAAATTTTTCTTAGAATTTTTAGAAAGTGAAACAATAGACACGTTAATAAAGCATAATGTGAACCTGCGAAAATAGAAAGTTTAAACTAAAAACAAAAATTTTTTTTTTGAAAGAAATGTGCACAGGTATCTAAAAACAACCAATTTCCAATTTTTAACCATATCTACTAAAAGGAAGGACATACAATATAGTTTTTTTTTAAAAAGATACTTTATACTTATTCTCAAAGATGTTACTTCACTCTAAAAATTTTAAATTTTCAGCTCACTGAGAATCACTCAAATTCTCTTTCATTTATTATAACGGTAATAACTGTAAATTCAAATTTCGAATAACAGAAAATTATATTCTATTTGAATTATGATAATATTGTTATCTTTTGGCGTTTAAAAAAAAAAAAAACATAAAATTGAATCCCTTTTAAATACAGAGCTTTTCAAAAATTTTGAGGCTGTAATAACAGTTTGAGCTACATAAAAGAATTTCTTCTACAATATTATTTTTTAAATAAATTCTCAAATGCTGTAGAAGTTTTCTAAGTAGAAGGGCAAAAAGAGAGGCGGTCAGAATAAAACTAATAAGCTAGTTACAAATGCATATATTATTTTAAAAAATATATTAAGAATTGATTAGTTCATACCTATCTAATGTCCATACGATCTAATTTTTATTAAAATATTATATATTCAAACCAAAAAAAAAAAAACGAATACCCTAAGACAAAAATCTTCGAAAACGAATTTTCATATAAGTAGTTAATAGAATAAATATTTTCCGTTGACTGGAATTATAATATAGCTTTGCAATAAAATTTTTAGTTCTTTTTTAGGTTCTTGTCCAGGATAAATATTATAATTAAAACACTGTTTCCAAAATAATATTTTCTCTAGGTATTAATAGTTTTTTTTTAATTTAATAAAATTTAATAATGTAAGTTTTCAGATACGATTTATTATATTAGTGTTTAGGTACTAAAATTTTACTTAAATTCAAAATTTTTTTTTTTTCATTTTTATTAAAAGCTTGTCAATAACAACCTATTTAGATTTAGATTTTAGATTCTCTTTCTCATTTAGAAACTCTATAATAAACTATAATTTATGCTGACAATCTGACATATATTTTTTTAAATATTAATATGCATTAGGTAACGTTTTATTATTATCCCCCAATATACAAAGTATTTCGACGAAGTCCTTAAACGTAACTATACTTTATATGGATGATAATTTGACATCATAAAATCATGAATTTTTAGCTGAGACTGATGAAACTATCTGTACATTTTACAAGATGAGTGGAATTTTTAAAATTTAAATATTTAAACTAGCATAGCTAATTACAAAAAAAATCTTTTCAAATTATTAAAGCTTTTATTAGCATATGTACTAAAACTTTTATTTGTAATCCTCATTCCTCATTATTTTTTCAAAATTTTCGAAATTTTTTTTATCCTTTCTTTGTTTAATAAAAAAAAAATTATTTTTCATGCTTTTATGTAGCTTTTTTTTTTAAACAATTAATTCTAGACATAAACCATTTAACGAAGTTTATATTTTCAAATTTCAAATTATACGTCAGTTCAAATTTTACATTAACAGAGTCTTTTATACCCTTTTAAAAATAATAAAGAATTTTGAAAAGGAAATCGCTCAACTTTATTATATTTAAAAGAAACGCTAATGTACGTAACTAATAACAGTCTTTAATCTATTTTCTAACAGAGGTCAACATTTTTTTAGCAAATACATTAAAAGAAAGATTTTAGTTCTAGGAAAAATAGTAGGTGCCTAAGTATAAAAATATAGGAATAATTATCTGATGATGTCAAAATTTTATCTTTTTCATTTGTTAAACCGTAAAATCATAACAAATCATCAAAATTGGTCAGTAAACAATAGGTAAGTTTAATAGAAATAAAAAAGCTTTTGTAGTGTTAAATATTTTTGTAAGGATCTCCGTACATTTATACCCCACTTAGTCATAAAATAAATTTTTTTGAATTTTGAATTAATTTTAAGTATTTCTCGGTACTTCAGAAACTTTTAAATAAATTTCATAATTCTTATGTTGGTCCAAGTATGAAGAACGACGAGCAGTATCTTCAATACAAATACGAATATAAAATACAAAAACGATGATAATTTTAAAACGTTAACGAAATTGCAAAAAATTTAAATCTTCTATAGTGAACGCTGAAAAGTAAAAGTAACTATTTGTTTTTTCCTATAAACATCTTTTTTGAATAACTTTTCTTAGAAAACTAAAAACATTATTTAAAAATTCAATCTAGAAAAAGAACTAACTCAAGGAACATTTAGTAAGGTCTATTCAAACACAACTTTTAAGTACCAAAGTGAAAGTATCTAAAATAAGACACACATTACTAACTTATGGAAAATCTTCTCCTTTACAATCTGTAGACTATTTATAAAGTTACCGTATTCCTTCAGTCCTTCTGGTAGACATACTACTCACAAGCCATGGTTAAATTATGGTTTATGGATTGAACTATCACAAGATTAGCTTTATTGTTCATGCTACCTCGGGTCTAGGTTTTCTTTGTTTAGGTTAAGGTAATTTTAAACTTAAATTTTTTAAAGCATTTTCTTTAGATTGGTTTTACAAATTTGCAGGACCTAATCATGTTGAGTGGTTGGTGAAAAATATCAAAAGTCACTCAGAAGAACTACACGAGATTAATCTGAGTTGTGTTGGACTTCATCCATCCAAAACCCCATCACTTTGAATCTACACTAATTTTAAATGGAATCTTTAATGCAAAAGAGTAGTTTGGTTTTGAGTTAAAGATTTAATAAGGGGATTAGGATTTAGGAAATTTAGGTTTATGGAAAATGGTTTTGTTACACTTTTATTTCTCCATAAAAAGCTTTCAGATGAGGTATTAATTGTTTTATTTCTTTGGAACTGATAACTTATACCTAAACGAGATTTATAGAAAAAAGTGTGATTGGAGCGAGCGTTAGGGGAGTACTAAGATCATTAATAAGACGTGTAGGTTTGTTTTACACTTTAACGAGAAAACACATCGTTGTAGCGCTCGCTTAGTTAGAACTGTATAACTAGTAACAAATAATAATATAACACTATTGAAATCAATTCATAAAAAATCAGAAAAATAAATTTTTAAATTATGTTGTCAGTTTGTCAACGCTAGTAATGTTTTTAAGTAGGTACCTACAGGCAATTGAAAATCTTTTGAAGAAGTAAAAAAAATGGAAAATTGACTTTGAAAGTTCTTTAAAAAATCTTCCTTTTTTTTTTAAATTGATTGAAGAAAACTTCAAAAGAAAGTAATTTTAAAAAATAATGAAAAATTCTAGAATATTACAAAAAAATAAAAAGAAAGTGAAAATTTTATAAAAAAAATTCAATTAAATGCAAATTTTATTTGTATTTAATTTATTCTTCTGAAAAATTCTGTGCTTATTCTGTGCTATTCTTGTTATTGTTTTAGAGCTATAATATTTTAATGTGAAACCTTAGTATTTTAGTGTATAAGTAGAGTGACCATAATAACTACAAAAAATTTATTTTCGTTGATTTTATAATAAAAGTCTTTTGTTTATTTAATTTATTTTTTTTTTGAAGAGATGCCAATCAACTAAAAGAATTAAAACAGTTTGCAATTTATGTTATATTTTTATTACAAAATAAGTTTTGTAAACAATTTTGCATTGTTACTCGTATTATATGGTGGAACTTATATATAAAAGATAATGGTAACCAAAATAAAAAAGTAAAGTAGATTGGAGAGCAATGTGCAAAACTGTCATATTCAGATTTTGATTTAAAGATCATAAAAAAATACAACATAATGTTTACTCCTATTAAAGAACTTGGCTGATCAAAAAATTTTGGACAAAAAAGAAAGGTAGTGTTTACTGTGTTAAAGTCTTACACACTCATAGAACGTGTTCGTTCCACGGCAGTATATCCCCACTTGATTATTCTTACCTAGTCCCACCAAAAACAAAAACTAAAAAACTAGAACTTTAACATCTGCCAAATTTTTTTAAGGTGATAAGTGAATTCAAAGTACAGCTTTGACGTTCTGTTAATGTTTCATATGATTTAAAAGAATCAGTGAAAATTAAAATTGACCTAAATTCACAAATTCAGAGGAATGTCTTTAGGAAAGAAAAATCGAACATCAAAATGTTAAAAATAATTGAAAACTAGAGTAAAATTAAAGTAAAAAATTTAATTTATTAAACATCAATTTATTGATTTCTATGTTTTTGGCATCTGGTCACCTCAATGCTTTTTTATTCAAATTTTATGCAATTATAATATATTATGTAATTTTTACCTTTTTCGTTTGTTTTCCTTTTCTAGACAAAAATGAATGACGGTATAAAAGAACTTTACCTCATTTAAAAAAAAAATCAACTCTTCTTTTTAATTGGTATGCCCATTAAGAAAAACAAAATAATGCCCCCTAAGAAAAATAAAATGAATAAAAGAGCATTAATGGAATTAATTATTTCCAATTGTTGTACCTTGTTTTGAAGTACGGAATGTACATACTTAGATTAGTAATTGATGCTGTATATTTATGTAATATTTTTAATTCTGAATTTTATTAAAATTATTGAAGTACCTACTTGACATTACAAATAGCCCACAACAAAATCATGAAAATGACGAAAATATGTGTTTTTAATACTGAAAGGAAATATAATTGTAAGGTATAGGTGAATTTGTAACTTTTAAATTTTTTGAAAAAATACTTTGAAAAAGCGAGCAATGAGTTTTATGAAATTTTAAATAAAATTTTACTGGCCCAATGGCATAGTACGTATGTTGCTATTTTTCAGGGGAGAAGCCTAGCCTTCAGACTGACCAGCGTCTGATATTCAGACTGACCAGCTCAAAATATTACATAAAATATATAAAAAAAATGTAAACAAAATAAATAATATAATTATAATTTAATACTTGTACTCATAACTACGTCTGAAAGAAAAGGTAATTGATGTATTTCCTCATCACATTGTCATCACATGCCGTGAAGGAAACAACTCCCCTAAATAAGAACGTGCGACGTTCGACGTATAAATGCTGGACGTTGATACGTTGACGTCTCCCCAAATAAAACGCCGGCGTATGTCAATCTGAAATATGAAAGTGATGTTAAAAAATATATTCAGCGTTTATACGTCGCATATTTCGGTAGTATTTATATTAATGAATACATTTTGGCACACGTTATACGTCGTACGTTCTTATTTAGGTTGGGCAGTAAATAAATAAAACTTTAAAATTTAAGAAATAAAATTAATATAAAGAATTATAGAGTGTATACAGTTTATCAAAAGTAATAAAATACAAAATTTTTAAAATATACAGACAAATATTTATGTTTAGTATAAAAATAAAAAAAAAGAACTAAAATGGTCTAAAAAAGTAGTAGTACGAAGGTACATTTTTAAACTTCATCCGGTTCTTTCTTTAATATGGCTGTTATTTGATATTCACTTTCTTTTGTAGATCATTTATAAAAAATAAAGAAAAATTATTAGGTATACAGTTTAAATATTCAATATCGCTACGCTTAAGTGAATTTTAGTAATATTATAATATTATAATGTACTATCTAATGTATAAGCTTATTTTCTCATAAAACAAATATAGTAAGTTGTCGTATATATCTTTCTCGTATAGATATTTTTACTTTAAATGAAGAAATTTTTACTTAAAGTGAAAATTTTTTCCTTTAAGCGAAGAAATGTTTTCTTTAAATGAATATCTTTTACTTTAAGTAAAGAATGTGATAAAAGTTAAAGTAAAAAAAAAATATATAATATACCTTACATTATTTATATCAAATCCAAATATATAATTAATTTATTATTGTAGTATAAATAGCTATATGTATGGTTTATATTAAATCATATTTATATATCATAAATTTCTGAAGTAAAGATTCGTCATTTAAAATAAAATATCATCACTTAAAATAAAAAAAGCCTTCAGTTAATATAAAAAATATTCACTTAAAGTAAAAAAGTCTTTATTTAAAGTGAAAATGGTTTAGTAAATTGTTTATAGAAGAATATTGCAATAAGTTTTGAGGGAGGGTATTAAATTTGCCTATAGTGTCATTTGACTACATTGTCTTGTAATTTTACTGTAATTTATTTGCCTACCTTTCATTTGACTGTTATTTGGCTGCATTTCATTTGACTGTACTTCATTTGACTATTTTTCATTTGATTGTATTTCATTTGACTGTATGTTAAAGATATAATTATGGAGAATTTTAGACTTGGTTATAAAATCAGAATTTCAATAATTTGTTTAGCAGGCATTTGGAGTGGCAGCTTTAACACTTTTAAATGTTTTGTTGTTGGAATATGTATGTAAAACATATAATTAGCGGAAATTTTAAATTTTGTTACAAAATAGAGTCAAATGATAATACATGCAAATTAAAATATAGACAATTAGTGACATACAGTCAATGAAATACAAGATGAAGGTAACCCAAGTTTTGCTAATTTATTTTGCAGTTGAAGTATTGGCCCACAATGCTTCAAATTTTTTTTTAGACAATATATATACTCTGTGAAGGTATAATATAGGACATATTCTTTTATTCAGTATCCTGTAGGTATAATATACTTTTGACCTAATCCTACATAACTGGTAATATGTCTCTTCAGTTTTAAATGTTCAGTTTATTAGTATGTATAATAGATTTTTCTTCAATACGATCATTATTTTGATTCTTCTATATTTATATGTCTCATAAGAATATTATGAGTCTCAGATTAGAATCCTCCTGACACAGATTTTTTTTTTTAAATATTTTCTTCTATGTCTATCTTATCTATATTTTCTTCACAAATAGTTTAGCTCGTTTATATATATATTCATAGACTTATAATATATTCATAGACTTTTGATGAAAGGTCAATTTAATTTTGTAAGGCATTATCCTCGTCAACTGTAGGATTAGAATCCTTATATCTACTTGAAGATTTTGAGAAATAACATTCAATTGTGTATCAAGCGGAGACATATTTTATGCAGAGATTTATTATCACACATATTATACGACAGCTTTTACTTGGAACATACTTGAGTTACTAAAGATGGTTTTAAAAACAAAAAAAAAATTCTAAATTATTAATTTCTAAATTTAAAATTCTAAATTAAATTCTTTTTTTATGAACCACAATAGTTCTTTTATTTTTAGCACATTTCCAAAAAATTTTTGAAAAAATGTGCTTATTAGTTTCACTCTGTCCGTCCGCCCGTCCGTCCGTCTGTTTACAAAACTTCTACACCGTTAAAGATAGAGAAAAACATTTTTAACCATGGGTAGGTCTCATAAAAAAAATAATTTTGTGGAACAACTTTTTCATGTAGCCCCACCCATTACGGAGCTACAGCCCTTCAAACTTTGAAAAAGCCCTATTTTTAAATGCATATATCTTATGTTCTGCTTAAGATTTTTTCAATCTGAAAACGCCATTCGACAGGTGTTTTTTTTATCTTTGTAAATTAATATCAAAATTATACATTTTTTTTAAATTTAGTATTTAAATTTACCGTTATGTGAAAACCAAATTTTGCATGATTTTTCTACTTTCATAACTCCGGTACGCTTCTAGATAGAGACTTGAAACTTTGAGGCAAGAAAGAACTTTTAGAATTAGTATAAGTTTGCTCAGAAAATTTTTTTGGACCAGTCCCTGTTTATGAGTTATTAGGGCTTAAAAATTGAAATTTTGCTATTTTCAAACACCTGTAACTTAGGAACCTGTACATATTTTACTTCTGCAAGATATAAAAATTAAAGCTACAGTAATATATTTTTACGTGTGTTAAAGGTTTATTTTAGTTGTAGAGGGTTCCAAAGTTGCAGCTCTTCAAAATTTCGAAAAAGCCCCATTTTCAGATGTATATATCTCAGGCTCTGCGTAATAGTTTTACAATCTAAAACCGCCAGAAGATCGAAAATTTTATAATTTATATAAAACAGTATCAAAATTATGTAATATTTTGTAATTTACTATTTAAATTTACCGTTATCTGAATACCACATTTTGCATGAAATTTCTTTTTTCATAACTCCGGCACGCCTTTAGATAGGAACATGAAATTTTGAGACAAGAAAGAACTTTTAGAATTAGTATAAGTTTCCTCAAAAAATTTTTTGGTAGCGCCCCTTCTTTAAGAGTTATAACGCCTCTAAAATTGAAAATTTGCTATTTTTAGACATTTGTAACTTAGGCACCTGTAAAATTTTTTCTTCGGCAAGACATGAAAATTAAAGGTTCAATAATATATTTTTACGTGTGTTAACGGCTTTTCTTAGTTATATAGCATTCCGGAATTACGGCCCCTCAAAATTTCAAAAATGTCCTATTTTCACATTTTTTCTTATTACATGTAATTTTCAAATTTTTGTGCAAATCACACTTCTAAATAGTTTTTATTGAGTTTTGGAAATGTGCGCTTTTAAAAACCGTTGGTTTACATTCTACCTTGTTTTTTACCTTGCCACTCGTACGAGGGGTATTAATAGGGCATCCACTAACTCATTTATTATTAATATTTGACTAAGCTCCAGTTTCGTGAATCATTGATTTCGCTAAGCCATTGATAACTCGGCTGTAGTTATTGTACAAGACTACGACGTTACTTTTTTATTTCTACGCCATCTATTATCTTATACAAGAATTACGGTTTATTATTATTTTTTATTACATATAGCTATTACAATATGATATTAATTATAATTTATAGGACATATATACTTATTTTTAATTTTAATTTTGTATATTCTACTAATTATATATTATTATAAGAAAAATCAATATTATTTTTTTATTAGTCTATATGACACAGCCGGGGTTTGAACCTGAGACCTTTCGTATGAAAGGCCGGTGTTTTAATCACTACACCTACACCATTGGGTGGGGTGGGTAATTCTTTTATTATGAACCACCTATTATTAATATTTTGTGTTATTTTCTATATTGGATATCCAATAACTTAAACAAAGTTAAAGCTAATACAAAAATTACTTAAACAAAGTAAATTTTTTCGTGTCCGTAATTAGAAGAGAATTCTCTATCGAACTTCATTATTATTTCTACTCTTCATTCTTATTCAGATTCTTTTAAATAAAATATACAGCGGTATAATATGTCAATTAGAGTTGCCATTTTGTGGGCATAATTATACAAAATCTGTGTAATTCCACATTCGTTAGGTGATTATTGGGTAATGCAAAATTCGGGTAATTTTTTGGTGATTTCAGATTTTATAATAATCTGAGGTGGAAGACAATAATTGCTTAACTTTTATTAACCAAAAATGGAGTAAATAAAAGTGAAGCCTATGTAAAATTTAAACATGGAAATTAACTTTTTGGGTAATACCTCAAATATAAAATGGCAACACTGATACCAATACAACAATTTATTATAAATGTCATAAAAATTACAGCAAAAAAAAATTTGTTCTGAACTAAAAGTTAAAGTTGAATCAATTTTATTTTTAGAGAGAGGATAAAAATTTTAACACTTTTTTAAAAAATAAGAAAGTTCATAATTTCATATAAAAAAAACATGCGAACGCATAAGTTCAGAACTTTTATCGAAAGCAATAAATGTAGCATAAGTAGAGATTTAATATTTAATACAATAATTATACTTCGATATGATGAAAAGACAAAAAAATAAATAAATAAATAAACATTATTGCTTCAAAATATAGTTTTATTTAAAAAAATAAACATGATATAAATTCATTTTCTTAAATAAAATCTCTATAAACAAAACTATAATACAATAAACTAAAATTATTTAATATTTTCTTTTTCTCAATATATATATATATATATATATATATATAGTATTATAATATAATATAATATATACCTATATAATATATAATTTTTTTTTTTGTTATTTCTTTAATTTTTTAATTTTTTTTTTTTTTTTCTTAAATTAAAATACATATAATTTTTTCTTATTTTTTTTTTTTTTTTTTCACATCTTGATTCTACATAATAACACAGTGATGATAGATTATGTATGTATTTAAATTTTATTTATACTTTTTTTTTAACAGTATATGTATGTTTGCAGTTATAATTTTCTATATGTAAAATTCCTCTTTTAAATATTTCATTTATTTTATTTTTAATTATATTTATAACATATTTTTTTTTTATTTTTTTTTTTAATTATTAATACATATATACATAATATTTTTCAACTTTTACATATAATTTTATATATCTGTTTTTTTTTATATAACTTTTACATATAATTTGTTTTTTATTTTTTTATTTTTTTCTTCAACTATAACTTTTACTATTATTTATAAATTTATTTTATTTTTTGTTTTCTTGTATAATAATGATAGTTTTGTTTTTTTTTTTTTTTTTTGTTTTGTTTATTATTAATCTTTTAATTTTAATATTATTCGTTTTAATTTGATCTAAAAATTGATGCCTTTCTTTAACATACATTTAATACAAATTATTATAAAATGTTATATACAATTTTTAACATTTTATAATGAACTCTAATTGTTGTATTATGTTTTATCTTTGTTTTTTTCTTGATGTTTTTTTTTTTTTTTTTTAATTATATTATAATGATGTTATTATGCTACTTTTCTTTTAACGTAGGTATATATAATCATATATCATCTATCCTTTTATTAATTTTATATATAATTTTTTTTATTTAATACAAATACTACTTACAACAATTTCCTAAATTTTTTTAAATTTTGAAATAACATTTACATTTAGGTACATTAAAAATTTTATTTTTTAATATTATATTTTTTTTTTTGTCTTATTTTTTGGTTTTTTAATTTATATTTATATAAATAATAAAATAAATAATTAAATAAAATAAAAATAAATATTAATTAAAAACACAACGGTAATTTAAAACATATGGAACAAAAAAAAGAAAAAAACAAAAGTTTATTATTTTTATATTTATTGATTTTTTGAAATTGTAATTTTATTGTTAACTTTGATTATTTTTAATGTGAATGAAAGTGATTTGTTTTTTTTTTTTTTTAATATAATATTGATAACCTTTATTATTAATATTAATTATTATTAATATAAAACTAAATTAATATAAATATATGAATAAAAGATTCTTTTAACAAAGTTTTATTTCAGATTGACTAACTTTTTCAAACTCTTTATTATCCTTATTTTGTCTTTATGTTAACCTTATTAAAATCCTTATCAATTTGAATTTCATTAATATAAATTTAATTTCAAGTGGAATGTATTATAGAAAGTGGTAAGATTTTATTATTTGTCAACTCTTTCAAGATAATCAAATACCAATTTGTTATCCTTCAAGGATATTTTAAAATATACCTATTTAATGTATATATTTTTTACCCTTTCTTTTTAATTCTTTTATTTTTCTATATTTATATGTGAAAGGATCCAACTGTTGTAGAAAATATTTCATATATTAATTAGGATAATTATTGCATAATTATAATAAAGAAGAATCTTCAGGGCATATATTCAAAAACTGCAGTGTATAAACTCAGTGTTAAACTCGGTGTTAAAACTCCGAGAAAGATATTTGCATCTATAGGAGAATATTGTTTTACTGAAGATGATCTGCCAGCGATAAACTTTCTACAAATCTTCAATTTCTTAGAAGCATTAGGACTGACAGAAGTATTATAAGTGAAGGCAAAATCCAAAGCTGTTAGTAATATGGAAGTACTGTAATAGATCTACATAAAAAAAAACGTAGAGTTAGTGATATCCCTTAAATAATACTAATCTAATAAAATGTGTTCAAGTCTTTTTTGACTACATACATATACTGATCGTTCTCGTTTTTTAAGTTTTATCTTATTCATAAAACTATGTATTACAGAGAAGATGAAATCTTTCTTTACGCAGTTTCTAATCAGTAATTTTTTATATGTCTATCCTATCATGAAATATCCTATGATTTTGTAATCTTATAAAAAAAGAATTTGAACAATTTAGTTGTCATATGTGAGGGAAAGATTTTAGGAATATTTAAGAAAAGGAAAACTGCTATGTACGTTATATTCCGAAAATATTTCGATTTACGTCTTTAAATAAACAAAAAATAAAATATAAATATAACTATTTTAAATTTCATACTGTAGAAAGTTATGTAGGTAATTGTATCTATATACGCCTTATAATATTAAACGTCATATTAAGTTGTCAATAAAGGTTATCAATATATTTTAATTAAATATTTTCTATTAATATTATATTTATTTCAATTTTTTTTTTGTTGTTTTTAATAAATTTTAACATCTATATTAATTTTACAAAATTCTGCATTTTTTTTTATTATTTTTAATTTATAACACTATTAATAAAATATCAAATAACATTTATATTAAATATTAATTTACTTTATCAATTGCCATTCAGTTATTAACATTAAACAATTATTATCGATTTGTTGCCATATATATTAAACATTTTTGTATTTTGTATTTATTTTTTGGTTTTAAACATTAAAGAACTATTTTGTTTTTATTTTATTTATTTTTTTTTTTTTTGAAGTATTAATAAAACACCGGACATTGATAAAAATTGTTATATTATATTTTATATTTTTCTACTATTTTCTATTTTTTTTTTTTTTTTAAATTAAAATTTATGTTTTATTGTTATTTTAATATTTTATTATTAATTGTTGTGAATTCTATTTATAATAATAATATAAAATCATATAAATTTTTAATTAATTTTATTTTTAATATTGTGACATAATATCTCATAAATTTTATTTTCGCATTTTGAATGTTAGATATATACCAATTTAAAATATTAATAATAATATACTCTTATTAATTTTATTATTAATAAATTTTTTTTTTTTTTTTTTGAAAATGTTAATTTGAATCTTATCAGGTGGTGAACACATTGGGTTGAATGGACCTATGCATTTCTATATAGTGTTATTTTAATAATACTTTTATTTTGGTTTTTTTTTTTTTTTGTTTTTTTTTTTAACTACAAATATTATTTACTGTTTAATGGTTAAAAGCTAAAATAATATCTATAAGTTTAAAATATAAGCTATAATTATTATATAATTTAGAAATTGACAGATTTATTAATATTTGAAATTTTATTTGCTGAAAGAAATAATAATAGGCCACAATTTAAAAAAAAAAACAAAAACTATTAATAATATTAATATAACTTTTGAAAAGCTTTAGACTTTTCTTTTTTAATAAAGAAATAATATTAGAATAGTGATTAATATTAATGAACTCTAGATATACAATTTAACTGAATTTTTCTTTTAAAAAATGTTTTCCTATTAAAATTATAAATATTATCGTATCGCATCGTTTTTTTAATACTATATTGAATAATGAATAATTAAGTATTGATATAGATAATTTAACTATTTGGCAGTAATAAAAATATAATTTATATAAAAAAATATAAAATATTTATTACAAATATAAATAAAATAAAAATTTAAAACAGCTATTTTAATACGTTTGACTAATATTAGACTCATAAATTAAAGTTAAAAAAAAACAGATTCAAAAAACTATTGAAGAAATTAATAAATAGATATATTAATGCTTCCTACCAACTCCTTTATAGAAAAACTCAATACTTTTCAATAAATAAAAATATTTTTAATTTAGGGTTAGGTATTTTTAAATTGTTTTAAATTGATAAAAATATAAAATAAATATAGTTGATTCAAATTTTTGCTTAATTTCCCATTAATAAAACTTAATTAATACTTTTATTATCTGTAAAGATTTTTAGATATAAATCTTTGTACAAATACAAGTTACTAAAAAGATTATGTAATTTTTTTTAAAAAAATAAATAAATAAAATAAATGAAATCTTATTTTAAAAAAAAAAAATATTAATAAATATACAAAAAGAAAAAAAGATAATTAAAATTAATTAATTTCTTTTATAAATTTTTATATTAATCGACAAATTTATTAATACTTTTTAATTGTAATTTATTTTTTTTTGTTTTTTTTTTTTAAATGTTATTGTTACAATACATTTTTTCTTTCTCATTTAATTGTATTATATTATATTATTTTTGTTGTTTGCTAACATACATAATATACCAAATTTTTTTTTTAATATTTTTTATTCTAAGTATTTTTAATACGTTATACAGTCTCTATTAATGTTCAAATGATATTTTAATATTATTTTACTAATAATAATTTCATTTGTATTTTTTTTGTTTTAAATTCTTTAAAAAACTACAATTAATTTTATACTTTTTCTATAATGTTTGTTAATTCATTTATTAGTTAAAATTATATTAATATATTTTTTTTTATTTTATTTTATACGTCATAATTCATATGTAAAAACAAAAAACAAAATCATTAAATTTAATTTTTTTTAATAATAATGTTTTTTTCTTATATTTTTTAAAAACAAAAAAAAAACATTTAAACAAATTTTGTTTTCTGTATTTTTTTTTTTTTATAAATTTAAATTTATATTCAGATCAATTTGATCGTTTAATTTTAAATTCAGACATTTTAAAAATAAATTGAGGATTTTCAAATTGAGATTAAAGTTTAGTTTTATTGAAATTTAATCTGTTTTTTTTTTTTTTTTTCTTTTAAATAATGCAATTATGTACATAATTTATTTGGTATAATCATTTTGTAATCCGTTTTACATAATTCAGAAAAGTTTATGTCAATTACCTCATTATTTGAGTCACGACACACGTACAATGCATTTTACTACCTTTCTAATGATCTGCATTTTTCTGCCAATTATTCTTAACATCAATTTCATAAAAATTGAAAAACATTAACATCACTCTACAACTGTTTTAAGTTTCAACTCAGCTTTGTGAATATTGTACACCTTATATTAAATAGGTATGTTAAATAACTGTTATAATTTATTCGTGAGCAATATTTTACACTGTGTATAACTAATAATTATATCAGTATTATCACCTTAGTGATTGTACTAAAACTTGTATATGTAACTTCTATATGATGGAATATAAAATTTATTTTAACGAAAAATTCATTTGATTATTGCAATTTGAAAAAAACCTCAATTTAATTTTTAAAAAACGAAATTTAGTATTAAAAATCTGCTTCTTTAATGTTAAAAGCTATTATTTTAACTTTTTAAAGTTTAAATTAGCTTTAAACTTATCATCATTGATTCTGAAATATATTAATATTAATATATTATATATATATTTATATTAATATTATTAATATTATATTATTATATGTAAATCTAGATAAAAAAAACAAACTTAAAACTCTCAAAATTGCTAAATTTAATTCATTTCTTTTATTTTCTTATTTTTTATAAATTTTAATTATATATACTTGATATTTTGTGTATACATATTATATTTAAAAAAAAATGTGTTTTATTTAATTTTATTAAATGTAATTTTAGTGTGCATTGACAATATTTAAAAACAAAAAAATAATTTATCTTAAGTAACGTAATAATTTTGCAGGGTAAAACAAATTAATTATTTTTTAATGAATTTTCCCTAACGGTAATAAGTATGTAGAATACGCTTTACCATAGTTTTTTTAATTTTTTTTTTTATTTTTATATTATATTTATTTATTTTGTATAAATTATTTCACTATAATATAGCTATTTAATTTTTTTTTTTTTTTTTTTAATATAAAATTCATGTTAGTAAAAATCGATTTTTTGTTTTAAACATTATTTATTTTTTTAAAAACTATGTATTCGATTTAATTATCAATAAAAAAAAAAAAAAAAAAACATAGGATTTATTATGTATCTATACCTACCTATTAATAATAGATAGATTTGGATAATAGAAATTGAATGTGAAATTATAACAAAAAAAATAGATATTAAATTTTCCGAGTTGTTTCGTATATATTTTTTATTAATATTATTTTTGAATTGTAAGTTTTAATAGCAATTTTAGAGAAACAAAAAAAGAAAAATGGAATAAAATCAAAGTAATTTTAAATTTTTTCATTATTTTTAAAATTCAATTTAAAAAAATATTAAAATAACTTAAAACTATACTGATAATTAATTAGCTTATGTATCAAGATCAAAAAATTTTATTAGAATTTAATAAATATCACATTTTTTGACCATCATTCATTTCATATACCATAATCAATCGTTGATTTCATACCATATTGCTGTAAACCCCAAAAATAATATTTTTGGGGGTTTTATTGTAAGTATATTAATTTTTATTGTAAGTATATTTAAAAAAAAATTAAATGGAAAAAAAAAGTGAACGAAAAAATTATTTATACAAAGATTTTTTATGTATCAAAAAAAAAAAAAAAAAAAAAACCGAAATATTAATTATAATAAATAAAAATATAAAAAAAAAAAAAAATTAATAATAAATGAAAATATTTATTTTCTCACTTAAATAGTATTTCTTTAATATTATATACTCGAATTAATTTATTATTAATTTCTTTTATTTTATTCATCTATTTTTTTTTTTTTTTTGTTTTAATTTTACTTAGACCTATAAATAGATATATAAATACTAATTTCAAATTAATATTTTTTTTATAATAATTATAATTTTTTTAATACTGAGTTTTCAATTTCAATTTCTTTTTTTTTAATTGAAATGTTTGTAAACATTTATTTAAACATTTATATACAAATCATTACATTTATAATCAGTTTATTGAATTATTTCAACTATTTATTTTTTATTTTTCCTTTAAATAATTTTTGTTATTTATTGAAATGACTGCTAAAAATGAAAATTATTTGAATAAAATCTGTTTCATAAAAACAAAAAAAAAAAACGTACAATATTACAAAAAAAATTAGTGTAAGATAATATTAAAGAAAATATTAATTATAATGTTAAATTCTTTCAGAATTTTTTTTTTTTTTTCAAATGAATTTAAATTAAATTTTCTTGAATACATCAATACAATCATAAACATTTATATTATATTAATTTATTTTCAAACATATAACGGCTTTTCCCATATAACAAAAAAAAACAATTTTTTTTGTATATTTTAATTGCAATACTTTTTTGTTTTAATTATATATTTCACATACATGTTGTTTTTGTATTTTTTTTTCTCTATAATGAAACATGGAAAGGGATAGGTTCGAAATTTCGACATTTTTAATCTTACACTTTTAAAATTACACCTTTTTAAAATCTTCCTTTTTAGCACATTTCCAAAATTAATTTGAAAAAAATGTGTCTAGTAGTTTAACTCTGTTCGTCTCTTCGTCCGTCCAACCACCCGTCAGTTCGTTTGTTTACAAAACTTATACACCGTTTAAGATAGAGTAAAAAATTTAAACCATGTGAAGATATTTTAAAAAATTAATGTTGTAGAACAAAAATATTTTATGTAGCCACACGCATTACGGATCTACAGCTCCTCAAAATTGAAAAACCTCTATTTTGAAATTTGGTTTATCTCAGGTTCTACTTTACATATTTTCATTTTAAAAACGCCAAACAATAAATCTATAGCCAAACAAAATGTTAAACTATAAATCAATATCAAAAACTTATACAATTTTTTAAAATTTAGAACTTAAATTTACCGTTATTGGAGGATTTTGCTTTCTTCATATTATATGAAGAATATATGAAGAAAATAAAATAAAATGTTAATACAAAAACTCAAAAACTTATATGCTTTACATGTGTTAACAGTTTTTCTTAATGAATTATAAAGGGTTCCCTTAATACTGAGAAACTGTTTCTTAATTTTCCACAATTTTTAATGCATAAAAATTCTAAGAAAACTTATAAATTTTTGGTACAATTCACAAGTCTAAAATGTTTTTTTTGTTTCGAAAATGTGTTAATTTACATTTTAAATTAAAAATGTCGATATTGCGTACACCAGCCTCATGAAAAGCTATAAAATTTCAATATAATTATTGTTGTTCGCTTTTACAAAAAAAAAAAATTTAATTATTAATAAATAAATAGAATAGGGTTTAAGAGAGAAATACCTATTGATTATTAATTAAAATAAGTATTATATTAATCGAACTTGTGACATATATATATATATCATACATATAATGGTGGCAATATTTTAAAAGGTAAAGCAAACCACATCTAACATCCAACAAAAAACCATTTAATATTTTTTTAAATATTTTATAGAATTTCAATTAATTTAATTAACTACATAAATGATACGTCTTTAATTATTGTAATACTTTAGCAAAATTATGCTAAATTTTAATTATGAATTATGCTAAATTATGTTAAATTTTTTTCATTTTGTATGTCATATTTATTTTAACATAAATTGTTCAATATTGAAGTAAGTATTTAAGAAAATATTTTTTTATGTTGTATTTAAAAAGCATTAAAACAAACATGTTGTATGTCAGGTCAATTTAACATTAGATATTTTGTTTTGATTGGTTATTCAGGTTTGATCTGACCAGTCAAAAGCTTGTAATTCATTTTATTTTTAATGAGAAAATGTCAGATGAAACTGCGCATGGTTTCTCTTGACATTTATATATTTGCGACCGAATATAATAATTTGACAGTTAAAACAAGTGAAATATTTTTATCTTTTTTTTTATTTATAAATATTGTAATATTAGGTATGTATTTTATTAACTTTTTTCCAAAACAGAAAAAAGAAAATTCTGTAAATTGAAAACATTTTATTTTATTTAAATCAAATTTTTTGATTTGATGTTTCTGTTCAGAGCGTGCTCAGATCTATAGTAATTAAAACGAGGAAGAATACAGTTGACTTTGTCAACTCTTAGATACCCGTACGAACCGTTAGTATGTTCACAGCCTGTCACTCTGCTTACAATATTATTTTTTTAATATTTTAGTATTTTAAAATAATTTGGTTGAATTTTATAATTTCTAGAACTATGGGTTGTACATATATTCAAACTATATGTTTATATGTACATTCTTCAAAAGCAGATTCTAACCTTCCACATAACGATTATCAATCCAAAACTTTTTCAAATATTCTATAGTACCATTTAATACTAAGCGGTAAATGTATATTAAATTTACTAAGTACAAAACAGTAAATATAATTTTAAATATTATATTATATTATATTTAAATATTCCATTGACAGAATAATTTCTTATAAGTACAATAAAATACATATATGTATGTAAATACGGCGCTATATAATATACATATATACTCTTATCATTCATTCACTAGTGACATATACGATATGTAAATAAACATGATATTATATAAGTATGTATATATATCAATATCATATAAATAAAAATTCTTCAAGCAACCGTTATGTTGTTTATTTATTTACATTTTTATGTACTACGCATTATATCCTCAACAATTTCAAATTATCGAGTAAAACAAAATGCAAAAAAAATCGTTAAAGAAATTTGTTAGAAAATTTGAAAAAATCAAGTAACACTTTCGTCAATTATAAAGTAACCCTATATTATTAAAAAAAAGTTGTTAACAGAAATAAGAATATAATGTTGGAGCTTTAATTTTTGTGTATTACTTAATTAATTTTTAATTTTCAGTTTTTGACCCCTTACAGCTCCTAAACGGGGGGTGATACAAAAAAAATTTCTGAAATGACTCATAATTTTCAAAGATCTAACTTCTGTCAAAATTTCAAGTTTCCAACTTTAACCGTTTAGAAGATAGAAGGGTTAAAGGATTGTGCAAAATTTGAGTTTCGCATAACGGTAAATTAAGACACCGTATGCCACAAAAATATATTTATTGTATATATACTGTTAAAGCTAATAAAAGTAGTAATCGTTTGGCATTTTCAAAATGAAGATATACCTTACACAACTTGTGCTATAACAATTTAAATATAGAGCTTTTTTGAACCTTTGGGGAGCTGTAGCCCCCTAACAGGTGGGGCTACAAAAAAATGTTATTAAAAATAAAATTAATATTTTTGTGAGATCTATCAGCAGTTAAAATTGCATAGCTCTATTGCAAAAAAAATGTGGGGATCTAAAAGTTAGGTGTTCGAGAGCTACCCTAAGGCTTGGTCCAAACTCAACCAAAAAAAATAGGGAACCTACAAATTACTCCCAAAATATTTTGTGTAAATTTCAAGATTCTAGCTTTCTTAGTTTTTGAGTTAGCGTGCTGACGGACGGACGGACGGACGGACGGACATGGCTCAAAAGTCTTAGAATTTTTTTCTGATCCGATCCATACCTTTGAAGGTATATCTAGCTCGCTTATTTCGAGGTGTTACAAACGGAGGAGTAATTTTATTATACCCGATCCTATCGTACGGGTATAAAAACAAAATGTCATAAAACTTGAAAATAGCTGTAAATGTTTGTTTTTAAATTATTCATATAATTTTTGAGTTATTTTCATATAAATTTTATTGTTATATTTATAGATATATATTTAAATACATATTGATATGATAATATATTGCGTAGCGCATTATGTTCTAAATTATTTAAACTTGTTTTTTATAAAACATTACATGGTCCGAAAATGCTAGTCAAAATCCAATTTCTAAATTAATATTCAACTTCGGTTATGGTCAGTTCAACAACATTCCACAAAATTACAAACAAAAATGATGTGGAAAATTTTATTAATTAGAATATTTATTCCAAAAAAAAAAATTATCGTAAAAATAATATATAGCAGAGTCCCGAATTATATGAAAAGTTAAGGTGTTGAAATCTCTCTACCCTACTCTATTTCAAATTTCAACAAAAGTTAAAAAACTAAACATATTTTTGTAATTAATATAACTAAACATATATAATAACCTATGTAAATATTTATTTATGTATTTATCAAAATTCATTAGAACACCATTTTATTAATTAATTAATTGTTTTTATACTTTTGTAATATAATTTCTTTTTATTAATAGTTTTTTTTTTTTTTTTTATGATTAAATCTGATTGAATATGAAACGTTTTATTTTATTTGTTGTTTTTCTTTTTAATTATTTTAAATATTTTTAATTAATTTCATATTTTTTTTTTTTTCGCTTTAATATTTAATATTTAAATTTTTTTGTTCTTAAATATTTCTTGAAGTATGGGGTACGTAATGTATTTTGTTTATAATAATATTATTTAATAATAATATTTGAATTTAAAAATTTTTATTTTTATTTTTTTATTTTTTTTTTTTTTGCTTCAATTAACTATAAAAATTTTCAAAAAAATTTTATAGTGCTGTAAAATCTGCGTGTTGGTGTTTTATTCTTACTATATGCCAAAAGTATGACATAAGAAAAATATTAATAATAAAATTAATATAAAAAAAAAGAGAAAAATCAATTTAAATGATAATGATATAGGTAATCAATTATTAATTATTAAAAAATAAAGCTTGATTGAAAAAATTAAAATATTTGATGTAATTTTAATATATTTTGTATGCTATTTTAAACACTTATTTTTAACGCGCAGTTAATAAAACATAACCCTTAAATTAATTGAATTTTGCAATTTCAATACTTTTCGTGGGTACACCATTTAATTAAAATTTTTCAGTATTCGAAATTTATTAATCTTTTTCATGAAAGTCAAATATTATTTTAAAACTTATAAGACTTTATTCAGAATTTTGACAATATAAAAACATATTGTTTTAATACAAAAATTTTATTTTTAAATTTGTTTAACTTGTTTAGAATTGAAAAAATAAATAAACTTGTTAAATTGATTTGGTAGTCTTTACGATTTTGTTAAAAAAAAAAAAGAAAATTTAAATTTTGGAAATTCAATAGCAAAAATGCAAAAAATTTAATTATTTAGTTTCTGTTACTATATCTCCAAATTTAACAATTAATTTAAACACTTAATATAATAATTAATATAATAATATATTATTAATTTTTATGTAATTACGTATTTTTTGTGAACAATATAACCATCCAAATATAACCTTTTCCGTAATAATTAATTTATCAATTCTGTATACGTTGCAATTAATATAATAATTATTATATTAATATTTAATATATTATTATGAATTTTTAAGTGTATTTCTCAATAATAAAATCTAAACTTTCCCGTACTATAATTAATATATTAATTCTTTATACTAGAAGAACATTTTATATTTTTTTAATTAATTATTTTTCCAGTTCTATGCTCTGACTTTTTAATTTAGAAATTTTTTATTTTAATATATAAGTAGAAAGTATCAAGAAATTTAAGGGAAATATTAATTATAAACAAAAAAAAAAGAAAACAAATTAATTTATTATTGTTTTATAGTTATTTTTCAAGTTAATATATCGGCATTTATAATGTTTTCTTTTGAAAGTTTTTAATTAATTCAGGTCTATTTAAGTATACTTAATATTGTATATAATTTTTGTTTTCTTTAAATTTATTTAGTATATAAATATATATTGTTTTTAAACATTTCTTATTTTATATTATATTTTAAATAAAATATTAATTATTATAAATTACGAATAATTTGTAGTTCTTTTTGGAAAATATTTGCCACGTTTTTTTTTTTTTTTTTTTATTTAATAAATAATTGTTTATTTATTAACTTAATGAATTTTTATTATTAATTTTCAAGAAAATGAAAAATTTTTTAAATACTCATATAATAAAAATTAAATATAATAAAAATGTTGCCAATTATACTTTGATTGTCATATTTGTTGTTTTTATTAAATTGTTATTAATTAAATAAATAATATAAAAAAAAAAAAATTATAAGCAAAACGATAAATGTTTTTTTTGTTTTTGTAAAAAAATTTAATGCAATTTATTTATATAAATTGGAAAATTGTGTATTAATGTATTAATAAATTAATAATTTAATCAGTTTTATAAAACTTCCACCTGTGAAAAACCTTAAATGATGTTGACTCATTTATTTACAAAATATTTAATATTAAAATTTCAGGATTGTATAATTTAATAAAATTATAAGCCAACTGAATAGTTTTCTTATGTATTTCACCTTACTGATTAAATCTTAAAAAATAAAAAAAATAAAAATATAAAGGAGTATAACTTAATTATGTAATTCATATTTGCAATCTTTTTTTTTATTAATTAATATAAATTACACATAACTATTGGATTTGGACTTTATACTGTTTTATTACAATATTAACATTTATTTTCCGTCTAATAAATTTAAAAGGTTTACTTTAAACATTTATTAGCATGTAGTATTAATAGATACATCTAAAAAGAACAATAACTATAGTTTAATTTTATAAATATTCGATCCACAATGATGATAAAAAAAAAAAGATAAAGAGAGGTTAATGAAAAGAAAAATAGCCTTTTTGTATAATTACCTATACTTCAAACAATTAAAAATTTAACTTAAAAAAAAAAAATAAAACAGAAACAAAAAATTTAATTTTCTTGAAAATTTGTATGCTTGGGAAAAATACATTTATAATATTTAATTCATTATTTGACATTATTAATGATTTTTTATTTGATGGAAAATATGTTATTAATTTTAATTTGTTTTTGTTTTTTTTTTTTATATATATATTTCAATATTTTGATATTCACAGCTAAAAGATGGCAAATTTTATTAATGATTTTAATTTTAATATAATATATTTAATTTATATTAATTTTCTATAATTTTTTATATTAATTTTATTTGTTTTTTTTAACTAATTTTATAAATAATTTTTATTTTATTTTTTTTTGTTTTTTTTTTGTATTCTAATTATTGTTTACCCATACGTTTTGTATATATATATATATATATATATTTTTATTTTATATATTATTATAATTATTATAAATATTATATTAATTATATGTTGTATATACATATAATATATTTTATAGGTTATTATAGGTATGTATTTATAGGTTTTTTACTAATATATAAATTATAAGGTCTAAATTTATAAAAAAATTCACATAAGAACACACATACGAGTATTTTTCGATTTTTTTTTTTTTTTAATTTTTAGCTTAAAATTTTTTATTTTTATTTTTTTTTTTTTTTGTTTTTTATTTGTTTTAATTAAATTATTTTATTGATTCATTTTTGTATTTCAATATTTGGTTTCACATTTCAAAAAATTACATCTAACATCACATTTATTAGATTATATCTATATTTTTTGGTTTTTTTTCTTTTTTTTTTTTGTATTTAATTTTTTTTAATGGTTTTTATATAAATAAATATATATTTTTGTTTTTTTTTTATTGAATTTTATTTATGATTATATTCTTATTAATATAATGTTTCTTTGTTTTTTTTTTTTGTTTTTGTTAATTTTAAAATTTATTCAATTCTACTATTTTGAATTTTTTAACCGTTTCTTCATTTATTATTGGCTAGTAATATTAATTTTAATTTCAAATTTATAATATTAATTTTACAATTTTTTATTTTTTTATTAATTTTTTGGTTTTTGAATTAATAATAAATATCTATATTTTCTTTTTTTCTTTTAAATTACATGTTACACGAATTTTAGATTTGATTATGCTGGATTTCGTCGAAATATAGTTTTGTTTTTCGCAAAATTTCAAAAAGAAGCGTGTTTGTTTTCCGAAAATTTTATGTTATTTTGTTTTTTTTTTTTTTTTATATTTTATTATAATGTTTATTAGTATATTTCGAACAAAATACAAAATCTTTTGTGTTGAAAATACATATATTATGTACCTCAATTCGCTATTAACTGTTTACACGTATTTATTAAATGTATACGTAACAGTAAAATATTTTAAATAGTTTTTTTTTCTTTTTATTTTTTAATGGATTTTTTTTTTTTTAATTTCGAGAATGAGAGATCCAAGATTCTTAACAATTTAATGTTTGTTAAGTTTTTGTTTTTTTTTTAAATTAATTAATTTAATTCCATACTAATGAAAATATATTTTAAAAATATTTTTTTTTTTGTTTTTTTTTTTAAACAAAACAAATTATTAATTTACTATAATAATAATATAATTAAACATGAAATAACTATAAATTGATTTTGTTATAATAACTTATAATAGAGAATATAATATAGGTACTAGATTTATTTTTTTTTTTTTAAATTAATTGTTTCTTTTTTGTAACAAATACGATATAATAACATTTTAATGAAGAATTTTCTAATAAACCAATTGGTCCACAACTATACGATATTTTTTTTTGTGTTTGATAAAATATGTTCTTTGATCTTTTTAATTTATAAAAAAAATTATAATATTTTTTTTTTTTTTTTATAATAATATTTAATAAAATAATAATGTTATATTGATTAAATCCAAAAACAAAAAAAAAAAAAAAAATAAATTTTTGTGAAAATTATTGTATTTAAAATGTATTTAAAATTTTATTAACGGCAATGAAATTAATTTAAAGTGAAAACACATTCAAGCGATAGGTAAATAACTGTTGTAAAACAAGTCATCGCGGCGATAGGTCAATAACTGTTGTTAAACACATCATGTATTATAATTAGAATACTCATAACAAAAGCCAACACCGGTTGGAAAATTTATATTTTCTGTTTTTGACAAATTTTGACATTCACAGCTTTTTCGCCGCGAATTTTTTGATACTATTGTGTTTCATTGACGAAATTCGTTCACCACGCTGAATATGTTTTCTTTCACCTTTAACCAGTTTAAATAAGTAGAATTATTTGTGTTCAAGCTTTGATTAAAAAAACCAAAGTTTTGAAATATTTTAAAAACATATTTTTTTTAGCAACATTTTTTTTGTTAAAATTTAAAAAAAAAAAAAAAAAAAAAACAAAACAAAATACCAAAATTATTAAATTTTAAATATTTTTTGATAAAATTTAAAACAAGAAATATTAATAAGGGAAGAACGGACATTTTATATAAAATATTTTATTTAAATTGCACTAATCTTATAAATTTTGTAAAATTTCGTTTCGTTTTGTTTTTTTTTTTTTTTGTTTTTTTATTTGTGCTTTCAAATTCAAAAGGTATTTTTTTTTTTAATGCTTTAAGTAAATACTAAAAAAGTTTTAATTATACATCAGTAGCTATTTTCTCTCTCTTTAATGTAATAAATGGTTTTAATTGCCTAAAAATTTGTTTTTGCTTTTTTTTTTTCAATAATTTAAGAAACCAATTATTTTGAGCAAAAAGGATTTAATTATTATTTTTTTTCTTTTTTCTTTTTTGTTTTATTTTTTTTTTTTTTATTGTTCGATCTTTTTTTTTTTTTTAGGTTAAAAAAAAACAAAACAAAAATAACTGTCATTGGATAACGAAAATTTAGCGTGAAAAAAATTTAAACAATATTATTATTATTTTGTTATTTTTTTTTTTTTTTCTTATTTGATTATTAATTCATCGGTTGTATTGATTGTGACAACATACATATAATTATAAGTATATGTATGTATGTATGATTTATTTAAAATATAAAATCTCCACAATCCATTGCATAATCAAAATCTTCACCACCCAAATCTTCAACACCATTATGCCAATCAAATGCTCCAATATCTGTATGATAAACACCACCACCAATACTTGTTTCAATTAAATTAGTACAATGAGTTGTAGGCAAAGCATGTAAAGTAAATGTATCTTCACATTGAGACCACGTTAAACCTAGAATTTAAAAAAGAAAAAACAAATAAAATGTGTAAATAAAAATGTAGATGTAACAAATTATTCTTATTATTATTTTTTTGTAAATAGTAATTTAATTTAAATTTATATTTTTTTTTTATATTTTAAATTTTGTTGCAAAACATCATGATTGAATTAATTTTTTTCATGTCAATTTTAAATGTCAATTTTAAATGTCAATTTTGATTGTTCTTCCTTTTCACAGTTAATTAATTTTATATTTGCTTTAAATTAATGTTTCTAAAAAATACAAAAAAAAATATCATTAAAAATTATTCTTATGATGAATCACAAAATATGGATATTAAGATATCGGAATGATTTTTTCACAAAACAATTACATATCTATAATAATACCCATATATTATTATAGTAAAACGCTCTGATAATATACGTGCAGTATCTAAATCCAGAAAAATTTTAAAATATTTTTCCTTTGAAATATACCAATGAATAAAACTGAAAAACAAAAATAGAACTGAAGGAAGATTATCTCAAGACTATAGAAATCATAAAATGGGAGTGTTCAGAAAGAAAAATTTAATGGAGCGTTTAATATTTAATGGACCTCTACTTGCTCAACTTTTTCATTTGTATGTTATTGAATAAAAACCGCTATAAACAAAATATTTCTAAACTCTAAGAAAACAAGAATTTTACTATTGTAATAGAACTAGCTGGGTTACTCAGCTTTGCCCGAAAAAGTGAAAGTTTTTGAATTCTGTTTTCGAACAATCAATCAAACTGTAAAAGTAAGGCAACAAAAAGATTAAATAAAAAATAAATAGGACCCTCGTGACGCAATGCTTTAATAGAACTTTAATCACAGAGTTTATCACATTCAGTTTTTTAAGACCGTAAATTCGTCCTGCAAAATTGAACAGAAATCGGAACCAAAACTTTTTGAAAGCCCGTCACTCCAAATCGGCTTAATATATTTCAACTAAATTTACTCGTTAAACCCCTTAAGCTGAGAAGAACAAATGTGAAAATTTTTAAGTCAATCGATCGAACCATTTAAATAGAATAACTGTTAACAGCTTTAATAAGCCGTCGTAACGCAATAAATAAAGAACCGAAACGTGACATAGCCTATAACTCCTTTCAGGCTCCTAAAAATGTGCTGCAAAATTTGGTGCATCAACTGCATCAACTTTATCAATGCAACATAGTATGAAACATGATATTGTCAGCTTACAATTTTCAAATTTAAACCAGACTAATCAAGTCCAAAATGCTACCTATATAGTATATTATATCTGGAATAATACGTATTTAAAGATACAGCCCTGTCTTCGAAATTCTAATTGAATTCACTTACATATTTCATTGAAAAGTAAAAATAATTGTCAAAAAATTTAATTTAGTTTTAAATTTTAAAGCGTTCAACAAAAATATATTTTTTAAAGGAAAATTTCTTTAAAATAAATTAATCTATGATTAATGATCGAATAATTGTTAATCTTGAATCGATTGATAAGTTATTAACTTTCAATATGTATTGTTAATTTTATTATTAATTTTTTTTCCTAGAATCGTTTTATCATATTTTGTTATTAAGTTACTCATCAAATTAATTTATTTTTTTTTTTTTTTTGCATTTATTATTAATTTATTTTTTTTAAATGAAAAAAAAAAATATGAAAATTTCATATCCGAAAAATGAAAACATTGCCAAAAAAACAAAAGATTTATAAAATAAACGAGATAAAAAATGCACCAAAGCATAAAATCGATTATGAATAATGGGAAAATCATTCTTTATATATTTCATTCCGTTCTTTTTCGTTTTTTTTCTTGTTTTATTAAAAAAAAAATATAAAAAATATAATTTACACGATAAAAATAAATTTAAACAATGAACAATAAGTACCTACGCTTATAAAATAGCAACATATTTTAAGCGTATTAAAATAAATCTCTTAAATGAATTGAAAAAAAAAAACGATGAATATAAAAAAAATTTAAAATAAAAATGGTTTGTGAAGCCTATGCCTACAATTTTTTTTTTAATTTTTTGGTAAGAACTTAATCAAATTATTTAAACAGTATTAAAAATTGTAAATTTAATATATTAAAATAATAATAGAGGTTGTTATCATCAATGAATGTAACCTTTCAATTAATATTAGTATATAACAAATCGATTATTCGATATTTTATTTCTTTCATATCAAAAAATTACAAACCCGTTCGACTGAAGTTATACTATTACTCTTTCAATAATTCGATTAGAGGAATAATTTTACTCAACTAATGCCAACTTTCCATTTAATAATCCATTAATTTAAAAGAAGGTTGCTTTTGGAAACTCTAAAATTTCTGTGTGACATCTATGTTACAGTGTTTAAAATATACTATTACTCTGATTACCATATTATCTTCTCAAGTTTTTTCATTATTTTAAAATAAAACAAGGTAGAATGTAAACCAACGGGTTTTAAAAGCGCACATTTCCAAAACTCAATACAAACTGTTTAGAATTGTGACTTACACAAAAATTTGAAAATTTCATATAAGAAAAAATGTGAAAATAGAACATTTTTGAAATTTTGAGGGGCTATAAGTCCGGAATCCTATATAACTAAGAAAAGCCGTTAACACACGTAAAAATATATTATTGAAGCTTTAATTTTTATATCTTGCCGAAGTAAAATTTGTACAGATGCCTAAGTTACAGGTGTCTAAAAATAGCAAATTTTCAATTTTTGAGGCGTAATAACTCTTAAAGAGGGGGTGTTACCAAAAAATTTTCTGAGGAAACTTATACTAATTCTAAAAGTTCTTTCTTGTCTCAAAATTTCAGGTTCCTATTTAAAGGGGTGCCGGAGTTATGAAAAAAGAAATTTCATGCAAAATGTGGTTTTCGCATAACGGTAAATTTAAATAGTAAATTACAAAATATTACATAATTTTGATATTGTTTTATATAGATAATAAAAATTTCGATCTTCTGGCGGTTTTAGATTGCAAAATTATTACGCAGAGCCCGAGATATATACATCTGAAAATGGGGCTTTTTTGCAATTTTGAAGAGCGGCAACTTTGGAACCCTTTACAATTAAAATAAACCTTTAACACACGTAAAAATATATTATTGTAGCTTTAATTTTTATATCTTGTAGAAGTAAAATGTGTACAGGTTCTTAAGTTACAGGTGTTTAAAAATAGCAAATTTTCAATTTTTAAGCCTAATAGCTCATAAACAGGGGGTGGTCCGAAAAAATTTTCTGAGCAAACTGATACTAATTCTAAAAGTTCTTTCTTTCCTCAAAATTTCAAGCTTCTATCTAGAAGCGTGCCGGAGTTATGAAAGTAGAAAAATCATGCAAAATTTGGTTTTCACATAACGGTAAATTTAAATACTAAATTTAAAAAAATTGTATAATTTTCATATTAATTTACAAAGATAAAAGAAATATCTGTCGAATGACGTTTTCAGATTGAAAAAATCTTAAGCAGAACATAAGATATATGCATTTAAAAATAGGGCTTTTTCAAAGTTTGAGGGGCTGTAGCTCCGTAATAGGGGGGGGCTACATGAAAAAGTTGTTCCACAAAATTATTTTTTTTATGAGACCTACCTATGGTTAAAATTTGTTTTCTCTATCTTTAACGGTGTAGAAGTTTTGTAAACAGACGGACGGACGGACGGACGGACGGACGGACAGAGTGAAACTAATAAGCACATTTTTTCAAAATTTTTTTGGAAATGTGCTAAAAATTGTATGTCAGCTACTTCAATTTAAAAAAAAAATCAGCTGTCTCCACCACAGGACCGACCGCCACTACACAAAAAGTACAATGCCAAAATTTATAGATTTTTTACATAATAATTTATATCAAAGCAAAATAACTTCTAATAATTTAATAACATTTTGTTTTATTCAATAAAAATAATTATATGCAATGAAATCGTAAAATAAATGTACATTCATTCATACATCCATTTATTATTATTATTATTGTAATGTAGATACATGATTTTTTTTTCATTCAAAAAATAATATTAAAAGTAAAAAATAATAAAAACTGTAAACAAATACAAAACAAACATAAGATTAATATTAAATCTGCTAACAAAAATTTTACCGTTTTAATTTTATGTCATCAACAAATGAATAATATGCATTGGCATAGATATAATGTATAAAATATTATAATAATAATAGAGGTATGTATAAAAATTTTTAGAGATATAAAAACAAAACAAAAAAAATTGTTCATATAAATTTATATGGAGTGTTACGTATGAAATTTGGACTTAGAAAAAAAATTAAATAAAAGTTAAAGTTAGTCGGATCAAAAAATGTTGTATGGCAAAGTTGTTCCTCTTTACTTGTGTAACAACTTTTTCTTAATAATTTTTCTCACAAAATTTTTCTGTTACGAAATATTCGTAAAAAACTTAAAAAGTACACTAGTAAACTACCACTTGCGGTTGTCCGATTTGCTCCAAAAGCTTATCAATCTGAGATATTTACGTCAAAACCTTAAATATGAAATTTCAAAAAATTCCGCTCAGTTGTTTAAGCTGTACACGTGCCCGCAGACATACCCACACACGCACCCACACACACACACAGACGGACATCATGCTGAAAATTTTTTTACAGCCTTCTCCACACCGGAGTAGTGCATTTTTGCGAAAATCTCGGGTACAAATTTTTAGTATGAAAACAATACCCACCATACATTAATGTCTTCCTGTCGGGATTCTGCCGGTTAAAAAAACTCCGAACTGAATATGTGTACCTATGATCATATATTACTTTACCGAAGATGAACTGCCCTGCCAACCCTTTACAGATCTTTAATTTCTTAGCGGAGATGGGGCTGACATAATGTTATAGGGGGAGGTGAAATCCACATATATACACACTAATCGTGGGAGCACAACCAATATCAGAAGATCACAGTGTTACTTATACCCCTTAAATAATCTAAACTAGTCAATCCTAATCTACTCTAACCTTTGTTCAAAATAATTTCAAACTTGTCAAGTGTACTTGCTCTGTGCTGCAAAACATTCGACTTACAGATTCGAACTTATCATCTAACGATTAAAACCTCAAAAAAGTACGAGAAGCTATTAAAAATTTCATATAAAGTACCCATACACATTCGTTGCATTGTTGCGTTTAAAGTCAATTAAAAGTATTTTAAATTTTGTTACCAAAAAAGAAAATAAATAACTAAAAAACAGAACTAAGAGCTTTAAAGAAAATATCTAATTGCCAATTTTGAGTTAATTAATTGATTAATAATATGAAATACATTGCAATTTACAAATTGGATAATTACTCACTTATTGGAATGATGGGATTATAAGGATTCCTTCTACATATAAGAATAGTATAGAAATTTAAATAGAGAAATAGAATCCAAACCCCTTAGCAGACAAAATGATTATTCGTTTTTGTTATTTAGTATAGTATAAAAGCGGAAAATTCTTTGGCAATATCTTCGTTGGAAACAGGAGTTATAGCTACCTGGTACACTCATGTGCCACGGTATCTAATACATAAATAAAATATCTTCTTCAATTCTTTCTCTATTAATACGTTTCCTCATTTTAACATATTTTTTTGATTGAAAAAATTATTTTAAAAATTTATAAAAATTCTTAGAAAGCTTATGTTAGGTTAAAATTTTCCCCCAAACCAGCCTATCGAGATTTTTTTCTTATTTTTTATCATCTCAAGGTTTAAAGATATTTTCACACATAAAAATTTTACCTCAAAATGAAACACTCTGAAAAGTTATTTTTTGAAAATATTGCGAATCAAATGATATTTAATTCAAATACTTTTTTCAAACACTCAAAACAACTTCCAATATAATTAGATTCAAATATATAAATATATCACTTTTGAGCATTATATATCACCTTCACCTAATTCTATGACAACAACCATTTATAACTTCCTTAGATTCAGTTTTCATCAAATTTTTCTTATATTTTTAGGATGTGTCAAGAGTTAATAACTTTTATATTTTAATCAGCGAATTTATTTTAACTTATTAGTTTTCAGCATCATATAATAAACCAAAATAGAAAAAAAACTAAGCTAGTATAAGATTAATTCAAAGTGATACCAACAAAAAAACAAAAAGAAAAAACAAAAAATAGGAAGTTGTATCTGAAAAGAAAAATCTATTAAATAATCGTTTAAGATAAAGACTAAAAGGAGACCTTTTTAGTAATTTCACCCTTTATTCAAAATTTGAAGAAACCAAAAAAAAAAAAACAACAAAAGTTCAATTAAAAAAAAAAAAAAAACACTTTCTTATTTTCTATCCATTGCAATATTACAAAGAAACTTTTCAATTCAAAATATCGGGTTTATCTTAAAGTACACTTTCATTCATTATTCTCTTGTGTTTTCGACCTTTTTTCAGAACCTGGTTGAACATAACAATATACACAATACAAAACAAAAATATTATTATACATATACACACTAATCGTGGGAGCGATTTATATTTTTTTTTTAAAATACATCGTATTCTATTTGATTATTACAGAATTCGAACAAGAAAAATTTTGATCCTTTTTTTCTCTTTTGTCCTTGAAAATAAAACGTAATACTTTTCTTTTCAATATTTTATAGAATTGTTGGTATTATTTTTGTTTTATTTTTTTTTTTTTTTAAAACGGAAGTGTTATTTTTATATTCCCAAAGCGATAACCTGAAAATCACATGCAAATTGACCCTATTAGAAAGAGACAACAAACAAAAAAAAAAAAAAAATAATATTATATAGAATAGAATGAAAAACTATATTATTTTAAACGTAAACAGGATTCTTTTAAAAGATTTTTTTTGAAATTCTAATAAAATTATATTGAAGAAACAGAGAGAAACATTTTCAAACAATTATATATGTATATACAATATAATATATATATAACATGTATTTTACTTGTACATTTTCTTTATTTTTATCCCATTAAATTCCTTAAATCTGACGGGAGATAATATTATATTTTGTTACTGGGTTTAAATAAAGTTTTTATCCTTATAGTAAAGAAATTTATCGAACAGAAAAAAAAAAAATAAATATTTTTTGTAATAACAATTTGTATTGATTTTCAAAAATAAAAAAAATTTTACTTATGAAAAATTTAAATTTTTTTTACTCTAAAAAAATTTAAAAAAAAATTTGTATATTATGTAAAAAATTTTATTCATGAATATTGTAATTAATTTAATATAGAGAACTATAATAAATGTAATAATAGACAAATAAAACCAAATACAAGCAGTTAAAGTTATATGTGCCACTGTACAAAGATTAACCATAGATAAATTTTCTTATTTATTTATTTTTAATAGTGCAAAAGATATAATAGTTAAAAAATAGTATATAAAAGAAATTCTTTCAGTTATAAATTGCGTATCAATTTTATTTCATTTTCAAAATCACCTATTCCTCAGCTGCAATTTAATTTAATACATTTTTCTCTTATTTTTTAACATTTTCGATATAATTATCTAAATATAACCATGTGTACATATTAGTGGGAATATATACCAAGTACATATTAGTGGGAAAGCTCATAACTTCAGCTAGCTGACGATACTTAAACGAATTTTGTTGTTATACAGGGGCAAAAATGTTATTATTTCTTTAAAAAGATAACGAAATTACTTCGAAGGGGGTTATCTCGGAAACCTTTTGAAATAGATCCCGAATTCCTAAAAAAAGGTAACAAAAGTGATGCCTTAAACTACCGACCAATCACCATTGCTTTGATTTTTTCCAAAGTGATGGACATATTGATGAACAAAAGATTATTGAGATATTTGGATAGCGTGCTCTTCTTAAACGATCACTAATACGGCTTTAGAAGCCAACGGTCAACTGGTGATCTTTTTACTTGCCCGTGTGAGAAGGTCAACACCAACATCTATAGCTCTGGTGAGTCCGAAGTTATAGCTCTCGATATCTAAAAGCCATTGATCGTATATGGCATTCTGCACTTTTGAGCAATTGTCAAGCCATTGGTTTGGGTGGACCCCTTTGTGCATGGATTGAGGACAATCTCAAATTATCTTTTCGTGTGAAGACTTCATATTACCGAAGAGATTCTAGAAAAGATTGTGAACTTGGGGAATATGAAAATAAGACCAAAATTTTAAAATTGATTGTTTTTTTTCAAAAATAATGATATTCTTATACATATATGTTTAACACATTAAGACGTATTAATTGAAAATAATAAAGATTATTGTGGGAAAATAATAAGCTTATTTGGATGACTGTATTTATCTTGTCAGATTAACACATTACTGGCAAAATCGGTTTAGGTAATATATGGTAATTAATATGAACTTTTGGAACAAATCTTGAACAACAAGTAAAAATATGGGACAGAAATAAAAACAAAATACAATAAAAAAAATACTTACATAAAAATACTTACATAAAAAAAAGCAACTATAACCTAAGGGTAGTCCAAAACTCGTACTATATTTAACAGCCTTTTTATTTATATTTTTTTTCTATTTTTATAAGGCTTTGAACTAAAAAGGGTGTTAAATATTCCTTATATAGATCCTAATCATATCACTAACCTCTATACCAAATTTCATTCTAATCGGATAAGAATTATATGAATTATGCTAGTAAGTGCTAGTAAGTTTTTACGTACGGAATTTTCAAAAAAAAAAAAATATTTTTTGTTTGTTTTTTTGTATTCAACACCCTTCAAAACGTCCAAAAAATGAATTTCATCGAAATCTACTTTTTGTTTTCGAAAACCCATCACAACATACTCAAGTATTTATATTAAGAGTAATATATTTTTCCAAATTTGCAATTTTCCTATGCAAAGTCAAATAAACCTGTATTTTATTAATTTTTAATTAATTATACAATAAATATTTTAATGTATTCCTTGAAAAATAAATTTAATTGATTCATATTTTAAGTATTTTATGTTTCTTTATTTATAAATACTTTATAAAATGTTTTACTTTTTTAATTAATAATAAATTTTCGCTTATTAATAATTTATTACCTAAGTACTATTACTCAAAAAAAATGATTGCAAATAACAATTTTTAATTATCGAATAACAAAAGCAAAAACAAAAAACAAAATTGCATAATAAATATAAACAACATTTTATGAATTTTTTTTTTTTTTTTTATCGAATGAGCAATTTAAAAATTGCAATTTATTTAAATGACCTTCAATATTTTTTTTATTAATTTTCATTTAAATTAAATATGTAAAGAATATTGGAAATGTATTGCTATTCAATGAATATAACCTTAAAAACGAAAAGAATTATTTTTATAGTAGTTATATTGAACCAGATAATGCGTACATACGTATGAGATGTACGTTTATATAGTAAATATTATAATATGTATAATTTGGTACAATTGTACAATTTTTTATCATAAAAAAAAAATTTACTTGAAAAAAGTTTTGGAAAACCATGCTTTTAAAAAAAAAAAAATTATTTGAAGCTTATTAAGGGATTATCCCAAACGTGTTTGAAAGAAGGTGTGCAATGTACTCAAATAATGAGTTATAAATGTACTCAAATAATGAGTTATAAAGAAAATACTTTCTTCCAAAAAAAAAAAAGGGAAAAATATCGATTAATCAGAAAAATAATAATGATCGTTTATTTTGCAGTTTATTTTTTAATTTGAACATTATCATAAATTTTTTTATTTATTGTAACTAACTAGTTTGGTTTAAATTTAACCCTCTAGCACTCGCGTATAGATCTTCTTGACACAAAATCTATTTTAGAAGAAAATAACTATTAACATTGAGTAAAGATAATAGAAAGAGAGCCAATTTCATATATAAACTTTTTTACTATATGAAATATTTTTGAGAAAAATAAAATTTCTTTAATAATTTAATAGTATTAGTGGACATTTTACTACTCTACTTTATTTAAAAAGATATTTTATTTTGTTAATAAATAATAATGTATGTATAGGTACACACTTTTTGTAATAATATTATATACACACATATTTCTTAAGAAATAAAATTTTAAAGCAAATATACAATCAATGCACACAGCAACGCACACGGTAATAATATATACACACGATACATAGCCATTATTTTTCTAAAAAATAAATATACGTACATGATCAAGCAAACTCAAATTATAATATTTATAAGAAGAATATCTCCGAAACTTTTGGAACCTTTTAAATAGCCCTGACCTTTGTTGATTACTAATAAAGTTTTTTGGTTTTTTTCCAGCTATATGATTATTTTTTTTTTTAGAAAAATTGACTTTGAAGAACCCTCTTGAAAAGTTTTTCAAGAAAAAAATTTTAATTTTATATTTTGAAAATATGGAAAATTTGGGATGTTTCATAGTACATAGTACATAGTACAGCAACATAGTACAGGTCTGTCATAACTTTTATAAAATACTTTTTTAAAAATAAAAAAAATACTATATTTTTCAAAACTGCAAAATTTGTATTTCTAGTAAAAATCGTAAAAATTGTAAAAATTTTCAAAATATTAGATAAGGCAACATTTTTGATTAATGATTAGTGATTATAGTGATTAGAGATTAGGTACTAATAAAGTTTGCAAAATTATGAATGCATACATTCTTTACCCATATACATAGGCATATGCATTATCATATGAATCAATATAATTATAATATGAGTTCGCCTAATCATATACGTAATATATTTATTTTTTAAATTTTATATTTTAGAAAATATATAATGGCTATATGTATCGTGTCACGTGAGTATATATTATTGCCGTTTGCGTTGTTGTGTGCACTGTATGTATATTTGCTTTAAAATTTAATTTTTTAAAGAAAAATATATATGTATAAACGAGTGTGTAATGTGTATATAATATTATTACGAAAATTGTGTATGTATATATTATTATTTATTTCCAAAACAAAATCTCTTTTGAAATAGAGTAGAGTAGTAAAATGTCCACTAATACTATCATGGAGTATCAAATGATTGAACAAATTTTATTTTTCTCAAAAATATTTTATAGTAAAAAAGTTTATATGAAGTTGAGCCTCTTTCTATTTTCTTTACTCAATGCTATTAATTATTTTTTCTTAAGCATTATGTTCTTTATTTTTCCAGTAGCTGAGTTTTAATATTTTCTGATACAATAACTGTAATTTTCCCGTTGAGTTTTTGAGAACTTTACTAATATTAATTGCAAAATTTACTGAAATCATTATTTGTTCTTATTTTTAATTTTCTGTTCTAAACACTATGTACCTTTGAATTAAAGAAATGCTGATTATTAAATTTTACATAAGACTGTAAAGTTTCTTGAATTTTGGTGTACTTTTACAACAGCTTCAATAAAAAATGTCAAAAATCAAATAATCAATAATATTATGTGCAAAATATTTTATGAATGTTTTTATTTTGACAATTTTTTTATTTTTTCTTTTTTGTTAAAATTTATTTATAAATTAAATATAATAAAAAAATGTTTTATTATTTGTAAAAAAAAAAATTTATATTATGTGAAAAAAAAAATTATTCAGATGATATCTAATGTTATTAACGCTTACTTATGTAGTTTTAAGTTTGGGTCAATATGACCCGAGCTCGATAACTTATGAAAAAAATATTTCACGAGTACTGTAGGGTTAAACTAAGTCTGAAATCATACTAACAAATTGGATATTAGTGTTTTCCTCTATTCACAATTTAAATTTTTTTTTTTTTTAATTAAAACATATAGTGTTTGAGCATTATAAAATACTTAGCATGATATATATAACTCTAAAGCATTAGTTTATATTTTTTTTAATAAAAAAAAATAAACAAAAGGTTATTTGTGTTAAAAATGATTTAATTCGAGTACAGTAAATATTATCTTGTTAAAAATGAAATAAAAACCCTTTCTCTTGACCTAAAATTAAGTCATTTTCAATGTAATCATTATTCTTTTGTATTAAATTAAATCTTTATTTTTCTTTTATTAAGTAATTTAAACATCAAAACTTTGAATATTTGCACCTATTATAACTGATTTCAACCATTAAAAATTTTAAATATCTTTAACAAAAATATACATTTTATTAAAACTAATAAAATATTGTTTTATATAATATTATGTAATAGGTATATAACAAATTTTTTTTTTTAATGCATTTTATAAAACTGTCACATAAATGTGGACAGAAAATTACACAGCCTTTCTTGCTCAGGCTTGGCTGTAAATGTCGTAAGGAGGAATAACTCTTATGAAGTGTGTGGGTTTCGAACCCACACTTCCTCGGTGTTTATAGCCTATTTTATACGCTCTTACCCACTAGGCCAACGAGTCCCCTATATAACAAATTTTGCCAAAGAACTTTTTATATATATATAACCTAATAACACTATGGTCTTATCCCATTAACATTTTGTTATACAAATTAATTTCCTTATACGGAATTAATTTTAAAAGATAGATCTATTATGTATATAGTAAATTATTAAATAAAATTAAATTTAACTATGAATAAATATTAAGTTAAATACAAAAATTTTATTTTTCAGTATTTACATTAAAGTGAAATCTTATAAGGACTTTATTAGTAGATTTTTAATGAATGAGTTAAATTAAAGGAGGAGATTTTTTTTTATTTAAAGAGCGTTCTCTTTTTAGTTTTAAACTAATTATATTATATTATATATAATTTATAAAGTTTAAATTGCATGTATCATTTTTTGACGTATTCATATTTAAGATATATTCAGTGGAACTGAATTTAAGAGGAACTGAGTTTAAAAGTTAAAGTTTTTTGAATACGAGAAACTTGAAAACATTGAAAATTTTTCAAAATTAAGATCAATAATTTTACGACTTTAAAAAAAAAAATTTGAATGAAAATTACACATTTAATTTCAAAAAGCATGTTTAGAATGAAATGTTGCTATTTAAATTGGTGCTATATTATTATTGTTTTACCTTCTCCGAAGTTTTTTAATGTAGAAATGAGTAATTCATGCATTTTTTAATAAAACTCAAAAATGTAACCTATAAGTATGCAATTTAAATATTTGTGTTAAAATTATTTTCATTTTTTAATGACAACGGGGTTTCGGTAGCCTAGCGGGTAGGCGTATAACGTATTAACCGAAGGAGTGTGGTTTCGATCCCTGCACAGGTCGTAAGTGTTTTTTCTTTACATACCCCCCTTACGACCAAATATGATGTAAATATATAGTAGGTATATAATATAAACAAAATAAATAATATTATAGTGTATAATTTAATAATAGTATAAAAACCTATAATAGCCTTTAGTAGCCGATGGTTCAATAATAATGCATTACATTTATGTATGTAATATTAATATAAATAAATAAATAAATCAATAATGACAACGAAGGGCTTCAGTTTCCAAAGGTTTAACCATATGGTTTATTAATCGAGAGAGTGTGGATTCAAATTCTCCCCATGTAGAAATTATTTTTAATTGAAAAAAAAAATACCCTTTCTACCAAATAAAATATTAATATATAATATTTTTATTTATTTATTTATTTTTTTTTTCTTTTTTTTTATTTATTTATTTATTCAATTACAACTAAACCTAAAAAAAAACATTACAAAAAAATGGTTATATTTCTTAAATTAATTATTAGTGTTCAACCTATTATAACTTTAGTAGCCGATGTTTTTGTAATATTAAATAATCTTATCTGATATAATATATTATTAATATAAAAAAATCAATAAATGAATGACAAATATTTGAAATAAACAAAAATAGAAAATATAATTTTACAAAATTTTCTTAACAATATTTTATTGAGCTTTCAAAATAATGAGACCTAATAATTAAATTATGAGTTTCTAACTAAATTTAACAAAAATTTTATGATTCTTATACACATTTTATAAATACTTCCATTTAAATAAAATTATTATAGAATTAAAAATTTTTTCTTTACAGATATGTAATATCACTTTATTATTATTAATATTATAGTCTTTTATTATTTGAAGTTATCTTAAGGTTAAGTGAATTGTTTACATTTCAATTCCTAAAGCAAGTAAAAATAGATTTTCTGTTTTCAGTCTATTTATTAACTTATCAATTTTCTTATTTTTCTTAACTGCAACATTTGCAAAGACTCAGAAAAAGATTTAAAATTATTTTACTATAATAATTTTATTTATTTTCAAAAAAGTTACTAGAACATCACAAATAATATAAGACTTAATATTTTTACTATAGATACGATATAATAAATAATAAATATATATAAAATAACAATTAAAGAAGATAAAAAATTTTAAATGCAAACGAGCACATAAAAATAAATTAAATCAAGTTTTATAAAGTATAGATACTGCTGCAGATGTTCATAAATTTTAATTGTACTGGAAAAATGAATTAAAGTTTTCTTCATTTCTCTATTACTTTATTTCAGGAAAAGCAAGAAAAATTATTTTTTAACAAAAATTAAAACAAAAAAAAAAGAAAATTACAACTAAAAACTATAATTTTTACTATGTAAACTTTTTGTTCTATAACTTTGAATTTTTACAAATTAACTTCGGGATCAGTTAATGCAGTCATAAATCATAAAATAAATATGCAGATCTTCTACAAAAAAAAATATGTATTTAAGGAATACTGTAAAACTAAGAGTTTATGAAGATGCACATTATAGAAATTGAAAAGTTTTTGAGAAGTTATATTCTGGAATTGGATTAGAATTATTTTTTCGTAAAATTTTGTAATTTTGCACAAGATTGAAACAATCCTATTTTTTTTTTTTTAAGCATTACTCTGCCACATAAATGTGGACAGGATATTACACAGCCTTTCCTGTTCAGGCGCGGCTGTAAATATTGTAAGGTAGAATAACCCTTACGACGTGTGTGGGATTCGAATCCACACTACCTCGGTGTTTACAGCGTATTTTATATGCTCTTACCTACTAGGCCACCGAGGCCCCCGTTATATTTATTTTTAATTTATTTTATCTTTAATTTTTACATTTCAACTTTAAAAAATATGCACAGTTGAATTGCATTTTTTCGTCATAAAAATTCAATAAAAGAGTATAAAAAATATACTCTACAATATAAGATCCGTTTAGAACGGCATATTAATATAGAAGCATTAAAAGTCCTACATTTTGAAAATTCCAATAGAAGAAATTAAAAGAACTAGACCACTAGATCTATCGATAAACACAAATCATCTTCACGGAGGTCTACAATTTCAGTAGATCTATAAAAGTTAACGCAAAATTAATGTTTGGTCCTTTAGACTAGTTTTAGTGAATTAAAGTCTCACATAACTGTACCTGTACCTCATATAATACATTTCGATGATTTTAACTATTCTTACCCAAAAAAAAAAACCAAATTTAATTCTCAGCAGTCTTTTTCCGAGAATTTTGAATTAAAATATTCTAATTTTTAATAAATTTGTTTTGTAGAAATTTTAATTTAATTATAAAAATAACTAATTGAATCTGTTGCCGTTATAACGCAATGCAATTTTTGTGTCAAACCGCTAAAGCCTTATTTAACCAAATTAACGCTAATTTTGTAACCCATTATAAAATCCAGAAAAAAATAAATCTATGATAAATGGATCAATTTAATTTAGAATATTTCCATCAATATTGTAAACATTCACACTTAGCACATAATAATAATTTTTATTATAATTGTTGGAACAATATTCATTTTAAAATATAGATTAGGTTTTCAATGCATTTCAAAAATGATTTTTTCTAGATATCGTTTTTCTGGAGAACTTGGTGATCCTAGAATTTCTGTCACTTGACTTTTGCAGATTGAAAAAAAAAAAACTTTTACAAAGAATTTTTTCAGATTTTCATAAACTGGCGAAATATAAAAATGATTCCGACAGACAAAGGCATGGACTGACGTCTTTGACAATTTCACTGAAAGAGTAAAACTAATAAGCAATATTTTCTCAATTAAAATTATTTTAAATAATTGCAAAAACATAAAATTTGAATATATGTATATACCTATACCTTAAATTAAGTTAAAATATTTTAAAATATAATTAATAAGGATTTTAACACTAAATTAGTAACAGTTAAGTGTTTATATAAAAGGGATAAATAAGATAACATGGTTCTAGCTACGAAATTTGCACAAATGTTGGTTTCAAAAACAAAAACTCGGTGCTATTGTGAAATTCTGGAATTCACTACAACAATTGCTTCAAGAAAACTGTTAAAACTTATCTGGGACCCTTTATTTAATAGAAAAAAAAAAACATTCTAAATTTTTGATGTGGAAATTTATAAAAAAAAATTTAAATTGATTGTATTAAAATTAAAATTATTCTATTAAAATTTTACAATGTTTTCAGAAAATATAATAATTATTTTTATAAAATAAAAGAAACTATTCCAAAGTCTTTTCATATTTTTGAAATAAACAGCAACAAGAAAAATTGTAAAATCAATTTAATATACAAGCATTAAATTTATTATTTAATTTTAACTTAAGATAATTTAATATACTTATGTTAAAAACTTTATTTTACATAATAGTTATGACTTGTGACCGGAGTAGATATAGAAAAAAAATGTGAAAGGAATATTTTGTAATTTCAAGTAAATGAAATTATGACCTTATATTATGTATTTTTATTTTGACATTCTGTGCAAAGTGGTATGGGTCGATTTGTTGAATAAAACTATGTTGAAAAACAAAATGTCGGTGAAAAAACTTTGGATTGCAAAAAAAATAAAAATTTGGAAAAAAAAGGTGAAACGCAATCTTTCATGTAATTCGAAAATGATTTTGTTTAACCCAAACAGCATTGTTATATACATATATACATATTCAAATTTAGACCAGTTGTGTAAATATTGCATTATGCCTTTTAATATATATACATATATATATATATTTTTTTTATACCCGTACGATAGGATCGGGTATAATAAAATTACTCCTCCGTTTGTAACACCTCGAAATAAGCGAGCTAGATATACCTTCAAAGGTATGGATCGGATCAGAAAAAAATTCTAAGACTTTTGAGCCATGTCCGTCCGTCCGTCCGTCCGTACGTCAGCACGCTAACTCAAAAACTAAGAAAGCTATAATCTTGAAATTTACACAAAATATTTTGGGAGTAATTTGTAGCTTCCCTATTTTGGTTGAGTTTGGACTAAGCCTTAGGGTAGCTCTCGAACACATAACTTTTAGATCCCCACATTTTTTTTTCAATAGAGCTATGAAATTTGAACTACTGATAGATCTCATAAAAATATTAATTTTATTTTTAATAACTTTTTTTTGTAGCCCCACCCGTTACGGAGCTACAGCTCCCCAAAGGTTCAAAAAAGCTCTATATTTAAATTGTTATAGCACAAGTTGTATAAAGTATATCATCATTTTGAAAACGCCAAACGATTACTACTTTTATTAACTTTAAAAATATATATACAATAAATATATATTTTTGGCATACGGTGTCTTAATTTACCGTTATGCGAAACTCAAATTTTGCAAAATTCTTTAACCCTTCCATCTTCTAAACGGTTTAAGTTGGAAACTTGAAATTTTGACAGAAGTTAGATCTTTAAATTAAATTAAATTAAACTTAAATTAGTATGAGTCATTTCAGAAATTTTTTTTGTATCACCCCCCGTTTAGGAGCTGTAAGGGGTCAAAAACTGAAAATTTCCTATTTTTAAACACCTGTAACTTGAACATCTGTTAAAATTTTTTTGAAGTAATACACAAAAATTAAAGCTCGAACATTATACTTTTATTTCTGTTAACAACTTTTTTTAATAATATAGGGTTACTTTATAATTGACGAAAGTGTTACTTGATTTTTTCAAATTTTCTAACAAATTTCTTTAACAAATTTTTTTTGCATATTGTTTTACTCGATAATTTGAAATTGTTGAGGATATAATGCGTAGTACAAAAAAATGTAATTAAATAAACAACATAACGGTTGCTTGAAGAATTTTTATTTATATGATATTAATATATATACATACTTATATAATATCATGTTTATTTACATATCGTATATGTCACTAGTGCATGAATGATAAGAGTATAGATGTATATTATATAGCACCGTATTTACATACATATATGTATTTTATTGTACTTATAAGAAATTATTCTGTCAATGGAATATTTAAATATAATATAATATAATATTTAAAATTATATTTACTGTTTTGTACTTAGTAAATTTAATATACATTTACCGCTTAGTATTAAATGGTACTATAGAATATTTGAAAAAGTGTTGGATTGATAATCATTATGTGGAAGGTTAGAATCTGCTTTTGAAGAATGTACATATAAACATGTAGTTTGAATATATGTACAACCCATAGTTCTAGAAATTATAAAATTCACCCAAATTATTTTAAAATACTAAAATATTAAAAAAATAATATTGTAAGCAGAGTGACAGGCTGTGAACATACTAACGGTTCGTACGGGTATCTAAGAGTTGACAAAGTCAACTGTATTCTTCCTCGTTTTATTTTAGTTTTACACATGTAATGTACCCATAATGTCTTTCTTCGTGAATAATCCCGCTAAACTAATTACTGAAACCCTGATTCTGTAATCACCTTGAAAAAGATCAAATTAAAATGCCAAAAATGAAAGGCTAAAAAACGGTCGAATGGTTGCCTTGAAAAACAAAATTTTCGACATTTTTTTAAAAGTAAATTTTCAGAAGGGAATGAAGTATATTTTTATACTAAAAATATGTACATATATGTAATATAATATGTATATATGCAGAATATGTATACTTAAATAAAATTTTGATTAAAAGAGATTAAGATTACATATATGTACATATTTTTAGTATAAAAATATACTTCATTCCCTTCTGAAAATTTACTTTTAAAAAAATGTCGAAAATTTTGTTTTTCAAGGCAACCATTCGACCGTTTTTTAGCCTTTCATTTTTGGCATTTTAATTTGATCTTTTTTTTAGCACATTTCCAAAAAAATTTTGAAAAAATGTGCTTATTAGTTTCACTCTGTCCGTCCGTCCGTCCGTCCGTCTGTTTACAAAACTTCTACACCGTTAAAGATAGAGAAAAAAAATGTTAACCATAGGTAGGTCTCATAAAAAAAATAATTTTGTGGAACAACTTTTTCATGTAGCCCCCCCCATTACGGAGCTACAGCCCCTCAAACTTTGAAAAAGCCCTATTTTTAAATGCATATATCTTATGTTCTGCTTAAGATTTTTTCAATCTGAAAACGTCATTCGACAGGTATTTCTTTTATCTTTGTAAATTAATATCAAAATTATACAATTTTTTTAAATTTAGTATTTAAATTTACCGTTATGTGAAAACCAAATTTTGCATGATTTTTCTACTTTCATAACTCCGGCACGCTTCTAGATACAAGCTTGAAATTTTGAGGCAAGAAAGAACTTTTAGAATTAGTATAAGTTTGCTCAGAAAATTTTTTCGGACCACCCCCTGTTTATGAGCTATTAGGGCTTAAAAATTGAAAATTTGCTATTTTTAAACACCTGTAACTTAGGACCCTGTACACATTTTACTTCTGCAAGATATAAAAATTAAAGCTACAATAATATATTTTTACGTGTGTTAAAGGTTTATTTTAATTATAAAGGGTTCCAAAGTTGCAGCTCTTCAAAAATACGAAAAAGCCCCATTTTCAGATGTATATATCTCGGGCTCTGCGTAATAGTTTTGCAATCTAAAACCGCCAGAAGATCGAAATTTTTATTATCTATATAAAACAATATCAAAATTACGTAATATTTTGTAATTTACGATTTAAATTTACCGTTATGTGAAAACCACATTTTGCGTGAAATTTCTTTTTTCATAACTCCGGCACCCCTTTAGATAGGAACCTGAAATTTTGAGACAAGAAAAAACTTTTAGAATTAGTATAAGTTTCCTCAGAAAATTTTTTTGTAACACCCCCTCTTTAAGAGTTATTACGCCTCAAAAATTGAAAATTTGCAATTTTTAGGCACCTGTAACTTAGGCACCTGTACAAATTTTTCTCCGGCAAGACATGAAAATTAAAGGTTCAATAATATATTTTTACGTGTGTTAACGGCTTTTCTTAGTTATATAGGATTCCGGACTTACGGCCCCTCAAAATTTCAAAAATGTCCTATTTTCACATTTTTTCTTATTACATGAAATTTTCAAATTTTTGTGTAAGTCACACTTCTAAACAGTTTGTATCGAGTTTTGGAAATGTGCGCTTTTAAAAACCGTTGGTTTACATTCTACCTTGTTTAATTATTAGAATTTGTAATTATTTTTCAATATTTTTCGTTATTCTTTTTTTTATTAAACATTTTCCTTTCAGCAAAAATAACCGGCTCCCTGTGCAAAAACAGTTCTGTACCTATTGTATATCATAAGATACAAAATTAGCTCCAATTAAGTACAAAAGTAAAATATTTAAATTTGAATTGAACATGCGAATAACATTGTAAGTAACGAAATTATGAATCACACCGTTATTCAATATTTTATTAATGGAAAGTTCATAAATTATTTAATTTTTTTAAATATAAAGTAGGTATTATGGAAGTGTAATATATTGTATATGTATAATATTATGAAAATATTAGACTGTCCTTGAATTTATATGTTATACCAAATTTTAAATGATATATCGCCAATACGCATGTAATCATATAAAAAATTGCAGTTTGCACAAATACAATTATTGCAAAACGACAACTCGTGCAAAACCTAACACTGAGTTCAGTTTTAGATATTAAAATATCAAACAAGTTATTTTGATGTGAATTATGATGCCTTGTAATATTATAATTTATTTCAGAGTTTTCAATTTAAATTGGTTGGCTATGCATTTAATGATTTAAGTTAAAAAAATAATAAAAATTAAATTAAATACTTACCACCACTCCAAACACCATTGGGTAATGTCGCCCAACCCCAGCCATGACCCCAAGGCAGTGCACATGCCAATGATACTTTTGAATCATTCGGTTTTTTACTTAATATGGCTACGGCTGCATCACTACGAATTAATGGATTCAATGCTGTTGCTTGTGATGATGAGCATGATTGCATTTTTCTAGCTTTTACTTCACTAGTTGTTGCGGCTGTTTTTTTAATCCATTTATAGCAGCATTAATATAAAAAATAAATTTAAATTAGAGCATTAAAAAAATTAATATATTATAAATAATAGATATTTTTGTTCTACAATTATTTATTTTATTTAAAATAATTCATTTATATTTAACAGTGTTAATAAATGAATGAATATCATCTTTAGGTTTCCTCAAACTTATTCTTAACTTTTTTATCACTCTATTCCTTTTAATGTTCACAGAGAATCTAATGAAAATTTGGCATACCATCATCTTGTGAGTCTAAGACATCAAAACAATTAATATTAAAGTGTTTCAAAAGCCTCCGACGGTTAAGCTCCCATACAAAAATTTTTTTCATTTTGAATTAGCATATAATATCTAGACAGTGTTTATGAACTATGTCAAATTAGGAAATCCTTACCAAAGGGAATTAAGTTAAAAATTTTAGAACTACAATTTTAAGCGACATATTTTATGTTAAGAACCCAATGAGAACCCAATGTTTAGTTTGTCTTGTTGTGTGCAATATACGCGCATACCCTTACCTAATTAATGTAGAAGAAAAATTGGTAATTGAAATTTTTAACAGAAATTAATTAGACAAGTTATAATATTTACCTATAGTTATAATAAATTCTTTAATCCACTTTATCAACATTATTTCTACAAATGTCCTTTTTATGTTCTTGCTATTTTCTTTGTAATGCTAATGTACAACAATTTTACTTTGCGGTTTGTTTAATTTAATAAATAAAATTACATTGACATCTCTTAAGATTTAATATAAATAGGGTAATTTATAAGTTTTCATATAGGTAGTTAACTAATCTTGCAAATTCGGTATTTTAGAGATATCGGGGATCAAAAATTTTGTTAAATTTTGAACATTACGGTACATTTTAATGCCGAATTCCAAAAATGTTAACTCTGTTATTTTCGGCCGTTCCCAAATTGAAAAAATATTAATGTATAGGACTTGATTCAACCTCAATTTGAATATAGGGTTTTACTCAATTATTTATAAATTATTCAATAAATTTATATTTAAAATTTAATTTTTTTTATTTCAAAGAATGGAAAAATTTTGTAAACACACATACGGACGATCACGTTCTGGGCGAAACTAATAAATGAATTAAAATGTCAACATTAAAAATAGGGAAGAAATAATATTCTTTTCATAGCACAGATGTCAAAAAATAATAGTTCACCTTTCTTTTAAGGTAGCACCTAATAAGTTTTAATGAAATTTAATACAAAATATTATAAATTATAATACAGTCAGATTCGGAACAAAGTGGTTTTAATTTTTTAAATAGAATTGTTTATTGTTTTCGAGGTTTGGTCATTAAAGAAATATTTTATTTGGTATAATTTAATTTTGTATTTTTAAAAATATTTTTTTCATATTAATAGGTATATTGAATTTTTTCCCACTTTGGTAATTTGGTATTTAAATTTACCGTTATGTAAAATCATAATTTTCTAAAATATTGTCTCCACCTTATCTTCAGAACGCGTTATCTATGAAAAAACTTTCCCCTTTTTAACAGCTAGAAAATAGATTAAAATTTAAAAAAATGCTATAATTATGTATTTCGACCATGGCTACTTATAGCTAAAAAAATTGCTCTTTAAATATCGAGTTTCAAATTTTAAATACCATTTGGTTATTTTATTTCGTCTAAATAGATATTCGGTACATGGAAAAAAGAAAGAGTATCATTATCATTATTTCCCCAAAAATCAAAATAACAAAATATTTTTCCAACCCTCAAAAATACCAATATTATAAAATTTCTCTTAATCTTTCTTTTCAAATTTTAAATGCTAATATTGTTATGACAAGACGTATTCTTTTTTAAACCAAAAATAAAACCAACTAATTTTTTGAAGATCTAATATTTTCCAAAACAAAAAGAATAACCAAATAATGTGCTAACGCAAGAAAAAGTAATTATTTTCAATACGCCAAAACAATATTTTCTCTTGTACCAACGAGAGTAAAAGTGCTTTTTTAAATGTCAAACAAAATGAATGTACTGTACAAATGAATGTAATTTGTAATCACATGAGGAGAGCATAACAAAATAATATTCAATTTTATTCTCTTTTAAAAATATGTATTTATAACTAAAAGTACTAAAGCAACAGGGAGCGTGTATTTCATTTGGCCGTAGTATCATTTGCTTGTATTTTATTTTCCTACATTTTCACTTGCTTGTATTTTATTTGACTGGAATTTATTTGACTGGACATATTTCAACAATAAGTATTTAAAATAATAATATAAACGAGGAAAAGTGCAATAGAGTAGAATGTGTCAACTCTGGTATACCCGTAATATTCTAGAATAAACTTTTTCAATAAAACTTGATCATCTTTTAAAAAATTTCCGATGTTTTAATACCGACGTTAACTACCGAGATATATTTATGTAAATTGTGGAGTTGTATGACAGCTACCCGAATCTATTGTACACCAGCACAACCAAATTTTACAGAAGTTATCGCCCTAAAACTTGATCATCTTTTATTAGATTTTAGACACTTAGCTTTATAAAGTTCCAAAAAATGGAAGAAACCTAAATCTACTGCTCTAGACCAACCAAATTTTACAAAAACTTTTAGCATATAACTCGACAACTCTTCACCAAATTAATAACAACAGTAACTGTTAATTGTATAGCATTGACTAAATATAAAATCATCTCTACAATAAAATAGTATTGGAATTATGACATAAAATTACTTTGAGCATTTAAAGGATCCGTTGACGTCGTTACATTTAAAGTATACATTGTTTTGGAGAAGTTTTGTATCTATGTTTGTGTAATTGTATATCTAAATATTATAATTAAATTTAATTATTATAAATGTTATAACTTAATTTAAAACTATTTGGGCAAAAGTAATGGATTTTATTTTGTTTAAAAAAATTTATTATTTCTATAAAATTTTTCTTACCTTTTTAAAAGAATTTTAATTTATTACTCAAGATGAGAAGCACATACACTCTTCTATTATTTGTCAATTAAGCAGAGAAGAGTTGACAAATAATAGAGCCCTCCCTATCGCACCAAAAATTTAAATTTTCAGAAATTTTTGTTTTATTTTATGCTCTCTTTTTTTTTTGTGTTTTTTGTAAAAATTTTATTTTGTACAAGGGAAATAATAATATATTGTAAAGCTTTGAATCATTTTTTTTTTCTTAATTGTTGTGTACAAATTACAAAATACTATTTAAAAAATGTTTACTACATTACTATAATATATATATATACAAAATAGTATAAAGTTACATAATAAAATACGCAATGATAATAATTTTGTGCCTGAAATCCTTCATGACACGATAATTATTTGTTGTCGTATGTAACACAGAAACATTACTACAAAATACTAAAAAAGTTATCCTGTCAACATACAAATTATTATCCTTCAAAAGTGAACAATTTTTAAAAATGGCGTTTTATGTTTTTTGTGTATTTTCATGTTTTTTTTTTTGTTTTCTCTTTAAATTGTTAGTAAAAAGTAAACAATAGAGCTCCAAAAAAAAAAAAAAAAAATTATTTAGGAAAAAAGAATTTAATAAAAAATTTTGTAAATGAATCTTCATATTAAATTGCTTGAAGTATCCTGTGTAATTTTAGATTTTTTTTTTTTTTTTTGTTTTTTTATGTAATGTTGTAAGATATGAAGGTTATGTTAACATTACAAAAAACAACTATTTAACATATTCTGTTTTTGTTTATTTTTGAATTACACTCTTTTTTTTTTTATAAAAAATAATTTGTTTTAAACTTTTAAATAGAAATTGTATATACATATATACATATATATATATAGTTATGTTCAGAATTATTATACATATATATTAAATTTGTAAAAGAAATTTATTTATGTAGGGTAATTGAAACTGAATAAGACCTCTCTTAAAACAAAAAAATAAGGTTTGCCGGATTAAATCAACTTACGGGAGTGTCAAAAAAAAACAAAGCACTAATTATTGATAATGTAACAAAGACATAGGAGCCCATAGAAATATGATTGAAAATGTAAACCTAAATATTTAATATTATGTAATATTTGTATGTAAAATCTTTAATTTTTTGTATATACGTTAGAATGTGATCAACAATTTTGAATTCATTGAAAACTAACTCTTGAAAGAAAGTGAATGATTAAATTATAGAAATAAAAGAGATTACAGTGAAGAGGAGTTAAAAAGAAGAAGAAGTATAAGAAATTTGAAAATGAATAATTACAGTAAAACCCATTTAAATACGTCTATTCTTTACTTTAGAAATTCTTCTTGAAAGAATATAAGTAATATATAAAAAAAAAAGTCTTCGAAATAAAATATTCGAATCCTGAGTCTAAGCTATATAGGTAAAATACTCGAAAAATATTAAGATTATTACTTGAGCCCGCTATATATCCAAAATATCCAATAAATCTAATCATTTAAGGCTTTTGTTAAAGATGTTTCTTTCTTCGAAGTTCCATTTCATATTTTCATACCCAACCGTACCTTAATCCCAAATTTCCTAATCCTTATTTTTCTAAAAATCCTTCTTACATCCTTATCCCTAAAACCAAACTATACATTTTGTATTAAAGGTACCATCCTAAAGTTTGGTTTAAAAGAGTCGGGCGGTGTTTATTCGGTTAAGGGCCCACAGTACCTTAGTAGAACTTCGTGCACTTCGCTAGGTGGCTTTAGATACTTCCCACCTTCCCTCGTAAAAAAAAAAGTACACTCGCTTTTGTAATATTTTAGTTAAAGTGGCCTAATTATAAGCATCCATTTCTGACGAAGCACTTAAGAGGGGTTTTCCTCAATTAATTTTGTAAAAGTATTTTATTTTCGTTACTTAATGATGTGATTAAATTAATGATTGTTTAATAAAAGGAATAAAATTATTTAGTCCCAAAATATTTTTATATTACCATATCTTATATCATTTTCAAATAAATCTTAGATAAGCTTAAAAACATATACCAGACCATAAAGATAGTATTCTTCTAAGGTGATATAAATATTTTACATTTAAATTCTAAAAATGTCTGATAGCAACTTTTTCTTTATCTTAACATTAATTCATAAAACAAACTAACATATTATTATTTTATAGCCCAATATTATCCATGAATTTTATTATGATTTCACAGAAATTCATCTTGTATTTTTCGACATTCTATTTTCAATATTATTATAAAATATAAGAATAATTTTATATTGGATCGATTTAAGATTTTCAATATTGAAAAACAATTATTCTGTTTAATTTATTGGAAGGCTAATAAAGAAAATTAGAAAAAAATCAATTTTACATTAAACCTACATAAATAGAAAATTGTTTTGGTCTACTAAATCACAATTCTTTAATTTTTTTTATACCTACTTGTTTAAGATTCTGCTGAGCTGAAAAAATTATTATTATTGCTTTTCAAAAAATATGTTTTCACTCATCTTAAGTTGTTTTTACTAATGGAAAATAATTTTACATATATCCAGTATGATATGTTGGTATAATATACAAAGTGTCTCAGAAATGACTTGGAAGTAAAGTATATAGAAACGGATCAAAGATGACCGAAAAAAATTATTCGTAAAATATTGTCGCATTCTTAATGATATTTGAAGAAAAATTACGGTTACTCAAGAAACAAGAAAAAATTATCTTACTATTTAAAGTACCTATATACATTATAACTCCAAAAGACCAAAATTATAAGAGTAAAAGAAAGAAATAAACAAAAATAAAAATAAGAGAAAAATAAAAAGGAGTGAAGAGAAAATTTAAAAAGAGTGAAAAATCCCCAACTTTGACTATTCTTGTATTTAAAAATTTGTAACATTATCGAAAATACTATCATTTATATAAATTTTAACTTTTTTGTTGTGCAGAAGCTGTAAAAAGAAAAAGTTTTCTCTGTTCCGAAAAGTTACAAAAATAAGTTCTAAATAAAAGATTATATTATAAAAAAATGTTGGTTATAAATTTCGAGTTCATTATGATATAAAGAAATGCTGCAAGGGTTATTGTGACTTTATTTAACATTTGCCTATGTAAAAGAGGACGTGTTGTCCAAATAAATATCAAACTCATAATGCGATCTTTCTAGAAGAATCTTATTACCTCAATAATTGTTATATAGATAGACAAACACTTTGTTTTACCATCTCATACATTACTTTTCACTAATTTACGGGACAACATGTATATTGGGAAAACATTTTATTTTTGTTTGATTTTCTCATTTTTCTTATCTCTAAAATTTGATCCTAAAGATATTTGAATATAACTTCCATATGGGTCTTATGAAAATATTTTTGAAAATTGATTTGTAAGCAAAAAATAAAAATGAATAAAAAGGATAATGAATATTTAAAAGGATATACGTACATGTAAGAAATATAATTTGCTCTGTAAGCAAAATGGGCAAACATTAAAGTACAAAAATACAATTCTTATATACATATATATATATATATATACATTATATAATATATATTCCTAAATCTTAATTTTAAATTAATTATTAGTAGTGCTTTTTTGATTTAAATTAATTTTGAATTAGTAAAAAAAAAGTTAGATTTTCTGATATCGAGATTATAGAAAGAAAAAATTTTTAGAAAAACCGTTGGATCGAATTTATAGTTACATACAACGTTTCTGAAGATTTTCAATTTTCTATGCTTTAATATCTTTACTGTCTATACTAGTGTAAGAGTTTTTCTTATATTTGAAGAAAATTTAATTATCTATATACTAGTTGCAATTTCATTATCTATAACAAAAATATAGATTTCGATGCAGATTAACGGAAAAAGTGATCAAATTTCGTCTAAGTTTTATTTCACTGTGAAAAAAGTCATTGCTTAATGTATTGTGCATATGTTATATAAATTAAACAGTGGAAAGTTATTATTAATACCATTTTCTATTTAATTTTTAACATAAAATATTTTTCGATTTTCATTTACTTAAAACAGGCTTACAAATTACAGAATGATATTATTTTAATTAGTAGAGAAATAGATTTCATGGAGTATATACTTTACAAGTACTACAAAAAGTTTATAGAAAATATTTACTCTATATTCTAAAAATTAACATATAGCATATTTTGAAAACTATTTGAAAAAATATGTTTATTAGTTTCACTCTGTCCATCTATCTGTCTGTCCTCGTATTTACAAATCTTCTAGAACGTTTGAAATAGAGCAATAAAATATTAACTATACGGATAGACATCTGCAAAGTTCAGAAAAGCCCTATATTTAAATTATTATAACACAAAAGCTCTATTTAGTTATATCTTCAATCTGAAAAAGTCGAACGATAGCTGATTTTATTAGCTTTAAAAATGTGTATGCAATAAATATATACTTTTGCTATACGCTACTTTAATTTTCCGTTATACGAAACTAAATTTTTGTAAAATTTTGTGCCTTTTATATTTTGCAAACGGTTTAAATTAAAAATTTTAAGAGGGGTTAGACTTTGAAAATAAGTATCAGTTATTTCAGAAAATATTTTTATGTCGCTTTCCGTTTAGTAGGTGTAAAGGGACAAAATCTGAAAATTCCTTATTTTTAAACATCTACAACTTGAATACCCCCTCCAAATTTTTTGATATACAAAACTTAAAGCTTCAATATTATACTTTTATTTCTGTTAACAATTTTTCTTAATAATAAAGGGTTAGTTACCTTAAAATCGATGAAAGTGTGACTTGATTTTTTCCCACTTTTTCCAACCAAAAAAAAAACCTAACAAAAAACCACATTGTTTTTTTTATTTGCATGCATCCATATCTAAATATAATAAAAGACAAGTTGCTGCTGCTGAGTAGCGTGCCCTACTGTTATGTTAAATGTTAATTTAACAAATATTATACTATGAAAAGAAAGAAACGTACATCTGATATTTACCCATATAACAGATAGAAAACAATAAATATTATAATGTTATGCTATGAAATGAAAGAAAAAGCAAGGCAGTGTATAAATCAAAGTTTTTAGAGGGTCGTATTTTTAAGTAGAACATTATAAAATTGCAATAATATTTTTATTTAAATTTTGCTAAGTAACATTTTCTTAATTTTTTAAAAATTTTGCCATAATATAGTACAATTTTAGAATCAGAAGTTTAGCCCATAATATAGATATATGAATAAAAATATGGGTATACATATATTAGATTTATTATAGATTTATTAATTTTTATGTAGGCAACAGTTATTTATATGAATGAATGGACGGTAAACATAAACGAACAAAAAAAAAATTCAGAATGTTCTATAGGTTATAATTTATATTTTTTAAATAGACTGATGTATAAATTTAATATTTAAAAAAAATAACAGAAAACAAAAAAAAAAAAGTAAAATGTAATACTGCGAAGAAAAATAAAAACGAATAGAAAAAAAAAGAGAACAAAAAATGTTACTTTGACTGTTTTTAAATATTTTTAAAGAAAAAAAGAACTATTAAAATGTTATGATTTTAAATGAAAAAAACATACCTCTGATATTTACGTACATAACAGATAGAAAAAAAGAATTAAAATGTTATGGTATGAAAAGAATGAAAAAACAAGGCAGTGCATAAATCAAAGTTTTTAAAGAGTTGCATTTTTAAGTAGAAATTATAAAAAAAATAAAGCAGTGCGTAAAACCAAAGCTTTTAAAGGAGCGCAATTTAAATTATAAAATCACAATTTTCAATTAAATTTTGAATGTGTAACATTTTCTTAATTTTATGCTTCTTTTATGATTTTTATTTTCTAAAACTTCAACATTATATGCACAGCCAATTTTTATTGTTTTACATAAAAGGTGCGTAAAACTTACGGTGTGAAGATTTTGTAGAGAAAGCGATAGATAAAGAGACAGAATATTATTACGGATAGAGTAAAAATTTGTTTGAAAAATATAACAAAGAAAGTTTTGAAGCATTTGCTATGGCAACCATAGAAAAATATAACAAGTGTACTATATATTATAATTAGGTAAATGCATCAGATCAGTGTAGTTTAGTTTCAAAATTATAAAGTTTGATACTGTATTTTTTTCGAAGCGAAAATTTTTGTTACTATTGGCAAAAATTTATTTACCATTGGTTTTTAATCCAACCTTTGGTTTTTTAACCCAAAGCTTGACAAAGAAATTTACAAGAGATGAGATTTATTAAATAATCATTTTTATTACATTTTTGAAAGAAACTACTTCACAGCATCATTGAGGTTTTTCATTATTTAAAACACTTTAGCAATAAATTTTACATTTATCAATATCTAAATATAATACATATAAGTAGTATTTGAATAAATTTACTAAAATTAAATTGTTCATAAAACTGAGGAAACTTTCACAAAAGCTATATTTTTCTACTTATACCCGTCGTATGACGGGCTTTTTTACTAGTAGTGATAATAAAATGTACAATAGTTTTTTAAAGGTGCAATAAAAAAATATTTTACTTATAGATTTTTCTAATGTTAGACCGGGAGAATGTATGTTTTTTTTTTAATGTATTTTTAAATCTACGCTTGCAATTTTAGTTTTCGTTATGTCGTTCCTTTATTATCTTGTAATATTGTTTAATTTTAGAAATGTCCTCTTTTTGAAAATTCATTTTTTTTTTTATTTAAAATATAATTTATATGGACTAATTGATTTGATTCGTGATTTACAAACTTGATTAACATTGAAATATGGAAAAAATTTCCAAATTTAATTTTCATATATACAAATTAAAAAACATGAATAATAAAAAAAATGCTTACAAAAGGAAAAAATTAATACGTTTTGGTTTCCTTCTTTATTTTTAATTGGGAAAATTTAAATTATAAATGTTTTAAACAGATGTTCATTAACTCATGGAAATTTATGTAAAATTTTTAAGTTTTTTGTTTTCATTTTGTTACCATTTTCAATTTATATTCTAATTAATTATTAAATGCTTGAATAAATTTAAAAAAAAAAAATTTTTTTTTTGATACCCATCTATACGGAACGGACCTAAATGCCAAGAGTGAAAGTTTTTTTTTTTTTTTGTGTTGCAAAAATACATTTTATATGAAAAACAAAAAAAAAAAAAAAAAACAGAGGTCGGTTTCACAAAAGTAAAATTAAAAATTACCTCTGATTATGGGTTAATACCGGAAAAAACTTTTAAATACAGTATTATGAATGTTCAGGAAAAAGGGATCATTTTGTGCGATTATAAACTTTCTGTCTAATTTTTTTACTTTTTGTTGAAAGAATAATAAAATAATGAGAGAAAAAAATTTTATCATTCTTTTCTTTTCATTACATTCAAAAAAAAAAAAAAAAACAACAAATTAAATTTTAAAGGTATAACGTATTTTTTTTTTCTGGACAAAAAAAAAAAAAGAAATTTTTCTTTATTCGTTTGAATATCATTTTTTTTTCCTTTTTTGCAAAAATAATGACGTGTATATGTGTATATTATGAATAAATACTCTTACATAATTTAAATTCATTAAGAAATGAATGTTTTAGTTGCAAATGGATAAACTTACAACCGACTTTATCTAAATATCAATCAATGTTAATGTAAATAATATACCAAAGGTATTGCATAAATTACTATAGATGATTTGAAAAATGTTCAATGAATCTCTAAAAATATAATAGATTCTCTGTTTACTGTTATATAATTTCCTTTTCCTTATTTTTAATTTTTAATCGGACAATCACAAATTAGTTTTCTATTGCATTAAAATAGTACCAAAACTTTTTACTTTTTTGATTGACTTTTCGATTGAAATCGAATGATCCCTACTGAATCAATTTTTTATTTCAATTTATAACAATTAATTCTAAATGGGGTTCTTATTAAATATTAGCTTTTGTTGGATGGGATTCGGTTAGTTAATTTTCATTTCAGATTAAAAAAATAAGATTTCGTGGCGGATTTGATTTTTTAACAGCAACTATAAAATCTCTTCTAATTCAAAATCTCATTTTTAAATATTATTATATTATCTTAAATTCAAAAACCAGAGAATTTTATGAATAATAGCATTGACATTATTGTATTATTTCATAAAATTGTAATCTGCATGGAAAAAGTAGAAATAGAAAACTGTTTTTCCAACTGCCCGTATGGAAAAAGTGGAAATATTTTAATGTTTGTTTTTTTTGAAAATTTTTCAAAAATAACGTTTTTTTTCAAAGGTTTCAGTTCATATTTAATATTTTCGACTTTAGTTCATAATAAGAATTAAAGTAGAAAATTTCGACATTATTTCTTTTCTTTTCTTAAATAATAATTAAAATTTTTCGATTTTAAAATTTAACCCATTTCTAAACTTGTGCTTGTTTACAATTTTCTATTTTAATTTATTTTCAATTTTTCACTTTAGTTCATAATATAAACTAAAGTAAACATTTTTTCCGATTTTAGTTTATTGAGTTGCTTTCGAAGTTCATTTTTCTTTCGAACGCCTTTCTAATTTTTTCGGACATTAGTTCATTTTTGAATTTAGTTGATTTGAAAAATATGAACTAATACCCGCACAAAAACGAATTAATACCTAAAAAATTTTATAATTTAGCTGTTAGTTTAAGAAGCCAATTAATAATTAATTGTGAAAATTTGTGATTGCATATTATGCGAAATTCTGATTTGATTGCATATGTTTGGAAAAGATTTTCGCAAAATATAGTTAATATTAAATTGCATAAGATTAAATCAAGCTTTCCAACACGATGTTTGGAAAAAAACTTAAAATTAACAACGATATACAGACAAACAAACAATTTTTTTTTATTAAAAAATTTGTTTTCTTTTTTGGCACTTAAAATAGGAATACTGGCACTTTGTATTGGAAACTTGATGTATTTATAGCAAAAAAATAAAATGTGGTCCAAAAAAATAATTTAATCCTATTAATACCAAATGAAATTTCAAGCTTAATTAAAATTTTTATTACCTTTCCTATAAAATGTACCACTTTTCTTTTTTTTTTTTTTGCCTACACGTTTAAATATACCAAAATAGGACATCAGTCTAATTATTTTTAAATTAAATACAATATTTCTTTTTTTACTCTACAGATTTTTTTTACACTACCGAATATAAAAATTAAAGATAAATGTTTAATTAGCAACGACGGCTAAAAAAAAAAGAAACAATCGAAACTTTTAAATCTGAATAACGTAGGCTGAGATAAAATTATTTCATTGTTAATGAATATATTAACTGGGATTTTAACATAAATTAAAGTATATTTTGGTTGAAATTTTTTAATTCGGAAATTAAACAAAGAAGATACATTTTTTGACCTTTTTTGAAATCTTTTAAATAAATTAATTTTATTCGAAATTTTAATTTTTTTTTTGTCTGTCAAATAATTTATAAAGCTATAAAAATTATTTATGGCCTGTCTGTATATTTATTTGTCCATTTATTTGTCCATTATTTATATTTTTCAAAACTTTTACACCGTTTAAGATGGAGCATTAAAATTTTTACTATGGATTTTAACTAATTATAACCAAAGGTTACATAAAAATACGTATTTTGTGGAACAATTTTTTAACCCCCATGAAGCTGCAAGACGCTAAAAATTTGAAATCACCTAAAACGTCAAACAGTTAAACAGAAAAGTAAATTTCTCCTTTCCTCCAGCTGTTAGCTCTTAAACAGGTTAAAGACATCAAAAATTTTAAACTCACTGTTTTTAGATATTTGTGCAAATATATTTTTAGAGAAAGAAACAAAATTCAAAGCTACAGTAATGTAAATTTACATGAGTTAAAGGTTTTCTTAATTATTTATTAATTTTCTATCAAATTGAAGCCTTTGAATTGAAAAAAGTTAATATGTCAAAATTTTTTTTTTATATAAAAATTTCTAATAAACTAAATTTTAAAGTATTCTTATAATTTAAGCATGTCTTTATTGACTTTTTGAAAATTTACGCCTTTTATAAGTTCGGTTTGCCTCTATTTGAAAAATACTTAAAAACAATTAAAAGAAAATAATATTCGGCAATACGAGGAAAATCATCAAATAAATGTTAAAGAGTTTTAGTTATAAAACCAATGTAAAAACATGGTGTATCCATTTAAAATAATTTGGCGTTCTTTATGTTTTCAAAGTTAATTCGAATAACTTTTTATTTAACTAATAAGAAAAATATATCTGCCATTTTCAAAAAATCATTTGTCATACAAACGATTTAAATAAAATATACTTACGTCGAATTCGTACTAGAGGCCTTCGTAAGACATTCATGAGATGTGGTTTATCCATTACTAATTCAATTTGTGGTGGTGGTGGAAGCTGAAATTCGAATATTTTTATTTTTTAATTCAATTTAAATGAAATTTAAATAATTTAATATAATTTTTGTTTTTTTCTTTTTTATAATTTTATGATTTTTTAATTAATTTTTTAATACAAATGAATTATTTATTTAGTTCTGCCTTAATTACCTCCAAATAATATAAAAAAGCATTCAAAATTAATAATATATATTGTGGTATTCACTACAGACGGTTTTATTCTTAATTATTATTACCAATTACCACATAAGATAAAAATTTTTTGAATTTTACTGTTTTAATTTCTAAATATTTTTGAATCATAGAATAATAGAACTTTAAAAACTAATAATAAGTTCTAATTTAAAATGAAAATTATAAAGCTTCGTGCAGATAATTGTGTTTCCTATATTCGTACTATGTAGTAATTCATATTCGAATATAAATAATGTACACAGAAGGTATTTTATTGAATCACACAATACTATTTTAAAAAATTTTAAAATTTTGAAAAAACACGGAAAAAAACATAAAATAAATTTTAATTTTTTTTTTTAATTGAATTAAGAATAAAAGAAATTTATTAATTTGAAATAATTTATAATATAAGAATAATAAAAATATTTTAAATGTTGAACTTACGGTCTTAGTTATAGCATTTATCCATTCACTGTAAAGAAATAAAAAAGGGAAAAAATATAATTTCAATGTAGGTATAGAATAAATTTACTGAAAATCAAATAAAATACATAATAAATAAATTAAATAAATTTAAAGTAACTTAATTTGTATGAATTTTATTGATATTTTATTTTTTGAATTCCTATTTACATTAAAAATGTAATAAGCCATAATCAATTAAACCAATACCAACGGTAAAAAAAAAATCCCTAAAAGTATGCAATTTAACTTAATTAACATTTCACTGCAATCTCAATACCATTAATAGTTGGTGGGGCTTCGGTAGCCTAGTGGATAGGCGTGTGGCGTATTAACCGAAGGAGTGTGGGTTCGATCCCTGCACAGGTCGTAAGTTTTTTTCTTTACATACCCCCCTTACGACCTAATATAATGTAAATATATAGTATATAATATAAACAAAATAAATAATATTAGTATATAATTTAATAATAGTATAAAAACCTATAATGGCCTTAGTAGCCGATGGTTCAATAATATTGCACTACATTAATGTATGTAATATTAATATAAATAAATAAATAAAAAATTAATAGTTGGTATTATGGTATAAGGATGACACGCAAAATCGTGAAGCGTTCCACATTTTTTACCGAAGACTATTGTAAAGTATGGTTACTGAAAATGAACATAGATAAATGTAAAGCGATATTATTCCGTAACACAGTGGACAAAATTAATAGTAATATTAAATTATTTTCATTTTTTAATGACAACGGGCTTCGGTAGCCTAGTGGGTAGGCGTGTGGCGTATTAACCGAAGGAGTGTGGGTTCGATCCCTGCACAGATCGTAAGTTTTTTTCTTTACATACCCCCCTTACGACCTAATATAATGTAAATAAAGCAGTAGAAAAGGCTTTTATGGCGGGTCAGAAATTGTTTTACAATAAAAATATAAGTAATAGGGTAAAAATTTTAGCTTATCAGGGTCTTATTAGGCCAACTATTTCATATACTGGACCAATTTGGTTCAATATTAGTGCAAGCCAAATGGCAAAAATCAGGAAATTTGAAAGGAAATGCATAAGAGCCTGTGTAAATCTACATAGAAAACCAGAAACGGACTACAAGCATTTTTATTCTAATAAATGCTTGTACTGAAAAGCAAATATTATAAGATTCGATAACTTTTTAATAAAAATTATTCGCAATCACTTTGAAAGATCTCTTAACACGTTAGAAAATGACCTAATATCCAATATATATTACCATAACGAGGAGTACATTAAAAATACTTTAAAAACGGGTTTCATTGAGCCCGAACACTTTATTTATCTTGACTCTAAAGGGTATATTCAAAATCACGAGCATGTCCCTCTATTATATCACTATAATAGACGGGTTACATGCAAGTGTATAGAATATGACCCTCAGAATATTGAGACAAATCTATTAAAATACTGATAATATGTAAATAATAATGTAGAAAAAACTAAATAAATTAAATAGGTAACTGTTAAGTGTTAAGGCTTTAGTTATAAAGTAAATTAAGAAATAATATTAGTTTTATAAAACTTTTTTTCTAATTGTAAAAAAAATGAAACAAGAAAATAAAAAAATAGCATTAATAGCATTAATAGTTAGTCCTACAGCTTATTAATGGAGATAGTGTGGATTCGAATTCTGTACATATAGTAAATGTTTTCCATTGAAAATAAATACCCTGACTTCTAAATGTATAATGTGAACATTTAATAGTATCTATAATAAAACTGAACGTCCTCCTACTGCTGATTAGCGTGACACTAATAGTTGTCACCAAAACTAACATTTAATAATATCATCATTTAATAGAAAAGAAAAATTTTAATAAAACATGACAGAAAAAAAGAAACACAAGAAATTTAAATAATTATAGATGTATAATTTGTACCTATTCTTAACATCTTAGAAATGATATTGAACTAAAAATATTTAATTGTATTTTATTATCAAAATATATTTCAATTTTTAAATTATTCAGTGTAAATACTACCATAAAAATATTCAACTCGATTATTGTCACCTAAATACAAAAAATTGTACAATTGTTCCAATTTTCCATATCGTTGTGTATTTTTGAACACTTTCGATAATTAAAACGTTCGCATTAGTTCCTTCAATTGTTTGCTTTTTATAAAATATTGCTTATGAAACCTAATGAAAAATCTCATATATGATAAAAACAAATTTCCTTTGCAGGAACTCAAATTTCAAATATGAAGAAATTAATTTTAATTTTTTAAGAAATTAAGCAAAAGCAAACTGTGACACAAGTTGTACATAAGTTCCTCTTTTAAGGTAGTTTCAACAATATGAGGGTAACTTTATTCGAATCCTCACAAATAATCAATATAAATACTATAGAAAACTCGTTGTAGTATGGTTTTCGTTAATTTCATATCAGTAATTCAAATAATAGACCTAAATATCAGTAACTTTCATTATTTTAAAGGGATTTTCCATATAACAAATTATTTAAAGTAGATAAATTTTCCTATTGTTATTGCAGTTTAAAATTTTCCATTCAATTATTTAATTTAATTTTTAAAATTATTAAATTTAAAAAAAATTCAGTTTGTTTTTTAGATACTGTTTTTTAAGTTTTTTTTTTTTTTTTCATTTTTTAACTGAATTACAACCACTTCCTGATATTATCTTTCCAATTAACTGATGCCATATTAAGAATTGTATTATTTATTTTGATTACATTATAATATGAATATGGAAATTGTTTTTAAATATTTCTAATGTCTCTTTAAATTAATATTGCTATTAATTTTTACGAATTTTTGAAAAATTTTGTAAATTTAAATAGCTTTAAAATAATTTTTCATACTGTTTTATACTTTAAAAACAGTAAATAGAATCTAAATAAAAAATTGTAAAGATGAAAATCGTAAAACCTTTTTTTTCCCTTGTACCTATTCTAAAATGTATTCCATTCCATTTTATTTTTGTTTCAATACCCGCAATTTTTTTTTATTTTTTATTGTTTTTTTTCTTTTTGTTTAGGGTCAAGTATTCCGTCTGTATTAAACCCATTTAACCTCCCTCCCTTCTGTGTATCACATTTTAAAAGTATAAAATACATTATAAATTAATCAGTCTATAGAAAGTTTGTTACTCATTCTAATTTTTTACTTAGACTGATTTACTTTTCTTTAAATTTTGTTAGAAAAACCAAATAAAAAATAAACTAGAAAAGGAATAAGAAAATTTTTACACAATCATAAAGTAATCCATGAAAGCTTTTAAATATTTCGTTATTTTTTTTTTTTTTTTTGAAAAAATAAAAAACGAAAGAATTTGTTTATTTTCCTTTTAAAGTTTTATTTAGAATTTTAAAAAATTTATCTGATCAGAGAATTTTTTAATAGAATTTTAAATTATTTTGTATAAAGGCAAATTTATAAGGATTTTTGTAATAATTTTTTTTTTTTCAATTTTCCATATAAAATGATTTATTTTGATTATGAATATGTGATTATTCATAAATGCAATCGTATATTTTATGACATTTAAAAAATGAGCTACTAGGTTCATACATAGTCAGGCAGCCTTCAAATATTTAAAATTTAAAATACATAAATTTTTAGTCTGCACTTCTTTTTATTCATCTTTTTAAACGCTTAATCCTTTTTTTTAGCAGTATCCTTTTAGATTTTAGTTAACCTCCAAATGTTTTTTATTCATATTATGCATCAATTATCTTGGCTCAAAAAAGTTATTGAAAATTTGCATAAATATTTTTCCCGCGAAAAAAAACCATAGATATTTAGTTATGTACCTATATATGTACATAGGAATATTTTATGAACTGAGATGAAAAATTGATTAAAAATTGGAAACTGGAATTTTGTATAATTTCTAAAGCATTATTAAAAAATTTTTTTAGGGTTTTGTTGTTAGAATAACTTTATTTTTTTGTTTAACGTGGTTATTGTTTAATGGTTAGACCGGTGAGACTTTTTGTACAGATATAGATACAGATACATGTTAGAGCAAGAGAACAAGTAGGAAAGTATGTTAGAAAAATCGTAATGCTATCGATATTTGATATGAGAAATAAAATTAAATAAATTCCCATTCAATTACTACGTGAAACAGTTTTTAGCTTATAAAATATATAAAATATTGTTTAAATTACAAAAATTGATAAAATTCTATTTGTTTATGTTTTTTTTATAATTTTATATTTTTGAGTTATATAAGGTATAATGCAAGTTCTTTGTTTATTTTTGAATATTTGAGTTAAACGACACTCTAACTATTAGAAATAATAAAAGTTTTATAATATATAGATACATATGTATCTAAATAAACCTTAAATATTCCTTTTAAAATATTCATAGTTTAAACCTATATATTCTTCGCTTAATACTTCATCAAACCATCGTAATACTTGTTCATTATATAAGACTTACGATACATGTTCTTAAGACAATATCTAATGAACAGTGCAGTACCATAGGTCAAATATATATTATAATATTAAAACATTTTAAAGTATTTTTTTTTTCTTTATAATCTTGAAAAATTGCTGCAAGCTACGAATCAATGACTTATCCAAAATAATACAATAAAATTTAATCTTTTTTTCTACATTCAAATAACCGAATCTTAGACAAAAACAAAGTCTTAGTCTTAAATAAAGAGACAATGCATACCGTCGCGTTTATAAATCATGAAATATATGTATATTTTTAAATTTCCTAAACTTGTAATGTTTTTTGTTAAAAACAAAATGTTTGCGTAGCCAAATGTCTGATTCAAAATTAACAACAGGATACTTGTTTTACTCTTTAATAAGTCATATATTTAATTTTTTTACTTTTAAATATACATTTTTTTTAACATTCTTATTTTTGACATATTTGTACACGTTTCTTTCATTTTGTATATTTTCTTTTTTTTGGTAATTTTTCATATTTTTTTTCTTTTTCCTCAATTTTGTTTTTTTTTTTTATTCAAATTAAAGAAGCAAAAATTTTCCAATTATTTATGATTTACATGCTCAAATACCTACATTATATTATATATATATATAGCTTTATCCTTTTGTTTTTATTTTTCTTACTAAGTGAAAATTCTAAAGGAAAAAAAAAAGTTCGAAATCAAATTAATTTTCGTAAACCTGAACAAATTACCTTAAAAAGAAAACGTTAAGTTAAAAACGAATTTTAGTCCTAATACATCTTTTACATAGCAATTCGGAATTATTTTTAAAATATTAAAGTTACACTAAAATTTTTAGAAAATTGAGTTGAAAAATTTCCATCTTAGATCACATTTTAATTATTTCTCTACAGAAATTTTATAAAATAATACAAGTCTTTTGTAAGCTATAATACACCGTTTTGTCAACTTTGTAATGGAATTTTTTTTTTCACATAAGAAGTACGAGATATACTTCAAACGGAAACAGATAAACAGCAAAATGTTGTACAATTAATTTTAAGATGTCTGTTTAGCATGTAGGTATGTAATTTAAAAGAAAATTCCTAAATTAAAATTTTAAAAACTTTATTTAAACCATGGAAAATGGTTGTAATTTTATTAAAAGTATAAAATATTTAGTAATTTATTAAATACCGTCGCGTTTTAATCCATTTTCATAAAAAATTTCAATTAATATATTTAACGCTTGTATATAACGCCTAAAAATATGTTTAAAAACATTTAGATTTAAATTTAATAATTATTAATTATTAAAGTGATTTAATCGTAAAGAAGAACAGTATTTTCTTTCTAAAATCACAAAAAAATGTTTAAGGATTTTAAAAATTTGAAAAAACAACGAAAAAATAAAATTCAAAGAAAAAAAAAAAAAAACGTATAGATTTAAAATATTTATGACTTAAATAAAAGTAAGTTAGATGAAGAATTTGTGTTCTTTTCTTTTTGTTTATGAAGAATTTATGAAAAATTATTATTTGAGTTGAACTTATTTTGTTGGATCGTTTTTCTTTTATTTTTCATTTGGTTTTTCCAACATTTTTCTTTCACTTATTAATCTACTTTTTCTAATGCTTTATTATACTTTAATTTTAAATTTACAACAAAACATAAATGAAGATTCTTCAAGTTTTTTTTTTTTTTTGTTTTAGAGAAAAACATATAGACACATCTGTTAATGTATTAGTCTTCTTTTGTTTTTTGAAACTTTAAAAAAAAAAAAAAGTCACAAGTATTTTTTAAATTTATGTTTTCAAAAAAAAAAAAAAAAAAAAAAATGGCTTTAAGAGTATAAAAAGAAATTGAAAATGTAAAAATTTGCCGATTTTTTTCCTTTTTTACACTTTATTACAAAATGTTACAAAAATTTTATAGAATAATTTCGAAATTGGAATCGAGTTGAAGGAACATAATAATATTATAATATTATTTAGACTTTGTTTAGACTTTTAATCAATTTAAAATTATTTAAATTTTTTGTAAATTTTGCAAAATATTATTTTATATCCTTTAATATGTGAAAATATGTGTTGTATGTGTTTTTGATTTATAAAGTAGAGAAGAATTGTCTAATATCATTCCGTTAAATAGCTATTATATCGAATTGCTATATAATTTTTACATAATATATATAATATCTATTATAATTTGTACATTTTACATCCTAAATTTAAAATTTAGAATTGGAAGGCAAATAAAAAAATTTTTTAGAAGCAAATTACACAGTATTTTACACAGTAAGTAAGTGTAATTAGAAAAAAAAATCATCCTTACAAAATTTTTACATTGTTTACCATAAGTCATCTAATTATATAGTAAAACAGACCTTACTAAACTATACTTTTGGAGAAGAACTTTTTTGTGTAACTTCATTCATTAAGAGACTAACAAATCTTCAAAGTCGAAAAAATTTCTTAATTTTTGATATAACTTTAGTTACGATTACTTCAACGATTGGAAATTTATAAACTTTATAAATATAACGTAAAATTTATTCTTTATTATTGGAAAAAAGATTTTTCAAAATTCTAAACCACTTCTTTTTCTTTTTGAAATTTTTCCATTGTGCACATTTTTTGAAAGGCGCTTATATGAAAAAATTTAAATTAAATCATTATATATTTTACGTTATTTTTATCTAAGAAGGACAGCAATTTACAAAAACGAGCTCTCTTAACATTCTGTTATTTAATTTTTTTTAATTCTTTTAATTCTTTTAATTTTTTATAGAAAAAAATGGTTTTACATTATTTTTATGATTCAACCAAATATTTATACTTACTAATTAGTTGGTTAAATGTAAACCGTTTCCTTTTTACATTAATTATTTAGACTTAAAATATGCTAATAATAATTATTCTTTAATAATCTTCACCAACTATCTAGTTATATACCACTTTATTATATATTATCCGCCCACTAGGTATATATTTTATTTTAATCAATTTAAATCATACTAATATTCCATATAACTTTACCACAAGCAGTTACCGCAAAATACTTTTATTTTTTTCCTAAGAATCTTCTGGGAATCTCTCAAGGACACCAAGAATTTCCCCTTGGTAGTGTTAAATTCTTACTGACTAAACCGAGTTTTTCTGAGAGTATAGGGATAGGGAAACAATAAAACCGTCTATTATTATTACTATTTTTCTAACAGTGACTATAGTCTTTGCAATAGTTACAACATGCAGTAGTATATAACACCTTACTGCTTGAGGTATAATTATTGAAGGCAACCGCCACTGTCACTGCAGCAGCTATTATTATTGGTATTAGTATTCTTATTAATATTATTATTATTTTTACTACAGAGTCAGGATCATCAGTGCATTACAATGTGCAGTAGTATACCAGATATTCAACCCAGTAGTACTTGGTTGAATATCTGGATCTCATATTAACGTGAAAAGCTTGAGAATTAAACTTAGTTAATACTAGATGATGTGATGATCCTTACATCAGTTATAACTTAAAAATAAAGTTTCATTATTTAATTAAATTCTCATGTCAATATGATGGTATAGTATTGAACTGAAGTTTTGCGAATGATTAAGAACGGTTCCTCTCATAAACAATTTGTTTTTTTTTTTGTTTTCATTATCCAACGCTCCTTTGTCAAGAAATTATGTTTATTTGCTCATTCAAATGTCTCAATACATTATGTCTTAAAATAGCTTGTAGTATATTACGAACCTAGAATCCATTTATTACTGTAAAGTTAGCTCAGCTACAATATATTATAGGTAACAAAACTATTTAATAATTTTATTTCCATTTCAAATCATTTATGTGCCTTATTTAACTTTTACTCCTTCAATACAACTTTAACAATTTTAAATTTAAAGTTAAATTATTGCATTTCTTGACTTGACTAAATAAAAATTGTACAGAATTTTTTTTTAAAAACTCCTTGAGATTTATTCTATATTCTCATTATTGACATTTTTAAAGTAATCAAAAAATCTCAGATCATCGTATTAAAAAAAAAAAAATACAAAACAAGAAAAAAATACCAAACAAAAAACCTCAATTTATTGATAACACAATTTTTTTGTCATTATCATTTTTTGTTAAACAAATAAAAAAATCGGTTTCAAAATCAATAATGTAAAAATAAAAAAAAAAATAAAAAATTAAGATAGGGAAAAAATTTCTATGTAACTTAAATATAATAAAAAAAAAAAAAATTAAAAAGAAAAGAAATAAGAAGTGTAAAACCATCAGAGTTAATAAAACGTCTTCTTATCGAATCACATCAAAATGATTGGCAATTATGCCACAATAAAATCCTGAAACATTATTTATAGTCATCCTTTTTTTTTTTCGTTTTTGCCGAAAGAATATAAACTCTTCTTTTTATCTTTTTATTTTTTCATATTTTATTTGTTTGTTTTTTTTTTTATTTTTCTATACAATATTATTTCTTTTTCTATATAATATTATTTCTTATAATATTATGTATGTACGCATTTTGATGTATACAACAATTATTAGGTTATATACAGAACTTCAATATTTAGAGAGCTTCTTTTGTCAGATTCTTTTGTTGTGTAGTGTGTGTTCTTCAATAAAAATAACAAGAACAAAGAAATATTATAAAATACAACTATAGGATATGCAGAACGCTTACAAAATAATAATAAAATTTACAATTGTATAACTTTTATATTTTCTTATGTAAATTTTTAATGTTAATAAGTTAAAATATTAAAGTACTATAAGGTACTTATACTAGATTACATAAATTTCCTATAAACTTTTAATCAAACTTGGTGCTTTTTAATGATTTAAATTTGGAATTTTATTTTATTACCTTTCCCCTTGAGTAGATTCTTGTCTTGATTCAACTTTCCTCGAGTTTGTTTAACAAACAATCAAATAATTTCAAGTTATGCCTTAATATCACATAATAACATAAAGTGATCTGAATTTTGATTAAATTGTATTAATTGTTGCTTTGCAAATTATGTTTGTCGATGTTCAATTACAACCTACTTATTTTAAATTACTATATGTATTTACGTAGCTATATGTGTCCTTCTGTCCTACTGATTTTTTTTTTTTTTTCCTAAGAGAGGTGTGAATCTTCCAAAGACACCAAGAATGTCCCCCTTGGTAGTGTCAAATTCTTACTGACTAAACCCACCTCCCTTTAGCCAATATAATGGGATGAAACCCTTACCTGCGAACGCAGCATATTGGCTAGGGAGTAGGGATAGGAAAGGATAGGAAATGGATACGGAAACATTGAATTGGGAGTGGGATGATTCTATGTGTCGTTCTTTTCTACCTATGACTTATTTTGATAAGGAATTTGTTTTTTTTTTTTGCTTTTTATCGCGACATCCTTCAACTTTTCTACTTATTATATATTATCTCTAGCTCTAGAAAGTTTTTTTCTGATTTAAACTATTAGAAAAAACTACGATTCATCACGACACAATGTATCAAAATGTGAATTTACTAATAAAAAATTATTTTAATCGAAATTGTGAATTTTGACCCTCATCTTTTGTTGGCAAAACTTCATTAGGTTTGGCAAAATTAAGTTTGCCAACTCTTCAATTTAGTGTTTTTGTTTGTTGTCATTATTATCTGATTTATATTCATGACCAGAGGTTTGATATCCACATAATTGTTATTTATATTTCTACTCGGTTGTGAACTTGACGTTAACAAGCGATACTAAGTTCTTAACAACTACAAAGTACACGATATTTTGCTCTTGTAATATTATTATTTACCAATCATTTCTGTATCTTATAGCAGTACTCAATTATTGTTCAGTTTTTCTTTTTGTGACGCTAGGTGGGAACCATTGAAAGACACTGTAGAGTAGTGAAACGAACACGAATTATCTATGACCATGTGGGACTTTAGTCTACTAAATACCACTTCCCTTTGTTGACCAAACAATAGGTTATATGACCTATTATATAGTACTCATGTGCTAGCTAGTCAAAAGAAAGTTGTAAAATTTTGAGAAACACAATATTCAATTGTAATAGTTCAATTGAAGTCAATGATGATAATTTATCACGACTAGTACTAATATTATTGTAGAATTTTTTTTTGTCTACATATAAAATAAAATCTAGGTCGATAGGTATATAAATATAATATCATAAACGTTTTGTTATTCTTAATTACACTTTATAAATTGCCTTAAATTTTAGATCTTTGATCAACACAGAATCTAATTTTGACCATAGTGTTCTATATCTCGTCTTCTTTTGTGTCAAAATAAGGTGTCACAAACGTAATACGAAATTTTTTATATATTTAGAACATCGTTTACATGGATATAAAAATAACATCATATACTACCATAAAGTCTGAACATAAATCAATCAAAACAGAAAGAGATGGTAATGGATGTTGGTGTAGGCAGTGGTATTGTGGTCGCCTCTAGAATTTAATATATTTTTTTTTCTTTTAGGTAATAAAAAAAAAAAAAAAACTAAAAAAATAATAGTACAAACATTAATAATTCAAACTTGATTGCTGTAAATAGTAGTCATGTCTAATAGTTTATATTATAGTTTTTACTTTATTATAGTTTCTTTTTTATAAGTTTACTTTTGAACTTGCCTTTCATTCTATCAAGTTGGATACTATGAATAATAATTTTATATGAATGTACTTCAGAAAAATATAATTAAGTGAAAGTTTTCAACTTATAATTTTGATTGTGATAGGTATAATAGGAATATTATGAATTTCGGTCAAAAATTTAATAAGAAATGCATTTTTAGAATATCCTTTTTGATTTACAATATTCTTATAATACATACTCTACTATTTTTAAGTTTAATTTTATTTAAAATCGAATAGAGTGCTTGAAAATTTGAGATTTATCATTATTATTTCAGGTTTTTGGAATCAAAACGTCAACGGGCTTTAATTGAAACTTTAACCGGCTAAAAACTCAATTTGTAATGTTTTTACATTGAAATTATCATACGAAGAATTGAACGAATAAATCATATAGAAAATACTCATACCTAATAGCTCATAATATGGGTGGTTCCCATAAAAAATACAAAACTATAAAAATTAAACAAAAGTAATATTATATAATACATTAATAAAAGAATATATTAATATCTTCTATATAGTAGATAATAAATACCAAAAAGTAATTGTTTTTTAAATCTCATAATAATGATTATTACAGCCAAGTAAAAAAGTGAAATTTTGGAAAGTATTGGATGCAAGAAAATAAAATATTGTATCAAAATTTTCTCAATTAAAATTATTTTATTTTAAAATTTCAAATAAAATTTAACTACTTAACAATACGCAGCCTAAATCTACAATTTTCAACTACACACTTTCGTTTGTTTCTAATTTTAAAATTTAGCTTAGAAATCTCATGGATGACGCCTGATCGTCTAATGAATTGTCGTATTATAAGAACAAGTAGATTGATTGATTCACCGTATTTATGATACCGCATAAAATATGTACCATACATTTTTAGAAATTGATACAATATAAGTTCAAACAACTTTGAAAAAATTTGAAAGAAGCATATTATGAACCTGCATTAATAATTATAGAACCCCAGAAAGTCAATTTGTAAAATATTATTCGAACAAGTATTATAAAATAATGCCAAAATAGTAAAAATTGATCAATCCATATTAAAAAAGTCACAGATATTGAAAACTAACAAATTGCCCACATTTTATATCCAAACGATTTATACTATAAAAGTGCAATGGAAAACGGATTTGTCTATTTATATTTCAAACAATACATACAAAATAAGGATGCTATTCCCTAATATATCACGTTTTTAGAAGAACAACAAATCAAAAAATATCGGACGAACATTTTAATTTAGATAGAAGAGAGCTTATGGCATTAATTTAACTGAAATTGATATTGCATATTATATGAACTCTATAAATAGTTTTTGGTGGAAAAATGTGGAAATTTTAAATTAATTTCGTTTTAAAATTGTTTTAAAAAAGGAAATAAATATTTTGTATTATTAATTACTAAGTTATAGTTTAGTTTAAGTATTTAGATTTACCTTAAGTATTTTTAGTATACTATATATAAGCCTTTCCTTTTTAGACGTGGCTGTAAATATCGTAGGGCGGACTTATTCTTACAACGTGTGTGGGATTCAAACTCACCGAGGCCACCGAGATCCAATAAATTTTATTAAGAAGCAGTAAATTTTCTTTTTTTTCAAAATTTTTAATTACAAAAAGAAATTTAAATTTGAAAATAATAAAAATATAATAAATAATAGGATAAAATCATAATAAATATCCTAGCACTAAGTGTCATAAATGACAAGTAGGCTTAAAATAAATACGTGTAAAAAATAAAATCTTAAGTGTTTAAGATATTTTGTATTTTTAAAAAATAAAAGAATAAATAAAAGCACTAGACTAGAAGTAGAAGGCTTCGAAAATATTTATTGTTTCTGTAATTTCACTATAAGAATGCACACTTAAAAGAAACTAAATTAAACTTTTGAAGTAAAATGTTTCATTCTTTTAAACTTAGTTAAAAATTTTAAAAGAATTCACTTCAAACAAAAAATGTTTAACAGAAATTTAATATAAAATGGAAATAAATTTAATTATACTGGAAAAAGTACATTATGTACCTATAGAAATATTACAAAGCACTGATTATTAAGTTATAAAATAAAATAAAATAAATTTCAAAAGTTCTTCTTTATAGGAAAATAAAATCATTATAGATAAATATGACTTTGAACGAATTTATTCCTTCCTCATGTGTCCTTATTGATTTAATTTCAGCACCATAACCCGATACAAATGACGGAAGGAAGATTAATTCATAGTATTTTTTATCTTTCATTAGATTTTTTATATACTTTTATATACTTTCATATACTTTTTTATTCTTTTATTTTATTCTTTTTTTTTAATGCATTTCTCTGCTGCATAAATGTGGAAAGGAAATTACACAGCCTTTCTGTTCAGGCGTGGCTGCAAATGTCGTAAGGGGGAATATATCTTAATCCGTGTGTGGGGTTCGAATCCACACTCCCTCGGTGTTTACAGTGTATTTTATACGCTCTAACCCACTAGGCCACCGAGGCCCTCATTTCTTTATTTTTTAAAAATACAATTTATAGTCAATGAGTTTTGTAAATTTTCATACAATGGTAGTGTTTTCTAGATTTTTATTTTTAGTTATAGAAAAATTCGCAATAGTAAAATATAATCTAAAAACGTGAAAAACGATATGGTTCGTGTCTCCGATCGATTTCATAAATCATAACAATTTTATTCAAATAGATAATTATAATCAAGAAAAATAGATAGATGAAAATATCCAGCAAATTGAAATTAATAAAAATTGATGAATTGAAAAAAGAACCGATGTTGTACTACAGCGCTACATACACAAATGACAGACGGCATTAATTACCAAAATAACATACTCAATTTCTTTCTAATAAAAATATGTTCATCACAAATCGTTAATAAACTGGGATCACCTTTAAATTTTCTTTCGAAGATAATTGAGGAGATACAATAATGAGATAACAAGCAAAATTCACAAAATTTATATAAGAGATAATATCTTAATAATAACGATTATCTAGGAAAATAAATAGTTTAGTGAAACATAATATAGGGTTTGCTGTACGAAATAAATATTTCCAAAAGTTCAAAATAGTCCAAACGTTTTCAAATTGATTTTAGTGCTGTTAATTGATATTATGATCTTTTCCAATTAAAACTTCACTTTTTCTTGTCGAAGGAATGGTCTCCTGTTCATAGCCTAACATATTCACATAAGAGTGAATTAAGTTTTAAAAAAAAAAGGCGTATGCCTTAATTGAATAACGTTACCTAACGTCAATCGGTTTTAATTTTTGAGTTATATTAATTTTAATTGATTATTTCGTTTTTGAATTTTATTTTATGATAAAAATCCTATACCTATAGCTTCATTCTTAAATTTTGAAAAAGTTATTATTTATGTGCATAATTGAAAAAAATGTTGAAGCTTCTCTTCTCTTACAACGTCTGCAAAAGTCATATGAGGAAAATCCTAAGCTTCTGGTATGTTTGCCGATCGAACAGTGTCCCGTTAAAACTTTTATTACATTACCGATATTTCGAAGAATTAGGAATAAAAGTGTAGTTGATCGTTTAAGATCTAAAATAGAATAAGTTTGTTTGGCCATAAGTTTTAGTAGAATGTGATGTAATGTGATGAATGATATGAATATATTGCTCTGTTGTTGTGATCCAATATTTAAAGGTTGTAACCCAGAGATTTTCCTTTCCTCGAAGATCTTGCAGTTTCGTATCACTCATAACGAGCTCATCAGTTTTACAATTACCTAAAAAGCCACTATATCCAAGTATCTATATAAGATAAATATTGAAAATTTCCCCCTGTTTATTTAAGGATGAAAGGCAGTTGCTGACAACCGCTGAGCCCACTGATAAATAAATTTGATTAGTTATTTTTTTTAATATTTAAGACTTTAATAAATATTAGATAAAATGGGAAAATTTGAGATTACTGTAAATTTATTTTAATATAATCGTACAGATGATCCTTTTTTAATATTTCGATCATAATATTATTTTATGTTAAAAATAAAAATTTTTTAAATAAACTGATGACTGTAAAGATATGTAAACACATAAAGATAAAGAAATTATGTTTAATTATTTATTTAAAATGTTTTTTTCATCTCAACCAAAAGAAATTCTATATTAAATAGATTTTTTTTTAAATTAATTTTCTTGAAAATTCATTGAACTTTTAGTGTAAATTCTGACAACATAAAATTAATTATCTAAATTACATACATATATCCTGCATCCATATAGGAAAAAAAAGGAAAAATAACATAAGCGAGTACTTTTAAATTAAGTAAATAAATTAACCATGTATATTTTATATTATAATATATTATATATATATGATATAGCTAGTAGGTACACTTTTATGTACATATAATATTATATACCTAATGTGTATCGGTACATAATAAATATATTTACAGAATTACAAAAAATGTCAATGTAATTTATGTAGATGTCATTAACAATCAATGCATAGACCAAATAATTCCTTAAAGAAGAATATATATATATTTTTTTTTTGTAGATTTTTGTCCTTATTGTTGTTTTATTATTATAAAACCATATACCTATATATATATTAAATATATTATAATAATATGTACATATATTTATATGAGTTAATATATATATACATTTTACATTAATGTTAATGGTTTAACAATATCCTAAGGGTAATAAAATTATTTATAGACATTATTTATTAATACACCGAAATATCTCAAAACTAACTTTTATTTACCATTGTAGGGAGCCAAAATGAATACTTATTGTTTTGTTTGTTTTCAATTTATTTCAAATGTAAATAATATTATTTTACTTAAATTTTCTTTAACTCTGTCCGTCCCTTTGGTCCGTTAACTAAACTTCCACATCATTTAAGAGATAGAATAATAAAATCTTAACCATGGATAGATTTCTTAAAAAAATCAATGTTATAGAATATAGATCAATTTTTTTTATGTAGTTCAATTCATTATGGAGCTAAAAACCGTTAAAGTGTGAAAAAGTCCTATTTTAAAATTTATATACATATATCTCAGATCCTGCTTAATATTATTTATATTAAAAATGTCTAACGACAGGACATTTTTTTAACTTTGTATAATATATCAATATCAAAATTATACAATTTTTTGTAATTTAGTATTGAAATTTACCGTTATATGCTTGAAAAGATAAGAAATGAAAGATCTTTCAAAATTAGCATAACCTTCAACAATCTGTTTACACCACCCCCTGTTAAGGAATTTAAAAATTTAAAATTTGTTATTTTTAGACATTTGTGCAAATTTATCATTAGTAAGGCATAAAAATTAAAAATCCAATGTAATAGTAGCATAGTAGAACTTCATAGATTTTTTTAAAATTATATAATATGGTTTTCTTAAATTGTAGAAAAACTCTCTTGATTTTTCATGAAAAGCAATTGTGCTAATAACATTTTTAAGGATAGCTAGGTATAGTTAAATGATCATTGAGGGTTCAAGTATTGATTTAGAAACCAATTCTTTTCACTTTATATTCTTCTTTTAATATTATTTAGAGATAGGTATCATTATATCTTATTGAGAGAATATCCTAATATCGAATTTTTATAATACGAGAACACTATAATATAAAATGACAAGTAGGAATATTAGTATGTTAATAAATTAATAATATAATATTTTCATAATTCGTACCTCTAAATTGTGGAACACACACACAGCAACAATTTGAAATTTTTTCAGAAAATGAAATTTTTAGAACAACTTGGTTTATTTTTAGCACAGCTTGGTTAGATACTGCATGATAGACATTTATTATGAAAATATTGTCCTTTAATATTTTTTTTTCTGTTCTTCCCACTCTTATCATAAATATAGGAAATCCGCTAAGTCCATTTAATATTCATATACTTTGACTAAGCTTCAGTTTCCGAAATCATTAATTTCACTAAGCCATTAGTTACTCGACTGTACTTATTATACAAAACTCTGAGACGTAGATATTTCTTTATTTTTACGCCATCTATTATCTTATGCAATTTATTGTAATAGATAATACGCAGTTGTAGTGGGGTTTAAAAGATAAATACTGTTTCATCCTACTTTTTTTTTTGCGAGGATTGGTGGGAATCATCGAAAGATACTATAGAGGAGTGAAAACGAGCACGATTCCTCTATGACTGTGTGGAACTTTAACCAACTAAACACCGCCTCCCTTTTTTGACCAAACAATAGGTTATACGACTTGTAGTACTACTGTACTACCTGGTCAAGGGAAGTTGAGTTAAGATAGATTTCAAATTGGCAGGCATATTGTGAACAAAGTTGTTAATATTCACCTTGAATCTTTACACGTTTTAAATGTAATCATCACCAATTCTGGGGAACACATGAAGTCGAAGATGGCTCCACATCCACGAAGTTCGTACTACAAACGAATTTCCATAATCCGAATTATGCCATCTGGGAATTTGAACTACATAGGGATGGGAAGCAGAGGCTCTCCTTGTTTCTCTTTGGAATGCTTTGAGAGTAGGCATCAAACTTTTAATCTCGTTAGAGCAAGAACCCAACTCTATAAGGTATCTATAAAACAGGGTTAGATTTCCTGTAAGGCGCCGTAGACCGAGTGGAGAGAGCGTAGAGGTGACATTGGGATCATTTATTAAACGAATTGCTCTATTTTGCACGAAAAATCCCAATACCGTTTTGGAGGCTCCTGCCCAAATATGTGCATTATACTCCATCTTTAGTCTTATATATGTTTTATAGGTATTTAGGAGATCAGAAGATGAAAAGAAGGCTTTACAACGATACAGGAAACCCATACACCCCGACGCATCTTTAGCTATATCAAAAATATGATTGGACCAACTTAATTTTTGATTTAGCTTCATACCCAAGATGTTGAGCTCACCCGCATGTTGCAAAACTTCCTCTTGAAAAGTTAAAGTTGGGATTGAAGTGTTTCTTTTCCGAGAGACTATAAACAGCACTGAGTTTTCTTAGAGTTAAAATCGACTCTGTTGATTTTGCCCAAATTAGAAATTTTGTCCAAGTCGAGATTTAGCTCAAGCGAAGCAGAATATTTACAGTCGTTGTCTTCATTAGAAGCAACGAGCGTGCTGTCGTCTGCAAAACTGAATTGGATTGGAGGTTATACTTAAAAGATCGTTTATAAATATTAGGACAAGTGTCGGAGAGAGAACAGATCCTTGTGGGACACCAGCATTAATTGTGAATTGGTCTGAAGAATAACCTTCGACCAGAACACGAATCGAACGATTCGAAAGAAAATCTCCAATCCATTTTACAAATACATCACCGAGGCCCATTGCTTTGCATTTAGCAATTAAAGCATCATGTCAAACTCGGTCAAAAGTTTTAGAAATATCCAAAACGACAACATTGGACTCCCCCGAATGGTGGAGGCTGATGTTGAGCCTTTCACGGAGGCATGTCATGAGATCACCTGTTAACCGATGGGTTCGGAACCCATATTGACGATCATGAATTAATCCTTTGTTACGTAGATATTTCAGAAGCTTTCTATTTATTAAATTTTCCATTATTTTGGAAAAAATTTATATACTTACATCTTTTTAAAATTAATTCTCAAAATATTTTTAGATTGTTATTGGAAAAGCGGCATCATTTTTATATAATTTCTATTAACAAAAGTTTTTTTGTTTTTTATATAAATACAACACAGTGTGCTTAAAATATCACCGTAGGATAACATTTTTATAAAAAAAAATAAAAAATCTTTAACTTACTTCTAAATTAACAGGACTAAAAACATAACAAATATATCCTTAAGCAAGTTTGTTGATTTCATCAAATAACAAAAAAAAAAAAATTAAGAAAATTGAATTTAAAGATAAAAAGAAAAAAAAAATTATATCAAAAAAAAAAAAAGAAATAATTTATAGTTGTAAATCATATACATCTTAAGTTACATTACAACTTATAACAAAAGTAAATTAACCCTTTCAAAAATCTCTATTTCCATAGAAAATGTATTTTTATTGTATTAATAGTAGCCTTAAATATACTAAATTAGATTATTTTCCTTAAAGAGTATATATACGAGTATATATTTATTATGCATATACATATATAAAAATAATAGTTTATATACAATATTTACTAAGGTCCAGCAACATTTACATTCTGATATAAAAGTTTATATGTATAATTTCATTTCTATCTTTGATTATAAACAATTTTATTCTATTATAAATCAGTTTCACTTTCATCTTCCATCTATTATAAATCTGAAGATATAATGGTGTATTCATTATAATCATTCAAAAGAATGAAATAGATTATTAATAGCTTATACAATATCTATATTAATTTAAGCTTCAAATTTATGTGTAGGCGTCAAGGTTATTTAATACTGATTATTCTTATTTGGATAATTAACTTCTCTTCAAAAGAGAAAACAATAGAAAATAAGGGAACAAAATATAAACTAAAAAAAAAATTAATCTGGCTGATTTTTAGATTATTTTTTCAATAAATAAAATTTATATACCGAAAGGATATATAGCAGATATAAAAAAAAGGAAAGAAGAGAAAAAAAAGGATTTTAAATCTATTAAACTTACTTTATCAAGAGAATGAGCAAAATATATTGATACATTGATACAAATTGCTTTAAATAATTTATTATTAACTGGCGTTTTTTAAGTAGCTAAAATTTAGATCATCTCATCATAAAAATAATATTCAACTAAAGTGCTTTTAGTAAATTGATCTAATGTCAAATTTTTATGACACTAAAGGGTATTTTGAAAAAAAAACTAGTGTATAAAAGTCTAATGTATAAAAAAGTATTTTTTTTTTATCATTTTATATGGTAGGTATACATTGATGCAATTTCGGAAAAACTTCCTTACATTTGCGTTACAACGTCCTGGTTTGATCTTGAGGTAGCTGATCTTATTTGAATCATTGACATCGTCAAAGGCAATATGAAAACTTCTATTATTTTTAGTAATATCAACATTATATCTTTTCAAAACTTTTGGCTCTTTAAAGCTATTTACTATTAGTTACCATAGCTCTTTGATTTCAAAGGATTGAAGTATTCAAAGCAACAAAAAACTCGTTAATGTAACAAATAACTAAAAAAAAATGTTTGTTAAATAAAAATTATATTCTGCGGTATTGTTCAAATTAAAAATCTAAAAATTATCTCTCTAAATTATCAGTCTCATCCCCTATAATCGTATAGCTTCTTACCAGATCCAAGCTTCTAAAACCAATTTGTATATTTGACCTCTTGGTTTCAAATTTTATTTCAAAGGCGAATAATTTTGGTTATAGTTAAAGTTCAACACTAACAGTGCAGAAAAACAATATGCAGATAGTTCCCTCCTGTTGCTCAATAAAGGTAAATATTTGTAAACACTAAGTGTATAACAGGATGTATGATTAATATTCCAATTTGAAATACATGGAAGAAACATTTCTAGAAAATAGCGAAAGCACCACTATACTGCCATTTCAATATAATGATGATTTCAAGTATTGTAAAAAATTTGAGATTAAATTATATTGAAACAAAAAGTTTAAGCCCGCGTAGAGTCAAAAATATTAGTACATTTTTAAAAGGACAAAAAAGGAAGCGCTTTATAATACATATTACTACACATTTCTACTTTTCCATCAAAATTTATAATTTTTTTTTTAATTTTTTATATTATCTACAAAAAATTTCAAAACATGATAGAACACTTTCTTCAGTTTTAAGGTAACCTCATTAAGAAAAACTATTAACACACCAAAAAATATAATATTGGAGCTTTAATTTTTATATCTTACTAATTTTAAATTAACACAGATGTTCAAGTTACAAGTGTCTAATGTAATGGAATATTCGATTATTCACCCCTAATATCTCTGAAACAGGGGAAAGTACATCTTTTCCTAGGTAGACTCATGTTGAAAAAGATATGGAGAAAAGAAAATCTTGCAAAATATTGTCTTCATATAACAGTAAATTTACATACCAAATAATATAATTTTGATATTAATTTATGTAGCTTAAAAAAATTCCTGTTGTTTAAAATAAAAATTGGGCTTGTTCCAACTCTGTAAGGGTAACTCTGTAAGGGTAAGGGTTAATAGATTCAAGTACATAAAAAAGTTCTTCTACAACAATAATTTTCGATAAAAACTATCCGTGGTTAAAATTTTATTACATCATTTTAAACGGTGCAGACATTTTTTAAACAGACGAACAGACATAGTTAAGCGAATAACCAAATTTTTTTCTGAAAATGTCCTAAAAATAACCCCATATATCAAATCGTATGAACATTTAAAAAACTAAAACATTAATTTCTTTGCTCTGTTAAAAAAAAAAAAAACTTAATTTTATGATCATTTCAAATATTTAATTAGCAATTTTTTTTTTTTACTAATACAATCACATTTAATTTAAAATAAAAGGAATTATTTTTTTTTGGTTTTTAATAAAAATATCCTTAGATTTTATTTGTTTTTAATTTTCCACTTAAAATTATTTCCATAAAATGAATATGCATAACAATCTATTGTTTAAATCAAAACTTCCTTTCAAAAGCAATTCGTTACGAACAATTAAATTTAGATTTAATTGCACATTTGGGAAGTTTAACTGCCATTTAAATTAAATGTCATATAATTATATATTATATGTATATATTAAATTTAATGATAAACATTTAGAAAAATATCATCAAAAATTTTCTTAGGAAATAAAAAAAAAAATGTAGTTTGAATTTTTGTTTGTTTTTCAGCCTACACCTAATGTATACAGCCTTAGTTGTACGATAAAAAATAATGAATTTTATTTCCATTTGAAAAAAATTTCATCAGAATTTCGATATTAGGTATACTAGGTATTTTAGGTATTATAGGTATTTTCTTCAAACTAAATTTCATAAAAATTATATATATTTATTATTTCTTGACATGAATTTCATTCAGAATTTGTTAAAGGACAGCTTATTCCAAATCTTTATACAAAAATGGTGACGTATTAATAGATGGCATAATGGTAATAATACTGAGCTTACATTTACAGATCCCAGTGAAAAAACTCGAATCGCAGTGAAAACAGTAAATTATAACTTATACTTAATATCTATAATAAAGAAATATAAAAGCGCGCATATAAATATTATAAATATGAAAAGTATACAACACCACATTTGAAAACGTCTTCTACTGATATTATATTTCAGTACAAAAATTAATGAAATAATTTTTAATATTCCTTCACTTCACTTTATAGGTCTCCTTATCCATTATATTACAATACCATTATGTTATCTTAACATTTTCCCTTTGGTTCCAACATGAACGGTGAAGATTAACTTAACTCAGCACTTGTTGAGGAATTTCATATGGAGTCACACTCGTACACTAATTTTCTACAAAGTTCACTAAATATAAATTATCCTTTTTGATTCAAATGTCCATTTGTTTGTACTCTCCTAAATGTTTATGTAAATCAAAAGTTTGATAAACTTTGGCATAAACGTCTAATATTTAAGCTAATAAGATTGGTAATTAGATCAGATAGGAATATATTATGTATAAATCCTAAAATTCTATACTTATAAGATAGATTATCTCTGATTAACCAAGGATATAAGATTGATTTGAAGCGGATGATAAAGTATCAACAGTTTTGCGAGCATATTAGATATTTATCCAGAATTTAATTGTCTAAATTTAAATTTTTCATTTTTAATTGAAAAATAAATCCATAAAATTTTTTTGTTTGTTTTTTTTTTGTTTTTTTCATTGATACGCTTATTTGTAAATATCCACCAACCTAGAATACGTAAAACTTTAAATAAACCTAAAAAGTGTGGTTTGCTTTCAATTCCAAAATTCATATTAAAATTTTTTGGAAGTTTTTCGAATTTCATTTCTAATATTTTAGATACATATTATATGAGCAAATCATTATTATATAATGGCCTTCCAAATTTGAAAACGAATATTTTATTAAATTTTAAACTTTAGAGATTCATAGATTCTTTAATTAAATTTTAATTGTAAGAAATTTTTTGTTTTAAAAATAATTGGGTTGCAAAATTTTTACAAAACTCTAAAAGAAGGTGTCTATTTAATTTTAGTGAATTTAAATAAAGAAAATTAAGGCACCCAGCTTATTTTGACAATTAAATTCAAAATTATCAGATTTAGAGAAATTTAATCATAAATAGTTAAATAGTTTCCTAATAAAGAATACAAATTTATTGCAACACAACAAAAAATAAACAAGGCAGAATGTAAACCAACGGTTTTTAAAAGCGCACATTTCTAAAAGATAATACAAACTGTTTAGAATTGTGACTTGTACCAAAATTTGGAAATTTCATACAAGAAAAAATGTGAAAATAGGACTTTTTTGTAATTTTGAGGGGCTGTAAATTCGGAACCCTATACAACTAAGAAAAACCGTTAATACACGTAAAAATAATATATTATAATAGCTTTAAATATCTTGCCGATGAAAAATTTGTACAGGTGCCTAAGTTATAAGTGTCAAAAATAGCATATTTTCAATTTTTGAGCCCTATAGGTTTTAAATAGGGAGTGGTACAAAAAAAATTTTTGAGGAAACTTATATTAATTCTAAAAGTGCTTTTTTGCCTCAAAATTTTAAGTAATCAAAAAAGAATTTTATCTGTCATTGCCTTTTATTTTGTAAAAGAATATTAAATATGAGGGGAATTTTTGCTCAAAACTTTAAACCTTATTTCATTGCTTTATTGATTTAAAAAAGTCGCAAAATATTAGAAATATTCTGATTTAAAAAAAAAAATTCTTAAAGCATTAGAATATACTTTCTATACAACACTTCTAATTTAAATTTTTGGTATTTTAATTTAAAACAAGGTAGAATCTAAACCAACGGTTTTTAAAAGCGCACATTTCCAAAACACAATATAAACTGTTTAGACTAGTGACTTGCACAAAAATTTAAAAATTTAAAAAATAAAATTTAAGAAATTTTTTGTAACAAGGAAATATGTGAAAATAACACTTTTCTGGAATTTTAAGGGCTGTAAGTTCGGAACCCTTTATAACTAAGAAAAACCGTTAACACACGAAAATATATTACTGAAGCTTTAATTTTTATGTCTATGTCTTTAAAAATTTGTACAGGTGCGTAAGTTACAGGTGCCTAAAAACGCAAATTTTAAATTTTTCAGTCCTAATACCTCTTAAACAGGGAGTGGTACAAAAAACTTTTCTAAGGAAACTTATACTAATTCTAAAAGTTCTTTCTTGTCTCAAAATATCAGGTACCTATCTAAAGGTGTGCCGGAGTTATGAAAAAAGAAATTTCATGCAAAATGTGGTTTTCACATAACGGTAAATTTAAATAGTAAATTACAAAATATTGCATAATTTTAATATTGCTTTATGTAGATAATAAAATTTCCGGTCTTCTGGCAGTTTTAGACTGCAAAACTATTACGCATAGTCTGAGATATATACATCTGAAAATGGGGCTTTTTCGCAATTTTCAAGAGTTGTAACTAAAATAAACCTTTAACACACAAATATTATACTGTAGCTTTAATTTTTATGTCTTTCCGAAGTAAAATGTGTACAGATTCCTAAATTATAGGCGTTTAAAAATAGCAAATTTTCAATTTGTGAGCCCTAATAGCCCATAAACAGGGGGTGCCCAAAAAAAATTTTCTGAGTAAACTTATACTAATTCTAAAAATTCTTTCTTGCCTCAAAATTTCAAAGCTCTGTCTAAAACGTGCCGGAGTTATGAAAGTAGAAAAATTATGCATAATTTAGTTTTCACATAGCGGTAAATTTAAATACTAAATTTAAAAAAATTGTGTAATTTTGATATTAATTTACAAAGTTAAAAAAAATACCTGTCGCATGACGTTTTCAGATTGGATAAATCTTAAGCAGAACATAAGATATATGCATTTTAAAATAGGACTTTTTCAAAGTTTGATGGGTGGTAGCTCCGTAATGGATGGGGCTACATGAAAAGTTGTTCCACAAAATTATTTTTTTTATGAGACCTACCCATGATTAAAATTTTTCTTCTCTATCTTTAACGGTATAGAAGTTTTGTAAACAGACGGACGGACGGACATACGGACAGAGTGAAACTAATAAGCACATTTTTTCAAAATTTTTTTGGAAATGTGCTAAAAAAGAAACGAAGAGGAAAATTATGAAAAGAGAAGAATATAAAGAATTTTAATCGCACTAAGCTGATATAAAAAACCCTGATTTTGTTTTATTTTTCTTTCAGACATTTTGTCTATTATACAAGAAAATTTTTATATCTGTAGTAAACTGTAAAAAGGAAACAGTTTCCTTGACAAAGCAAATAAAAATAAAATTTAGAAATAAAAATTTGATCATAAAAAAAAAAAAAAAGAAGTTATATATAGGAAATACAAAAATTACAATAGATATTTAATAATTTATGTTACAATTTGCAGGGCTTACCATTCTGCATTTTCATTTATTATGAATTATTTAGTTTTCTTAATAGAAATTTAAAATATGTTTTTTTCTTTTTCATTTTCTTTAAAAGAAAAACAATAATTATAAGGATGTAATTAAACTTTTAATATAATTTTTCCTCAAAGCAGAAAATTTTATTACTATTATCGACAGCAAGCAGTTTTTATAGGAAAATAAAAATTTTAAAGAAATACATCAAATTTTTTTTTTGTTTTTAGTCATAAGTCAAAGTAATGGTTTCAGATGGTGAATAATGGCTACTCTTAACGGTGATATAGCTACCTTTATTCATAACTATAGTATAATTCTGTTCCTCTTTAATATATAAAGAAAATTTATTTATTTATTCCGTTAGATAGTAAAAGTTACTATAGCTTCCATTCAAATATACAAAATGAACTTTATCTTTTTAAAAGTTTTTGATTTTATTTAATGATAAATTTTTTGTCAGAACGTTTGACTTTAGTTATTTATAAGATTGTAAAAAATAAATAATAAAAAGATCTATTTTGGATGGCCTAGTGGGTAATAAAGTATATAAAGTACGCTGTAAACACCGAGTGAGTGTGGGTTCGAATCCCACGCACGCTGTAACAATAATTCCCCCCTTACAATATTTACAGCCACGCCTGAAAAAGAAAGGCTGCATAATTCCCTTGTCACATTTTTCAAGATTTTAAAACACAAAATTTTAAAACAAGAGATTTTCAAACGCAAAGATTTTGAGATTCAAGCTTTTAGTACCTGACACTTATTAATTTTATTTCCATTAGGTTCTTTATATTTCGTTTATAATATATATGATTATTATAAGAAAGCCCCAGATAGTAGGTATTATATAGATATGGGTAGGTCTTATTTTAGACAATTTTCAATAAAATTATATTTGTGAAAATTATTTGAATTTTTTATTCTCTACCTCCACTACCAATAGTCTAATTCCAAAATTCCAATATGGTTGGCAACAACAAAAAAATACATAATTATGTAAAATTCAAAATAAATTTTTTTGATTTTATTATTTGTTTTTTAATAATTATTTTGTAATTCAAAGAACTTCGATAATTCAAATTATTACTAAATTGTACAATTTGATTTAGTTAAGAGTAGAAACAGAAAAATTTTCTTTTTAGAAAATTTGACTTGAAATTTTTTTTATTACCTCTTCAATTTTTTTACAAAGCAGATCATTATTTTTTTTTTTAGATTGCTAAAAGGATGTTTAATATAAAAAGTAATCAAGATAACGCTTATATAGTAAGTATAATTATTTTAAAAGTAAAATCTACAAAATATTTTATAATTAAACAAAAAAAAAATGTCTATCATTAGTGTTAAGAATATGTTTGGCAAACAATATTAACCGCCATATTTTATCTTTTTCAAGTTCAAAAATTAATCGTTTATTTTTTATTTTCATAATTTATTCCGGGTAAAATTTTCACGTTAATGGTTTATTATGTTGAATTAAATTAATCTTTGTAAAATATTTTTATATACATAATATATTATAATGGTTGATCATTAATTAAAAAAGGTACCTAGGTACATAATTTTTATTTTTTTTTTTTTTGAAGAATAACGAAATAAAATAATTAAAAAGGAGAAAATTTAAAATGAAACATTTTATATATAATTTACTTTTTTTATTAAATAAATTAAATTTATTATATATGTATAAATTATTTACCTGACTTCTTGTTCAGATTTTGCTAACATCCAATATACTTTTGAACGTTTTCTTCTAGAACCAAGTGCTATTAATTGTGATACACTACATCCTTCTGGTAATGGTGGTCGTTTTGGTATTTGTCCGGTCCAATGGGCTATTGCTAACATTTCCGGTGCTTCTTTAACCAATATTTTACCAGATGGTGATGATCTACCTGGTTCCTATATTTAAATTATATATACAAAAAATGAAATAACCAATTAAATTATACGGTTATTTTGTAAATATTATGCAAATAGCTATTATAATATTGGAAAATTTTTAAAGCAATGAAAAACATTAAATTTCAAATTTTTTTTTTACTAGGATTGTATTTTTAGTAAAAAAAAACAAAATTTATAACAAAATTATAAGCCTAAAGTGAGTCTAATTTAGTAATTCTAAAGTATGCATACATGGGCTATTTTTTTTTTAACGCTTAAATTATCCATGCAAGAATTTTGACACAAATTTAAATGTTGGAATAAACCTGTGGATGATTTTACTGCAATTTTTATATAGGTAGGTAGGTAAGGAATGTAGATGCACACTTAGGTCAGTTTAGGCCCGTTGTGATAATCTGAATCAGGGTATTTCCCGGAGAAATTTTTATGTATGTTTGTATATTGTCAAAAATTCTATCCAGTTTTAAAAATATCTTTTGCTTTAATAAAATATTAAAAAATCTGGGTCAGACAGGTCCTCGAGTACAAATATCACAATACTCTTCCGCAAATGTACCAAATATAGTAGTAGTTTTATAATGTAGTAAAATATCTTCGGCTGAAATTTCATTCAAATTTCATTAAAAATGTTTATCCGTTATTTACATATTGGATAAAAATTTATCGAAAGATTTTTTTCTAACTTTTTTTTTGGGAAAAATATGCGAATTTATGTAAACACTTTAATAATATATGTTATGATTTAAAATGCACATTAAATTCTAAATTTAATTAAGTGTTCTATCACAATATTCATCAAGCATAATTTAGACAGTAGTGATTTGCTTGATTTTTCTGACTTTCACTCTGTAGGACAATTCGTTTGTTTACAAATCCTCTTCACCATTTAAGCAAAAAAATTGAGTACCTAAAGGGATTTTAACCATCAATCTACGATGCAGATATTAATGTTGCAGAAAAACTTTTTGATGCAGTGCCACTCATTACAGAGTTATAGTCTCTCAAAGTTTGATAAAATCCTATTTTTAAACGTTATTCTCAAACACTACTTAAGATGTTTTCAATATAAAAACCAATTAAAGAGTTACAGCCTCTCATTGAAAAAGCACTATATTAAAATCTTATTCTGAAACTTTGCTCAAGATTTCAAGACATTTATTATTTCATAGTAGTGGTTAGACTATTATATCCATAATGACAATATTGAAAAAGGTGTAGATACTAGGTACCTATATATGAATTTAAATTTTTTTTTAAGTTTTTTGTCAATATTTTTCACCATTCAATTTCAGAATGGAAAAACTAAAAAGGTTACTTTCAACTATTAGCTTACAATTTAAAATTTCTCAGTTTATTCAGTTTTAAACAAGTAGATAACCACGAAAATTATTTTGGTTGGCCCTGAAAATTTCCAAAACTACTAAAATAACAGCCTTGTATTACAAATTATAAATTATAAGGTTAAATTAAAATGAAAAATTAACAAAAAATAATTGATTGAGAAAATTCCATGAAAATTTAGAAAATGTTTTGGTTATTAAAACTCTTAAAAAATTTAATTATTTTTCGTTGTGTTGTTTTTTTTTTTTCATGCTCTTTTCATTTTTAATAAGAAATCATATTAATTTATTTCATTAAATTAATTTTAATTTTTTTTGTTTTTTTTTTTAATTTTTCATTTCATATTACACATTATAATTTATGTACACGTTCAATTCATTAAGGGGCGAAAAAAAAACTATATAGGTACCTATTACTTATCATCAGTGAAATGATTTTTCACCTGGGTGAAAATTATATGTAGAAATATTTGAAAAAAAAAAAACTTTTTTTCAAACTCAATTAAATTTGACAGTACTGTATAGTGAGATTGTATGTATGTATGTATAATATATTTCAAGTCATTAAAAATTTATTTTTTACAATTTTTTACAATCAACCATTCCATTGAATTTTCTTTTATTTTCTTTTATAAAGTTTTTCATTTATTTTAACACCATATTCATATAAAAATTATAAATATTTTCTTTCCAATCTTTTTTGTTTTTTTTTTTTTTTAGTTTGTATGGTTTTATTTCTCTTTTTCCATTTTACCTTTTAAAAGTTTAAATTACCTGAAGAAAAAAAAAAAATAAAAATTATTAAAGAATATTTATAAATTTGTTTTGTATATACTGATACATACACATTTAAAATTTCTGCCCTTTAAAACACAAGGGACCAACTTTTGAAAAACCATTTTTCTTTTCTTTGTCAAGGTTATTTCATACCCAATATTGTTTTATAGATTTTGGGTAGGTTTTGTAAATTTAACATCTCTACTTAAATTTTAAATGTTTTATAAGATAATATTTTTAATATACAAGAATTTTTTGAATTTTAGGAGTAGTTTACCTTTAAAAAAAAAAAAGCAACAAATGGAACATAAAATTACGAAAAAAAAAAAAAATGGAGGTTCAAACTTAAAACATAATATTATAAATTGATTTTTTAAAAAATATTTCTAAAATGAATGTATTTCTGCTCTTTCCTTTGAATATTCATAATTGATGAGGTTAGGGAAGTTATTGAGGAATAAAAAAGCAAAAAAATTGGATTTTATAAAATTGATGAAATTAATAAAAATATTCTGATAAAGGTTTTACAGTTATACATATTATAGGTAGGTTATACGATAAAAATAATTTTGAAGAAAAATTTAAGTTTGGGTCTCAATACAATTTATTAATATTAAACATTAGTACCTAACCATACCATCTTATAGAATTTTTTTTAGAAGAATGTATCATAAAAAATATTTCATATAAAAACAATGATATATGATTGTAAAATATATTATTAATAATTCCAATTTGGTTAGAACAGATTCCATAAAAAATCTAGCTATTCTTTTCCACAATAAACTAAACTTCAAAGTATACCTATTATGAAAACACTATTCACAAAACTAATTCATTGCTTTTGTTTAATGGTGGTTAAAAGAATTTATGGATCCTTTATTCTCTTCAAGCACTTTATATTTGTTTGGTTAGGGCTAATTTAGAATATGTTAGTCAAATATATCTAGTCTAGAAATTCATATGAATAGAATTCAATATATTCAAAAAGATTATCTTAATTTTACGTTAAGGAACTTATCATGGAATGACCCAATAATGTTTCCGCCTTACAAGGATAAATATAAACTAAAGTTAATTCATCTATAAGTATATTAAAACGCTGAAATTATTTTAAATCTTTTAACTTATAATAACTTAATTATAATTTTCCTCTTTTCTCTATAATATTTCAGCCACTATTTTATTTTAGGTATTGTCACTTTTGGCTTCACCGGTACCGACAAGTTGTTAATTTTTATTAGAGTTAATAGTCGATTTTTATTCAATTTTTGAAGTTAAACATAACAACATAATTGAATATGTCTTTTAAAAACCCAGTACAATTGATTATTAAAAAAAAAAAAAACAAGCTTATCAACAAGGATATGGTAAACCTATATTATTATGCCACTTAACCTAACATCTTATTATGAAATGTTACTATATTCATAATAGATATATATAACATAAAGCATAAAATGGCAAACAAACCTATAATCTATACAGCAAAATAAAAAAAAAGTCACGAAAAAAAAACAACAATTTATTCTAGGACCAACGTATTTAAATGTAAAAATAACAAATCATAAAATTATAAGATTTTATTCGAATATTTTTATAAATTCGAAATTTTTCAATTAAATATTTGCATTTTTTAAAAGTGATTATATACTATAAGAAATTATCTCCGCATAATATCTTTGTTACACAACCACTATATTCGCCTCAAAATATGCAATTTTCGTTAGCCCTTAAATAATATTTTTGCTATTATTTTGTGATTATTCTGACACATTTTGTTTTTTGAAAAACTGGCGTATTAAATTAAATTTGTCTATCTGTTTATTTGTTTGCAAAACCTTTACATGGTTTAAGATAGAGCAATGAGATTTTAAGGTCTCAATAATAAAAGTTAATGCTGAGGAATAATTTTTTTTGTAGTCCCATTCACCACCCTTCAAAGTTAAAAAACGCGATGGATTTTCAAATGTTTATAATGCTGGATATTTTTTCGATCAAAAAATTTTAAACGATATGAAAGTTTTTTAACTTTAAACACTTTTTTAATTTAGTATTGAATTTAGTATTAATTTTACAAGATTTTTGGTTCTCCGTAAAGATTTTAGTCTGAACCTGGAAATTTTCAGAGGGGGTTCCGAATAAATAAGCGTAAGCTATAGGATAAGTAAAATGTTTCTACTTTTTCCTGTTCAACAGATATAAAAGGTCAAAAATTTTAAATTTTTCATTTTTTGACACTTAACTGATGAGACACTTGATAAATCGTAAAAATTTCAAACGTTATATTTTTATAACTTTTAACGTCATATTTTATATCTATTAACGTCTTTTCTTAATTATATAGGGGTTACCTTAAAATTGAGAAGAAACTGTCGCCTCGTTTTTGACACTATTTTAATACATAAAAAATTCTAAAAAAAATTGGAACAACTTCCAATGCTAAAATGCTTTTTTATTGTCTTTTAGAAAGTGTGTGCTTTTAAAAGCCTTTATTACAATGCCTGTTTTACACACTTCCTTTTTCTAATAAATTCAACCAGTATTAACATAATATAAATAAATACTCATATTTGTATGGGACTAAAACTTATTATTAAACCGATTATGTAGAACTTGAATAGAATTAAATTATTTTAATTAGTATCATTATATTGTTGTTATAACAACATTATTAAATATTAGAAGTTTAAAACGATCTGATTGACATTTAACATAAAAACAGATTTACTCTTTGTAAACTGACAGTTTCCATCAAAACTGATTTACTATTTAAAAACTGACAGTTCCTATCAAAACATTGTTTCTTAAAAGTTACCGGTATAATAATAAGAGACAAAATAGGAGTAATGTAATCAGAGAAGTTACCTATTTTATTCATTAGTCTCTTAATTTTCAGGTTCAAGGATAAAATATTTTTATTTTTTTTTTTTTTTAAATACGTTCAAATATTTAAATGTTAATTTGTAAAAAAGAGAGAAAAAAGGTTTTTTTTTGGGATTTTTGATTAAAAATTGAATTTTTGTTTTATTATTTTTTAATTTTTCAATGGGTAGAAAATTTTATATTTTTTTAGTGACCCAAAATTTTACGGGATTTATCAAAAATTTATGTTTTGTTTTAATTTTTTGTATATATAGTTTCACTTAGCTGGGGGAATTACAATTACTAAAGAATATTACTTTCTTAGATTCATATTGTTTTCGCTTTAACAAAACTTTTACAAGTTAGTGTTTCATTTAAATAATATTTTGCTCTGATCCAGTAGTCATAAGACTTCTAATTAAAACTATTTGAAAGAAAGAAGAAAGGGAGATTGCTGTAAAACTTTAAAGAATTGGGGTAGCAATATCATTTAGCAATAATCTTAAGGAAACAAGAAGACTACCGCAAAATTAGAAATATTTAAGTTAATTCCATATAAAAGTTATTTGACTGTATATAAATTTAAAACAGAAATACAAAAAAATAAAAATAAAGTGGAGCACACATTTTGTTTAAATACCACTGGTTTATGTTTAACTATACAGATATATGTAAAGTGTGGTTGAACTATAAAATCAGATTACCAATGCACGTGATAACAGATTAACCTTTAAGGGCAATTATGTCAGCAGAACGAGAGTTTAAAAAGAAATATAATTCTAATTATATTCTCAAAATTTATTGTAATTATTTTCTAATAATACAAAAAAATATAATGGGAAAATTTTTCATGGTCATTAGTTGCTGGGGTTATTGGTCTGTATTTAAAATTATTTTATAGGTATCTACCCATTAATTGTGTAAAAAATATATATTATGTATCTCAAAAATTTTGCTTATTTATTTTTCATTAAAGTCATTAAAGTCATTAAAGTCAATTTAAAGTAATAATTTATTTATCAGCAAATTTAATTTTCTAAGAAAATTTAACTATCAGAAAACAAAAAAGTTCTTTCTGTATTTCAAGGAAATACAAAAAAAAAAAAAATAACAGTAGAAGGATTTTTTCTTAATTATCCTTCTATTACATTTTTTTTAAATTTTTATATATTTATCGAATAGTATACATTTTATATTATTATACAATAATATATATATTATAAATATATTATATTATTTTATATTTTTATTAAATTTATTATGTGGAAAATAAAATATTCTCGTAAAAATTTGTATTATATTTTTTTTTCTTTTTATTTCTACAGCTTTTATTCTGCTTTTTTTTTTCTTTTATTTCATTTAAAAAAAAAACGTATTTTTTTTTTTTTGTTATTATTAAAGAAAACAAGAAAAACAATTAAGTATTTAATTTAAGAAAATCTTACCGTAAACCAAGCCATTGTTGAATCATCATAAAGGACTACCCATTCTTCTGACCATCGATTCCACAAAAGTTGTTCTGAAATAGAAAACAAAAAAAACAAATATTTAACAGGCTAAAAATAAATTTTCAACAAAGCAGAATGTAAAACCAAAGATTTTTACAGTCGCACATTTACAAAGAGACATAAAAAAAGTTTAAAATTTTATTGATTTCCAACAAAATTTGTATTTCTAAGAATGTTAGAAATGTAAAAAAATGTTAAAAAATGAAGGTATAGGTATACATTTCCTTCAATTTAAAAAAATCTCTATATAATTAAGACATTTAGCTGTTGACATAATATGTAAAAATATAATGTGGTGGTTTCATTTTTATGGTTTAAGAAATTCAATGGTGAAGAAATTCAGCAGGTCTCATTGTTTCTTAAAAATGCCCCGTATAGTATTTACATCCTGGAAGAATAATCGGTGCATTATTTCTTTGAAAACGATGCTGGAGCTAATTTTACTGCGAATGGTGCTCGTTACAGATCGATGATCAATGATTTTTTGTTTTAAAATTTGAATGATAATGACCCGGAAGTGTTTTGCTTCCAACAAGATGGTGCTACACCTCATACTGCTACCACAACAATTGATTTATTGAAAAAAAGATTTAGTGATAACATTATTTTGAGAAACGGTCCAATTGATTTGTCTTCAAGATCATACGACATAACGCCACTGGATTATTTTCTTTGGGGTTATGTGAAATCATTGGTTTATTCTGATAAACCAGAAACAATAAACGCTTTGGAAGCCAACATAACTCGTGTTATTGATGAAATAAGGCCTGAATTACGATCTAATACGATGAAATATGGCCCAAAATTGGTCTGATCGAATGCGGTTCCTCAGAACTTGTTGTGGTGAACATATACCGGAAATTATTTTTAAAACTTAAATGTCATAAAATTATTTTTCAAATCAAAATTTTGCTTCAATCTTAATTTAAATGTGTTTTATTTAAATTTAAAGTTCTATCACTCTAAAAAAAACCGGTTACATATAAGTTATCTTAGGTGCATAAGTTACAGTTACCGAATTATTATTATATTTTTAGACCCTTGTAACTTAAGTAGCTAAGATGTCTAAAAATAAGGGAATTCTGAGGAAACTTATGCAACTTCTTAAAGATTTTCTTCTTATCGGATTTTCAGGTTCTATCTAACAGCGTTACTGAAATGTAAAGGTAGAAAAATATCTCAAAATTTTCTTTTCACAATAACAATAATTTTTAATACAAACTTGCAGAAAGTTGTTTTATTTTGATATTGATTTATAATGAAAGCTATAAAAATTTCCTGTTATTTAACGTTAATCTAACTTGCTGTTATCTAACGTATCAATAGTTATCATTTCTTTGAATAGAAAAAAATTAAAAATTAAATTAATGTTTTAGAACAACTTTTTTATGTAACTCCATAAAATACATTTTTGCGGACGGACGGAAAAAATGAAACTCGTAAGCAAATTTGTCAAATTTTTTTCGAAAATGTAGTAACAAGAATATGAAAAGAAAAGAAAATTAAAAGAAAATCGTTATTCTATTTTTGATGATCGATTAAAATAAATTTAAAAAAAGTATATATATCTTTAAATTTCGTTTAAAATATTGCGAGTTTTTTTGATATTAATTTATTTTGAATGCACGTAGTCCAAGATAATCCGATCCTAACGCTCAAATTTATAACAAAAAGTTTTAAATTACAGTGTTTTTGTATTTTTATATCAAAATTTGATAGAAAATTAATTTTCTGATATAAAATATTGCTGAAATTTATCCAGTTAAGTTGAGATGTACTGACATATATATCATTATTACTGAAAACATTTTGTTTTCGAACTTTAGTGGCATTAAAACTTCAGAACTGATCGGAGTCACTACCTACGTCTAAAATATAGTATAGTTGATTTAACTGAAGATTCATATTTTACAATAATAGGAATTAAAACGAAACAAAGAAAATTTAATTTCAAACTCAGATTTTTATCTATTTTAAATTTATTTACAAAATAAAATTATTTTATAGTAATTAAAAAAACGAAAATTCTTTTTAAACATGAAATAAAGAAAATATTATCAAAGGACTGCTTGTCATAATGTGATTGTCATCGAACTGAATTCACTCATTTAAATAAAATTAGTGTTTTATTGTATTTATTATACCCGTACGATAGGATCGGGTATAATAAAATTACTCCTCCGTTTGTAACACCTCAAAATAAACGAGCTAGATATACCTTCAAAGGTATGGATCGGATCAGAAAAAAATTCTAAAACTTTTGAGCCATGTCCGTCCGTCCGTCCGTCCGTCAGCACGCTAACTCAAAAACTAAGAAAGCTAGAATCTTGAAATTTACACAAAATATTTTGGGAGTAATTTGTAGGTTCCCTATTTTTTTTGGTTGAGTTTGGACCAAGCCTTAGGGTAGCTACTTTTTTTTGTAGCCTCACCCGTTACGGAGCTACAGCTCCCCAAAGGTTCAAAAAAGCTCTATATTTAAATTGTTATAGCACAAGTTGTATAAGGTATATCTTCATTTTGAAAACGCCAAACGATTACTACTTTTATTAGCTTTAAAAGTATATATACAATAAATATATATTTGTGGCATACGGTGTCTTAATTTACCGTTATGCGAAACTTAAATTTTGCAAAATCCTTTGACCCTTCTATCTTCTAAACGGTTTAAGTTGGAAACTTGACATTTTGACAGAAGTTAGATCTTTGAAAATAAGTATGAGTCATTTCAGACATTTTTTTTGTATCACCCGCCGTTTAGGAACTGTAAGGAGTCAAAAACTGAAAATTTCCTATTTTGAAACACCTGTAACTTGAACACTTGTTAGAATTTTTTTGAAGTAATACACAAAAATTAAAGTTTTAACATCATTCTCTTATTTCTGTTAACAACTTTTTTTAATAATATAGGGTTACTTTATAATTGACGAAAGTGTTACTTTATTTTTTCAAATTTTCTAACAAATTTCTTCAACAAATTTTTTGCGTTTGTTTTATTCGATAATTTGAAATTGTTGAGGATATAATGCGTAGTACATAAAAATGCAAATAAATAAACAACATAACGGTTGCTTGAAGAATTTTTATTTATATGATATTAATATATATACATACTTATGTAATATAATGTTTATTTACATATCGTATATGTCACTAGTGAATGAATGATAAGAGTATATATGTATATTATATAGCGCCGTATTTACATACATATATGTATTTTATTGTACTTATAAGAAATTATTCTGTCAATGGAATATTTAAATATAATATAATATAATATTTAAAATTATAGTTACTATTTTGTACTAAGTAAATTTAATATACATTTACCGCTTAGTATTAAATGGTACTATAGAATATTTGAAAAAGTTTCGGGTTGATAATCGTTATGTGGAAGGTTAGAATTTGCTTTTGAAGAATGTACATATAAACATATAGTTTGAATATATGTACAACCCTTAGTTCTAGAAATTATAAAATTCACCCAAATTATTTTAAAATACTAAAATATTAAAAAAATAATATTGTGAGCAGAGTGACAGGCTGTTAACATACTAACGGTTCGTACGGGTATCTAAGAGTTGACAAAGGCAAGGTTAGAATTTGCTTTTGAAGAATGTACATATAAACATATAGTTTGAATATATGTACAACCCATAGTTCTAGAAATTATAAAATTCACCCAAATTATTTTAAAATACTAAAATATTAAAAAAATAATATTGTGAGCAGAGTGACAGGCTGTTAACATACTAACGGTTCGTACGGGTATCTAAGAGTTGACAAAGGTATTCTTCCTCGTTTTTAAATATATTTTCGTGGCCTTCTTCTTGAAATTTTTGTTTTAAAATAATTTTCATGTGAATTAAAAATGTGTAAATTATCCGTGACATCCAAATTGCATAAAAAAAACCGTTTAGATGTGCTACAAATACATATAAAGTTTTTTAATGCATTGTAAAACCGATGTTTCGCTTCTAAATACAATGTAAATGTAATACAATTTAGAACAACTTTTTCGCCGGTTAAATAACAATTGAAAATTCACTATCAAATTGTCAAAGATAAATTAATTGAAAGTCTCAAGAAAATTTTAGATGCAAAAATTTTAAACAAACGGCTATCGTAGGGGGTCTACAAACTGTCATAATGCAATTTGGATCATAATACTTTGTAAAAAGCTTTTATTTTACAATTTGGATCATAATTCTTTGCATCGGACGCTTTTTTTATGCAATTTGGATCTCAAAAATCATAAGAGATATCTAGGAGACAAAAAAATTATTTCTATGTAACGAAACATATCTATTACGTTAGGATAAAGAATTGAAAAAGAATATAATAATATAATGTAACTAACAACCGAGGAAGAATTTATAGGTAACTGTATTAAATTTATTGAATAACTACAAGAACATAATACAATATGCTCTTTCCTTAATCATCTTTCAAAAAATTTAACATATCTGAATCTGACTTAATTAAGTATAGATACTGAGATATGTTTATGTAAATTTCGGAATTTTATAACAACTGCTCAAAAACTTTACGCAAAACTAAAACTAAATTTTATGAAAGTTGTTAGGCATAAAGCTTAATCATCTTTTATAAAACTTAAAATGTCTGTTTCATTAAATATCAAAATAAAAGCATGTGCACTATGAAAGTACTGAAATCTGTTAAATTAACCAGAGTGAATGGTATAAAACTTAACTTCTTTTGACAAAATTTTAGATACCTCAACTTGTCGTTTAAACTTGTTCAATTTCAGTTCAGATTCGAGCGAAACTGTAATAATTTCGAGCCATAATTTTTTTAAGCATATCCCATTAACAAAAGCAAAAACAGTTGAAAGCATTCTTGTTTTGTAAAAAAATGCTTCGACTATGTACTCTGGAACTGGAATATTTGTTACAAAATAATATTTAAATATTCTGGAAAAAGGAAATTCCCATATTTTTGGCAGAAATTTTAAAATAAATCAATAATAGAACAAAAATAAATTCTAAAATGTGTTTTAAATTCTAAAATATGTTTTTCTTTATTCAATAAATTGCATTTTTATATGAAATATTAATTTTTGTTCATAAAAGCTCATCATTTTTTTGTTACCACTTAAGAACTAAGAGAATAAAGCTAGAATAATATATAAGGATTGAGGGCTCTTTAGAAAAAGAGAGAATGCAAAAATAAAAATTTCTGAGAAAAAAAGTTCTACATATTTTTTTACCGTTATATTCAAAAAGGTAAAAACAAACATTTTTTACTTTTATCTGTACTCAAATGGGGCAACCTGTACCAATATAGTATATACTATTTTGAAGGCCTTTATCAAACCTATCTTTTGAAACCAAGAATAGTTAGATATATGTTCTTGTTTTGAAGATATTTACATTTATATGAGCATGTGCGTCTATTTTTCTTTGGTGCGTACGGCATTAACGGGTTAAAATGAGATTTAAACTGTGAGAAAATTTGAATTTCAACCCCTTGATGTCGTATGTACCAATTGCGAAATTTCATAAATTTATTGTAGTTTAACTCCTGAAATTTGAGTATGGTCTGTTGTAGTGGTCACCTATTCCAAAGAACAGCCAAAATTTTTTCTTAAGATCTTTTTTCCCCATTTATTGATTTATTTGCCACAAAAATGCACGTCCAGGATATAAATAATATTCCTAAAATTTAAAAATATCATAGATTTTCAATTGATCTATTATTAATTATTATGAAATTTTAATCATATCACAATATCATATTTTATAATAATTAATAATTTCTTATATAATATTATAAACTTTAATAAATAGTTGTCAAAATGATGGTTCTATTGAAAATAATATAATATTGTGGTACTATATTTTTAACAAAAAATCTATTATGTTTCATAATATGCACGTGTAAGTGGTAATTGTAAAAGATTGTTATAAATATTTTTATGAAGAATATTAATTTAAGATAATAAATAATGAATAGGCTGATTAATTTCTCACTCTAGCAAAAGTCTAGATTCAAAATATTTGATAAGAAGAAAATACCTACTTTCAATTGATCAAATCATTTTTCATTGATTTCAAATAAATGATGTATAATATAATAATAGATTAATAGATAATATAAAGTATTAGAAATAAAAACATACCAATAGTATGGTTTTAAAATTCCAAAACAAAAATTCCAAAGTTACAAAATTTCAAACAAAGAAAAAAGAATAATTCAAAAAAAAAGATTTCCCAAAACAAGGAAATATTCTATTCTATATAGACCACATAAAATAATAATTAAATAAGATTGTAAAAGATAAGATAATAGGTGGCGTAGAAATAAAGAAATATTTAAGTCTCACAAGTTTTGTACAACAGTTACAGCCGAGTAATATTAATGGCTTACTAAAATTAATTATTCCACACAATGAAGCTTAGTCAAATATGAATAATAAATAGATTTAGATGGGATGGCCTAGACTGCTTATAGAAGGTCTTTCAAATTGAGTTTTCAAAAGTAAATAATTAAAAGACATAGAATTTGAATTGAAACTAGAAAAGTTTTTATTTATTTTTGAAGTACAATGTTTGCCATTTATACTCTAAAAGTGATATTCCCCATGTTACCACCTCTTGCGTCTCTACAGTACCTGATTCTTTTATCAAAATTTTCGGTCACATTCTGGCATAGTTGCTGTTCTATCTCATCAATATCTCGAACAATTTCCGCTTTCAATACTTCAACTTTTCGAGGATTATCCTTGTAGACCTCTACTTTTACATAGCCCTAGAGAAAGAAGTCTAACGGTATCAAATAGCAGGATCTTGAAGGCCAATTCACGTCACTGAATCTGGAAATAACACGGTCTGGAAATTTTGTATGCAGTAATTGCAGTGTCTTTCTGGCAAATAAGGCAGTTTTGTTTATTAACGTAGCCACTGATCTTGAAATGTTGTTCGTCCGAAAAGATGATTTTTTTTAAAAATCGTCGTTTTGTTTCAATATTGGCAAAGTCCCGACGCATGGAATGATCTTGTGGCAGCAATTCTTGTGTCAATTGAACTTTGTAGGCCTTCAACGCTAAATCTTTGTGCATAATACGCCATACAGTTGACTCAGAAAGTCCCAATTGTTGTGAACATCGAGAAATTGACATGACGGGGTCACTCACAGAACCAATATTTTCTTGTGAACGATGTCTGATGTCTTTCTCGATCTTGTGCTGCACCAATTTCTTGAAATTTCCGCGCAATATTACCAAATTATTACTCAGTTGGACGATTATGTCGACCATAAATATCTCGTAATTTGCGAAATACATTTCTTACAGAACGACAATTTTCATAAAATAATTCAATAATTGCAATACGTTGTTGTATTGTATACAACTCCATTTTTATAAATGGGAAACCTTCAACTGTCAAAATGACATATAATATGGGTGCGTTCAATATTTGAAATGTGTTACACAGACGCCTACTTTTGAAAACTCAATTTGAAAAACCCGTTAGAAGTTGGAAGCGAAAAAAATAGACTATTACAAAATACGTCTTATAGACTTTTTACAAAATACTTGTATATAATATGAATTATGTGCGAGATTCTCAATTAGGAGGGATTTTAGATTTAAAATCAGGGTTTCAATAGTTTGTTAAGCAGGAGTGCTTGCCATTAAGTTTTAAATTTTTTTAAAGTGGTATTTTTTTTGAGATTTTTTTGTTTGGAATTTTGTACCCAATCCCTACACAAATATTAGAAAATTTCATTTATTTTAATTTAAATATAACAATATAATTTCAGTTATTTTAAATGAAATAAGTCCGTATTAATATGTATTGTAATATTGTCATACTACAGACAGACGAGATTCCTTGAAAACAATGCACATTCATTATCAATCAATCAATTTAAAAGTATATTACCACAATATCGTGATTACATTATTAGTTATTAAAAATTTATAATGATAACGTAGTTTAACTGACTTATAGATGATGACTTATGACTTAAATTCTTTTGAAAGTTTTCTTGTACATTATTGCACGTATAAGTACATAAAGAGAAGATTTTCATCAAAACAGTGTCATCATAATAATTATAATATAAACAATAGAATTTTTTTTCCTCTTCTTCTTTATAATTATTTTCTATTTTATTGGTTAAAATAAATTTTCAAAGGATTATTTAATCCGATATATTCATTAAAATGCAAACAGCAAACCATTACAATATCTACACATACATGTAATAAATATAGGACATTTTAATTTTCATATTATTTTATATGCTTTGGTACTTTCTTGGTGTTTTAATTTTGTTAGTAAGGGTTTATTAAATTCTTTTTTTATTTTTATTTTTTTACAATATTTTATTATCTTAGGTTTAAAAGGAAATAAAAACAGAAATAATATATTTTATAGATTTTATGCGGAATCATGAAAAATTCAACATTTTTTTTAAGTGAAATTTTATTAGGAGAGAAAATCGTGAGAATTTTAATAAATTTATGTAATAATAGAAAATTGAGAATAATAAAAGAAAACATTAATAATTATTAAAAAATAATATTAAGAAATTTAATAATGAAAATTAGACATAATGTTCTGTAATGTGAACATTTGAAATGAAACCTATATATTCTAAAGACACCAGAATGTAAACCGGTCGGTTTTTAAAGGGGCACATTCTACTCTATCTAAACATTCCTGGTTTTTGTAATTTAATATTTTTATTTTATCATAATTTTTCTATACATATGTCATACATATGTCATACATATGTCATACATTTTTCTATACATACTTAAATTAACGAAACAGTTACTTATTTAAGAATGATATATAGTTCTAGACTTTTTTATTAATTATTCCAAATCTTAAATCTATTTAATTATTGTTTCACTGTGTTAACTATTAATTATTATGCCTGAATCAAAATATAGAAAGAAAACTTGCAAAACTTTCGCACCTATACCTATAATATCGTGAGTTGTATTTATTACTCGTATTTATTTTATAATAATATGACAGTTAAATTTTTGGTACAATTTTGGACAAGCTCAAAGATTTATAGATTGCACACAAACCGTTTAATATCCAACAATTTTTTATACAATCGAAATTAAAAAATTATTTTGAAAAACTTTATTTATTTATTTTAATATTGTAAATCATTTATAGGATTGCGCAAAGTTTTTAAAAACTTTGTTGAGGTTGAATATTATTATTATTTAGTTTATATAGAAATTTTATTTATATTATATTATACAGAGTGATAATATTCAATCGGTCTTGAATATGGTTCTAGGGTGTATTTAAGTAACAAAAATGTAGAAAAAAAAGGGTTCTATTTCCCTTGGTTCTTAAGATAATGAGACCCAACATTTTTTTCTAAGTTTTAATTTAATTTATATCTATATCTTATATCTCTAAAACTTACCAACTATTTAATAAGTTTGATACAACATCACAAAGCTTTACACTTTGGCTTTCTAAATAATGCCTTTCCATATTTTAGATACGCTCCAAATATATATCCTATAGATATTCAAAACCGGAAAAAAATCACTCTGTATATTTCGTCGCAAGGGGCATTTGTAAATTAATTTTCCTTTCAATTAAAAATACTTACGATCTGTTCAGGATTTAAACACGCGTGGCGTCGATTAATATGTGCTTAATCACTCGGTCACGGAAGCCTCAACTATTTTATATTAAATTTAGATATTTAGATATTTTTTAAAGTGTTTTACAAATCAAAAAGTTTAAAAAGTATTTTAAACTAATAAAATTGTAATTTTTTTGTTTTGAGTTTTAATTAATATTAAAAAAAAAATGTTTCCCTTTTTATGGAAACCCTATCATGGTGGCACGAGTTTTAAAAATTAAAAAATAAAAGTGAATAAAAAAATATTATTTGAAAAATAACTAAATAATATTCGTTTTTTTTATAATTTTCCTAATTTACTTTAATTTCTGGAAAATATTTATAGGTTTCATTCTGTTTTATATATTTTAAAAAATGAAAGAAAAATTATTTTATTCATAGAAAAACTATACCTGACAACATCAACGTTAGAATTTATTTTGAAATATTTTTATTTTTATTTAAGGAAGGTTTTGGAAGATTCCATCAAAGACATCTAGAATAACCCCTTGATAATATCAGCTTCATACTGACTTAACCCACTTCCTTCTTTATACAATAAAATAGGATTAAACCGCTAACTTTAAGCGCACTAGGGAGTAGGGATAGAAGGGCAAAGAACAAGACTTTTGAAATATCTTAAGTTATAATATAATAATTAGATTACTATCTGTGATACGAACATTTTGATCATCGAAATTAGACCAAAAAAAAAGTTTCAATTATTGCAGCAAACAAAGTAAATTTAAAGCGTTTGTTTGTTTTAATTGTTGGATGTTTAAAAAACGATTAGACATTTTGATATTTTGTTTTTTGTTGAAAATTAAATTTTTAAAAAATTATCAAATAGGTTTGTTTTTGTTCAATCTAAAAAAAATTTTATAAAATTTTATTTTTAGTTGGTTTAAAATTTTGTTTAATTTTTTTTCGAAATTGAATGAGAGCAATAAAATTCTTACCAATAAAATTTTGTCCGAATAAAAATTTTATTCGTGACATTTAAATGCAACTTGACTTTTTTGTTGTTTTGGTGTTGTGAAATATGTAAGCAACAACCTTTTAATAATTCAACTATAAAAGACGTTTTAAACTATGTCTAAGATAAACTAAAAATATGCAATCCATAGCGTAATTGTTGAATGTTTCCAAATAACTGTTACTAGAATTCAATCAGGTAAGCAAAACTATATCATTTAGTTCATCTGTCATAAATAAAAATTTTATACTATTTTCTGTTTTTTGTATTAAGAGAATTTTTTCAAAATTCTACCACATTTTTAGTTGTCAAGAATAACGTACGAATAAAATAAAAATAAAATTTTATGTAGAACGAAGAAATCTTATTCCATCAATACAATATAACTGTGACAATGGCTTTAAACTGAAATAAATGTTTCACATTTAAACTGAATTAACGAAACATTAAATTTTTTTTTTTAATACATTTCTCTGCCACATAAATGTGGACAGGAAATTACACAGCCTTTCCTGTTCAGGCGTTACTGTAAATATTGTAAGGGGGAATAAGTCTTACGACGTGTGTAGGATTCGAACCCACACTCCCTAAACCCACCAAACAAAATTCTAAATATTTTCATTTTATATTATTTCGAATTGATATTTAGATAAGTCATGATAGATAAATTTCTTATTTGTGAAATAGTGATCAAATTTATTAGAATCCCAAATCATATAGCTTTTGACGTTAGCACAATACACTTTCCTGTTGTAAATTTTTTTAAATTCACAACTTAAATCTATTAAATGATTGTAAACAATGAGAAACGAGGCAATATATAAAACCAAAGGTTTTTAAAGGCGGGAGTTTTACAAAACTAATAAGAACAGTTTAGAATATTGTGACTTGAACAAAAATTTGTAAATTTGCTCAGAATTTTATATGCAAATAAAAATTGTGCTAAATGAAGAGGCAATTTCTTTAATTTTAAGGAAAGCCTATATAATTAAAAAAAGCTGTTAAGCATATGTATTTACATATATTTTATACACAATATCTGTTATACACGAACATAATGTGGAAAATTTAATCTTTGCGTTTTGCTTTGAATGAATTTCTACAGAATACTATGTCTAAATTGCATAAGCAAATTTTCACTTTTTGATCCCTACCCTAATAGGGGGAGGTATAAACAAATTTGCTGAGTTACTTATTCAAACTTATGCTAATTCTATATGGTTTTTTTTTCTCTCAAGAATAATTTTAAGATTCTAATTAAAAGCGTGCAGGTATATAAAATCTGAAGTATAAATATTTCAAAAAAAGAGTATTTTCAAACTTTGTAGAGTTGTAGAAAAATGCCCATTTCTATACTATAGAACTATACTATACAATGGCCTAACACAGATTATAGAAATTTGTTTATTATGTAAACTTTATGAAACCGTATAGTATCTCATGTGTTTCTTGAAAGAGTGTGTGTACGATATAGTAAAGTTTAAAGAGATCATTAACATTTGTCTTCAAACATCCTTATAACCAACATCTTCGACATCTTAATAACAAAACACCAAACTGTGCTTTTTTATTAAAAGTCCCATACTTAAGTTTAATTTTAATAATGGTTGTGTGTTTTGTTGGTTTAATTCAGACACTTCCCAGAGGAACATCGTACACTTTCTTTGCATGGTTTTTGATGTTTTCTACAGACTCTAATTTGAAAGTTTATAAATTTTAAAAATTGTTTTTCATCAAATAAGTAAAAGGAGAACTTTTAAAACTATGAACAATGTGCCTAGTAGATAATTGAATAATTGTTAATTATTCCTTAAAAAATATTAAGAAAGTACTATATACTATAAACAAATGGTGCCCTTTGTTAGAATATATTAAATTTACTCATCTCTAACAAAATTCTATAAATTAAAAATTTGTGAAATTTAATAAGTATAATTATTTATGAAAAAAAGGATAATATTTTTATTTGTTACCAGCTCTTTTAAAATATTTTCTCCTTTACTTCTTTCTAAAGGTCAAACAAAAGAAAAACTATAAATTCTTATGTAAATTTTTAAGGTAAAACCTATACTTTAATATATTTTATCCGAAAACTTTTGTTTAAGTTTTAACTTGAATAAAAAGTTATTACGAAATCCATACATACATAATATAATATAGCTATATATATGTATATTGTATTGACCTTTCTTGATTCATTTTCGTTAAAAGTAATAAATTTTTCAATTCTTTTATAGAACACAAAATATATAAAAGAATTGGTACCCGGCATTATTTTATACAACTTTATTATACCAAATATCATATTATTAAGATCTCATTTTTTTACTTGTAAAACAAAAAGTTACAGAAGAACAGAAAAGGGAAGCAATAAAATATTCCACAAAAGTATGAATAGCGGTACACAATTATTTATTATAATACATAATATATATATACAATATAATTTATAATATATACCTACAACATAATATTATTTTTATTATAATTATAACGAAACGAAAAGTTTTGTTTAGGATGGGACATGAATTTTAAAATATTTTTGTAAAAAAGAATTTAAGGACCCGCAATAATGGATTCAAACGGAAGTAATCGTTAAATATTTGAAAAAAATTGATTTAATAATAAAAAAAATTCAAAATTTCAAATCCTAATTCAAATTTTTAACAAAATAAAGTTTCCATGTTGAAAATTTACGTTTTAATTTTGCTTTATTTACAAGTAACTCAATGAAATAGTATTCCAAAGTTCTAAAGAGATTAAAAACTTATCAAATCTAATCAATAAGATTCTGTTTCGATCCTCAATGAATAGTTTTCTTATAAAAATACAATAAATGGGTCTTTTTTTAATTAAATTTTTTTTTTCTCAATTTTTCTTTTCATTTTAAAATGTCACAAGAATCCTTCCTAAAAACCTAGTAACTGAATTATTATTACCTAATTATTTAATGTAGATCTATTGTGCTCCCTTATGAATTTTAAAATATACCACTTATAATACTTCTCAGTCAGTCCATCTGATTTTAAGAAACTGAAGATCTATAAAGGGTTTATTGCTGGTAATTCATTTATGGTAAAGCAATTATATGGTCATAGATACACATATCTTGCTCGAATTAAAGCACCGCAATTTTTGAGTATGTGTCTTGAGGTGAATATCTGTAGTATGTATCTGTATAGTAGGAGTAAAGTACATTGCTTTATAAATCTCTACAAGTCTCTATTACCAGAACAGTCTCTATTATACAATAAATATCTTAAGTTAGGTTAGACTGTAGTGCATATCTAATGACAGACGTAAATCAGGTTTCGTTCTTAAATTTTCCCATATTAAAAGACAACCACATATTAGTTCTCCAAATAGCAGAGTTTATTAATTAAAATAATGTTTGCAAGACTACATTTTTTTAGAATTAATGCACAATACCTGTTTAATACATGAAATATTATTTCTCTACTTTTACATAATTTCTGTAAAAATCATTTCAGAAGGAAACCTTCATTCAGAAGGAATCCTTACTACCATACAGATGAAAATAATACACTATACGCTAGAACTTACTAACAAATTAATATTGTGGTACAAAAGGAATTTGGATCTACGCAAATCTACGTAACAAAAGCATTCTCTTAATGCTTTTGTTGCTATACCATTCGCAGTGTGTTGGTGCATTGTTTTTTCTTCTTGAAGTCATTACTAGGAAACAATAACATTTCTAAGGTTTTTTTTTTTTTCGAAGACAATGTGTAGGCTAGTTACGTATATTGATGAAAATTAATTAAGATGTGGGTCGGTGTTACAACACCCAGGTAAAATTACTATAAAATACCTAGATAATTTAGATATGAAATATAATATCATGTTTTAGCCAATTATTTAATATATTTTGTTTTACACATAAATTTTTAATAAAAAAAAAAATATGTTGTCTGAAGTAAATAAAAACTGCAATTAGTTCTTACCCACAAAACTTTTCAAAATGGAAAGAAAAGGCAAAAAATTATTATATGGATATGTAATTATGTGTAGAAATATTCTTACATATATAGATAGGTATATAATATTTTATACAATTAGGTTTCTACCATAAATCGTCCCATGACATTTATAAACAATGTGTGATATAATATGTACCTATATATTTTATAATATATTATATACCATACCTGATATACTAAATATCTATACATTTATGTACATTTTTAATACATAAAAGTTGCTAATTATGTATATGTTATTTTTATTTGTACATTAGAACACGTTCGTCATTTTGTATATTATGGTTCATAAATAAATTAACATGAAAATATTTGAAGGTCAAATTACCTTACCATATTCTGTTATGTCAGGAATTTTAATTTGTGTACAAAAAAAAAAAAAAAAACTTTTATTTAATATTGTATAGATACAAATTAAAAAAAAAGTTTTTCTTTCCTTTACAAAACAGTAAAAACATTAAAAATATTTCCAGACTTTTAAGAACGAATTGAAAGGTAAATAAATTTGAAATGATTCATGTTTTCTTAAATAAATTTCTTAAATTATTTTCTCATGACGTGCTAGACACATAATTATTTCATATAATATTAATAAATTTTTTTAATAATTATTAATATTTTACTAAAATTTTTTATGAAGGAAGAAAATTATTTTAAAAGTAACATAGAAAACGAATAAAATATTTAAAAAAGTTACAACACAATATTTTCAATTGCAATTCTTAAAATTAATTTCTTACAGAAATTAAATTGGAAACTTAAAGAAAGTTATGTTAGCTTTAGAGAAATTAAGAAAGGAGCTACTTATAATTCAAAAAGTTTAACAATAAAAAATTAACGCTAACAAAATCACGCTGTAAAAATTATTTTTCAGTGATGAATGAAACAATCGCATTTGTGTCACAAATTAGAAAGTGCTAAATACCAAATTATACCTTTACTACGTTGTTGAACAAGTGGAAAGCTTTAATGCAGAGGACCTTTTTTTTTTAAGTTTAAAATGGAGATTTTTTTAACTTATTTCGTTTACATGAAATATGTGAATGAAAAAGTATAGATGCTTTCCAAAAAAATTTATTAAAAAATTAGATAAGGTCTTAATGGTCGAGTAGTTATTAGAAACATAGTTTATTAATCGAGGAAGTTTAGGTTTACCATATAGGTCGAAAGCTGTGTTGATGATTTCTTCAAAATTTGAAGGTATTCTATGTATCTAGAGTCTAGTGATTATTAATGATTCAACTCAATCTTTATCAATAATAAAACAAAAACAAAAAGAAAAAAACACTATGAGTGCTTTATGAAGAAAACGAATTTAAATAATGAAAAATTTGGAATAATGATTTAAATAAAATAGATAATCCAGCTTTGAAACACTAGAAGATAAAATAAGCATTTCAGTAACCTTAATCAACTTTCGTATCGAATAAAGAACTACTACAGGAACAAAATAAAATTCGGAAAGTGGTTATAGGTACGATATTAGGAATCTTCGAGCAGATAATTCAACATTAACAACATTAACAAAAAAAAAACCTTAAGACGTTCTAAATGCCAGAAGTAAATAAATCCTTGATTTTTAATTTTTTATTAGACAATTTATTTCTTTCATTAGACAATTTTGTCACCATTTCAAAAATAAGTAATTTATAGAAAAATAGGAGTACCATTTGTTGGCTTATGTGTTCACCCCTTTTAATGTCATCTTGTAAAGTAAACGTCAGATTAATTAAATTAAATATAATAAACTCTACGTTTACAATACTCTTTAATTTAAAATCACTATACTCCATATCATTAATTCAAATACGTCATTAAAGTTCTTATATAGAATGTAGATTTAACCACATCCTAAAAGGTAACAAAGCGTTTTTCATTAAAAGAAATTGATGAAGACAAACGATATTATAGAAACTGCAACGTTAAACACAGAAAGACAGACGCATGACGAAAATTAAATATACTGAATTATATTTTTAGCAATATGTATGTAATGTTTCAGAGCTTAATAAATCTGTGTCTTTTTCTTTTAATTTTAATATCTATTTAAATTTTAAATAATATACACTAAGAACGAAAATGTATTTCGAGATATTATTATATCCTTTATAATGCCATACTATACATAAAAAGAAAAATATTGTAAAACATACCTAACAATCTGTTTTCTTTTTTAAAGACTATAAAATACCAAAACCAAAATGATTTACTAATCTGCAATTAATTTGAATTTCTAAATGAATTTCATCTTTTTCTTTTTAATGCCTTTTAATGTTAAATCTGTGATGAAATTTTTAACTTTTTTATGTTCTAATATGAACATTTTTTATAGTTAATATATAGACAATAACATTATAAGCATTCCATTCATAATTGAAGCAAAAAAGCAAAAAAGAAGAATTTACAGACAAAAGTTTGAAAAAAACATTTTTAATCCTTTCCTCATATCAGTTTAACTATTTTTTAAAATTATTTAAACATTTTTAGAAAGAGAAACAAAACATAAAATTTTACAAAATTTAAGAAAAAAACGTTATATTATGCAACAAATTATATCGTGAAACTTTTATTATTTTAATCTAAATTTTATGTATTTTATTTTTAAAATCGGGAACAAAAGTCATATTCTTTTCTGAGTTTTAAAAAATAATAAAAATAAATGAAAAAAAAAAAATCTATTCTTAGATTCTATTTTTCATTCACTGAAGCTGTGAAATTTTAATAATGGATTATGTAAGAATCTATTACAAGTTCCTTTTATAACACCCACCCTTTATAACGCCTCGAAATATGCAAGCTATAAATATAGACTCAAGTGTATGGATCGGTTCAGAATCGACAAATTAGTCTATTAAGCTTTGTGCACCCGTCTGTCCATCAGTCCGATAACTCAAAAATTAAGAAAGCTAGAGTCTTCACAACACAAAATATTCTTGGATCAATTTGTAAGTTCCCTATTTTTGTTTTGATTGAGAATATTTAATTTTGAACACAATTAAGGATTCGTACGCATATTTAAAAGTTGTATTTAAAAAAGGGATACTGCAAAATAACGTCTAAAGAAATAAGAACTAAACACAAAAAATAAAATAAAATCTAAAAAAATGCAAAATTATTTTAGTTCTTATTTCATTTTTTACTTTTAGATTCTATGTCATATATAAATTATTTCACATCGAAGGATCTAAAAGTAAATAATAAAATAAAATGCATTTTAGATCTTATTTCATTTCTCTAAAAATATATAAAATGCACAACACCCGTTAGCAAGGACAAGAAATGTTCGTTGTAGTTATTAGCTAACTGTCTGCTTTGCTGTTAATATCTCTAAATTATTTTGTTACATAGGTACAGATTTCAAAATTAACAAGAACAAAATCAAGATTTCAATAGTTTGTTTTCCAGGTGTGGAATTATTGCAGTGCAAAAACCAAATTAGGAGGAATTTTATAGTTGATTGTAAAATCATAGTATTAATCATTTATTTAGCGAAGGTTTCACGGGCGGTTTCCCTCACTATTTTAAATGCTTTTTTGTCTTAAAATATTTTTTCATTTTGGTAGGATTAAATGGTACGTGTTATAATTTAAATTTATTACATGCTATAATTTTTTACGTGCCTAAATCGGCGGAAATGAGCGTGAAAAAAATTTAATTGTAGCTGAACAGTTAAAATATACATATTATATCTAGTTCGCTTTAAAACGGAATGAAAAGAAATATTGTAGGCTTCAGATAGAGTTTCTCTTTTTTTCAACTATAATATCTTTTTTATTATTATGAAAATTAAATTTTTACTTTTACCATTTTGAAATTAAGGATCGTTATTAAATTCTTAAATTAAAGTCCTTAAAGTATTAAGCTATTAAGCTTAATACTTTAAGCACTTAAGGCTTAAATTATTTTATAAACGAATAAAATGTAATTTTTAATTTTAATTTAATAGATAATTATTAATTGTTTTAGTGAATATGTTAATTTATTACTATCGAGTCATAATTAATAAGTCCCACTGGAATTTCCAAAGTGTTACAAACAAAAATTCTGATAAAAATGTTAAAACATCATTAAAATTAAAAATATTAAGATTTAATTATATAATATTGTTTGTTCTGTTAAATTAAAAATAAAATAACAGCTGTCCAGTCCTAAATATTTCAAAGTATTTGTTTTTCATTTTTTTTTTTATGGAATTATATGAACATTTTTAACAAACTCTTCCCCTTAATATTTTTTTAATTCTTTCTTTAAAATTTTAATTTTGCCAACTTAGTAACAGCTTCAACATAATTCCTATTACAATTTTACTGGCATCGTTAAATTTTAATATCAAAGTTCAATTTTTTTTGAATTTTTTTTTTTTTAAAGAAACAAACATTTTTTTATTTATTATAATTATAATTAAAAATACTAAAATATAAACCCTTTAATAATGCCAAGATTGTAATAAAGTCCAACTGCAGAAAAACTTTGGGAATATTATGACTCTTAAATTTGTTTTTTATTCAAACATCATTTTTTTTTTATTGGCAGTCATTTTTACAATAGAATTTTAACCTTTTTATTACCAACTTGGAATTTTGCCCTTAACTATAGAAAAAAATTAAATTTTTTTTTTTAATTATTCATAAAAAAATTATTAAAAATAAAAGGAAGGGAGGCAACAACAACATTAGTTCATTAGATTTTACACAGTTGGCTTCAATTTTAAAACAAAATTTAAATTGCAAACTTCCGAACAAAATAAATTTTGTTGAACATTTATCGTAACTATCAGAACTTAATTATATTAAATTTAAATAAACAGTTTTATAAATATGTGAAATATATTTCAATTCATTTCATGATTTCATTTTTTTTAGTAAAATAATCATTATTTAGTTACATGGTTTTATGATTTTTAATGAATATTACAACTTCGTATGCAAACTTTTGAAATATTCCATATAGAAAGTTTAATAAAAGTTTGATTACTCGTTGCCATTTCTTTTTTATTTTCTATTTTATTTAAAAAAGTAAAGGTGATACTATAGAAGCCAAGGCAGAATCTATAGACCAACATTTTTTAAAAGCGCACATTTCCAATACAAACTCTTTAGAATATTGTGACTTGCATTAAAATTTAAAAATTTCATATAAGAAAAAATGTGAAAATAAAACTTTTTTGCAATTTTGAAGGACTGTAAGTCCGGAACCCTATATAACTAAGAAAAACCGTTAACACATGTAAAAATATAATTATTGAAGCTTTAATTTTTATGTTTTGTCGAAGAAAACTTTTTACAACAGGGGGTGATCCAAAAAAAATTTCTGAGGAAACTTATACTAATTCTAAAAGTTCTTTCTTACCTTAAAATTTCAAGTTCCTATCTAAAGGCGTAGCGGAGTTATGAAAATAGAAAAATCACGCAAAATTTGGGTTTCAGTAAATTTAAATGCTAAATTTGTATAAAATTATATAATTTTTATATTGATTTATAAAGATAAAATAAATTCCTGTCGAATAGTGTTTCCAGATTGAAAAAATTTTAAGCAGAATATGAGATTTTAAGCATTAAAAAATAGAGCTTTTACTAGAGCTACATGAAAAAGTTGTTCTACAACATTAATTTTTTTATGAGAGCTACCCATTGTTAAAATTCTTTTTCTCTATCTTTAACGGTGTAGAAGTTTTGTAAACAGACGGAGAAACGAACAGATAAGTATATTTTTTCAAAATTTTTTTGGAAATGTGCTAGAAAAGAAACCAAAACAGTTTAATAATTTAATAGTTTTTTCCTATATTAACAAAATTTTAAAATGTTGTAATGTATTGGTAGATATTTGTTTTAGATCGTCTTCTAATAAATATAAGGCAGAACGTTTACCTAATTATTTGATTATTTGTTTGTCCACTATACACTCCTATTAGATGTACCGGTTGTAATATAATTTTACTGAAATATTTCTTAAAAGCCGGAAGATACCATTTCACATTTTGTTTCGTTTCAGTCCATTAACACGTTCATGCACGAGAGTCCGTTAAAGAATTTTCTATTTTCTGAAAGGCAACAGCCTAAAATAATAGAACCGCAATGGGACTTCGATTAATTTAAGGTTTTATATAATTATTACTCCCTACAAAGTAGTTTACTGAATTAACTTGACGTCTTCAACCCGATTGGCCCATGGATTCGACAAAAAATTGTTTTTTCCACGATCTGTGTCCAATTTTGCAGGATTTTGAAGATCATAGGTCGTGTTAATGAAAGTCTGTAACAAATTTTTACTAAATTCCGTTAACTCGTTTCGGCACGAAAGCCTGTTTTCAGTGCAATAATTTTTTTAAGTTTTCAGTTCAATAATTTTTTTTAAATCAAATTTAAAATTAGCCCCCTATACCTGGTATGAATATTAAAAATCTAGAAATAATTAAAAGAAATTGACCTGGTCAAGTATCACATAATAAAATATTAAATCGAATAATTAAATATATGCCAGCAGTGGCACGAGAACCTGTTAATATTTTTTGTCCTGTCTTAGTATTTCCCTAATTTGGTTTACACTTTAAAAGATCGTTCTTCCTTACTAAATGAATTTCCTAGATTAATTACGACCCATTATCGCATTCTGGCACGACAACCTATTAAAAAACCTTTCCAACCAAATCATGTTCAATTTTTGAAATGCCTTTAATACTCTTTGCAAATTTTTGTAATCTTTTAAGCGATTCTTGCATTATTTTGAAGTACTTTATAGAAAAGGACAATAATTTTGAATTTGAGACTGTTGCAGTACTTTGTTCTTTAATGGGTGGATTACGATTATTAACACTTTTCGAAAACTTTTTATAGTTTAAAACTGAATATATGAAATAAACTACAAATTTTTCTACTGTACCTAGTTGTAAAAAGTAAAATTTTTTGAAAAAGTATTTCAAATATTTATTAAATCTTTAAATAATCGTTGACGTAATATGCTTTGATTGAAGCAAACATTCACCATGAAAATCCCGCCCGATGAGTGTAGAAATGTTGAAAAGACGAAATTAACTGTTGTTTAAGAATAGGTAAAAAGGCAAACCTAAATTAAATAAAATAATTAAAAAATTCTTTGTTTATCCTTTTTTTTACCCTAACTAGATTCTAATATTACAATAATCTATTTAAAAAAATTTAGTTTAATTTCAAAACAAAAGTTTTTTTTTCTTTACAATGTAAATAAAGCGAACTAATTGAAAATTTTAAAATTAATTAAATTTCTATCGCATGACCAAAAAATTAATTAAAATTTTATCCCATCAATCAAATCATTTAAAATTAACCTATCAATTTTCAAAGAAAAGTTTAACATTTTTGGACACAAAATCCTTTTAAATTGATTCCATAATTACTTATATTTTTCTTCCTTTAAACCAAAATTCCTAAGTTTTTTTTTATAAAAAATTTTCTTAAAATGAGAAAATTATTTTTAAAATCCGTTATAGAAAAAAAAATTCATAAATATTTTAAGAAATTTCAAAATAAAGAATTTTATTTTATAATTTTTTGAGATAATCCCCATTATTAAAATAATATATTTTACATAAGTATACACAATACAACATATCCATTTATAAATATGCCCCCACAATTCATGCCCCACACCCAACTAAAAAATTTTATTATATATAGAAAATTATAATGGAAAATATCGAGTATTTTACTATAGGAAAATTTTTGTTAGATACGAGTATATGCAAAAAAAAAAGATATAAAATATAAAATTTAATTGAAATCTTTGACCTGGATGAAAAATTTTATTCGTGGCGTGAAAAGAATTTCATTTTTAATGAAGAAAGTTTTTAATTTAATTTGAATTAAAAATTTTCATAGATTTTAATTTTTTTTTCTTTTTTTTTTTTTTTATTTTTTTTTTTATTTTTTTGCGCTTTAATTATCTTTTACGAAATATTTAAAAGTTAAAATAAACAATAAAGTTTTATTGAATTTAGAATTTTTCTGAAAGATGTAAAAAAAACCCAGTAAGTTTTATAAAGAGATTTACAACAGAAACAAATTTTGAAAACTTTTAATATTAAAAACGTCTAATGAATAACATAATTTTTTTATTATTGAAAAAAAAAATTTTTATTTCTGTATAAAGACTTTTTAATTTAATATAAAAATAAAAATTCATTACATAAATTTAGTCATAAATAAAAAGCTTCAATTGTTTACACAAAAGGTTGTGTTTATTTATATTGCTTCACAAAAGATCTTGCATTCGCTTCTTGACTCTTTTTAAAGGACAAAAGATAAAAATTTAACATAAGAAATATTTAACAAAAAAAAAAAAACTTATTAAATAATTAAATAGATCATGTTTTGAAAGCATGTACCAGTAAATTTTAATTCACATAAAAAGATATTTTTAATTTTAAAATAAATTCTTTATTTAGATAAATAAATAGCTTATCTAAATCGATTTTTAAAAATAGGTTTAATAAACTGCCAGCGACCTTCAACATTATATAATTTAACTCATTTTGCATAATAAAAAAATTTTAATGACGCATAATAACCTACATTTTCGCTAATTTAAAAAAGTCGTTAAAATGTTATTAAAGGCAAACTTCTCAAAGAACCCAAGATTCAAACCATATTATAATATAAGGGTTAAATTCATATCGCCTAATGAAACTTGAGATATAAACATCTGAAAATAGCAATTTTTCCTTCTTTGAGAGGATTGCAACTCTATAACTGCAAGTTGAGTTATATAAATAACTTATTTCACGAAAATTATTTAAATTAGCATCAATATGTGATTAAAATTTTATTTATCCATCTGAAACTGTGTAGAAGTTTTATTTTGAACAAAAAAAAAAAATTGATGAAAAATAATAAGAATATTTTAGAAACATTTTTTTTTTTTTAGAAAATTGTGATGTAAGGAAATACATAAAACCAAATATTTTTATAGGATCGTATTCCCAAAACATTAAAATTTTAGAAGTTAAAAAAATAAAAAAACAATTTTTTTCAATTTTAAGGAAACCCTTAATGAGGAAAAACCGTTTAAAAGTATAATTTTTAAGCAATAATTTTTTCATCCAACTTGCAAAATTTTCACAGCTTTTGGAAGTTGAAATAGCGATAGCTTGTAAACGGAAGGAAATTATAAATATTTTTCTGAAATAAATGTTTATTGAATATTCTCAAAAATCTTAAAATGTCAAGTTTTAAATTTTAAACATTTGGATAAGGTTTGCTACATTATTTTTTACGTCAAAATCTAATGCGACAAAATTTTGCATACAAAATGTTTCGAGAATCTTTCAAAACAAAAACTATTTTCCAAAATTTACTAGAACAAAATCTTGCATGTAATTCAGAATGTCACACATTCTTATATATAAGTATTCTGAAAAAAGCGGCACACCTGCTTTTGAATACAACTCTAAAATCCTCCTTAAACATTTGTTTATACATACTTTAAGAACAAAAACCACAATCTATTCTTTTAAAAATATTTTGCAAGATTTTGTCAGTGAAAGATTTTGATAGAAAGATAGAAAGATAGATTTTGTAACGCAAGATAAAAAAAAAAAAAAATTTTGTCGCAGGTTGATTTTGGCGTGCAGAATTGTGACCCGCTCTATTTTTTTGATACAGTAACTCCAGAAAAATTTACAGTAGTTCCGGAGCTAAAAATATTTTGCAAAATTTTGATCTCACATATAGATTGTCGTTTAACAAAAAATACGTATTAAATTTGTTGTTGATTCATTTAGCTTAAAAAATATCCAGTTCAACTAGATTATTTAATTTGGGTCTTCGCAAATTTTGGTGGGCTGTAGGTTGTTAAAAGATAGAGCTACATAAAAAACGTTATTCTTTGAAATTAAATCTTTAATATTATAATGTATTTACATACATAAGATTATTATGATTAAATTTGATTCAGTGAATATGTCATTAAAACTGAATAGAAGTTTTATAAATAGACTAGTAATGTGTGCTGCCATTGCAAGCGTCAAATAATCGCCATGAACCAGGGTCCCCAAAGAAAAGTTGTTAAGCTCGCCAAGACCTTTTTAGTGATACCCCACGTGAGGACATTCTGTTATAAATATTGAATTCTCCATACAACATATAAAAGGCTAAAAGACATATAAAGGGCTTTAGAACCAAAAAGATTTTCAATTTCAATTTTGAATTTTTCCAATTTCAGATTTTTCTGGATGGTTACACACTAAACTCTATCAAATATCTTTTGCAAATAGTCTCTACCACATCTAGAAGTGTTTCATCTTTTTGACACGAAATGAACGAATGAGTAAATGAATCAGTGAGTGAGTGAGTCAGTGGTTTCATGCATTTGTTAGGAGCGGCTTTATATATATAACGAAGAAAACTGTCAAAACGAAACTATATGTACTGAAAATGTATTAAAATTAAAATTTGAGTTAAACTAAGGAATGCCCTAATTTTTATAATAAAAATTCATAAATATAATATAACATAACATATGAAAATATTTTCTTTCCTTTTTATGTTATAGCAATTTATTCGAATAAAGTGAAACAAAGAGAGACAATATTTTATTATTATGTTTTCTTGCTCTATTTTTTACTTAAAAGTTATTTTTTGTATAACTTTTTGTATTGGAAAAAAAGAAAAAAAAATTTTTTTATCAAATTTCATTGCTACACAAAAAATACGAAAACATTTTTTTTCTTTTTTAAATTTTACTTGATTAGTCTTTTAAGCATAAAATTTGAGTTTTTTTTCTCTTCCGCCATTTTATTTATTTATTTTTTTCTTTTTTACTTCAATTACCGTTAATTTTTGTATACCTATATATAAAATAATATACAAAATTTTTCAATAATGAATAAATTAAGTTATTGTAAGAAATAAAATAAATATGTTTTTTTTTTAACAATTTTATTGGAAAAATTTTAATACATAAAAGAGTGAGTAAAAACAGAAAAGATTGGAGGAAAGTAAAGAAAGAAACAAAATACATACCTAATATTGCTAAATTTTACATTGAATTTCCAAAAAAAAAAAACAAAAGTAAAAATATGTTAAAAAGTTGACCATTTCCTACTAATGAATGAACTAATTTTTAAAAGGAAACGAACAATATGTTAATTTAAGTGTAAAAATAATTTTTTTTCTTTTTATTTATTGAATTAAAATCAATTAGCGTAAAAGTTTTCACCTGAATTTCATTTTAAAAATAACGGAAAAATTTTAAAAGAAAATAAAATAAAATATTTTAAGAAAAACTTTCCTAATAATTATTTGATTTTCATAATTTTGCCCAAAACATTTTTATTATTACAGAATGATATGTTCAAATTTTATGAAATTTTAGTTTTCTAGTTGTGCAAAAAAAAAATAAATTAAAAATTTTCGAAATAAAAATAAAACAATTCACATAATGGTAAATTTAAATACTAAATTTAAAAACATTTTTTAAGAGTATTATATCTATAATTTTGATACTTATACAAACAAGTTCTGTCGAATGGCGCTTTTAAATTGAAAAAATGTTAAGCACAACCTGAGATGTACACATTTCAAAAAAGAACTTTTTCAAAGGTTGAGAAATTGTTGCTCCATAATAGATGGGGCTCCATGAAAAAGTTGTTTTACGACATTAATTTTTTTATGAGATCTATCTGTGGTTAAAATTTCATATTTCTCTATCTTTAACGGTGTAGAAGTTTTGTAAACAGACTAACGGAACGGTAAACGGATGGTGGGACAGACTGATATTAATAGGCACATTTTTTCAAATTCTTTTTTCGAAATGTGCTAAAAACAAACCAATTGTTTCTAAATACGTTTTCTATTACTATTGTTTTTTTTGGTGCATTTTTTGTCACATAAATATGAACGGGAAATTACACATCCTTTCCTTTTCAGGCGTGGCTGTAAATATCGTAAGGAGGAATAACTCGAGACGTTCTAAATGAACTGCTAACTGCTAAACGAACTGCTAAATGTTCTCGTCTAGTTTATTATTCTGTTACAAAAAAGACTTTTAGAAAATTTCTATTTAGTATAATCAGGTATTTTGCAAGCAGTTATCTGGCGTAATGTATAAGTTAAAAATTTACAAAATATAATTAAAGTCCTTTTTAGAGCTAGAAAATTTTATAACATAGAAAAATAATACATTCATGAAATTTCCAAAAGAAGCGCATGTAGTTTTCAAAAGTTTCTGCAAAAACAGATAAATTATATTTTCAAATGATGTAATAGGTTTCTAATAATGTCATGAGGAATGGGAAAACTTTATTTGACATTATAGGAAACTTTTTTCAAAGTTTCAGAAAAATTGAAGGTAGAAGTTTTTCAGTAACTCCTAAAATAATTAGAATATTATGAAGTTGGATGTTGTGAAAAGTACGTATATATGTTGTTGTGCAGTATTGAATTTTATAGTTAGTAAACTATTTGTGATATGGCTATTTTGATAAAATAAATAAATAAATAAAATATCTTTTACATTTATTGTAAAAATAAGAAATTATGCCAAATATCATATGTCTCTATAGCGGATAAAATGGAAATTTGGTAATATATACATAAATTTTACGAACTAAACCTTTTTGTAAATTAAAAGATTTAAATTTAAATATTGTAAGATTTTATAAATTACTAGAAGATAAAAAATGTAAGACCTGTTCAAAAATTACTTTAGGGAAATCATCAACAGCAAACTAATGTTAAAAGTTTTTTATATGATAGAAGGAACTTCCCAGATAATTTTTGGTGATAGAAAAGAAATAAACCCACAACTATTAATAAGAAAAAAAAGATTTTTAAATTTAATTTTCAACATAATATAATCAAAAGGAAAAAAATATATTATCTTTAAAATACTCACTTTTCCAACGTAATAAATATCCACCTTTGATTTGTTTTCCAACAGTACCTGCAAAGAAAACAAAAAAATAAAACCATTAATAAAATGTTTTTCATATTTAAAAATTTTATTTTTTTTTTATTTAAAAACAATTTTTTTGGAGCCTCGGTGACCTAGTGGGTAAGAGTGGGTAATAAAGTACGCTGTAAACACCGAGCGATTGTGAGTTCGAATCCCACACATGTCGTAAGAGTAATTCCCCCTTACGATATGTACAGCCACGCCTGAAAAAGAAAAGCTTTGTAATTTCTTTGTTACATTTATGTGGCAGGGAAATGCACTAAAAACAAAAAAAAAAACAATTTTTTCATAATATCGAAAGTGTTCTAAGCTTTTCATCCAAAATCTGTGTTAAATTTTACACCTTTCGATAATAGAATTTTTTTTTGAACAGATTAGATAATTAAAACGACAAATCTTAAAAGAACGCAAAAAAACATTTTTTAGATATTGTATTTTAAAGAAAACATAACCCAAATATGAAAAGGAATTGAAATTTTTTAGCTATTTTCGATGGCCATGCAAAGAGTATTAGGCAGTTTTGAATTTAAAACTCCATAAGTAATAAATTTTCGTCTTATAATAAAATAAATATCAATGATGTAAAACAAAATTTCAGATCGATTTGTTAAGTTGATTGCCAGAAACTTATCCCAACACTACACTTATACCTTTACACTCGCACATAAACCTTTTTTTCATGTACTTAGACTTGTACTAAATTTAAGACTAAAACTTTCAAAAGTGACTTTATCTCAATTTTGTTTTTAAACCAGATAAGGGTGGCTAGCAAAATTCGGAAATCTATTAAATATGAAAAAAAAAAACTGGCAGAAGCCTAATCGGACTTAAAAGATCATTTAATTTTTTCTACGTAATAGCAAATGCGACGTAAATTAGGTAAATTTAAAATAAAAATCTTCAATTTGACATTTTATTCGTGTTCTTCACTTCTTCTTGGCTCTCCTTTGTGAAATATCAACACATTTTACTAGTTCATTGCATACATATTGGTTTTTTTTTCTAATATTCTATTCAAATTTTAAGGTTTTAAAAAGAGTTTGGGCGGATAAAATTATTATGATGTTGGTATTTTTATTTACTTACATGATAAAATGTTAAATATTTAAGATATTTATGAATAACATTTGAAAAATTCTTAAATTATACTTCATGCGTTCTAATTTCAGTTCTCTGAAATTAAATCGTTCTAACACATGGTTAACGCAACATATCCATCACATCACATATATGACATAAACGCAAACATGACGTAAATTTTGTCGTATAGACAAGACAAAAATAAAGAAGTTAAATAAAAACATTCTAAGAAAAAAGAACTTTTTTTTAGAAGTGACGTATTTTTTGCTCTAATATAAATGTCACAGAATTTTTAATGTAACTGCAACTGACATGAAGGAAAAATAAAACATGCGAATACTATAAATTATTTTGTGACTATTTATGCGTGTAATTTAAGTTTTTAGTTAAAGTATTAGTTTGCTTATATAAAAAATAAATATGATCAAAAATCTAATTTAAAACCTTAAGTAAAAAATACAGGCATTAAGATGAATGTCGTTAAATTATCTTTATAGTTAAAACTTATAAAGTCTACTAAAGTTTGGTCACTTCAATGGGGTCCAATGTTAAAATACAATTTCAATCTTAAGTTTTAGCCCGTCTCAATATTTAAAGTTATTATATTATTATCTATATGGAATTTTCAAGTATTAACTGTTTTATTTTTTATGGAAGCTCAATCTGAAATAAAATAACACATATTAAAAATACTTAAACTAAAAATATAATTGTATCCTTTTTTGAAATTCTTTAATCTGCACCCATTGCAAAAACAAAAAATAATTAGAGAATAGAAAATACAAATAGGAGAAAAAAAACAATCTAAAGAAAAACTCTGAACGTATTAGAACCGCTCATCTTAAACTCAAACTTAAAATTAAAACATATAATGTCCTTTTATATATTGGTATGTTAAGACATTTTAAAGTTTAAACAACTTAACAAATGTTTCCAATTTAAACTTAATTTAAAACCATAATAAGTTAATTTCAACTTAACAAATTTCATCCTAATTATTTTAATTAATAACAAGGTAGAATGTAAACCAACGGTTTTTAAAAGCGCACATTTCCAAAACTCAATACAAATTGTTTAGAAGTGTGACTTACACAAAAATTTGAAAATTTCATGTAATAAGAAAAAATGTGAAAATAGGACATTTTTGAGATTTTGAGGGGCCGTAAGTCCGGAATCCTATATAACTAAGAAAAGCTGTTAATACACGTAAAAATATATTATTGAAGCTTTAATTTTTATGTCTTGCCGAAGAAAAGTTTTTACAGGTGCCTAAGTTACAAGTGTCTAAAAATAGCAAATTTTCAATTTTTGAGGCGTAATAACTCTTAAAGAGGGGGCGTTACCAAAAAATTTTCTGAGGAAACTTATACTAATTCTAAAAGTTTTTTCTTGTCTCAAAATTTCAGGTTCCTATCTAAAGGGGTGCCGGAGTTATGAAAAAATAAATTTCATGCAAAATGTGGTTTTCACATAACGGTAAATTTAAATCGTAAATTACAAAATATTACATAATTTTGATATTGTTTTATATAGATAATAAAATTTTCGATCTTCTACCGGTTTTAGATTGCAAAACTATTACGCAAAGCCCGAGATATATACATCTGAAAATGGAGCTTTTTTACAATTTTGAAGAGCTGCAGCTTTGGAACCCTTTACAACTAAAATAAACCTTTCACACACGTAAAAATATATTATTGTAGCTTTCATTTTCATGTCTTGCCGAAGAAAAATTTTTACAGGTGCCTAAGTTACAGGTGTCTAAAAATAGCAAATTTTCAATTTTTGAGGCGTAATAACTCTTAAAGAGGGGGCGTTACCAAAAAATTTTCTGAGGAAACTTATACTAATTCTAAAAGTTCTTTCTTGTCTCAAAATTTCAGGTTCCTATCTAAAGGGGTGCCGGAGTTATGAAAAAAGAAATTTCATGCAAAATGTGTTTTTCACATAACGGTAAATTTAAATCGTAAATTACATAATATTACATAATTTTGATATTGTTTCATATAGATAATAAAATTTTCGATCTTCTGCCGGTTTTATGTTGCAAAACTATTACGCAGAGCCCGAGATATATACATCTGAAAATGGGTCTTTTTTACAATTTTGAAGAGCTGCAACTTTGGAACCCTTTACAATTAAAATAAACCTTTCACACACGTAAAAATATATTATTGTAGCTTTAATTTTTACATCTTGCAGAAGTAAAAGGTGTGCAGGTTCCTAAGTTACAGGTGTTTAAAAATAGCAAATTTTCAATTTTTAAGCCCTAATAGCTCATAAACAGGGGGTGGTCCGAAAAAATTTTCTGAGGAAACTTATACTAATTCTAAAAGTTCTTTCTTGTCTCAAAATTTCAAGCTTGTATCTAGAAGCGTGCCGGAGTTATGAAAGTAGAAAAATCATGCAAAATTTGGTTTTCACATAACGGTAAATTTAAATACTAAATTTAAAAAAATTGTATAATTTTGATATTAATTTACAAAGATAAAAGAAATACCTGTCGAATGACGTTTTCAGATTGAAAAAATCTTAAGCAGAACATAAGATATATGCATTTAAAAATAGGGCTTTTTCAAAGTTTGAGGGGGTGTAGCTTCGTAATGGGGGGGGCTACATGAAAAAGTTGTTCCACAAAATTATTTTTTTTATGAGACCTACCTATGGTTAAAATTTTTTTTCTCTATCTTTAACGGTGTAGAAGTTTTGTAAACAGACGGACGGACGGACGGACGGACGGACGGACAGAGTGAAACTAATAAGCACATTTTTTCAAAATTTTTTTGGAAATGTGCTAAAAATGTTATTGCTTTACTGACCTCATGACGTTTCTAGGAATATACCTCATGAGTAGCGTTTTTTCTTTTTAGGTAATATTGAAAAAATATATACAGCTGGTATCTTTTCAATTAAATAAAAACAGAGGCCTCGTTGGCCTAGTGAATAAGAGCGTATGCAATTCGTTGTAAACATCGAGGAAGTTCGGGTTCGAATCCCACATACGTCATAGGAATAATTCGCCCTTACGACATTTATAGTCACACCTGAAAACGAAAGGCTGCGCAATTGCGTTGTCACATTTATGTGACAGGAGAATAAACTGAAAAAAAAACAAGGCAGAACATAAACCAGCGGTTTTAAAAGCGCACATTTCCAAAAGACAATGCAAACTGCTTAGAATTGTGACTCTGCACCAAAATTTAAAAATTTCATACAATAAGAAAAATGTAAAAATAGGAATTTTTTGCAATTTTGAGGGGCTGTAAGTCCGGAATCCTATATAACTAAGAAAACCCATTAATACACATAAAAATATTTTACTGAAGCTTTAATTTTTATGTCGTGCCGAAGACAAATTTGTACAGATGCCTAAGTTACAGATCTCTAAATATAGCAAGTTTTCAATTTTTGTACCCTAATAGCTCTTAAACAAAACAATTACAAAATGTGAATTACAAATGTGAAACAAAATAATTACAAAATGTTGCATAATTTTGATATTTTTTTTATAGAGATAAGAAAATTACCGGTCTTCTAGGGCTTTTATATTGTAAAACTACTACGCAGAAAAAGAGATGAGATATATACATCTGAAAATAGGCCTTTTTGTAATTTTCGGGGACTGTAACTCTGGAACCCTATACAACTAAAAGAAACCGTTAACGCGCTTAAAAATATATTTCTCGAGCTTTAATTTTTATGTATTGCCGAAGAAAAATGTGGACAGGTGCCTAAGTTACAGGTGTTTAAAAATAAAAATTTTCAATTTTTAATTCCTAATAGCTCACAAACAGGGGGTGCCGGGAATTATGAAGGTAGAAAATGTAGAACGTAAGATATACATATTTAAAAATACAACTTTTTCAAAGTCTAAGCTCCGTAATGGATGGGGCTACATGAAAAAGTTGTTCTACAACATTATTTTTTATAAGACCTGTCCATTGTTAAAATTTTTTTTTCTCTATCGGTGTAGAAGCTTTGTAAACAGACGAAAGAACGGACAGGCGGATAGAAGGACGAATTAGGCGCATTTTTTCAAAATATTTTTGGAAATACGCTAAAAACCTAAAAACAACAAACGCTACTCACTTTCAAATGTTATTACTTGAGATGAAATTAACGCTTGATTAACGCTAAATTAACGCTTAAGATAAAATTAAAAACAACTACATCTAATTAATACGTAATTATGTATATGTATTTTATGTATACGTAATAGTAGGTATGTATATGTCTTATTTTTCAAAACAGTGTTCATCATTTTTTCATTTTAATATCCTGTTTATTATAAAGTATGATATGCATATATAATACGTATACATCTACATAATACATATACATGTACATAATACATAAATACTTTAAAGTATTTGTTTGTGTTTATTTTTCTCTTTCGTTATTGCATTATTATCATTTTTCTAGTTACTTGATTTTTTCTATGGTTTGGTTTTTTTTTATATTTCTGTCCTAGAACAAAAAAAAAATATCATGTTCCACAATTTTTTAAGCAATTTAATAGTTTTTCTTTTTTAATATACTTAGCAACATTTTTCATCTACAGTCTTTTTTACATCATCCTAGCTTTTTTTTTTTGTAAGGACGATCATGAAACATAAAATACTTGCTGTCATCTTATTTTGTTGTTTTTATTTTCTTCGTATTTTTAGTTTTTTCTACCGCATAATTTTTTACTATTATCATCTATGATTAAGTCCTTGAATTGACCCAGTTTTCCATTTATTGTTTTCCGGTCTTATTTCCTTTTTTTTCTTATTTTCTTTTACTTTTTGTCTATTCTCATTTCTTATTTTATTTTCCCTTTCTCCCATATAAGGAGAAAATATAGAATTACCAGTTCTTGCACCCGCTTTAAATTAAATTAGAAAAGGAAAATGCGTTACAGTTAAAAAAAAACAAAAAATAAAAGAAAATGAAAAAAGAAACTTAAGTTGTATTTTTCCGCAATTTTCATTTTTTTAAATAAGAAAAAATCAAATTATAAAGGAAAGTGCAGTTATACTCCATAGCAAAACTATAACAATACGTGTATATATAATATATATATTTAAGCAAGGAAAACAATAGCAGAAATAAATACAAATTTAGATAGATACTCAAGTTACCTTTAAAAAATATGAATGATGCGGACTACTTCAATAAACATAATAATAATGCTTTGATCGTTCCCTTAAAGTGGAACAAACTATTTTTTTGTTTCTATATAAAAAGAAAAAGTTGCTTATAAAATTTATTTAAGAAAAATCAATTATTGCTTCTGACGATTTTCTAATATATGGATACTAAATAAAAATTAGAGAAACTCAGAAATATCTTTGACTTTCAAGGAAAAGTAACTTGAAAGAGAAAATAAATTTATTTGTTCTGTTTAACTATTACAATGTTCAAAGTTCTGATTATATTATACGCGATTAATAAACCGTTAATGTATTCTACTGTTCTTTCGTTTGTTCTTTAGTTTGTTCGTTTGTTAAAAACTTACTTGGTTTGACATGTTTTGGGTATTGAATTGTTATATTATAAAATTAATGCAATTAGAAGTTTCATCCCATTTTATTTGGCCAAAAGGGAAGTGGGCTTAGTCAGTAAGAATGTGATACTACTAAGCGGTAATTCTGTGTTTTTGGAAGATTCCCACCTCACCTAGATGAAGTTTTCAAAAAAAATATAAAGGATTATGTATATAAGGACAAGTAGTTTTCAGGTTCATTGAACAAAAACAGGTGGATATAAAGAGTGATGATCGCGATAATTATATTATGGAATCAATCTGGCTAAAATAAAATCAATATTCAATTTTTTTGTAATTTTGTTTACATTTACATTATTTAGGTATATACTTAAAGTTTGATAATATATTATGGACTTAAGACTTCGCGGTGATGAATTTAAATATACAAAAAAATTATTATTAAATAAGAATATAATCAAATTTAAAGACAAACAAGTAAATGTAACAGTAAGCCGATGCAACCAACTTATTAATACTCCGCCCATGAATAATTTCAATTAAATCAAAAATCCATAAGTTTTCTAGCAGCTTCTTGAACTTCTTCCCTTTTCTTCCTTATTCAACTCGAATTTCAAGAAAGTAAAAGAGGCATCCTTTAACACCCTTGTACAAAATTTCTAGTTTTGATCTTTACTAATTTTGAAGATATGCTTGTTAGTCCTTAGGAGGCGTGTGACAGATACCCGAATTACCACTCCAATTTATCAAATCCATCTCAGGGGCCTAAAGAAAACATGCCAGAACACCATTATACTAAATTTAAAGGTTCTACTTTTGTTGGTTTTTGGAGGTATGCTCGTTCGGAAGCTTCCAAAATACGAACCCATGCTTCAAATTCTCTCAAATGTCAGTTACAGAAAAGGAAACATAACAGAACACCCTTGTACAAGAAATAAAGGTTCTATTTTTGTTTGTTTTGGAGATAATCTCGTTTGCTCCGAAATCATTCGGAAGCTTCCAGAATCCGAACCCATGGATCGATTTTCTCCAGATTTGAACTTAGCTTTTTTTCGTAATTAGTAACCTACTATATAAATTTCATCCATATAGCTTTACTAGTTTTTGAGTTATCGTGTGAACGGACGGACGGAGATAGTTAAATCGACTCAGGAGGTGATACTAATTCAGAATATATATACATATCCATATCTAACTCACTTCCTTTTGGTGGTAACAAACTCCATATCATAGTTAATATACTCTATACTTTAGGTGTAGGGTATAAAAAGTAAAAAACAAATAATCTATGAAAAAAATTTTATTTAATTACACAGGAAAGAATAAAACTAATAATATTTTTATAATGGCTAAGGGTAAAGGGTATAGATAACAAAAATTGACAAATTTTGAATTGAAACTCTTTTAGTTCCACTATTATACTCTCTCATAAACATAAGCTTGTTTAGACTATAATAGTTATAAATATGTCTAAATATAAAAAAATTTTAATTTCAAAATAAAATCACATAAATATTAAATTGAAAGTTTTCATATATAATTTTCTTTTGATTTAAGTAAAATTTATAAAACCTGCAATAGAAAGAATTCGAAACATATACAATTAAAAATTTAAATATTACTTTTAAATCCTTATCTAAATAAATATTTTTTAAGTCCTTTTCGTAATTTCAATAGGATAAAAAATCGGTCATATTATTATAAGTTTATGTTGCAAAAAATACAGATAAAAAGGAAATATTTTATTATTACTATTCAAAAATTTCTTCATTTTTATTTTCTTTAAGGGAATTTAAAGGAAAAAATTTAATTTTAAACTTAAATATTAAAAAAGTTTATTTCTTTTAAAAATGTTATAGCTAAATTGAAAAAGTTATTTAAAAAAAGAAAACTTTAATAAATTTTAGAAATAAATATTTTTACTTACTATTTAAGTACTGTTTTATTAAAGTAGTTTTTTAGTGTATAATCACTTTTTTAGCAGGTAATAATTTACTAAAGTTTAATAAATAATTATTTTGTATAGGTATTTTTAAAAATTTGAAATTCTTTTAAGAAATAGTTTAAAGAAAAATATATTATTAAACTTTTAAACGAAAACTTTAAAACATATATATATAAAAATCGCCGTTGTGTTAACTTTTCTTTCTTTCTTTATCTTTTATCTTTACCTTTATAAATAAATATATACATCACAAGCCGAAGGCCCCCAGTTGTCAGTGCTAAAGTTTGTATAACACTAATTGTATTAGAGACTATACAGTTTTAAATAAATAAAAAAATAAATATACGTCCTATCAAAATATAATTTTTATTTTTAATTTAATATGGGGCCTCGATGGCCCAGTGGGTAAGAGTGTATAAAATAAGCTATAAACACCGAGAAAGTGTGGGTTGAAACCCCAAACACGTCGTAAGAGTTATTCCCGCTTACGACATTTACAGCCACACCTGAACAGGAAAGGCTGTGTAATTTTCTGTCCACAGTTATGTGGCAGAGAAATGCATTAAAAAAGAAAAAAAATTTAATATTTAAATTTACCGTTATATGAAAACAAGATATTTCTTGGCAACCGTTTTAGATAGAGGCTTAAATTTTGAGAGCAAAAAAATCTTTCAGCATCAGCAAAGTTATCTCGGAAATTTTTTTATACCACCTCGTGCTTACAATTAGGGCTCAAAAATATTAAAAAATGGCCTGTAACTGTTGTCAAAGATACATAAAATGTTGTCATATGGTATATAAAAAGTAACGTATAGTATGTTAATTATATCATATTGAAAATTGAATTTCAAGCGGATTTGATTATACATTGTAACAGTTAAAAAAAGAATACTCATTTATGACTGGTGCAGTGCAGAATCTATGTAGTTTAAGGAAGTAATGTAGTTGTTAAGCTAAAAGGAAGAAGGAAAATGGAAGGGAAATAACAAAATAAGAGAGAGTTGAAGGGTAAATTAAAAATTCGTAGTAGCAAATAGTAGAATGGAACACTATTAATAGGGGCGAACTCATTAAATAAAAGCATGCTCCACATATTTGCAGTTCCCACAAGGAATAAGTTTCCTAAACCAATTTTGAAATTACCTAAGAATTTCCCTAGTGTAGAAATGAACACTTGCAGCCTCTCTAGCCAATTTGATGTAAGTTGCAATTTTGCACTTTGTCTTAGTAAGACTCAAAGAAGTTTGAGGTGCGCCATCGCATATATTCTAAGAGTTATACTCCATTAATAATTTTATAATAATAAGAAACTTCAATAATTTTAAATAAACTGTTTGTGGGGTTAGTTGTTTGTAATGCCGAACAATATAATTTTATTTAACAAAAAATGTAATTGATACAAACCTAAACACTGAAATTAATATTTTGTTCCTATAAAAATATCTTATGTAATGTATGTATAAATAAAAATAATCTGTAAAAATCTTATAATTCAAAAAAGATGTTATCAGTTATAGGAGATATTAGGCAACTCTAATCAAAATATCTAAAATAGATACAGTAATAGGGAAATTCAGTTCAGAATAGATACAGTAATTCTTAAAAAACATAACTAAAAATTATTTTATTAATTATATTATAACAAAATTCAAATGAAAATATTTTTATTTTTTTATTTTTTAAGAATGATAAAATTTAATTTAATTTTTTTATGATCTTTTACTAGAAATGAAATTGAATTATTATGAAAATTATGGATGTATATAAAAGAAATTCTTTATTTTTGAATTTTTAAAATATTATTTTCCTTTAATTTTTATGTATTTATATTTTTTTGAAGAAAATTACAAATAAAGAAATTAAATATTCTTAAATAATAATACGATATTATTTAGCACATATTGTATTATTCATAACAAGAAAAATATTTATCTTTCTCTTTTACTTTTCCATTTTATAAATATTAAAGATGTTTTTTTTTTTATATTTAACATATTATACTTTAGATATTCATCTTCAAAATATTTACATTTGCTTCTTCTTTAATTATTTACTTAAAAACTTACAAGGCTTTCAAAAAATATAAAATGCATATCTACAGTGTATTACGTTTTAAAAAATATATTGTATTTGTAGATAGTAAAAATTTATAACAATAATAGTAAATTTTATCTGACATTTATTTTGACATTTTACGGTTATTGCGATTAATCACCTATAGCTTTCAGATCAGTTAAAACAAAAATTATAAATTTTTCCAATTTTTAAATATAACAGAAAAATCATATAGTAAATATTCAAATATATTATATGTAAGTATATTGGTTTGATTTCAGCAAGAATTACTAATAAATGAGGTTAGTACGTATTTCTACTAACATTGAATATCTGATATGTTATACCCTAAATATATAATTTTAAAATTAGTAAGATTTTAACAAAATACATGAAAAGGTACAAAATCTTGAAAATGTATTGCGTTATTCCTAATGATTTTGGAAAAATAAAAGTAACCTTACTCTTTCAAACATATATGGACACATCTTCTTAAATTTGAATCGTTTTTAATTATTATTTCCCTATCGGGGTAATTATATTTTTTTATAATTTTATATTGGGGTAATTATTTCTATATAAAATAAATTTACGGGCTAAACTAAATTTACCAAATACATTCCGTCAAACCTGGTAAACTATCAATTATAAGTCTGATCGGATCCTAAAACACATTTTTCATAATTTTGAAAGAATGTAACCATGAAATTTGGCATTGGCTTTATTTTCGTTGACACTCCACTAGCAATATAATATACTTTCCACTAATAATGAAAAATAAAAGTAATAGGTACTTATTTTCTTCTCTTAATTATATTATAATAAGTTCTTATGTTTCCTAAAAAATATAAATCAGTAATCCTTTCATCGTCATCGATATTACAATAAAACTGCAGTTAATACATTACAAAAGTCAAGTGTAGTAAAGTATTATAATAAACGTTGAGTTTATGTTATGCGTAAAATGTGAGATTCAAGCTAAACGTAATACAATAAAGGAAATTGCCAATCTATTTTACTAACATAGGAGTCTGGCCAAACTCATATGATCAGAATTCAAAAGTTAAAAGTAGTCACAACAGAAAGGTTATAATATTATAAGGTATTACAATATTATGTTATTTCATTCCAAAATGTAAAAGTAAAGAGTATAAAGAATCTAAAATTAAAATATTTGTTATTCCAGGTATAAAAAGAACGTTTTCCTCTTGACATAACAGAACTTAAGCTATGTGTTGTAAAAATTATTTTCAAAAATGATGTACAAAATTCCTTGCTTCTTCACTGCAACGTTAAACAGGAAACATAATTTTTCTGGACGTGTTACAAAAAGCAGGGGTGTAAATGCCATTAAAATTTTAATAAGCTACCAGAAAGTATTTTAAAAATTCTTAATTTTTAAGCCAAGTTACGTCATTTTTAAATTTTATATTATATCCGTATCTAATGAACAAATCTTACTGTTTATCAAATTAAAGAATAAATGGAATAAAATTTAAAAAAAGTTACCAAAAATTTCAATATGGTTTCGAATTTTGATAACATTTACAAAGTACATAAAATATTTTATTATTTAAAAATAAATTTTGAATCATGGCTGCATTCAAAATTTTCTGTGATACTATTTTAATAAGAAATTTATGAGTATTAACATTTTTTTAAGAAGAAAACACAAACCAAAAAAGAAATCCTTATATTAAATCCCAAAAAAAAAAAAAAAAAAAAAATATTTTGTTTACCTTTCATTTGTTTTCACTTTTATCCCATAAAATAAAAACTTATTATTTGATTTTATAAATAACAAGAACATAAACTTGAAGTATCAAACATGTTACATATTTTATGAAAACAAAAACAAAAAAAAAATATGAACAACAAAAAAATGAAACTAAAAACAAAATTTTTGCTACAATGTTTCTTCCTGTCTTGAATGACTTCTGTACTGCATTTAAAAAAAAAAAAAAAAATCTTTTAATTTTTTTTTTGTTTTGATTTTTAAATCCTTTGAAAAATAATGGTTTGTTTACACAAAGAAAATTTTTTTATATGTCAAGGAAGTTCATTGCTGTTTTTTTTTCGTTTTTCTAATTTTCTTTTTCATTGTGTTTTCTTTTTTTTTTTTGTGTTATTTTTGATTCATTTTGATATGTTTTGCTTTCGATTCTTTTAACTAAGAAAAATCCATTAAGTAATTCTCATTTGTTTATACCTATAGGTACTATAACATATTGTATAAATGTATGATGTGTGACATTTATACAAATAACTGACTATATATTCTTATCTTTGAATGTAAGTATGTGCTAATTTGCAATGAGAATACATATCTAGAAAACTTAATTATAGATATATGATCTTAAGCTGAAATAGGAAAACAACCGCATGTTAAAACTAAAGTGTAACATTAGTATTTTTTAGGATTCTTTTTGAAGAAGTTCGAAAACATTATTTAACGAAACGTCATATATATAGGATGTCCGAGACTCAAATACGCGCACTGCACTCAGTGATTGAGGGCATTAAAACAAACAAAAAATTATACGAGAGGGGGCCGGATCTATTGTGGACTTTTAGAGACTTTTCAAAAAAAAATCCATAACTTTTGAACGGTTTGCTGTAGAGAGATAAAAAAAAATCCATTTTTATACCCGTACGATAGGATCGGGTATAATAAAATTACTCCTCCGTTTGTAACACCTCGAAATAAGCGAGCTAGATATACCTTCAAAGGTATGGATCGGATCAGAAAAAAATTCTAAGACTTTTGAGCCATGTCCGTCCGTCCGTCCGTCCGTCCGTCCGTCAGCACGCTAACTCAAAAACTAAGAAAGCTAGAATCTTGAAATTTACACAAAATATTTTGGGAGTAATTTGTAGGTTCCCTATTTTTTTTGGTTGAGTTTGGACCAAGCCTTAGAGTAGCTCTCGAACACCTAACTTTTAGATCCCCACATTTTTTTTGCAATAGAGCTATGCAATTTTAACTACTGATAGATCTCACAAAAATATTAATTTTATTTTTAATAACTTTTTTTTGTGGCCCCACCCGTTACGGAGCTACAGCTCCCCAAAGGTTCAAAAAAGCTCCATATTTAAATTATTATAGCACAAGTTGTATAAGGTATATCTTCATTTTGAAAACACCAAATGATTACTACTTTCATTAGCTTTAAAAGTATATATACAATAAATATATAATTTTGGCATACGGTGTCTTAATTTACCGTTATGCAAAACTCAAATTTTGCAAAATTCTTTAACCCTTCCATCTTCTAAACGGTTAAAGTTGGAAACTTGAAATTTTGACAGAAGTTAGATCTTGGAAAATTAGTATGAGTCATTTCAGAAATTTTTTTTGTATCACCCCCCGTTTAGGAGCTGTAAGGGGTCAAAAACTGAAAATTTCCTATTTTTAAACACCTGTAACTTGAACACCTGTTAAAATTTTTTTGAAGTAATACACAAAAATTAAAGCTTCAATATTATACTCTTATTTCTGTTAATAACTTTTTTTTAATAATATAGGGTTACTTTATAATTGACGAAAGTGTTACTTGATTTTTTCAAATTTTCTAACAAATTTCTTAAAAACGAATTTTTTCCATTTTGTTTTACTCGATAATTTGAAATTGTTGAGGATATAATGCGTAGTACAAAAAAATGTAAATAAATAAACAACATAACGGTTGCTTGAAGAATTTTTATTTATATGATATTGATATATATACATACTTATATAATATCATGTTTATTTACATATCGTATATGTCACTAGTGAATGAATGATAAGAGTATAGATGTATATTATATAGCGCCGTATTTACATACATATATGTATTTTATTGTACTTATAAGAAATTATTCTGTCAATGGAATATTTAAATATAATATAATATAATATTTAAAATTATATTTACTGTTTTGCACTTAGTAAATTTAATATACATTTACCGCTTAGTATTAAATGGTACTATAGAATATTTGAAAAAGTTTTGGATTGATAATCGTTATGTGAAAGGTTAGAATCTGCTTTTGAAGAATGTACATATAAACATATAGTTTGAATATATGTACAACCCATAGTTCTAGAAATTATAAAATTCACCCAAATTATTTTAAAATACTAAAATATTAAAAAAATAATATTGTAAGCAGAGTGACAGGCTGTGAACATACTAACGGTTCGTACGGGTATCTAAGAGTTGACAAAGTCAACTGTATTCTTCCTCGTTTAGATTAAGTTGTAAGCTTTAATTTTAAATACTAATGATATTTTGATTGTACTTTTTATAGCATATTTTGAGACAGCTTTTCTAGCCTTACAATTAGTACCTAATAACTTTTTCTCTATCTCTAACCGTTTTTGAGATATGAATAATAGAAAAGTATTTATTTAGGATTATTCAAAACTAAGTATAACTTTATTAGTACCTTCAAAGTATTTTGAAGTATGAATCTTAATTTATGCTTTAACTAGAGGAATAATGAATACATAAAAGTCTTCAGGGGCCTCGGTGGCCTAGTGGGTAAGAGTGTATAAAATACGTTGTAAAAACCGAGGGAGTGTGGGTTCAAATCCCACACACGTCGTAAGAGTTATTCCCCCTTACGACATTTATAGCCACGCCTGAACAGGAAAGGCTGTGTAATTTCCTATCCACATTTATGTGGCAGAGAAATGCTAATTAAAATTAAAAATTAAAAAAGACTTCAATTGGATATTATTACACTCTAGTCAAAAAAAAAATACAAATCTATTTAGGTCTTATAATTAAATTATCAGTCTGAGCACAAAATTATCAGGCTGAGCGATAGCTGTATAAAGTCTTAGCACAGACCTAATATAGGCTATACAATAATTTCTAGCATGTAAAACTTTTTAAACAGTATTGGAAACTAAATGCTTAATGATTGACAAAAAATCGCATCACACAAAAGAAACTTTTAACCTGATTAACGATTAAAGAAAAACTCAAACCGAAAAAGAAATGAGCAGCAAGAAATGAAAAATTTAGGAACAAAGTGTGTCTATTGCAGATACTTTCAATTTACGCTCTTTCTTTTAGAATATTAGTTTATGGAAGATGATTTCTTTTTCCCAGTTATTGCATATTAATATACAGTTATAATATTTTCTACATATAGTTTTAAAATAATGTTATTCAGTTTCTACATAATATGCACTTAAAAATTCATAATTTTTATCTAAATAACTTCGTATTAAATAAATAAAATAATTATTATTCAACTCCATTCTTTTAAAACGATTCTATTGGCCATGTATTTTCCATATAGATGTTACTGGTCAGATGCAATACACTTTTAGTAACTTTCACATTATTTAATTTAGTCCCGAAATCTTTAACAAAAAAATACATTTAATAATACGCTAAAGTAATCCATTTTTTTATAGATTACAATTAAGGGCATTCGAACAAACAAGTTGTCTGATGTGCCTAATTGTCATACTAAGTGCGTTATAGTATCACAAGTCTGTATTTCATTTCACTGGATTTTATTTGCCTCCTATTTTAGAGGCAAAACGTATAATCCTGATTTACTATCCAACTATCAAAATTTATTACATTTTTCAAACAAATGACACTACAGGGAAATTAAATATCAGCATATGACATGCTCCCGTTTCGTTAAAAGTAACCAAGTCTTCATTATTGTAATATTTTTTTTGTCAAATGGAACCAAATGAAACCATATTTAAATAAAAACAAATAAATAAAATTAGTTTGAGTTTAATATTTATATAATTTTGTATTTATGTTTATATTTTGTTATTCTTACATTTAAAATTTATTCTGTGATATATAAGAAGAAATTAAAAATATTCTGAATACATATATTTACATCTTTTTATTACATTATAAAATTAACTTGATTTTAATTGTTAAATGAATATGCGAGTATTCAAATAATCCCAAAACTGAAGTAACAGTTGAATGTTAAGAATAAAGCTCATTGATTATAACGGCATTCCAGTCCATCTTGTTACATAATATATTTAATAGAGTGATATTACTGATGAACGAACACTTTTTAGCATATCTTTGCTATCCAGTATTATGTATCTGAACTTCTAGATAGAGAACAATTGGTTACCCTAATTTATAACATATAATAACATTATATAATTTTACTTCTTAAAGTTTTCCTTCTTTTATATTGTTTTGATGGGAAATAAAGTTAATGGATATACGTAAATTTATTATCTGTTTGTTATACCTTAATTTTGTTTTAGTTTTAAGAACATACCAACATAAAATTTCATTATAAACTGTTAAATTGTTTTAAATGGTTTTTTTTTTTTTTTTTTGATATTTTACTTGAAAGATTTTCCAATCGAAGAAAATTAATATTAAATTGTTGGTTTAAATTTTATGAAAACTAATTTGTAACCCAGTTTCAACAAAATTCAAAAAATGGTTTGATAGATTTTATTATTATTATTGTTTGTTTATACCCGTACGATAGGATCGGGTATAATAAAATTACTCCTCCGTTTGTAACACCTCGAAATAAGCGAGCTAGATATACCTTCAAAGGTATGGATCGGATCAGAAAAAAATTCTAAGACTTTTGAGCCATGTCCGTCCGTCAGCACGCTAACTCAAAAACTAAGAAAGCTAGAATCTTGAAATTTACACAAAATATTCTGGGAGTAATTTGTAGGTTCCCTATTTTTTTTGGTTGAGTTTGGACCTAGCCTTAGGGTAGCTCTCGAACACCTAACTTTTAGATCTCCACATTTTTTTTGCAATAGAGCTATGAAATTTTAACTACTGATAGATCTCACAAAAATATTAATTTTATTTTTAATAACTTTTTTTTGTAGCCCCACCCGTTACGGAGCTACAGCTCCCCAAAGGTTCAAAAAAGCTCTATATTTAAATTGTTATAGCACAAGTTGTATAAGGTATATCTTCATTTTGAAAACACCAAATGATTACTACTTTCATTAGCTTTAAAAGTATATATACAATAAATATATATTTTTGGCATACGGTGTCTTAATTTACCGTTATGCGAAACTCAAATTTTGCAAAATTCTTTAACCCTTCCATCTTCTAAACGGTTAAAGTTGGAAACTTGAAATTTTGACAGAAGTTAGATCTTTGAAAATTAGTATGAGTCATTTCAGAAATTTTTTTTGTATCACCCCCCGTTTAGGAGCTGTAAGGGGTCAAAAACTGAAAATTTCCTATTTTTAAACTTGAACACCTGTTAAAATTTTTTTGAAGTAATACACAAAAATTAAAGCTCCAACATTATATTTTTATTTCTGTTAACAACTTTTTTTAATAATATAGGGTTACTTTATAATTGACGAAAGTGTTACTTGATTTTTTCAAATTTTCTAACAAATTTCATTAACGAATTTTTTCCATTTTGTTTTACTCGATAATTTGAAATTGTTGAGGATATAATGCGTAGTACAAAAAAATGTAATTAAATAAACAACATAACGGTTGCTTGAAGAATTTTTATTTATATGATATTGATATATATACATACTTATATAATATCATGTTTATTTACATATCGTATATGTCACTAGTGAATGAATGATAAGAGTATAGATGTATATTATATAGCGCCGTATTTACATACACATATGTATTTTATTGTACTTATAAGAAATTATTCTGTCAATGGAATATTTAAATATAATATAATATAATATTTAAAATTATATTTACTGTTTTGTACTTAGTAAATTTAATATACATTTACCGCTTAGTATTAAATGGTACTATAGAATATTTGAAAAAGTTTTGGATTGATAATCGTTATGTGGAAGGTTAGAATCTGCTTTTGAAGAATGGTCATATAAACATATAGTTTGAATATATGTACAACCCATAGTTCTAGAAATTATAAAATTCACCCTAATTATTTTAAAATACTAAAATATTAAAAAAATAATATTGTAAGCAGAGTGGCTGTGAACATACTAACGGTTCGTACGGGTATCTAAGAGTTGACAAAGTCAACTGTATTCTTCCTCGTTTTTTTTTGTTTTTGTTCTCTAAAATCAAAATTTTTGATTTGAGTAAAATTTCTTAATGGAAGTCTTAAAACTTTTAAGTGTTTTATTGACTCTTTATAATCTAAAGATCTAATGGCAATTATATAAAAATTGTTTTAATTTTATTTTTAAAATTTCAAAAAAATTATTTTAATTTTTTGAAATTTCTTTGATTATAGAATAATTGCAGGTACAAATAACTAACGTTGGAAAAGGATTAAAAAATAATGGAAGTTTTAATACAGATATTAATAAAGTTTTCACGAAACTACAAAATAATTTTAAATTTATTAATAATGAAATTTATAAGGATACACTTAATATTTTATTGATTTTTAAATTAATCTATTTTCAAACTATTTTTATTGTAAACGAATTAATTGATTTTGTATAAAAAGAAAATATTGCTTTTATTATTATTTTTAATATCTTAACACTAATTTGGCAAGTAAAAGAATAATAATTGTTAATTAACTTTAATAGAATAAAACAACAAATCAAAAATAATTTTTAAACAGTTTATCCGCCTGTTTTAACTTTTAACTTTTGGCGTCCACCTATCTATATTTTTATCTTATTTTAACATTTATTAAATTTTTCTGTATCTCTGTCTTTTCTGCTGGATAAAACTCCAAAAAAAAAGTCTCAACCAATATTATTTTCTTACTTTGTTGAAAAATACCTTAGATCACGTGATAAATCACTTTAAATATTCTATTTTAATTAAATAGCTCTTTAAAATTTTAAGATGGTAACTCATTTCAAAAAATGCACTTACACATTATATTATCATCTTCAATTTTAGGAATATTAAATTTCTTAACTGGAAGAGCTTAAATGAAAGACCTGAATATTTTTGCTTCAAAAAAATTTACAAATTTTTAGTTCGTTTGTTGTAGAATACAGGATGATTTAAAATACAAAATCTTTAAAATAATTTTAGATCTTTCGTTTAAGTACCTATTCTTAGATTTCCTTACCTTCCCAATTAAATGGTATGTTAATAATGTTAATCCTCTCCATCTTAATTTTCATAAGCCTAATGTTGAAAACAGAACTCTTGCAGAGGTTCATCAGTCGATCTTTATTTTATCGTCGTCATTACGAAAACACTAAGATTGATACAAATATTTTTGCAAAAAATAAATAACTAAATAATTATTTAATAGGTTTCCAAGTGTCATATTCTTTTAAATTTCGTGGGAAGTTCCACATGGAAAACATTAATTTTTAAACATTAAATAACAACAATTTTTGACGTATCACCACGAACTTTTACCCTGAATGTGTTTTTAGCTTGGATCATTTTTTCTCAATGATTAAAAAACTGTCAAAAATTACCGCCACGAAAAAACGGCGAGAAAAAATTAATAAACTGTACCTAGCTTTTTAGCACATTTCCAAAAAAAATTTTAAAAAATGTGCTTATTAGTTTCACTCTGTCCGTCCGTCTGTTTACAAAACTTCTACACCGTTAAAGATAGAGAAAAAAAATTTTAACCATAGGTAGGTCTCATAAAAAAAATAATTTTGTGGAACAACTTTTTCATGTAGCCCCCCCCCATTACGGAGCTACAGCCCTTCAAACTTTGAAAAAGCCCTATTTTTAAATGCATATATCTTATGTTCTGCTTAAGATTTTTTCAATCTGAAAACGTCATTCGACAGGTATTTCTTTTATCTTTGTAAATTAATATCAAAATTATACAATTTTTTTAAATTTAGTATTTAAATTTACCGTTATGTGAAAACCAAATTTTACATGATTTTTCTACTTTCATAACTCCGGCACGCTTCTAGATAGAAGCTGTGGCTGAAGCTGAAATTTTGAGGCAAGAAAGAACTTTTAGAATTAGTATAAGTTTGCTCAGAAAATTTTTTCGGACCACCCCCTGTTTATCAGCTATTAGGGCTCAAAAATTGAAAATTTGCTATTTTTAAATTAACGATTCAATAATATATTTTTACGTGTGTTAACGGCTTTCCTTAATTATATAGGATTCCGGACTTACGGCCCCTCAAAATTTCAAAAATGTCCTATTTTCACATTTTTTTTTTTCTTATTACATGAAATTTTCAAATTTTTGTGTAAGTCACACTTCTAAACAGTGTGTATTGAGGTTTGGAAATGTGCGCTTTTAAAAACCGTTGGTTTACATTCTACCTTGTTTATTTTATAAGTTTAGGTTTGTTTTATTCATCACATCATCATGTAAGTGATTCCAACGTTTTTTTAATGGTAGTTTATTAAGGAAGTCAAAATTGTTCAATTAGTTCAATATAAAAAATTTTAAAAAAAATGTGATTATAATTATTATGAAAATCAAAAAAATTAATCATTTAGTCATAGCAAAATAATAAATTTAAAATATTAAAATTAAGAAAAAGAAAACAATATGTATTCAATTCTTAAATACAGAAATTAGAAAAATCATTTCAAATAAAATATTTTTTACTCATTTATTTATTTTATGATATCTTATAATACAGTATAATTTACATTATATTTTATCCTTTAACTTATTTGAAATTTTATAGAGATTTAATTTAATATTAATTAATATTTAATATTTTAAATATTCAATTGGAACATTTTATAAATAATTTCTATAATGATTTTTATTTAGAATTCATTTAAATATTTATTTAATAAAATTAATATAGAATGAAAAAAGATTATTTAAAAAATTTTAAATTATACCTAAAGCTAGAAGTAATTTAATATTAACTCTCAATTTTTGTTATGAAAAATTTGAACATATACTTAAATTGGAATTACACGTCAAACAATTTTAACTCATTGAGGCCTAAGTGTATCAGAAGTGAATATTACTCAAATGTTTCAACATTACGTGCTTCGCGGTGAATAAAAAATAAATTTGCATTAAGTCCCTCGGTATCACTGATAAAAGTGTCATCACAATCTCGAATCAATTTAGTTTACTTTTAAAAATCCTTTCTTAACTTAGAAATTAATGAAAGTTTATTCTTACCTTCACCGGTCAGAACGGGATTTTCAAAGTTTTGAGTGATGTTCACCGGTGATTGACGTATAATTTAACGCACATTTTTCTCATGTTCACCTTTGAGCGGGAGACTCAATGTGTTAAATTCGTGGAAAGGTTTTGCTTGAAAATCATATCAAAAGCAACTTTTGGTTTAGCTTATGCTTAATTTTTAAAATTTCACAAATTTTTAGCAAATTCAACTTAAATGGAAAAACAAGATGATATGTAGTATAAAATATTGAGAATGTCATTAATAAATTGAATGAACTTAGAAAACAATGTGTAGTTTCATCTTTTAAATTCATTTTTGTAATTCAGTAAAAAACGGTACTCCAAGTAATGACCCATGACATCCTTCCTAATAAATATCTTTCAAAATTCAATAAATCTCACATTTCATATTTCTAAACCAATTTATTTTTTCTAAACTAGCTAATAGCATAATTTTCTTTAACTTGTTTGTTATTATAATGCTGTTTATAAGGTCTCATCTAACCAAAAAAATATAAATTTACAATCAATACAATGTGAGATACTGTTTCAGTTAATGGGATATTAATATTAAATCCTCTTTTTCTAATAAATAGTAGGTAAGCAATAAAAAAAACAAAATTGTTGTAACTCGTATGTCGAACTGACATGCGAGTCTTCGAGTGACCAGTGTCTTAACCACTATTCAGCCAATGATGTAGTGGTTAAGACACTGGACAAATTAAAAGCATAGGGGCCTCGGTGGCCTAGTGGGTAAGAGCGTATAAAATACGTTGTAAACACCGAGGGAGTGTGGGTTCGAATCCCACACACGTCGTAAGAGTTATTCCTCTTTACGGCATTTACAGCCACGCATGAACAGGAATGGCTGTGTAATATCCTGCCCAGCTTTATGTGGCAGAGAAATGCATTAAAAAAAAAATTAAAATTAAAAATAAGTATATGTCTTATAAATTATATCATATTATAAGAAATAGAAATAAAAAAAGAAACGTCTTAGTATTGTACAATAGTTACAGCCGAGTAATCAACAGCTTAGTGAAATTAATGATTCACGAAACTGAAGCTTAGTCAAATATGAATAATAAATGACTTAGGCCTCCCATATAGGACTGGAAAAAAAAAAAATAATTCGAACTAACTAATCGTATGCTCAAATTTCGATATCTTTACTTTATGTTTTTGCAAAGTTTTAAAACAATTAAAACAAGGTAGTATCTAAAATAAAAATATTTTAAAAGAGGCATACTATCAAAAGTACTAAAGCTTTCTTCAGAATGTAACTATTCCGGCATTAAAATTTTTTATTTTCTTAAAATTGAAGCAAAAATTAAATTAAGATAAACACTTTCTTCAAGTCTACATATTTAAAAGAAGCTTTTAATATACTATAAAAAAATATAATATGTAATAATATATAATATACTAATAGGTGCCTAAAATTAAAAAGTTCTAATAGCCTAAATTTAGCGTTTCAATTTTTGACCTTGAATTTTTTTTGAGAAAAGAATGTTTTAAGTAGGTTTTGTTTTTTCAAAATATTTCAAAATTTCCATCTGTTAACTTTAAGATTTTAATATTTTTAACGGTAACGGTTAAATTTGAAACACATTATGTTACACGTTGTGGTAATCTTAAAAAATGTCCGGTTCCCGTTAGAACATTTTATGTGAATAATAAGATTTTTTCAACTTTAATTCAACTTCCCACCAAGTTTTTCAACAACTTTTATATAATAATATCAAAGTATTCTAAGGTTTTTGAAAAATTACGTAAAAAGTGCGCAAATTTAAACAATTAATGTTTTACATCAAAAAAACATTCTCATCAAGATAGGCAAAGAAAAATCACTAATTTACAAATACTTGAAAATTTCTTTTCAAAGAATTGAAAAAATAAATCTTATTTGAAATAATTACATACTTTTTAAACATATGATATAAATGTGTGAGATAAATGTCGTAACGTCGTTACATTATTCATTAAAAAAAAAAATAAATAAATAAATATATAACAAGTATACATAATATCTTAATTATAAAACCAAATTCAAAAGTTATATTAATTCAACCCAGTGAATTAAATTAGAATTTTAATTAATATAATATATATATATATTTTTTTCAATACAAATTAGCTTACAGATACAAAACACCATAAATTTCGCATGAGGTAATTAAAAAACACATTAAATACTGAAATCGTACAATGAAACAAAAAATAAAAATTTTTTTTCACAATAAATACACATAAAATAAAAAATTTTTTTTGCCTTTTTTATTTTTTAAATATAATAATTTAAATCTAAAAATTTAATTAAAAAAATAAAGAAATGACACTACTTTTAACATCATCAAATTAATATAATCATACCATTATCATTAACGTCTCTCTGAATAAATAAAATTAGTAAAAATAAGTAGAATAATCCAGTGATCTCAATGTCACATCACTATATTAGCATATTTTCAAAAAAAAAATGTTCTTAGTTTCATTATGCCTGTCTGTTGATTTGTTAACAAAACATACATATGTATATAAAACTTTTCTTCTTTCTCTTCCACTTCCTTTGATTCTTAATAATTGGAGAACATTCATAAATTATTTTGATGACAGGCGATAATGATCATTGGTCAGACATTTTATTTGTGGTATTGTGTCTTATTCAGCAATTTTGTCTCAGTTAACACGAGTCTTCTCCAAATTTTCCTAGATTTTCTAACAACTTGCCTGCGCCGAGCATTTAATTCGAAGGACTTTCTCGTTAAATTATTGTTTGTCGTCGTCTGAGACCTATCCATTTCCATTTTCTTTGCCAGATCTCGACGTCAATCAAATAAAGTAATTTGTGGAAGTATTCTTTCGTTTTATTTAACTTATCAAGAGACTACAATTCTGTGAAGTTGAAAAGAACATAATAATAAAGCAAATTTTATAAAATATAACTACAGTTTTTTTTTTCAATTCAATTTTAAAAAGTAACTGCGTTACAGTATACTGTAAAAATGAATCAAATAATATATAATACATATTTATTTACGTATCAATATTTATATAGATATCAATCAATAATTGCATCTACCTATCCTTGGTGTATTATCCAATTAAAGTTCTAATCTTAATTTTCTTATGTTGCTTTAAAGCATCTCTCGTTTATTTTTTCCCTGTTATGGTGGTTATTAGTGGTTTTTTATTGTCAAAAATTGGAAATGTTCTTCTTTAAAATACTTTAGTATATATACTTTCTTGTTTTTATGCATTTATTATTTTCTCTTTCAATTATCATTTAAATTACCCTTAACATTGTCATTCAAAAAAAGGATTATCTTTACAAAAAAAAAAAATTAAAACTAACATATTAAAACCATTTTAAAAAAAAATGTCACACCACAAATGTTAATGTCCAACATAATATAATCTTTGATATGATATTTCAAGCTTTCATTTTATTTAACAGCATAAAATTATTTTCAATATCAACAACAATTTTAATAAATTAATTACACTCTGTTTACTTAACGAGGATTGTATTCCCTTAACATTTTTGTATTCTCAAATTTTAGAACAGGTACCTAATTAGTACGTTAGGTACTTATTATGGTGAAAATGGTATGAATGAAAATATAGTTTGGTAAACTACAAAATATAAATTTTAGTTTTAGGATGAAAAATTTACGGTTATTCAGCTTCCGAACCCTAAACAGAAAATAGAAATTACTTTTTAAATGGCACAATTTCTTGTCCAATTAGTCGCTATCTCATCTAGGTTTAGAACAATTAGAAATTTTCTTCACATACACAATAATATTAATCTTACTTTTTAAAATTTTTAAGAACAACACCCAGTAACATCCCATATTTACCAATTTCCTTTATTCACATTTTCCCCAATCCCCAAACCACACAGTACATTCTACCATAGGCGATTCTATCTATAAGTGAATTTTTGTTTTAAAAGGGAAGTAGTATTTTGTTGGTTCCAGTTCAACATTCCTAAAGAGAATTCATGCGTTGAAATCATTGGTGCCTTTCGATATTCCCACCTACCCTCACAAAAAAAAAATTCGTTTAAGTTGCTCTAAAGTTAGATGAAATAGTTAGATAGATAGATAGGTTTAGCCAAATTTTTGTTACGTATAAAGTATAGAATTAAATGATTCTGATTTAGGATACAGTATCATAGTATCACATCTCATGGATACAGTATATCACATCCCAATTAAAGATATTAAACAAAATTAAATTTTTATTAAAATATCTATGCTTTGGGATTGAAGTCAAATACTTTGCGATTTCAATACTTTATTTTATGCTGTAATATTTGATTCGTATCTGATTCGTAGAAAAACTCATTCTATCAGTAACTCATATAACTCAATTTAAATATAATAACATATTCAATGCATAATAATAATATTCTATATTCTATGTATATATTTATATGTATGTATACATCATTATTAATTTATTGTCAAATAAAACTAAAATTTAATTATGGAGCAGTTTGCCAAACTTGCCAAATTTAACATTATTTAATATAAATCAAACCTTTTTAATTTCGTTCTAAACTTTCGTTTTTTTTCGGTTTTAAATAATAATTTTACTTGTTATCCTTTATTTTGTTTCAAATAATGTTAACATAAAATGAAAACGAGGAAGAGTGCAGTAGAGTAGACTGTGTCAACTCTGGGATACCCGTATGAACGTAATATATCCTGTTTCTATAAAACTTGATCATCTTTTAAAAACATTCAGAGTTTTAGTACCGAACTACAGAGATATATTTATGTAAATTGTGGAGTTGTATGATAGCTACCCGAATCTATTGCGCCTAGCTTCATTAAGTTCCAAGAAATGCAAAAAGCCTGAACCGGCTGCTTTAGACCATTCAAATTTTACAAAAGTTTTTGGCATGCAACTCGACACTTTTTCACTAAATTTCAGATAGCTAGCTTCAATAGACACTGAGTTATTTTCATTTAAAAAAAGAAGTTGTATGGCAACTATCCGAACCTGTCATATCATCACAACAAAATTTTACAGAAGTTGTTGCCATAAAACTTGATCATCATTTGCAAGATTTCAGACGCCTAGCTTTATTAACTTCCAAGAGGTGCAAGAAGCCTGAACCGGCTGTTCTAGGCCAAACAAATTTTACAAAAGTTGTTGGCATATAACTCGACACTTCTTTACTAAATTTCAGATTCCTAGCTTCAATAAACACTGAGTTATTCTCATTTAACCGGATAAGTTGTATGGCAGCTACCCGAACCCGCCGCACCACCACAACCAAATTTTACAAAAGTTGTTGCCATAAAACTTGATCATCATTTGCAAAATTTCAGACGCCTAGCTTCATTAGGTTCCAAGAGGTGCAAGAAGTCTGAACCGGCTGCTCTAGACCAACCAAATTTTACAAAAATTGTTGGCATGTAACTCGACACCTCTTTACCAAATTTCAGATTCCTAGCTTCAATAAACACTGAGTTATTCTCATTTAAACGGAGAAGTTGTATGGCAGCTACCCGAACCCGCTGCACCAGCACAACCAAATTTTACAGAAGTTGTTGCCATAAAACTTGATCATCATTTGCAAAATTTCAGAAATCTAGCTTGAGTAGATACTGAGTTATTTCTATATAAAGATAGAAGTTGTATGGCAGCTACTCGAACCCGCCGACCGAAAATGTTGGATTTAAATAGCAAAACTAACAATTTTGCAAAAGTGACGTAAAAAAAATTTCAGCCCCCTAGCTCCTTTATTTTTTAAGTTATCGTGCGGACGGACGGACGGACGGACGTACATGGCTTAATCGACTCAGAATTCGATTCTGAGCCGATCCATACCTTTGACACTATATCTAGCTCGACTCCTTTAAGGTGTCACAAACGTAATGGCAAATTTATTATACCCTTGAACATAGTTCATACGGGTATAAAGAGAGTAGATTTGAGACATCATGTAGAGTAGAGACATGGTTTAATTGACTGAAAATCTGATCCTGAGCAAGAATATATAATATACTTTTCCTATCTCATGTTCTTTAAGGCCTAACTCATCTTCTTTGAGATTTTCTTTAAGGTCTAACAAACGTAATGGCAAATTTATTATTTCCTGAGGACTAAGTTCGTATGTGTATAAAATATATTTGAAGCTTTAAATAAAATTGGTTTTAAAACTTAATGGTTTAGAAGAATGATAAAAGTTAATCAAAGATTAATTTTGGCGGGAAAGAGGAGGACTCTTTCTAAGTATTTATGGCAAAATCACATGCAATTTAATATTTTTGATGTAATAGGCTTGCCATTGACTTCGACAAAAATGATTTTCATTACAATCAACTTTAACCGATAGTGCAATATTTAAAAATACTGATAAAAGGAGCACATTATCAATAATTATTTTGTTGTCATTGTTGATCTTCAATGCATACCTTAATCAACCTCCTTTTTTAAACTTTTATAACACCTTCGAGATCATTATCCTCAATGTAATTAATTAGAATTTAAATACTTTTGAATACTCTCATCGTTTTCTACATAGAAAATACTTTTTTTTCATTTAGATACCTAGTGCCTGTCTCTAAAAAAATAAATATCCTAAAAAATGACTGTCAAAAAAAAAAAAAATATAAAAAAGGTATCTAATAGGGTCAGTGTTGCGAAAACAAAATATTGGACAAAAAATGATGAAAAGACATTTTTTATACAACAAAAAAAAAATGGGAATACATAATTTGAAAACCACTGTTACGGTTTTTGATTTTATTCATTCTTATTATAATTTGACAAATTTAATATTAAACTTATTAAAGTGTTTAATATTATTTTATATAAAATTTTATTTAAAAATTAGAAAAAAATTATTAATTGAATTTCAAATTAAATTACATTTTATATTTCACAAAGTAAAAATAATTAATATAGATATTGTATACAATTTTATTTTATATTACCAATATTTTATAATAATAAATTATTTTATAATTATTATTATTGAAAATAAATTATACTCTCATAATTGAGTACAACTTTAAGATAATTGTGAAATATGGATTTGCAATAATTTTACTTTTAATTGTACCATTGTATTTGTAATTTGTACTAAGGCTTCTTTTTTTAATTTATTTATAGAAAATTGACTAGGAATTGCCGCTATAGAAATATACCGTTTCCTCTGATTCTGTTCTATATAGTCTGTCAAAAAATAGGTGGAAATATTTCAACAGTTTCCTTTTCAAACATTCAAATGAACTATGAACTCTCTAATATGGACCAAAAAACCTTTCAAAACTTCTTCCCTTAGAGGAATATTATCATAGCATAAATCTAAGGAAAGCTGATACAAACTTTTTAAATATAAGTTCTCCTACGTTTTTAAAGTTCCTCTCGAATCTAAAGTCTAGCTATTCCTTACGCTATTTCTCAGTCGTCATCAATAAAAAATATATATGAAATAAAGAAGTGACCTATTAAAATTTTAAATCACGATAACTTTTTATTAGGTATTTTAAATATTATACAATCATTTTTTTTTACTTTAATTGTTTTCACACCATTGATAACTGATTTGAATTTTTGTTTCTTTTCCTCTACTTGTTAGACAGCCAATTTAGAGAGTTGGATACAATGTTTAAATTTTAATTAAATACTTAATTAAACTTAAGATTAATTTTTGTAAAATTTACACAAATCAGTTTTAAATTGGTAGTAAATCTACTAGAATTAAAATATAGCACATTATACGTAATTTATTGTCACAATATTAATTTTTTTACTGCAGAAGGCTGAGGTAACGCATTGACAATCACTAGCCTCTAGGTTGGTAATTCGTCTTCTACGTGTGAAACAACCTTTAGAAAAAGAATTAAGCTTTTTTTTAGATTTATACCATATGATGATATCACCCTGGCAAACGATATTTTTTTGCAAATTCTTAAATACATGATCGAGAGTTCAACTATGTGTTGAAAATCGAAACTATAATTGTCGCCATAATTTCATCTATTTTTAGAAAGGCTGAAAGAAAATTTTTCAAGCTGTTTATAGCTTTAATTCTCTTGAACCTATAAAACCAACAGTTAAGTTCCTCAAGCATTCAATTTTCAAAGATGTATATACTAAACATACAATGTTACACAATAACATCAAAAAATTGTCGTATTTCAAGCCTAGGAAGAGTGATAAGGTATAAACTTGGATCTTTTTAAAAAAAATCTGGCCTCACCATCACTTTTGACACAAGTTAGTTTAATTTAACGCTTACATTAATAATCATTAAGTAAAACAAAAAAGTGTTTGCTAATATTTCAAGGTGCTCTAGCACCACCCAAATTATTTGGTAGCAGATTTATTACTTTAGGAAGAACAAATATTATAAGTAAGGCAGGCAGGTATTATATTAAGGCAAGTATTTCATCAAAGTTTCAAGTTATTAGGATCACATCTTCAAGTAACTGTCATAGAAATTCTTAAATCCAGGTTGCATATTTTGAAAACTATAATAGAGCTAGAATGTTACAAATTTAAATGGGCAAGTAAAATTTTAGGATAACTTCAGGTAAGATAATTAAGGTGAAATATTAGGGTAATTTTCAAATCAGTAGAACATTACCCATTAAAACAAAAATGATTTAGTATACTTAAGTAGTAAAATTTTTTTTAATTTTAAATTTTTAACTTCAAAATAAAAAAATTAAAAATTACTAAAGATTAACTGCTGCCAGTTAATTTTGATGTATTTCACATAGTAAAATTTAATTAGTTAATTTTATTTAATTATTTCTTTTTTAATAAAAATTTAATATAATAAATAATAGTATAATCATTATGTATACAATATTATAAAATTTTATTTTATTTTATTTTATTTTCAACCCTTTTTATTAATTTTACCTAATTAATTCTTGTATTTTATTAGTATGTATTTTATTTCTTTGAAATAAGATTCATTATTTTTGTTTGCTTTATTTTAAATAATAAAAGAAAAAAAACAATGAAGAATCATATTTCAAGGTACAAAAAAAAAAATAGAACTTAATTGTATATTCAATTAATTTTATAGGACAACCATGAATTTAGAAGATTTTTATAACAATAAAAGGTAAGGTAAATGATAAATAATAACTTTTTTTAGGGTATGGTACATTTTATCAAAAGACGCAAAGACGCATAAAATGCGAAAATATCTTTAATTAAAAGTTATTTTATAAAAAAATAATTTCACACATTATATAAATATGATACTAGCCTCCATTTGATAAAAATTCATTTTTTGTATATTTATATTACTATATATTTTTTTTTTATATGTGTTTTGTATACAATATTATATACTTACTACGAAAATGAAGTCCGTTACTTTTAAAGTCTCGCAAACAAAATATTAGTAAAACCAAAATTTTTTGAGTTGAAATCTTCTAACAACAGCAATGCTTTCTTACACCTACTTTGATATTGAAATCTCAAAAAAGTAAAATCTTGGGAGAAAACTACTCGGAATATCTTTTTAAAATAAGGACGTTTGACCAAAGGGTCATCATCCGATTCTTTATGAGTATTATGACTGCCACTGCGATAAATGACCGTCTTATATTCTCATCAGTTATCATGAGTATGAAAACTATCATAATTTACAATTTTAATACCTATATCATATTTTTATTTCGTATATATTTTTTTTATTCATAAAGGCTGTGCTAAAGCGTCAGCTATCACTAGACTATAGGCTCATTGAAAAACTGATAAAAGTATTCCACGCTCTTTACAGTTTCAATTCCTCTTGAACTTACAAAACCAAGAGCTAAGTTCCTGAAAGAATATCCAACTTTCTAAGAATATGTATAACAAAGAAGAAGAACCTTTGGAGAAGACTATTAGAATGAGATCTTCAAAGTAAAAGCGCTTGACCAGAGAATTATCATCCAATTTTTTATGAGTATTGACTGTAACTGCGATAAACGACCGTATCATAAAGTTAAGATGTACAATAAAGATCGTAGGACTTAGGTATAAGGATAGTTGTCTATCTCACCTACCAAACAACAACAACAATGGTGTTTCTTTTGTTTATTTTATTTTTTTAAATACAATTTAATAATTAATAACATTTTCTCAAACCCAAACTTTTATTTTCGGACCGTAAAATATTTAAACAAATTGTAAAATGAGGTAAGTTAAACGTAAAGAGATGTCATCTATTCCAGCTTACCATTGTTTTTTTGGATAAAAAGGATTAATATATCTTTATGTTAACTGCTTCTTTCAAATTTCAAGTTAAAAATCAAATTTTTGGAAAAAGTGTGAATACATATCTATGAAATTATTCCAAAGAAAACCATATTTATACACTCCATCTATAATAATACCATTATGTTTATTACAAACAATGAATGAAAAATAAGAAACATTTTTCAAAAAAAAAAAAAAAATCCCAAATGAAGCAATGAATAAAAATGATTGTATATTACATTGTAGAACTTGTTTGTACAATCTGTAAAAACTTATAAATTATTTTTTATTTTTATTTATTTATAAAGTTATTTAACAAAATAGAGATCAGTATCTAATTCTTTTGTTATTTTATTATATATATATTTTGGAGTTATTTGAAAAATTACTTGAATTATTAAAAAGAATGAATTAACTTTTTGACTTTTGAGAAATATTTGGGTATTTTTCCATAGGACAAATAAATAATAAAATAATAATGTTGTCAAATAATAAGATTTATTATATATATATATATATATATACAGGATGTTTCCGACTCGATGGTCTTCCTTGAAATGGGTGATCGGTCATGTCGAAATGAACAAAAAATCGTACTGGAGGGGTGGCTCTATTCTGGATCCTTCTCGAGATGTAAGGGGTTAAAGATGTTTTAGCGACTTTTCACAAAAAAATATATAACTTTTGAACGGCTTGCTATAGGGAGATAAAAAAAATTGCGGTTTGTAAAGTAACTCATCAGGTTTAATAATGATTCCTATATCACAACATTTACAAAGTTATGAAAGTTCAAAATGATTTAAAATGAAAAAATTTTGTTTCAAACTCAATTTTCTTTTGAAACACCCTATAATTGGGGAACTTTTTATAGCATATTTCGAAACATTATAGTTATAATTAGTACCTAAAAACTAGTACCTTTCAAGCATTATAATTAGTACCTAAAAACTAGTACCTTTCAAGCATTATAATTAGTACCTAAAAACTTTCTCTTTATCTTTAACCGTTTTTGAGATATAAAGAATAGAAAAGGGTGTTATTTTCAATCGCTGTCAATCACAATAGAAAAGTGTGTTAACACATTTTGTGTGTGTTATAACACAATTCTTCATTTCTCAAAAACGGTTAGAGATAGAGAAAAAATTATTAGGTATTTATCTCCCTATAACAAGCCGTTCAAAAGTTATAGATTTTTTTATGAAAAGTTGATAAAACATCTTTAACTCCTCATATCTTGAGAAGGATCCAAAATAAATCCCCTCCGCCAAGACAATTTTTTATTCGTCTCGACATGCCCGATCACTCATTTCAAGGAAGATCATCTAGTCGGAAACACCCTGTATATAATATTATATCTCTGTAAATAAATTTTATTTATTTATTTATTTATTTTAGTTTTTTAATATATGGATAAAATTTTGGGAGCCTGGTTTACTTAAATGTGGTATATATTATATTTTGTATTAAAATAAAATTTATTTTTAATATATAAAGAATATATATATGAATTTTTTAAATAAACATATTAAAATCTGTTTTTATATTATAAAAACAAGGAAAAATGCATATAAACGTAATAATTTTTTAATTTTAAATCAAAAATTAATTACAGGATTCGCTTGACTTTCAAGGCTTTCATTTTTTATAAAACAAATTTATTTTCATACATTTTTGAATCTATACAAAAGCTAAAATTTTTCTCTTTTTATATAGATAATATTTTTGCATAATACTCGTTTATTTCTAAGCCTATGTTTGTATTTATGTTAGGTCTAATAATTGTCATCATATTGCAGTATTATTAAAATAGATTATCAGTGGTACTTAATTAAAAAAGATGAAAACTATTTCTTACTTAACTTAATTTTATTATTTTAATAGATTTCACGCAATAAAGTTATAGATTACCTTCTTTGGACACAAATTTAATGTTGATGTCAACAGAGAAAAAACTACTGTAGTAGAAGGAAAAGCGATAACAATATTTCTTAAATTAAAAATAACCAAAAAATTAAAGAAAAGAAAGAGAAAATGAGACATTTAATCCTTTTAAAACTTTTGACTTTCGGAAATAAATTTTTATTTATTCTATTCCTTCTATATTTTTTTTTTTATAAAGAGAAGCTCCACAACTCTTCAATTCTTTCCCTTTCGTTCTTTATATTTAGTTTTTTTTTTGGGTTTATCGTACTTTTAGAAGTTATTTGACCAGATCGGAAGTATTTCATTGCATTGTTTTTACCTTTACAATTTTTAGCACATTTATTGAATTTTGCTTGCACTTTTACTCACACAATTATACCTACCAAGTATTTCCTTTTTAAAGCGGTAATAAAACCAAATTTTCAAATTCGTGGTTTTTCGGCTTTATTTCCTTATCGTATAAAAGAAATAAAACCGGTTTTGCTTTATTGTTCTTATTTGACTTCAATCGTTCCAGTGCAAGTTTAAAAGCTTTAAAACTGCAAGTACCTATTTCATAGCATACTTATTTCATGTGTTTTTTACTCTTATTAATTTAAGCATTATATTATAAGTTCTTCAATGTTCTTCTATATCTATATTGAAACTAGAATTTTTAACTCATTAGACATTAACAAGTTGCAGTCATCCAATTTACATTTACATTAGATTTATTTTTATTAAACATAATTTTCACTAAATAGATTAAGTAGAATAGGGGAAAATAGTTTTAATTGAGGGGCTCAGAACCATAGTGACCTAAATAACATCAACATTATTTTGCAGAACATCCATTTTCAAAAATGGAAATATTTTTAAATGTCAGTTAAACCTTTATTGTTGCAGTATTGAGTCAAAATAAAAGCTTGTTATACTTAGTTTTTTAGTTCTTTAGCTGACATATTGCTATTTCATTCTAACTTTAAAAAAAAACCTTTTTGTTGGTTAGGCCATTTTGGCATTGTCTAATAATAAAAAAAAAAACTAGTGACTTAGTCTAAAATATTTTTTAGGATATTATGTATTTTTTTTTTAAATTTTATGCTACAAATTGGCAAATGTACAAACAATGAAAAATAATAATAATAAAAAATCATAAAGTAAAAAATATCTTAAGTTTTTTCAAAGTATGAATTTTGCAATATTTAAGTTTTAATGAATACATCTGAAAATTTTTATAACATAAATTATATAACATTAACAGATATTTTCATATTTTTATACGGAAACATTTCCTTATGTATAAAATAAATTTTCCAATAACTATTATATCTGTATATTCACATTTTTCTACATTTTTTATATAATATTATCTATAGATATTCCTATACTTCTTTGGGAACTATAATTCAAATAATCGATTCAATAAATTCATTATTTTTTCAGCAAATTCTATAACAAAATAAAATTTTGTTTTCCTTGTATTATTTAATAAAAAAAATACTAAAATACCATAATAGAATATTTTTCATTAATGATTTGGTAAAATCTCATGGATATTAAAATATTTTACGCAAATCGCAATCATATTATATTTATAAAACAAATTACAAGCACTTAAGTGCATTTTTAACATACTTTATAGTTTATAACTCTAGGATTTTTTTTTTTTTTTTCAGAATAAATAAAAAAAAAATATTTTTATAAATCTGCATAATCTAATAAATAATAACTTTGTGCATATTTTTAACTCTAAATCTACAGATACAGATTGTTTTTTTATTATGATTTAAAAATATAAATATTATGCAAAATATTTTCAATATATAAAATTAGATTTTTATTTAAAAAATCCATAATAAATATGAAAGTAAAATATTGTGAACAAACTTTATTATATTGAGAAAAAACTTTTTATTTTTCTACTGCTTTTGATTACATTTTTAAACAAATTTAAAATAGCGTCAAACTTGCGATATAATTTAAAGGAACAAGGTTTAGATTTAGCCTACTTTAAAATGTTTAAAGATAAAAATTTTGTTTAAATCATCATAAATCAAGATTTGTATAATTTATTGATTGTACATTTTTGGACCATGACTAGAAAAGCATGAAATTAAGCTTTAGAATAATACTTTTAAAAATGGGTCCTTGCTTTGAATCAAGTATAAGAAATATTCTTAGGAGAACTTTAAAGACAAGTCCTTACTTTTGGGTCAAGTCAAAGAAATATCCGTAAGATAAATTTTTACGTATATTAAAAAGAAAAACCTTTCATAACATTGGAGATCTATAACCACTATATAGATCATTCATACGTTAACCACTGAACAATTTAAAAAATTTTATTTATATAGAAAATTTCAGAATGGTTGCAATGAAAATGTAAAAAAATTTTTTTTTGTTTATACAAATTCGCTAATAATAATTTTGTAAAACTGAGAATTTTTTTTCCTTTAAATAAAAATAAAATATTACAACGATTTGTTTTTTATTTTCCCTATTTTTTTCAACCCCTTGAAAATTTATCCCAAATATGGGGAAATTCATAAAATTTTAGTTTGTAATTTTTTATTTGTTATAATATTTAAGTAGAAAACTTTTTTCTCTTTTGTTGTAAAGTGTTACAAATTGTGCTGTTTTTTTTATTGTGTATCTAAATTTAAGGCACTTGAAAACAAACAAAAAAAATTTTTTTACATAAGTTAAAAAAAAATCTTTTAGTATGTTAAAGGCGTCGATGCAGAAAAGAATAAAACAAATTACATAAAAAAAACAAAAAATTAAAATACGGAATAACCAGGAAAAAAAAATTATTTTATTAATTTAACTGTAGGATAATTATTATGAAAACTAAAGAAAGATGAATAATTATTTTTGTTTAACATCCCCAATTTACGGTCATCCCTCAACGAATACATCTAACAATAGATTCAATATCTATTCATCCAATAACAGAGTACAACACCCAATAACAGAGTACAACAAAGTACATTTAACAATATTAAAGACCTATATTCTCAATAAAACAGAAAACGAAAATTAGTGGAGGAAATAAATCTAAATGTAAAAGTATTGAGGTCCAAATTATTGTACAGAAAATCCAAATTTATGTTACATAAACTTCAACTTCAATCACATAGGTAATTAAATCTGCTTCGGAACGCTGAAAAATTACAACAAATGATAAAAGGACTTTTAAGGACAATTTAAAAAAAAAATGATGGTTCAAATAATATACAGATAATAAATGAAGAAGGGTAAGTCTAAATTCATCTAAATCCATTTTAGTTAAAATTTAAAGTTATAAGTTATAAATTGTGTCCTCGGTGGCCTAGTGAGTAAAAGCGTTCAAAATAAGCAGTAAATACCGAGAAAGTGTGGGTTCGAAATACATTTATGTGGTAGGTGAAAGGTAAATTATTACAAAAAATCAAATTCCGTATCGAATTCGAATCTAAATTAAATACATAACTAAACACTTTTAATTTTGTTTAAACTGGAACTCATACTAAATATTATAATAGCCTAGAGTTTCACAGACAAATAAAATGTTGTCATTTTCCAGCGTTCCGAAGCAGATTTAATTACCATTTTAGTAGTTTTTCTTTTGTTTTGTTTTTTTGTAACTACCTATTAACAATGAAATGGAAAATAAAAAATAAATGACTTTAAAAATATACGCAAGATTTTTGAAAGTGATTTTTTCGATGTTACAAACTAAATAATACATTATTTATCTTTTTCCGTTGTTTCTTATGTAAAAATATTAAAATTAAATTTACATAACCTCTTCAATATAGTTTTTCCTTTTAAAAACTACCAACGACCATAAAATATGAGAAATAAATTTACTGTAATCAAAAAAAAAAAAAAATGTTAATACATAAATTGTAAAATGAAGGGATTGGGATTTTAAGTGAAAAAAAAAAAACAATGAACATAAAAAGTATTATCCTTGTATATATATATATACATATTAATATTATATAACTACATTTATATATGTACACAATAATATATGATATTTATTTTTCATTTTGATGAATTCTGAATTTCTTTTTATATAAAAATATAATATTGCAACGTACAAGTAACTGAGATTCATAGAATCATAACTTAATTTGGTTTCATTTTTTTTTTGCCAAACAAAATAAAATGTTTTTAAAACTTTATGTAATTGATTGTTTTTTTTTTTTTTTTTTTTTTGTAAAATAATAGCTTTAAAAAACTAACCATTAACAAAAGAATAAAAAGTTTGTTATGAATTTATTAAAAAAACAAAAAAAAAAATAAAAATAAAAAAGTTAAAAAAAATAAAAAGAATTAAAAAAATAAAAAAAAACATTACTATTTTTAAATATTTCACATACTACATAAATAATACATTAAATTTAATCTTGTATAAACTCAAAGTCCTTTTCAATACAAACAAAAATTAATATTCTATAATAAAAACTTATGAGATGTAAAACCTGCATCCTTACACCTGCAGACAAATGTAAAACAATAATATAGTAGAACTGTCAGATATGAGATATCATAAATGTCCGATTACTATATTCTTTGAATTTTTCATATGTAAAATCCTCTGAAAAATTATCAAAACGTGAACGTTTAGAACTTCAAAGTATTATAAAGCATTCCATTTTGTATAAAATTTATATAACATTTTCAGTTGAGTTGGTTTAAAAATAGTATTCGATGTTTTTGATAATATATATGATTTAATCATTAATATAACCAATCCAGTCAATGGTGTAATGATTAACACACCCACATTTCATACGAAAGGTCTCGGGTTCTCAAACCTCGGCTGGATCATATAGATTATTAAACAATAATATAGATTTTTCATATAATATAATATAATTAGTATATAATATAATTAAATTAAAAATTAGTATATGTGAATAATTTACACCAACGGTTTTTAAAAGCGAACATTTCCAATTGTGATTTGCACCAAATTTAGAAAATCTCATATAAGAAAAAATGTGAAAATAAGTAGTACTTTCCGAAACCCTATATAACTAAGAAAAACCGTTAATAAACATGAAAATATATTATTGGAGCTTTAAATTTTTTGTCTTGCCGAAGAAAATAATGTATACAGGTGCCAAGTTACAAGCCAAAATTGGTTTGTGTATAAAAGAATATACATTTGTCATTATCTGAAGTAGGTTTTTTTATCTATTATCTGATTATTTATCTATTATTATCTGGTTTTTTATCTATTATTTTAATTTATTATCTGATTATCTGAATTTATAGGTTTTTTAAAGTTAAAATTTATCAAAATAAATAATTAAAAATAATAATGACAATTAAAATGGAAGGTGCGAATGAATGGTTCTTTGATGTCATAAATATTTTAGAAGAAAATAAATTAAGGAGAGTGTTTTGAGAAAATGAACAAAAAAACAAAAATACAAAGAAAGAATAAACTTTTTTTTATTCATTACTGTGATGTAGTTTTTTTTTAATTTATATTGGTATAGGTACATATTATATATGTACCTACATAAATATTTATTGCTTATTGCTTATTGCTAAAATTTGAACAAAATTATAGTCGACGAAACAAGGAACAATCTTCTTTATCCCATCAGACTAATCGTCGACAGCTATTTCGCCGAAAATAATGTTGATGGCCACAATAAGACACCTGGCCAAAGGATGTTACAAAAAAAATATCAGTAAATATATACGTATATAGTACAATACATATACAAAAATAAAATTTTTCATTAACAAAAACTTGGAAATTTTGAATTAATCTGATATTTAAATAATTCCTATGCAAATAGTTCTTTATTTTTTTCGCTCTCCATTTTTATACACTTTATTTTCTTTCTTCAATAATTTTTTTTTTAATTTTTTTTCAGGGACTATTTTGTTTCTTTTCCATGACAATTTGATCCGTATTGAGATGTATTCAAATTCTTTTGTAAATATGGAGTTTTATTATTTATTTCATTGTTTGTTTTTGAATTAAAATTCAACAATTAATATTTAAAAAAATTTTTTACATTATTGTTTACAGCGCCAAATTTAATATTTACAACGCTATCTATTTTTTGATATGTTAAACTGACACAATTAAATTTAAAGTCGTTTTTAAATTATCATTAGTTTAATTTTTGAAAATTGACTTTAAAAGTAGCTATTAAAATTTATGTTGCTGCTAAAATAAAGTCGATTTTCAAAAAAATGTTATTCGTCAAGAGCCAATGAATAAAGTTATAGTTGGTTATTGTTATAATATATTTGTCTAATGAAGATATTATACTTGAAAAGTTAAATGGAAAGGCAGTTAAAAATCAAAATGCATCCAGATATGTCAAGCACCCATATATGTAAGCTAGGCACTCACATATTATATAAGTTGGGCACCCATAAATATAACTAAGTTAATGTCAATAATATATTGTTTGAGACTAGATTATAACATTTTGTATACACAAAAATAAAAAAGATTGTCAAAAAATGTTTAAGCTATTTAAGGACGCATTATTAAGGATGAATTTTATTAAGAAAAATAAAAAGAAAAATTTAAGATAAACATTTTATGTATGTGCACTGGGAAAAAAAAAATGAAATATTATCTGAATTTGTACAAAAACTTTTATACTTTTGAAAAATTTTTATAAATGCATTCTTTAATATTCTATAAATACTGTTGATTTATATATTTTTGGCTTATCTCATCCGTTTATTTTTTTTTTCGTTTTTTTTGTAAGTGTTTACGTCATCACATTTTGAATCGTAGATATGTTGTAAAAATTAATATAATATCACAAAATTTATTTTTAGTTTATAATACTTTTTTATTAAGACTTTTTGCACTTAAAAGCCCTAAATATTTGAGTAAATTTTTGCAAATTAATAACGTTTGTCAAATCAAAATGTGTTCATACAGTTATATTTCATAATACCGAAATACGCGACGACTATTATTACGTTGAGCATTCGAATTTCTAATTTTGACACGACGTATTTTTACTTTCACAGAATTTATTTTGTTTTCTTTCTCAAAATTTACATTGTTTATCCATTTTTATATTAAAAGACTTTCAATAAAAATATATTTTAAGTTTATTTTTCATTTGAAAACATATTAAATTCAGAAACGCCAGAATTTTATTTCGGAAAAGGCCAACATATCGACGTATGGCGTTTTATACGTCACACATTGTACGTAATTGTTATTTAGATTAGGTAGAAAGTAATTTGAAAGTTGTAAAACTTCGATTTTACATTTACTTATATTTACTTATAGTTTAATACGTCGCTCATTATTCATATACGATTAAACTTAAACTGACGCTATCGAGAGCGTCAGACAAGGAAAATGCGAAAATTAGGTGAACTATATCCAACATGGATCTGAGGAGCTTTTAAAGGTTCTTCTCTCAGAATGGTAGCATTGTGGTATAAATCTAGAAAACTTAACACCAATCGTAATTAACACCAATCGTAAAAAGGATCCCCTACGTTTTAAAGGTGTTTACTAGAGAATTAGAGTTAAGTGATTACTGACCCGTTACCTCAGCCTTCATAAATAATAAAAAAGAGAGCTTCAGCTTCTTTAATCATTATTTTCAGTTAACTTTTGATTACTATAAGATGTAGGCTTTATATAGTATAATTTGTTAATTATTTTTATATTACGATATAAACTATCATTATATAAATTACAATTATTAGATATGATTTGACTGGGGTCCCAAACCCAAAATAATTCTAAGGTTGTCGGATCAACTTATTTTTTTCCTTAATAAACATATTGTATAACCAACTATACCAATTTTATATATTTTTTCTTTATGTGGTTGTTATATTTTTTTTTTAGTATAATTGTAAAATTTTGTGGAGGTGTTTTTAACGTTACAGATATTTGTTACTTATTTTCGAGTTTTTTTTTTTTTTGTATTTTTTGCCTTGATGTTTATTTCTTTAAATGGATTCACATTGAATTTTTTCTAGAAGTTTTTATTTGATTAAACGTAATATATTTTTCTGACAACAGGGATTTAATGTTGAAGTGGTTGGTTGTATTTTACTTTTGTTCCATTATATTCCATTTATTAAAAAGTGAGCTAAAATCATTTTTGCTTTTTTTAAAAGAAATTTTTTTGTTTTTGAAAAATTTTTTTAATTTGAAGTCTCTTTCAATTATTTTTTTTATTTATAGGTTCAATAAACGAGAAATTTTAATTTACTCATTTGGGAATTTTATTTCGATTTTATAATTTTTTTTTTAACTTTATTGATTTTCAGCAATTGAATTATTAAATTATAAATAATATATCTATGTATTTCAATCTCTCGCCTTCTTAATAAGCTGTTATCGAATTACTATTTCGGTTTCTATTATGCATTTCTATAATATGAAACAAGATTATATTTAGTTTTGAAATTTAATTATAACATCAATTAATTATTTGGGGGCCTTGATGGCCTATTCGGAAAGATCGTATAAAATACGATGCAAACATCGAGGGAGTGTTGGTTCGAATCCCACACATATGTAAATCCCAAAATAATTCCATCTCACGACATTTACAACCACACTTGAAAAAGAAAGGTTTTTTTACATTTATGCGGAAGGAAAAAATAATTATTTTTATGGAAACCAACACTACTCAATCACCAAATTCAATGATGAATTAAACCATATAAATATCGAACTTATCTACCCAAGTTAAATCTTTATAGTGATGACATACAGGCACATAAACACGTTCACATACATATGCATAACAAGGTTAAGACAGGGATTTTTATACTTACAACAAAAAATCTTCAATTATAATAAAATGGCTGTACTTACAAGAAAATAAAAAAAAAACATTTAATATTCATCCGAATTTAATTGGAATATTAAATATTAATTATTTATATTTCAAATATAAATTGAAAATATGAAAGAGAATATTTAAAATTCGAAACAAAATAACATTTTAAGTACATACCTATTAATAATATTTGCAATGAAAATAAATTTAATAAATAAAAAAAAATCATTTAAAATTTATACCAATCGAAAAGATGGAATGATGCAAAAACCGATGATTATCTTAACACAATATAATAAAACGCATTAAGACTTAAAAACTCCTACATTTAGGAGCAGAAACTTCTACATCTACAAAAATAAAAATGAATAAAAGTTTGCAAATTTACTATAGTATCTGACATAAGCGGTCCAGGACGAAATTATTATCAGGTTAAAATTTAATTGACAAAAGTAATTTTTTTTTTCTTTTCTACTACCTTTTGGAGCATAGGGCTTCCACAAAGCCTTTCCATCTGTTTCTATTTAGTGCTATGACTTTCATTTGTGACCATGTTTTATTTAGTTCTGTTATTTCTCGCTCTACTGTTCTACGCCAAGTATTTCTAGGTCAACCAACTTTTCTCTTTCCTTGAGGGTTCCATTCCAGGCTATTCAGTTTGGGGGTCTTCTAAGAATGTGACCTATCCACCTATATTTTTGTTTCTTAATTTCTATTTCGATAGGTTTTTGACCGGTAGCTTCCCATAGATCTTCATTTCGTATTCTTCTTAGCCAGTATATTCTGCATATACTCCGGACGCACTTGTTTACAAATACTTGTAGTTTGTATGTTTCTTTCTTATTAACTAGCCAAGTTTCACTACCATACAAGAGGACAGATTTTATACATGCTTGGAATATTCTAAGTTTGGTTTTTCTTGCAATTTGGGATGACCTCCATATTCTCCACATTCTTTCAAATGTTGCTCTGGCTTTCGTTAGTTTATTATTAATGTCCTCTTTTGTACCACCTTCTTTAGTAATAATACTGCCTAGGTAATTGAATTTATCTACATCTTCTACTAATGTATCATCAATTGTAATTGGTCTTGTGTTGTTCGTATTCCCTCTTATAATTTTTGTTTTGCTAATGTTTATTTCCAAGTCAACTTACGCAGCACATTCAGCTAGCTTATTGATTTTTTGTTACATAACACTTGCACATAGTCCACATCCTTCTTGCTCTAGTGAAATTGTTCCGTATATTAGAATTTACCGAGTGGAATTGTCCTTTTTGATCCTTGTAGATATTTAAAAAAAAACTAAATTACTAAAACATAAAATTTTCGACAAACGAATATTTTGAAAAAAAAAATATTTTTCTGATTTCTTAAAATAAACAAATGGTAGATAATTCAAAACATTAATTTCAAGATTAATAAAATTATTTAGAAGCTTCTTAAAATTAATCTTTTTAATCATATTCCACTAAATTTTTCTGCTCATATAGTAAAGGCACTTTAACATTTAAACATGCTTAAAAATTCACTTTAAAAAAATGCTGTGCAAACAAAATTTTAAAAATAAAATTTATTTTTCCTTTTTTTTTTACTTGTACATTACTTTAGTGAAAAAAGAAAGAGTCGAAATACTATCAAATTTGTTTTAGATGTTCATTTTTTTGTAAATTAATGTCAATATTCATGTTTTGGAAAATTTTTAATAAAGAATAATATTTACAATATCTTAAATTATATTCCATTATCAATAAGAGATTTTTATTTTCCTTTACATGATATTATAAGAATATATTGCGGCTGCCATGTTTTCATGCTCTATATTACATCACCCTATTGGCTATAATAGAAACAATTCAGAAACTCATACAAATGATGAGAATCTCTAGATTGAGGAACACACTATGTTATTTCATTTATTAAAATTCAAGTAAGAAGTCAACATTTTTTATTACAATATCCTATGACTTATTTGGGGAATTCTACTCCTCAATAAAAAAAATCAAATTCACACATCGCTATCCTCTCCAGTTTGGATATCATCCCAATATATTAAAAAAAGGAAAGTGGGCACATGATATGTTCTTTTTTTATTTTTTGATACATACATTGTATTTTTTTTTTTCCTTAGTAAGATGGAAATCTTCCAGACACCAAGAATTTCCCCCTTGGTAGTATCAGATTCATACTGACTAAACCCACCTTCCCCTTTATCCAATATAATAGGATGAAACCCTTACCTGCGAACGCAGTATATTGGCTAGGGAATAGGGATAGGAAAGGATAGGAAATGGATACAGAAACATTGAAGTGGGAGTGGGAATGTAAGGAAACAATGAATCCCCCTATTATTATTACTATTTTGCTAAATGACTAAGGCCGTTACAACAGATACAACATGTAGTAGTATATTACTACATGAGGTAATTATTGAAGGCAACCCCCACTGTCACTGTAGCGGCTATTATTATTGGTATTAGTATTACTTATTAATATTATTATTATTTTAATACAGAGTCAGGGCCATCAGTGGATTACAACGTGCAGCAGTATATAACACCTTACTGCATGATATAACCAAAAGTAGCTCCACAAAAATATTACAAAAATTTTCTTAACTTTACTAAATATAACCGTTAATCGTAATATGCGGATTGTGGAATAACTACACAGTGTTCTATTTATCTGAAGATACTGTAATGCTCGTTTATTTTGTAAGCATTTTTTTTTTCTTGTAACTATCATTGCCACAAAAATTCTATTCAGATCAAGGTTTATTCATAAAAAATAGAGACAAAAATATAAAATATAATATATGTATATTGTATATGTATTCAAAATATAAAAATGGAAAAAACAAAAAAAAAAATATTTTATAAATAAATATGATCGAATTTAGGTTATGTTTCATATTCACATAAATGTCATTTTCCGTCATCATGGTCTCAAAACAACCAGAAAAACTGAAAACAAATTAACATAACTATACATATATAAAAATATTGCAAAAATGCAAAATAAAAAAATTAAATCAAAAGCTTTTTCCTTTTGACTTTTTCATCTATACCTGTTATATCTTATATAAAGAATAATAAGCTTTTAGTAAAACAAACAAAAAAATATGATGAATTTTATTATAAGCCAAATTGTAAAATAAGAGCAACAGAAGCAACAAGTGACATTGAAAAAGTTATCAAAGTTAATGGCATGTTTCTAAATAAGATTAGCTCTGCAAATGGCACAGCATTACTAGCAGATAGCATAACAGATTTACAGTATATAGTAGACAGAGTGAATCAAAAGGCCAAACTTTGGTTTATAAATTAAAATAAAAAAAAAAATAAGCTTATAGTAAAATGTAACCTACAAAGATGGTTTTGGTTGAAGTAGTTAATAGTTTTGGTTGATACTAACTGGTTGAAGTAGTTAATAATTTTAATTAAAAATGTCGAATCAAAATAGGCAAGGTTGGTTGAAAATATTGAAATCTATACGAAATATCAACACGAGCTCACGATTACGACAAGCTAAATGCTATGTTTTATCTGTTCTAGTATACGGCTTAGAAACATGAACGTTCAAGGCTTCACACATATGAAGAAAATAGAAATGAAATTTGCAGAAAAATACAAAATATATTGAGAAAATCATATTTCAAAAAGTCGAGCTTCTAATGTCTATATCAGGATCAGGATTGGAAATTCCTTTAAGTCGTTAAACGAAAAAAGATTGCATATTTTCGGCATATGATGTAAAATAGTAAATAAGAACATTTACAACACTGATAGTGCAAGGAAGAATCGAAGGAGCTGGCAGGGAGTTGGCAGGAGACAATTATCATGGTAAAGAAATATTCGAAATTGAACGGACATAAATTCAATAGATGAACTTAGTTAAATATCAAATAACCGAGAAAAATTCAACGGCAATATTTTAAGAATCCAAAATTAATAAACTTAATAACTTTACATCCAAACTAGGATTACAGAAAGTGAAAGAGAGAAAAAGATTTATCGAATTATTTTAAAGAATTCCATTCTATAAACTCGTACTAAATTTGGTATAAAATTGAGTTACTGATTTAAAATATGTATGCCGAATTTTTACATCTTAATCCGTTCTAAAGTTAACGCGTTTATGTTGACTAAATCACAAATTTTAAAAAACAAAAAAAAAACTACGACCAATAGATATAATAATATTGTTTGCAAAAATAGATAATCGCTATAATTCATTAAAATGTAACTGTCAATTTATTTTCTATATTAATTCTTTCATTATGCAAAATACTTCACGAAAAAGTTACAAGTACTAATCTACTAGAACCGAATACTAAATAAAATGCCCAATATTCATATAGCATACAATTTATACTGTTGGTTTTCTTTTTAATTTTTTGTTATTTTCAGTCTTTCTCTTTCTACTTTTGTTTTTTATTTAATATTTTTTTTTTTTTTTTTTGTTGAAAAATCACAAATATTAAAAAAATTCACACAAATATTATAACCCTTATGAAAGGCACAGAATATGCAAAGTTTATTTAGAGATAATGGAATAAAAAGAGACAAAAAGAAAAAAAAAAAAACGTAAACAAGGTAGAATGTAAACCAACGGTTTTTAAAAGCGCACATTTCCAAAACTCAATACAAACTGTTTAGAAGTGTGACTTACACAAAAATTTGAAAATTTCATGTAATACGAAAAAACGTGAAAATAGGATATTTTTGAAATTTTGAGAGGCCGTAAGTCCGGAATCCTATATAACTAAGAAAAGCCATTAACACGCGTAAAAATATATTATTGAACCTTTAATTTTCATGCCTCGCCGAAGAAACATTTTTGCAGGTGCCTAAGTTACAGGTGTCTAAAAATAGCAAATTTTCAATTTCTGAGGCGTAATAACTCTTAAAAACGGAGCGCTACCAAAAAATTTTCTGAGAAAACTTATACTAATTCTAAAAGTTCTTCCTTGTCTCAAAATTTCAGGTTCCTATCTAAAGGCGTGCCGGAGTTATGAAAAAAGAAATTTCATGCAAAATGTGGTTTTCACATAACGGTAAATTTAAATAGTAAATTTCAAAATATTACATAATTTTGATACTGTTTTATATAGATAATAAAATTTTCGATCTTCTGGCGGTTTTAGATTGCAAAACTATTACGCAGGGCCTGAGATATATACATCTGAAAATGGGGCTTTTTCGCAATTTTGAAGAGCTGCAACTTTGGAACCCTTTACAACTAAAACAAACCTTTAGCACACGCAAAAATATATTACTGTAGCTTTTATTTTTTTATCTTGCAGAAGTAAAATGTGTACAAGTGTCTAAGTTACAGGTGTTTAAAAATAGCAAATTTTCAATTTTTAAGCCCTAATAGCTCATAAACAGGGGGTGGTCCAAAAAAATTTTCTGAGCAAACTTATACTAATTCTAAAAGTTCTTTCTTGCCTCAAAATTTCAAGCCTATATCTAGAAGCGTGCCGGAGTTATGAAAGTAGAAAAATCATGCAAAATTTGGTTTTCACATAACGGTAAATTTAAATACTAAATTTAAAAAAATTGTATAATTTTGATATTCATTTACAAAGTTAAAAAAGATACCCGTCAAATGGCGTTTTCAGATTGAAAAAATCTTAAGCATAAGAACATAAGATATATGCATTTAAAAATAGGGCTTTTTTAAAGTTTGAAGGGCTGTAGTTCCGTAATGGGTGGGGCTACATGAAAAAGTTGTTCCACAAAATTATTTTTTTTATGAGACCTACCAATGGTTAAAATTTTTTTCTCTATCTTTAACGGTGTAGAAGTTTTGTAAACAGACGGACGGACGAACAGAGTGAAACTAATAAGCACATTTTTTCAAAATTTTTTTGGAAATGTGCTAAAAAATAGGAAAGAAAAATTTGTACTGAATGAAATAGATAGACGAATAAAACAGAAAAAAAGAAAAAAAAAATTAAATACATCTTAACTCTGACACTTTTGTTTTTATTTAACCATAAGAATAAAAGAAATTTTTAGAAAATGTGGGTGTAGAATTTTTTTCATTTAACAAATAACTGTCTTTTATAAATGTGGATTATTTTTAAATTTGAAAATTAAAGATTAGGATAATAGGATATATTAATAGTTTAGAAAATGTTGCAAAATTTTTAATATTACTACATCATGAATAATCCTACTTTTTGAGAAACTCCATTAATACCACTAATGACAAAAAAGTGTTTAGTAAAGCAGGTTAAAAATTTTTTGATGTTATTCAAAAATGATCACTTCCTTCAAAAAATCAATCAAAGTTTTTAGCTTTTCACAAAAATTTATTTAATGACTTGCTCTAATTGTGCCATATACAAACACTTCCATTGTTCTCTACAAAAAATTATTTTTCCAAAAGATTGTTATTTAGGAGCGGTACATTTGACTATTTTTAAAAATCTCCTAAGAGAAAGACCCGTTTTTCATGAAAAAAATCTTCAACAAAATACCCTATAATATCTCCTATTGTCAAAAGATTCTGCAGGGGGTGGTCCGAGATTCTGAATTTTTATTTTTAATATTAAAACTTTTGAAAAAGATTGCAATTTTTGTACAAATAGTTTTCCGTCGTAAAGTATTTTGTCTTAGGCGATTTAAAGAAATTTTATATTTCGAGCTTACGTAAAGAGTTTTATTTCTCCGGGTCTCCCGCATCCAACTCTTGCTATTTAAAAAAAAAATAAAAATGTTAGATTTTCAACCTTAATATGAACAGAATGATTAATATACAAAGTAACATTTACAATAGGCGATACAAAAGATTGTTTGAGAGGTGAAAGCCAGTAAAATTCTTCAAATTTAGGAACATTTGTTATTTATTCATTATTTATTAGTTTCAAAAAATGTTGACCTGAATAAACTAGAAAACTTTGATCAGTACCAAGTAATGCCTCTAATAAAACTAGTGATGATGTACGTAATAGCAAATATTGATGACAGTTTTCGATTATTTAAAAAAAAAAATGAAATACAAATATATCGTGTTAGAAAAATCATAATTTTTTGCATGATTTAAGTTTAAAAAAAAAAAAAAAAGAATTTTAATTTTATCTTAATTATTTTCCAAACATTTAATAAAAGATGCAAGGCCAGATTTTTTATTTTTTTTTTTGTTATGATTCAATTTAGGTACCAGTAACGAAATTAAAATCTATGAGAAAATAAACAAAATACGCATAACAAACAATTTTTATCCTTAAGTATTGTTGCATTGATGGCTTATGCCTTTTATTGAAAATTTTATTTTATGAAAGTATTTTTTTAAAGTTTTAATGAAAAACTCAGATAGCCTTAAAACGATTTTTTTTTTGTTTTTTTTCTTGATTTTTATATACATTTTGTTATTGAAAATAAAATAAAAAAAATTAATTTTCTAACCGGGAATTTAAACATGTAAACATACACACATATTATACTTACATTTTATTGAAAGACAAAATAAAACTTCAAAGTTAAGTTGATGATGAAAAACTAAAATAAAATATCAGTTCATGATGACTGCTGCAACATTTTTTACGCCCACGTTCTTTAAATTTTATTTTGATTTTAAGAAAAATTTTTACAAGGATAATATGTGACTTCAGGGATTCTGTACATATATATATTTTTTTTATTTTTATATATTCTATTTTATTCTTTTTTTTTTTTTGTATTTTTTTTTTTCCTGTCTTTTTTATTTATTTTTTTTTTTGTCAGTCTCGTTTATTTGTTAGAAAACACGTCGTGTCGTGTCTCTTGTTATTTGTTGTAATTTCTAAGGGAAATGCATCACAATCAACACCAGCAACAATATTATAAATTGAAATGATATAAAAACTCATCAAGAGCAGCAAAAGACAATTTTTGGTTATAGGGTACGTATACTTTATTAAAATAAGAGATATTGCAAAAAAAAAAAAAATCTTTCTTCAAAAATGGTTCCATAGCAAAGTTACTTCAAAAACTTCACATTTGGTCTATGTGGAGATTTTGTTAAAGGCATTTAACAAAACAAATAATAAATAAAATGTAACCTACAAAGATTGTTTTGGTTGAAGTAGTTAATAGTTTTAGTTGATACTAACTGGTTGAAGTAGTTAATAATTTTAATTAAGAATGTCGAATCAAAATAGCCAAGGTTGGTTGAAAATATTGAAATCTATACGAAATATCAACACGAGCTCACGATTACGACAAGCTAAATGCTATGTTTTATCTGTTCTAGTATACGGCTTAGAATCATGAACGTTCAAGACTTCACACATATGAAGAAAATAGAAATGAAATTTGCAGAAAAATACAAAATATATTGAGAGAATCATATTTCAAAATGTCGAGCTTCTAATGTCTATATCAGGATCAGGATTGGAAACTCCTTTAAGTCGTTAAACGAAAAAAGATTGCATATTTTCGGCATATGATGTAAAATAGTAAATAAGAACATTTACAACACTGATAGTGCAAGGAAGAATCGAAGGAGCTGGCAGGAAGTTGGCAGGAGACAATTATCATGGTAAAGAAATATTCGAAATTGAACGGGCATAAATTCAATAGATGAACTTAGTTAAATAGCAAATAACCGAGAAAAATTCAACGGCAATATTTTAAGAATCCAAAATTAATAAAACTTAATAACTTTACATCCAAACTAGGATTACAGAAAGTGAAAGAGAGAAAAAGATTTATCGAATTATTTTAAAGAATTCCATTCTATAAACTCGTACTAAATTTGGTATAAAATTGAGTTACTGATTTAAAATATGTATGCCGAATTTTTACATCTTAATACGTTCTAGATAGTTATCGCGTTTATATTATACGACATATATTATATTATATTATATACGACATATTTATAACATTTTCCCCTTTAAAAACAAAACTCTGTTGTACCCACACATATTATTGTAATATGGTGATTTTTAAAATTAATTTTTTGGGTTTTTGTTTTTTTTTAAATCTATATGAGCCATCCGGAGTTTCAACCCGAGACGTTTCGAATCAATGGCCGGTGTCTTGAATTGTTTATTTCTTAAGGTTATTGTATTTGGAATTTATCTTTTTTGGAAAAAATTATTATGTCCCTTTTATAAGAAAGATTTTTTTGATGAAATGTCTTTATGTAAAACGTGTTTTGTGAATTGTCTGTTTTTCAAAAATATGATACATAAAAGAAAAACTAAAATACAAGAAACTTTATTATTTTAATGTTAAAATGTCTTTTAAACTTTATATAAAAGAATTTCGAGAAGTTTCCATAAGAATAGTATATAGTATGTCATCTTTTACTCATACATAGGTTTAAAAAAATAGATATACATATAGATATATAATATATTAATATATATGAAAAAAACCATATTTATTATATTATATGGTATATAATGTATTAAATACCCATATTAAAAAAAATCATAATGTTTTGCGGTTATTTTTTCTCGATAATATTAATATAAAACTAGTTCGTAAACATTAAGTCATACCGTCTACCCTAATATTTTAAAGAGATATTGTTCACACTTATATTGACAAACACAGTAGGATTTTTGTTTCAAAATTTATATTACTATAGTATAAGTTTTAAGCAAACTTTTTTAAGATACAATTTTCAGTTGCGATTAGTTAATTTTAACATATTTTTTTTTAAATTTTCGATTAAAACAAAATATTGTACCATAATTTGATCCAAAAAATTTCTTATGACATATGCCGAATATTCAAAATTTAACTATCAAATTACGAATACGAGAGCTTAAACATGCCGATCGCTTAAAGAATTTACTATAATTAATATTTTTACAGTAGTGACGTGAAAAGAAATAAAATTTTAAAATATTTAAAATTATTCGCATTCTACTCTAATTAAATAAAATTCTGACTAGCTATTAAAAGTTTAAAATTAAAAAAAAAAAACATTTACTCCTTTAAATTCTTTCCTTGAATTTTAAACATCAAAAAGAAACATTCTAACAATTGAACTTTTCATGAAAATTCTATATACAAATAATTGAGTTTATACAATGTGAATGAGATTCTTTACTAATTGTCAAATGGATAGACCTATATTTTTAGTCCTTTTATTTTTTTTTTTAATTAAAACTTATACGCTTATATTGAAAAATTAATTCTTAAGAATTTTGAAAAATAAACAAGTTTAATTCATTAAAAATATACTGAATAGTTTTACTCTGTCCGTCTCTTTTTGTATGGTTAGAAAACTTTCATAGCTTACATCTAATCCACACCCAATCCAAGCATATGCATTAGAAAGTTCTAGTTTCCGGAAGCTAAAAAAACGCTCTTTGTTATTATGCTTATACCAAAAGGTTTAACAAATATAATATCAGAATTTCGGGAATCAGAAAAGCTCAAAGGATGGCGAAATTTTTTAAAACTATTCCATTTTTAGAATAAATATTTATTTTTAAATTTTGAATCCTTTAAATCTTTTAAAAAATAAAAGTTGAACCTTTGAAGTTTTCGAAGAAAAAAGATTTAAGATTTTTAAAAATAAACGTTAAGGTGCCCTTAAAATAAATCGTTTTATTGCCCCGAATTTAAAGTTATGAGAGCATAAGAATTTAAAATTTTCAAATTTTCAAACCACCTGTATAAAGCATGTTTAAGGTAAAATTCAAAAATTAATGTCTCGACACAATATTTTGTCATATTGTGGAAATTGATTTTCTAGAAAAGAATGTGTCTCTTACATTTTTTACAATGGGTTGAAATGCACAAAGCTGAGCTTGAACTTAAATCTTACTTTTTTAAACAAAAGTTACGAACTCAAGACTAGTTTCTGTTAGTAAAAGTGTCACTTGAATTGAAGCTCTGATTTATGCATAAGACAGAATGTCTTAACAAAACAAGAGCTTTTATAAGAAGTAATAGAAGTTTTTTTTATATTTACAAAACTTTTTTTATTATAAGATTCTTTTCTACAGAATATTTTAAAATTTATGATTTTATTAACGTTTTGAATACCTTTAACAAAACTCTTTAAAAACTCTTGGTTGGCCTTTAAAAACTCTTGTTTTTACATATTATATCGTCTAATTGTTTTAGATTTTTTATATGTTGTTTTTTAATTTAACTTTCGCCTTACAATTAAACTGAACCCCAAATGGTTCAATAAAATTTTCTTCACAATGGAAAATAAATATTAAGAAAAGTTCAAAAAGAAAATTAAACAGACCCAGAAAAAAGAACATGTTTTTCTTTTTATTTTTTTTTCTTTTTTTTTTTTTTTTTTTTGAAGTTTTACTAAACATTTTATTTTTCTGTACCCGAATTACTGGCATAAAAAAAATATCAAGGATAATTTTTATATTTTATTTTATTTAAATATGAACAAAAAAAAAAAAACAACGGAAAAAAAAAAATTAAAAAAAAAAGAATAATAAAGAAAACCATACAATATGTAAACATAATAATAATAATAAAATTTTGCCTTAAATTCAAAAAGGAGTAAATATCGAAAAAAAAAAATTATTATTTTATTTTAAGCATTTTCGTTATGTACATATAAATTTAATATAATATGATATATATATATAGGGTTTTCCAATTTGAGAGAAATGATTTCTTTTTAAAAAAAAACTCACTAATTATTAAGGAAATTCCAATGTTTTTTATTTAATGTGAAGTACAATCGATATAATTAAGTTCTGAATAAAACATCATTCAAATGACCTCCACGACTTCTTTTGCAGGAACGAATTCGATTAACCCAATTTTAGAGCACTTTTTATACTAAATTAAGTCGTATGTCATGAATATCACGTTTAATATTGACTTTTAAAGCTTAAAAAAAGTCTGGTTTATTGCTAAAGATGAATGACTTCAAATAACCCCACAAGAAATAGTCTACTGATGTTAAATCACAACTTCAATAAAGCATTCAATGTCATAATTTCTTGAAATAATCGAATCTCCAAATTTTTCTCGCAATAATTCGGTTGTTGCACGTGCTGTGCGACACGTAGTACCGTTTTGTTGGAACCAGATGTTGTCAAGATCAACTTCTTCCAAATTCGGCCATAAAAAGTTGATTATCATCATTCTATACCGCTCAGTAACGGTGTTACCAACTTCATTTCGAAAGAAGTACGGACCGATGATTTCACCAGACGAAAAACCACACCAAACTGTCAATTTAGGTGAATGTAATGGTTGTACATCAATAATTTGTAGATTTTCTTCGCATTAGTTGGACGATTATTACGAGCATAAAATGGCAAAAGCGCACGAAAAGTTGCAATTGGAGAACGATTATTTTGATAATAAAATTGAATAATTTGTAAACGTTGTTCTTGCGTATATCTCTCCATGATGAAATTGTAAGCATTACTGAATACAATGATAAAAAAAAAAGACGTCACTTAGAAATCATATCACTCAAATTGGAAAACCCTATAATATACTTAATTTAATTTTTGGTATACATCTTTTTTATTGTCAACACTGTCCTGGTTTTTTCACCTTTTTCTGCTTAAGTTGAAAAGATATTTTTTTTCTATTTTTAAAAATTTCAAAGTTTGAGGATGATTCAATTTCTTTTTCCTAACTAATTTGTAATGGATAAGACAAAACTGGAAAAGTAATCTACTACGGTTTTACAATAAAGCAGTAATGGTCGTTTAGAACATTCTTTTGTCACTTTATTTTAAAAATGTTATTTTTATAATTTCTGCAAGTATAAAAGTCTAAGTCCTTATTTTCAAGTCCTTATTTCAAACACATATTTATATACTATATTCTTAAACGAAATTCAAATGTTTATAAAACTGTCTAAAGTTTTTAAATTATTTGTCCATTATGTTCATAAATATCACAAATTTTTTAAGTACTTAAGTTTAAAAAAAAAAAAATTTAAATCAGTATTAGAATAAAAAAAATTATTAAAGTTACTTTACTTAGATAATAGAGAGCCAAGTAGCTGCAACCAAAATTAATATATTATAATAAATGAATTTTATTTCTAAATTTACATTAAATTTAAATACGCTTTTAAAAAATCGCTTAACTAAATTCTAACTTAATTTAAGTCTAAACAATACTAATTAAAAGCAAATAATATTAATCTGTCGAATATCCTTTTATTTTAATTCGGTTGTCCCTTTTTTGTAATCACCGATGTTTTCTCTTGTTTCTCTTGTTTTTTTTTTTTTTTTTGGTTTTTGTCACTGAACAAATTTTTATCCTTAATTAAGAACAAACACAAATTAAGAAACTTTATACATTTTTCCAGCCCTATTATGGATTTTATTTTAATCCTTTAACAATTTTTTTTTTTTTTTAATAAAACTTTTCTTATTAGGTAAAACTGTAATTTCTTATTACTAAAAAACTTTATATAATATATAAAAAAAACATATTTACATGTATGTATTAGGTAAATGTATTATATTTTTATGTACTATTAGGTATATACATATTATTGAAATAAACATATATACACATATTAATAGGTATAAATTATATTGTAATAATTTATAAGACATTTTAAGATTAAAATAATTTTTTTATAAGAAAGGGAAAACAATTTTTTGAAAAACAAAAATTTTAATTTTGTAAAATTTAATTGGCTTCACATTTAACTGTTAGTCGCATTTTTTAATAACTTAAAAAAAAAACAAAAACCAAAAAACCATTGAACAATCTTAATTTTAAAAGAATTTTTAATATTTAAGAACATAAAAGTATCTTAAGGAATTAATCTGAGATATAACAAAAAACAAAAATTTAATAATACTTATATTATATTGGTGTAATAAAATTTGAAAATTTTGTGGTTTTATTTTGTGAAAATTTCAAAAACTTTTGTTATCAACGTGCCAAAACTGGTTGCACTGAAAAACTAAAATAAAACATAAGTTCCAAATAAAAAATCTGGTTGTCATAGAAATCAGACTTCATAGAATTCAATGATTAATACTTTGCAATATAATGTGAATAGTACATAAATATAAAGATAGGACATATAAGAAATGTAAAGAAAGATTTTTACTTATACCTTAGAACTCACAGATAACCAAATACTAATTATATTAACAAATAAATACGGTTATTCTACATAATAATAAGGTCTAGTACTGTTTCATGTAATAATAGAAAAACAAATTAGTTGTGATCAATTCTATTAATAAAAACTAAAAATACTTAGCTATATTCCAAAATTACCCATTATCCATAATTTTCAAAATTTAAAAAAAAAATAGAGAGATAAACAACTCTATTTTCCTAGGTTACCTTACCATTTGAATTGTTCAATCTTGTTCTAATATACAAACATACATTATATAGATACCAATGGTGCAAACAGGTACATTAGCCTAACAGTTAAACAATATTAGTAAATAAATCTTTAAAAGATACCATTAAGATAAATTATAGTTAAACTTTTTTAACTCAACTTTCACTAAAAATAATTTTAATTTACAAACTTTGTATTAGCCTATATCCAAATATGACAAATAATGAAGTGAAATTTTAAGAGTCTAATAACTATGTTAACCTGAGCAGAGTGTAATCAAAGTGGAAATCAAATAAATAAATGAAAGTAATGAGAAATATTTAAAAATTTTAATTGATACACATTTTTCATACTACAGCATTTAAAATTGCAACTTAAAAAACTCAATTTTCCTACCTACTTCATTTTATGATGAATCTTATAATTTTTACTTAGTTACAAAGTGTGATAATGTCAAGTAGAGTATATAATACCGGCACAGAATCCATCATAATAAATTGCAATACTGTAAAAAATGTCGACAACTTCTCCTACTTACGAAACATAATCACAACAAAAGAAGTTACATTAGAGGATATCGACAACAGACTACGGAAAGCAAGAGCCGCCTCTGGTGAACTAAGTTCAATATGAAAATATTGTCAAAAACCAAAAAACCCAAATTTAAAATATTCAAGGCATGTGTAATGTTTACACTAGTGCATGGCAGCGAAAGCTGGATCACTACTAACACCATCAAGTACCAAGCATAAACTTCAAATATTTATGAACAAGTTTCAAAGAAAAACATGCAGAATATTCTGGCTAAATATCATCAGGAACAAGATCTTATGGCAGTAAATAAAAGTCTTCGTAAATAGCCCAGACCAATGAGGGAGGCAAGTTGATGCCCAATACTCCCACGAGGAGTAAAACTTTGGACTTTTCCTAGAATTTACAGCCAGCTCACTATTTTCTTTAAAATGTTATGATTTTTAATAACTTGATGTAAAATATTACAGATAACTTTTTAACATCTAGCATATAATTGGTAACATATTGTTTAAATTTAGAACTTTATACTTGCTTGTATAATATATCCCAAAAAAATATCTTTTTTTATTTCGTATGTAATAATTGATCATGTAAAAATGATTGTGGAAGCAATTTCTTCTAAACAAAGATGAATCTATTTTTAATTTATTTTTATTTTATTTATTATTCAAAGGTAATAATTGAAATTGGATAAAAAATTTCGATTTAGTTATCATCATATCGTTTCTGTTAATACTGAATTAATTAGACCTTCTCTGCAACTTAGAGCTCTAGTCTTTTTACGTATTATATATTGGTCTATTCAGTTACCTGAATGAATAACTTAGATATTAATAGCTGATATCTTAGTCAACAAATCTTTTATACTTCTATAGAAATAAAGGGATACTAAGAAAAAAGCAACCCACATTTTATAATCAATTTTTTTTTTTTTTGTATTTAGTCAAAAAATCACTTACAAAAAAACAATTTTTAATAAGAACTAAATAATATTTATGGTTCATTATCAGATTGATCAAATTCATTTATCTTTTCCATATTATATACTTAATCATTCATTATCATAATCTGACTTCATTAAGGAAAATTTTTTATACTTACACACTTTAACAATCTATACGATTTTTATAACCATATAATAAACATATTAATTAAATTCTATGTATTTTCAGCATAATGTGTTGAAAGGAAAATTTATATTTCAAAACACACACTCTTACAAACCTATTATATTTTCAATATAACTAGTAAAAATTTTAATTTTAATGAAGGAATAATCTATAAAATAAATTTCCCTCAAAAATAATTAAATTATAGTATGAAATTTAGGGTTTGAAATTTTTCTTTTTTTTTTGAATAATGAATAATCTATTAAATTAAATAAAATATATTAGATATATTTAATACATCTATAGATATAATATTATGTAATAAATTTAATATATGCTTTTTTTATGTTTCTTAAGTGATAAATTGTCTACAGAAAAGTGAAAATCAAAAAAAACTAATTAATACATAATATTATTTAGCATTGAATAAATTATCATATGCGATTCCATATACCCTTCTCCTTATCGTAAACAAATTAATTAACAATAGAATTTAGTTGGATTGATTTATTTTGTTTTATATAAATATTAAAATTGAAAATTGATATGTACCTACCAATGAATAATTAATTACAATGTCTGCAATAAATAATTTTCATTATAATATTATACATATGGTAACCATAGAGTTGATTGTTTATATAATAATGAACTCATTTTTTATAAAAGTTCACTTCAAAATTTAGTGATTTCAATTTATTTGTGAATGGAATTGGATTTTCGAGAATATGTAATTAAGACAATAATATAAAATATATTACATTTTCGATTTCAAAATAAATAAAACAAAAATGGTATTTTATTATAGTTATTATTATTAGAAAATATCTATTTCCCACACTCTATTTATATTTCATTTTAATTTTATTATTTTGGTTATATCTCTGTTGCCAAAACATATCTATAATGAGCTGAAAATTTTGAAAAACCGCCTTATTACGAGAATATTTTCTATTACATTTATTCTAGTATATTTAAAGGTCCAAAAATTTACGGTCATTATTAATATACAAGTAGTTGAATTCATTCAAGTCTAAATACATAAATAAAATTTAAAAAATTGTTTTTTTTATACCTACAAAGTTTTAAATTACAACTTCAAAAATATAAATTGCAATTAGCCTAAATGTATGCAATTAATATAATATGCATCTAGCATAAATATGTTTGTTCTGGGACTTCAGTAGCCTAGTGGGTAGGCGTGTGGCACAGGTCGTAAGTGTTTTTTTTCTTTACATACCCCTTTACAACCAAATATAATGTAAATATATAATATATAATATAAACAAAATAAATAATATTAGTATATAATTTAATAATAATATAAAAACCTATAATGGCCTTTAGTAGCCGATGGTTCAATAATATTGCATTGCATTTATGTATTTAATATTAATATAAATAAATAAATGAAATATTTCTTCTGGGGCGGCAAGGTAATCAAAAATTATTTTTATCAAGCTTATAACCAATTCATATACAAAATTATTCAAATTAAAAACAATATTTTAAGCTGTCATCTGTCTTGACGTTGCAAATAAATATAAAAAATGCTTATATAGGATAATGATTTTAGTTTGGAAAATTTTGAAAGTCAAAATATCGAATAGGTACTAGAACAATAAAAATATAACAAAATAGAATATTTATAAAAAGGTATTTTTTTTATACATATATAAATTAAGGTATATAAAATAGGTCTAACGAAAAATAATGTATGATTCGTGCCGTGTCGTTTTAAAAAAATCTCAAACTATTTACACAGTGCAACGAAAATAAAATAAATTTCTAACAAAAACGAAATAATAAAACAAAATTAATAATAGTTAATGTCGTTTTCCAAGTTCCAAAGAAATTTTCTCGGAAAAATCTTTGCATTCTGATGAATAGTTAAGGAATTATACGGCTTCGCGCGCAGAAAGTACACAAGAAAAATTTTCCAAAATCAAAACAAAAAAAGTCGACAAATTTTCAATATGCAAAAACTTCCCAAAATATAATAATTTTTATAAAAGTTCCCAAAATAAACGAAAAAAGATCTAAAAAAGATCTAATTTACTATTTTTCACAGCGAAATATCAAAATGTACTGCATTGGTAAGGAAGCCTGTAAGCATTGACATACTATTAGTATTGATTTTAGAATTGGATTCAAAATCAGAATTGCCTCCTTTTCCAAAATATTTATATGCATATATTATGTACATGTGAGATTCTGAATTAAGAGGGATTTTAGAGTTAAGACTCAAAATCAGAATATTATATTTATAAATATCTTATTACTTTGTCGTATTTCGTACCCAACCCCCAGAAAATACTTTTGATTGGGGACTTTCTTCCTTAACAATAATAAAATATAATTCCTTAAAATATAATTCCTTCCTTCTCAAAATATAATTTTTAAGAGAATCCCCAAAATTTGTATGAAACATTTTTTATTTTTGGTTTTAGGAATTTTTTTATAAAGCCACAATAATACTCAGAAGTTTATGTTGATATTTTCCTCTCAATATATTATTTGAAATTTTGATAACAAATTTAAAAAAATTAATTTGGAAAAAATTTAATAAGTTTTTAGAAACTGTTTTGTTATGAATTATTTATAATGGAGTGAATAATATTTAAAATATAATTGTCCTTAAATATTTAATAAAATTTATTATAATTTAGATATAACATTTTTTTTTTAATAAAAATAATATTATTATTATTATTGAATTTGAAAATAATTGCGTAACAACACATTACAATAATTAATAAATATATAATTAGAATCGAATATTAATTTTCAGTTTTACCACATTTCCAAAAATATTTTGAAAAAATATGCCTATTAGTTTTACTCTGTCCGTCCGTCAGTCCGTCTGTTTACAAAACTTCTACACCGTTAAAGATAGAGAAAAACAATTTTAACCATGGGTAGGTAGGTTATGTGAAAACCAAATTTTGCATGATTTTTCTACTTTCATAACTCCGGCACGCTTTTAGATAGAGACTTGAAATTTTGAAAATTTGTTGCTAGCACCCCCTCTTTAAGAGTTATTACGCCTCAAAAATTCAAAATTTGCTACTTTTAGACACCTATGTAATGTAACTTAGGCACCTGTAAAAATTTTTCTTCGGAAAGACATGAAAATTAAAGGTTCAACAATATATTTTTACATGTGTTAAAATTTTTTCTTAGTTATATAGGGTTCCGAACTTACAGCCCCTCAAAATTCCAGAAAAGTCCTATTTTCACGTTTTTTGTTATTACATGAAATTTTCAAATTTTTGTGCAAGTCACAATTCTAAACAGTTTGTATTGTCTTTTGGAAATGTGCTCTTTTAAAAACCATTGATTTACATTCTAACTTGTTTTTACTTAATTTCGCAATTTTATTTACAAATTAAAAATGAATTATTAATGTAAATTTAATATTTTCATTTTAATTAATTTATACAAAATAAATAATTATGTACTTATGTAGTACTTATGTTATGTTTCTTTTGTTAATAGGAACAATAAGTCCATTGACATAATTGATTTTCATTTTCACGTATCCGTAGATGATAAAAATAAAGTACTAGAAATGATAAAAATTTTGACCTGTGGCTGTTAAGTTATGTAGAATTTCGATATTTGAATATTTCAAAATTGGATTAACTTAAATTTTTAGAAAAATTTTTGAATTTAAAGAATTTATGAAGTAGATCAGAATATAAATAACATTAAATTATAATTATAGCTGCTTAAAAGTGTTGTCTTTAGTTACCTAATGTAGGAAGGTGCTATATGCTACTCCATGGTGTAGCCTTAACTCTGTCGCAAACAGTAATAAATTAATAATAATGAATAATACCTACCGCAGTGAAGTTACATTCAATTATTGCTTAATATCAGGGAGGTGTTTTATTATGCAACTACATCTTGTAGCTGACTGATCGCCTTGACTTTATAGTAAAGATTAATAATAATAATAAATACTAATAATAATAATTAATTCAGTTGAGTTGCCTTCAATTATTACGTCATACCTTGGAGGTATTTTATTATACTACTACATGTTGTATAACTGTTGATAGCTTCGTTACTGTTAGCAAAACGGTAATACATTGTTCATCATTGTGAATCATTGTTTCTTTACAGTGTTAATCTCCAATACAAAATTTCTACATACCTGTCCTATCCTTTTCTATCCTGACTGACTAACCAATATACTACGTTACCAGTTTGTATTTTCATCTTGTTGTATTAACTAAAGAGGTAGATTGGTTTAAGCAGTAAGAATTTAACACTACCAAGATGGTATATTCTTGATTTTTTTTGGAGGAGTACCACTTCTCTTAGAGAAAAAAAAAAACAAAAATTTCTAAAATTGATATGGAAAGAATGCCTAAAAAACTTATTGAGAATTTTTTTAACGACTTATATTAACTAAATACCTAAAAACTCTTACAGTCTAGTAAATTATTAAATTTTAAAATGTACGTATGTCTAGTTCAAAATTAGTTTGTATTGAGAAGATTATTTATTAGAAGATTTGGATTATTAAAGTAGGTCTTCTGAAAAACTGTAAAACTTCTTTCGATTTTACATTGAATTGTAAATACTTGGGTAATTTTATGCAAACTTTCAGTTGAAAAACTTTCATTTTTACATATTAATATTTGTTTTAGAATTGAATTATGTTTTCTTTCTAGAAGAAGTAGATATCATTTTTAAGTACTCTCTGTAAATCTTAATATACGAGAAAGTAAAAGCGAGAACTCTACCGACTTTTCTGCAGAAATTTATAATAAAATTTTATAATTAAAATATCCTGTATTTATTATAATACAATTACGTTTTTGACAAAAAAAAAATTTATTTTGTGGACAAAATTTATTGTAAAAAATGAATATTATGCACATATACATATTATTATAATAATTGTGAGGTGCTTATAATAATAGCATCAGTGAGGTGACATACGAAAGTCAATTGCGTCATTTCATGTAATTTCTTTATGGTTTTTCTCTTAGATGCACCATGAAACAGTTGTTTTGTTGATGGTAGTTTCTGTCCAAAAATTTGAGTGCTTGTTATGAAAATCATTATTTGTATTTTTTTTTTTTTGAATTGAGGAAGTACAGCACAGTTTGTTCATGGTAACTAAAATATTTTTTTATTTTTAAATGGAAAGTTAATTTTTTAATAAAATAGAACAAACGAATAAATAGTACAGCAAAGTAAGTACAAAATTAAAATAATTTGTATTTCATTATTTTTATGAATCTTTTGCTTTTAACAATTTCTAAAATATACATTTTAGTCTCAAAAAAGTAACTAATATAGGAAATAATTTCAGATGATTTGTGGTAAAGCTAGTTATGAAGTATAATCTGAACCTAGCAACAGATTTTTGTAGATTTAACAGTGGTAACATTGAATTTCTCCTTATTATCTTCACAGTTCTTTGTAATTATTTACCTCCGAAGGCTCAGAATGGTATCTTTATCTTTCGTCATTAATTCCACATCAAAAATCTCACATTCTATCTTTTTTTTTAATCTTATTTTTAGATAAAAATAAATCAAAATTTCTTGGAAAGCAACCTATTGCATGAAAGTTCAAATTTGAAATAACTGTATAATGACTATCGGTTTACAGGTAAAATCTTATAAAAACACATGATTAATTTGACAGTTTCTTCGTGTCTATTTAAAATTATTTATCGTGTCAAAAATTTTATTAATCGTTTTACGTTTCTAATCGTATGATGCGCCTTACAGAAAGAGAGTTATAATATTATGTCTAACTAATAACAGGATTAAAAAAATAATTCTATTTCAATATAATGACTATTAAAATCATAAAAATGAAGAACTTCAAATAGATTATTTAGAAAGGATCGAGGTCAATAATAAAATATGTAATCAAATCAAGAACTCTCATAATTATCTTGGGTGGGAATTCGTTTTAACTGTAAGAAAATCTATATATCTGTCAACATATAATATGACACTTCCTCAACATCTTTAACAACAAAAGTATATTCCAAACATATATTTAGAAGTACTTACTAGACAGAATAGAAAATTTTAATTTCATGACTCTACCTTATTTTATTCTAAAATCTAATTTTTTTACTGGATTTAAATAGACTGTAAAGCAAAAGTCTTAAACGTTAACGTTAAAGTCTACTTTTTATTTAATTAACGTTCCTAAATCATTTATTTAAAATACACTTAAAAAAACCATAAACTTCATTATTAAAATTAACTTTAATATATTTTAAAAATTTTCTTAAAGACAAAAAAAAAACTAAATGAATAAATCCCTTTTTTTTTTTTTAATAAAAATAATTCAAATGAATTCATTAAAAATTTAAATTAATATGTATGTGTACAGTAGAGATTGTATAATAAGAAACACTTTTATAAAATGGTTAAAAAAAAATTTGTATTCCACTGAATTTTAACTGCAGGAAGATTTTTTATAGTCAGTTGTATTTTAGAAATAATAGTACATACGTTGTTTTTCATCAAAAATTATAAGGAATAAGAATTTTCTAATGGAATTTTTTTTTCCTTGCCACTCCTGTAAAGAGCGTAGGTCATCCATTAAGTCATTTGTTACTCATATTTGACTAAGTTTCAGTTTCTGGAATAATTAATTTCACTAAGCCGTTGATTACTCTGATGTAGCTATTGTACAAGATAATGACACGTTTCGTTTATTTCTACGCCATCTATTATCTTAAACAAGAATATTATGGTTTATAATTATTTTATTTTATAGCTATTACAATATGATATTAATTATAGTAAGAGATATATTTTTATTTTTAATTTAATTATATTCTGCTAATTATATATTATAAGAAAAATTTCTATTATTGTTTATTAATCTATATGACTCAGCCGGGGTTTGAACACTGTCGCATTATTTTATTTCTTTAAAGTAGTTAGAGTAGATTAGATTATGTAGATTGATATTGTGCTCCCCATGTTATTACATGTTGTGGATTTTGACTCCACTTACTTCTGTCAACCGTATTGTCTTAAGAAAGTAAAGACTTGTATAGGGTTTATTGCTGGCAGTTTATCCTCAGCAAAGTAAAAAGCTCCAACGTGCACATGTCTTGGTCGGAGTAAAGCTATACAGTTTTTGAGTATGTAACCGCCAGTTTCTTATTCTTTTGGACAGAAAGTATATGTACCGCTTTTCAATTTTCTTTAAGTGTCACTTTAGCCGACCTGACACAAATCCTGTTAAGATTCTCAGTTTATTTTTATTGAATCTTTTCCGGTTATAGATTTCCAGGAACTCTTTAAATTTAAGGCAGCTAATATGTATAATAATATGATAGCAAATTTCTATTGCAAGCTAGGTTTATTAGGAAATATTTTCTAACTTCAAAGAATGACTTCATTTAACTTTATTAAAGTAAACCTCACACGTTCGGACATTTTAAATGTTTCGTTGACAGTATTTGCTCCATGGAAGAAGGATTATATAATTGTAAATCACTCAAAAAGACTTAAAGCACATAAGAATATTGATGTAAAAATGTATGTATATATTTGCATATATAAAATTGTATAAAAAAAATTATAATTATCCATAATTTAGTATATTATGAATTATTTTATAGTACAAGCAAATAGTAATCTCTTCAAGCAAGATCACTTAAATAATTTTCATTTCTAAAAAATTATCATAATCTAATCTTAAACTTTTTAACCATAACTGTATTATTTTAATCACAATTTTCTTTTTTGTTTAAATATTTTCTTTAAAACAAAACTTTCTTCTTGCACTTTTTATTATTTTGTGTCCTATTAAAATATTTCAGCTTAGAAGATAAAGGTCCTTTCTATTATTGAGTCTAGAAGAAAAGACAAAAAAAAAAAGAAAATTTTTTTTCCTCAATAATTTTCCAAAAATAATTCAATTTCTCTATGGAAATCTTTCTAAAGAAAATTTTTTAAATATTTTGTATATTTAAATGTAAAAATGTATACGTATGTACTCATACTCATATATAAGTAAAAGAATCCCTTAAGAAATTTTTTTTTTTTTGCATATTTTATATATATTGGTTTTAATTAGTTCAGAAAAAGTTTAAACGATTAGAAAGGGATTAAGACGTATTCATATTATAATATTAAATTAAATTTTTTAAATCAAAATATAAAAAAAAAATTTTTTAAATGAATTAATTATAAAATACATTTTTTTAATAATTTTTTAATTGAATAAAATTTGAATAAGAAACTTTAGGGTATATAAATATGTTTTATTAAATTACAAAAAACTTATTTTAGAGATTTTTTAATTATATTTTTCTTTCAAAAAAAAAAAAATTAATATGATATTGTAAAAATTTTACTTAATAAAAATATTTTTATTATGGTCGCTAGCCCGTTAATTGCTATGGTAGTTTTATTTAAATAAATTATTTTTAATTATTTTAATAAAAACCTAAATATTATTGATAAATATTGTTAAACTAATCAGTCAATCAGTCAATTTTACAAATTGACAACATAAGACAGTAATAAGAAGTGAAGCATTAATTAAAATGAATGAGTCGAAAACCTATCAACCGTAAAGTCTCAGGTCATCAAACTCCGATAAGGTCATATACAAATACATACTAGTAATTAATACTGTAAAAATGTTTTCCGTAATAATTAATATCGTAATATCAAATAAATAAAATAATTAATTAATATAAAATCTGTTTGATGTCAGAGATAACAAATTAAAACTAAGAACTAGATTTTACACTAGGATGATTAACACTTGTAGTATGCATGATTAATCTAGTATAGCAAAAGAAAGGTATATCTTCCATACCTTTGAAATGCTTAACCAATAGGAAATTACTTTTTATCTATTAGACTTTGTTTTTCTAATCATCATTTAACTGTAGTAACCAGCAATTATTTAATTAAATAAGTAGTTTAGTCTTTATTTACTAACAATTAACTATGTGACTAAATCAATTAGTGATAATTCTCAAAAAAAATTAATTAACTAAGGTTTGTATCCAACAATTTGTCTAATGAGATAATTAATAATTATTGTATAAGATAATATATGGCGCACAAAGATAATGTATGGCGGACAACCGGTTTAGTGAAAATAATGGTTAAAACAAAACTGAAACTGAGTCAAATATGAATAATAAACGACTTAGTGGAGGCTTAGGAATAGAAAAAAAAAACAGTTAAAGTTTTCGGTTGAATTAGATTTGCTGAGTGAGGATTTTCGTAAATCAATTTAATCGGGAAAAAATTTAATTTAAAACTTAAGATTTTGTACTAGCTCAATTACCCATAATTATAATAGATCATAAACAAAAATTATCTGATAAAATATTATGAATGGTGTGATTTGTTCAGTAAATAGTGGTCTCTTCAGAAGAATTCCAATACAAGTGTTGAAATACATAATATATGCGGCAGTCTTATCCTCGTGGGTCGTTTCCTCGCCCTAGAGTTATATAATAGTACTTTTAATATAATATAGACCGCTACCATGATCTCAATTTTAGTTCAAATCTTCATTATTTTAATTAACCTGTAAAAATTTCTCTATCTAGAAATATTGCTGGATCTCTAAATCATTTTAACAAAAGAAAGCATATTCATTATAGCCTATAACCAAAAGTCGAATAAATTAAAGTTTGAAGAAACTTATCTTTAGTGTCTCGATACCTTAAATTCTAAAGATAACGTTAGTTATAACCGTTAGAGTTGAGAGGTAATTATTGACATAAAAACAAAATATTCTTATAAATAATTTGACACCAGACAATTGAATTGATGTATACGCCATTGTAGAATATTTTAGGTGATATTTTTATGCATTCTTTTTACTTTTATCTAATAAATTTCTTTTGTTCCTAGAGAGTTTTAGTAAGTAAAAACCATACAATATTTTCTAACAATACTTCCTTTCTTTTTCACAACACTTCCTTCGGAAGAAAACAATAAAAAAAATAAAAAAAAAAGGTTGTAAAAAACTACAAAAAAATCCTCTCGATCAATATTAATTAAGTTAAGTCAATATTTTACTTCAAACTTTAACCGTTGTTAAAACTCCCAATGCAAAATGGGCGTATATACACTTTAATTAAATTCTCAGCAACCAATTATATTTATGAAAAATTTCTTTTAATATTATGTAGGTACTTACGAGAAATTTAATTTAAAAAAAAAAAAAACAACATTAAAGTTTTATTTTTTTTTCAAAAATTCTGGTTTTTTCCGTAATGTTTAATTTTATTATTTTTACTTCGAAAATTAACAAAAAAAAAAAAACAAAAAACTTTTAAACTTTTCTTTTGTTATTATTTTACCTCAAAATAATTATAAAACTTTTTAATAAAGTTTGAATTTTAACACGATATTGAACAAAATAAATTTTTTATATGATATAAAAAAAAAACTATAAAAATACTTGTGGTATAACTTATAACTATAGAGAAAATTAATTTTGTACTTTTGGTTTTTTGTTTTTTTTTTTTTTTTTTTTTTTTTTATATTTTATTCCTTATAAAAGAAAACCACAATTTCATTTTCATTTTCTAATAATTAAAAGTGAACAAATGAAACTTAATGTGAAACAAAATAAATTAATAATTTTTTACTTTTTTTTTTTCTGTACTCCACAAAAATAATAAAAATCATATTTTAAACAAACAAAAAAAAAAAAAAAATAATAATTAAGAAGGAGAAAATATTAAAATAAAAAAACTGATATTAAGGATCCCATGACAATAAAAATAAAAACAAAAAATATAATAAATAAAATTACAAATTACCTCTAAAAAAAAATTAAAACAAACGAAAATATTTTTAGGTACATTTAAAGTTTTCTCTTAAACCTCCAACCTCCTTTTTGTACGTAACCTCAAAACAAGAACATTTAAATTAAAAATTTAAGTTTTATGCGTCTGCAAAATAGCATTGAAATTTCTTTCATAAAAAAAAAAAATTATTATTGTACAAATGTCTGTACAAAATATATTTAATTATTGTAATTTTCCAATTAGTTTAAAATTTTAGTACCTATAAATACTTTCGGTAAGTACTTTACCTATAGTATCTATAAATACTTTATTAATTTTAATAGTCAAAAAACTAAATAAATGGGGTCGACACTATAATATAGTATGATATATTTCAATTAGTCAACCTAATATTGTTTTATTGTTGAACCCATTGTACCCTTTAATTTTAGATACCCTTTAATTGTACCTAATTTAATTCAATACAGCTAACCAATCTATAAATTGTATAACAACCAGTACAGGAAATAAAAAAACTTTTTAATTATGAGATGGTTAGATTTTAAATAGAGGAATAAATGAAAAACTTAAAGAGAAGTAATAGTACTCCAATGCTAGATTATAGATACCCCAATTATCAAATTTGATATAAATGCCAAGTTATTTCCACCCATTCATTTTTTATATTACCATACTGTCTCAATTCAAAGAATTTTAATGAGAAATAAGATCAACGATTGATTGATCATAAGATTGTCGTTGATACAAACAAAACTGTATACAACAAACTTTCCCAGTTCAACTGTTAATTCATTTTAATATAATCTCCTTCATTGCGAAAACAAAAAAAACGAAGAAATAGATCTGATTGAAGTTAGCTAAGCTAAGTTCTGAAAGCTAACTGTAGCCACTAAATCCAATCCATTAAAAATTATTTGAAAATTCACCATTTTGTAATTCGGGATTGATTTCAAGGATTTAAGGTGAAATAAAACTGGCATTGCAAAATATTATACACTCGTATATAAATATAAAGACGTAAGTGCATACAATATGGAGGATGGGATTTAGATATTCAAATAAACAGAATTAAAATATTATGGTTACTTTAGAAAGACATAAATTTAACTTTTGGTATTCTCGAATATATCTCAGAAATTTGAAAATATATAATGTTAAGAATTAACCCATTACACTTAATATAGGTTTAATTAATCAAGAGTTAATTAATTATTAAAACCCGAAGAAAGATCTGTGGTTGTTATTTAAATTTAAAATTAAAATACGAGCATAATATTTTTCTAATATATCTGTAATGTAAATATTATGAACAGCTTTTATTGAACTTACTCGTGGTTAAAGGAATAGTGGAATCTTGCAAGCTATTTTAGACACACTTCCCGCTAAGCTAGAGACTTGAAATTTTGGACACAGTTTAGATTCCGGTAAAACAGAACGGAAGTTAACTAAATTAGCAAAATAAAATTTTCATACTAAGATATTACAGATTTTTTAACAGAATCATTACAGAGTAAAATAAAAGTATGAAATTTGCCTTGACATGTATTTGTTTGGTTGTTGCCTTTTAATTAACTATAAATAGACAAAACTGTGTTATTAATGTTATAAATAATGTTATACATTTAGTTTATGTATACATTTTTCTCTTTCATGAAGCCCACAAACAAAGAAACGGCAATAATTTTTAAATTTTTGTTTGAGGCATTATACATACATACATATGTACATATGCAGATATTTACGTTAATAAAAGTAATTTACGTTATCATACTGACTCCCTTAATAAACTCCCTAAAAATTTCATTTAAATCATTAAAAAAACGTTGGAATCACTTACTTGATGTAATAGAAACAAGTAAGTTTGAGATTTTATTAAAAATAAAATTTAAGGACTGGCGAAATATTTTCTAGTATGGTTTGAACTTTGTCACTTATTGGAAGATAATTTTGTGAATTGCATGGAAATTATTTTGTACATTTATTAAATTTTAAAAATCTACCCTTAAATTTTATTCTTAAAAAAATTTCAAAAATACATACTTACATATATATTATGTACTTGTTTTTTACTGGTTTACAATTCAATTCAAGTTTTAAAATAAAAATACAAATCATTTTTCATATGTATATTAAATCATCAATAGAAGCGACGAATTTTTATTAGAATAATTACGAATACTCATTCCAATAATACCAAATGTTTATATATATGTACAATGCACACATTTTTTAAGTTTAATTTTTACAAAATGTACTTTCAAACACAATTTGTCAGTACCTCAAAAAACCTTACATATATTATACACATTCATTCATCATATAATACATACACTTACATATTATGTTCACATTCATTCTTTACATAAAACAAAAAAAAACAAAAAAGAAACATAACAAAACAAAAAATATGTAGATAAATACTTAACATTACATAGCTACATATGTATATAAATACATATATATCTATACTATTCGTATAAAATTACATGTATTATAGCAATAGCGTATTTTGTATAGAAACATAAAAAACAAATTAAAAAACAAAAAATACGCATAGCCATAGACTATTATTATAGATACCTAGCACTATAGCTATATACATAAATGCATATGTAGGTACATTTTTATATCATTCATATTCAAATTTCAAACTACGTGTATAGCAATAGCCAATAGCATATATTGTATACAAACATAAACTTCGGAAAAAAAAAAAAGGAGGAAAACAAAGGTTCATATATTTCGCCAAAAAACATAAAACAAATCTAAACACATAAAATAAAATAAGATACTTAGGTACAGTTTATTAACTTTTTTCTCGTCGTTTTTTCGTGGCGGTAATTTTTGACAATTTTTTAATCATTGAGGAAAAATGGTCCAAACTAAAAACACATTCAGGGTAAAAGTTCGTGGTGATATGTCAAAAATTGTTTGAAACACATGTATAAAGTGCACAATAAAAACCGGCGAAAAAATGCCAGCGATTTTTTTGCCCGGCTGAAAAATTTATATTTTACAATTTTGTAGAGGCGAAAACAATATAGTTAGTATACTGTGACATTAAAATTCAAAAATAATTTTTAATTCCATTTTTTTAACATTCGATTTGTAGATAGGTTAAGATAATAATAATGTCATTTGAAGAAAAACGAGGAAGAATACAGTTGCCTTTGTCAACTCTTAGATACCCGTACGAACCATTAGTATGTTCACAGCCTGTCACTCTGCTCACAATATTATTTTTTTAATATTTTAGTATTTTAAAATAATTTGGGTGAATTTTATAATTTCTAGAACTATGGGTTGTACATATATTCAAACTATATGTTTATATGTACATTCTTCAAAAGCAGATTCTAACCTTTCACAGAACGATTATCAATCCAAAACTTTTTCAAATATTCTATAGTACCATTTAATACTAAGCGGTAAATGTATATTAAATTTACTTAGTACAAAATAGTAAATATAATTTTAAAATTATATTATATTTAAATATTCCATTGACAGAATAATTTTTTATAACTACAATAAAATACATATATGTATGTAAATATGGCGCTATATAATATACATATATGCTCTTATCATTCATTCACTAGTGACATATACGATATGTAAATAAACATGATATTATATAAGTATGTATGTATATCAATATCATATAAATAAAAATTCTTCAAGCAACCGTTATGTTGTACATTTATTTACATTTTTATGTACTACGCATTATATCCTCAACAATTTCAAATTATCGAGTAAAACAAATGCAAAAAATTTGTTGAAGAAATTTGTTAGAAAATTTGAAAAAATCAAGTAACACTTTCGTCAATTATAAAGTAACCCTATATTATTAAAAAAAATTATTAACAGAAATAAGAGTATAATATTGAAGCTTTAATTTTTTTGTATTACTTCAAAAAAATTTTAACAGGTGTTCAAGTTACAGGTGTTTAAAAATAGGAAATTTTCAGTTTTTGACCCCTTACAGCTCCTAAACGGGAGGTGATACAAAAAAAATTTCTGAAATGACTCATACTTATTTTCAAAGATCTAACTTCTGTCAAAATTTCAAGTTTCCAACTTAAACGGTTTAAGATAGAAGGGTTGAAGGATTTTGCAAAATTTGAGTTTCACATAACGGTAAATTAAGACACCGTATACCACAAATATATATTTATTGTATATATACTTTTAAAGCTAATAAAAGTAATAATCGTTTGGCGTTTTCAAAATGAAGATATACCTTATACAACTTGTGCTATAACAATTTAAATATAGAGCTTTTTTGAACCTTTGGGGAGCTGTAGCTCCATAACGGGTGGGGCTACAAAAAAAAGTTATTAAAAATAAAATTAATATTTTTGTGACATCTATCAGCAGTAAAAATTTCACAGCTCTATTTCAAAAAAAATGTGGGGATCTAAAAGTTAGGTGTTCGAGAGCTACCCTAAGGTTTGGTCCAAACTCAACCAAAAAAAATAGGGAACCTACAAATTACTCCTAAAATATTTTGTGTAAATTTCAAGATTCTAGCTTTCTTAGTTTTTGAGTTAGCGTGCTGACGTTACGGACGGACGGACATGGCTCAAAAGTCTTAGAATTTTTTTCTGATCCGATCCATACCTTTGAAGGTATATCTAGCTCGCTTATTTCGAGGTGTTACAAACGGAGGAGTAATTTTATTATACCCGATCCTATCGTACGGGTATAATTAATCGAGGAAGTAATAAGGAAAATATGAAGAAGAAAATTAAATGAAGACACGTTCATTCTTGTTAATTTTTCCTTATAATATTTCACGAAGAAATCATCTTGTTCCGATTTTCATTTGCTATGAAATTCGAATTCACCCACCAACCACTACGATATTTTTTTTGTTACATTTAAAATAATCCTAATAATCAAAATAATTTTAATATTTTTTAAAATTTTACTCTATTTTTCTTTAGTTCTAAAAAGAATGTTTATGTCAAAAAAAACAACTGTTTTCGCCGAGAAGTTTTTGACCGGAAATTCGTCCACCGCTATCGGTCACCGCCTTGAATGTGTTTTTACCTTTTAGTTCGATCTGAAACTTTATGTTTTCCGTGTGGAAATTCACACGAAATTTAAAAGAATATGGCATTTGGACAGCTTTAAAATAATTATTGTTATTTTTTTTTTTGCAAAAGCATTTGTATCAATCTTAGTGTTTTCGTAATGACATAATATTTATCTAAATATGCCGAATTTTATATTAAAATAAAGTTTTTAATTTTTCTACATTATATATTATATCAAAAATTTTAACTTTATTTAACAAAACTACTTTGAAGTTTTTTGCGTTTATTTTTTTTTTGCTTGAAAAAAATTTTCTGAATTTATTTTAAATGAAAATTTTGTGCTTCTGATAATATTTCAGTCGAAGGTTTGTGTCTCTAATAATAAAATTTTAAATTATTAAATAAATATACACATTGCCAGTTTAGTTTACATTCAGTGTGAGTGGTTTATTATAGAAATAATATCTATTTTTTTACATGTTGACAAGGTCTCGCCAATCTTGTGTATTATATTAAAAATGTCTGCAATTAATTCTGTAATGCTGCAAACAAACTACCGAACTTTTGTTTTCTTTTTTCAATATTCATCGTCCATTTTTTTTTGTGTTGTTCATGTTTTACTTAAGTTTAAATGTAAAGAAAAAGTGAATTTGGATTAAAGTATATACATATGTATGTATGTATGTACAAATGTGTGAACATTTTTTTTTTAATCTTTCGAATTTTTATGATTTACAGATTAAGTATATTATGTTTAGTCCTTGATTAGATTGCATATATGTATGTATGTTTCAGACCTATTAAGGTTCAAAAATTTAAAATTCTCTGTTCGCAAGTTTTCCGTAAATATAAGACAAAAAAAACATTAAAGCTCTAATATTAGTATATGTGTTAATCACTTTGGTTATAAATAAATAAGATTTTCTATTACTGAAGAAAGTATCTGTTGATTTTTCACAATTTTTTCATAATACATAAAACATTCTAAAAATAATTACAAATTTTTATGCAAAAGTATAGTCAAAAATTATTCTAAATGTTTTTATTGTAGTTTCGAAAATGTACACTTCTTATTTGGTTTTACATACTACCCCCTTATTTATAATTATTTTACTTAGGTTGATAAAAACGTTAATAATAATAGTTTAAAATCCACTAAATGAAGAACTTTTTTATTAGTTCAGTACAAATTTGAGTGAAAAATTAACCGATACTTTTTTTTTTTTTATTATTTTCAAAAATTAAAACTTATAAAACATCAAATTAATTTTTATGGAAACCAGAAAAAAATTATATTTTATGACACTAAAGTTACATTTATTTCAAAACGTATAAAAAAATGAATGTGTTTCTGAGGTGATATTTCACAAAAGTATTAATAACTAAATTATTTCCTAGATTTTATACTATGTAGTATATATCCTTATTGGTTGAAAAAATGTATTAAACTTTTATTTTGACGCTAATATACACCAACGATAAAATATTATGTTCTGTACATACATCCAAGTAAATTAAGAGAAGAAAAACTGTTAGTCCTTTCGATTTTAAGAAAAAAAAACTTATACATAAAAAAAGTTATGATTTTCAATAAATAATAAAAAAGAAAAAAAAAAAAAACTAAAATACATACAGTCAGATACAACTTGATTAAATTATCCTTTCTTGTTTTTGAATTGCAGTTTAAACAATTAAATGAAAAAAATAAGATTTTTTTAAGTCTTTTCTATTTGCTAAGATTGATGAGATTGATTAGGATTGATCCGCCGTTAACAGAGGTACTCAAATGTTATGTTTTTCTCATAGTTATTACATTAAACCTTCGTGGTGATTACGAAATGGGTTAGCACTGAAATATTTAATCGCATACTGATAGGGATACGAAAATATTATATTACTAAACAACTCCTTACATTACATACCGATGAGGATCATGACAATATATATAAGATATTGTAGTATAATAAACTAAAATTCTAAGTTTTGATAGTCAAAGATTACTCCATTTAAGGTTTAAGGAAGTATTCAAAGATATAGAGTGCAAACGTCAAACTGAAAAAAACATAGAACAAATACCTGATGCATTATGAATAATATAGACCAATATATTGGCAAAAGTGCAATTTAACATTCAAAAGACATAAAATAAAATTACAAGTACAAGCTAAGTATAATTAGACTTTTAACAATACCTTCGATGCATTCAATACAAAATACATAGGTAATAATAATAACCAACTTCAATGAAAAATTATTTAGAAACAACTAAATCCAAAAAAAACAACCAAACATGGATATTTTATTATTTTCAAGCAAAATAATTAATATAAATTTGTTCTATTCAAGTAAATATAATTGTATTTAAAAATATCTTATATATATATATAAAATTTCTAAATACTTCTAACATAAAAAAAAAAGTTGAAATAAAATGAAAGAAAATCCGAGAAAATTAACGAGAAAAACACAGGTGTGAACAATAAAAATACAAAATACCTATCTATGTTTTATGTTTTGATTATATTTTCTCTTATTTTTTTTTTTATTTATGAATAAATACTGCCATCTATCGGTTCCTTTTTCTTTCGTTTCAGTTTATTTTTTTTCATAATTTTTAGATAATTTTGATATATTTAGATAAAATATTACACGTGCATGCATATATATATATATATGTATTTATTTATACGTAATGTGTTGAGAAAATGTTTTAAAAAATGTGTAAATTTTATAAGTAAAAGTTAGTTAGTTATAAGTATAAAAGTAACTATAAAATAAAAATAACATAAGTATAAATAAAAACAAAACAAAAATTAAAATTAAAATTCCCAGGATAAAATGAAAAATAAAAGGATGAAGAAAAGTTGATAAATGTTGTGACCTTGATGAAAAAAGGAAAATAAAATGTTAATTGCGTTTAAAATGAAACAAAAAAAAAAAAAAAGAAACAAAAATAATGAAAATATTTGAAATAAAAATAATGAAAATCAAAATATTTTTAATAATTTCAAAATATTATAATATACAGTTTTTTTAGGTACACCAATCATTTATAACTCTAAAATTGGATTATATTTTTAAAAACGAATTTAAATTAAAAAAAAAAGACCTAAATATGTTTCTTACAGATGTCAACATCTTCCAGGCGCAGACTTCTTCCAGACGCAGACTTCTTCCAGATGTAGACTTCTTCCAGCGCAGACTTCTTCCAGAAGCACACTTCTTCCAGACGCAGACTTCTTCCAAATCAGACTTCTTCCAGACGCAGACTTCTTTCAGACGCAGACTTCTTCCAAATCAGACTTCTTCCAGACGCAGACTTCTTCAAGACGCAGACTTCTTCTAGACGTAGACTTCTTCCAGACGCAGACGTTCAATTTATCCCTCTTTTATCTTTTTTTGATGTTTATTTCATAGTTATCAAAATTATCTCACACATACTTTCTCCAAAAGTCTCCGCATATAAAATCTTTCTACATAAACCATTTTTGTAAGCATAGTATTAAGGTCCATTATTCCGATTTTTCATTTATATACGAACGAAAACAACCAATATTTGGTAAAACAGGCAGTTTTGAAATTCTAAAGGAGCTCATCAGAGCAACTTTATAAAAAGAAATAAAAAATACAAAACTTATCAAAAACTTTTGTAAATCTGGTAACTCTACAAATTTAATAACAACTTTTCTTAATATATATACACGTACAAAATTTAAGAATTTTATACAGATGATTTTAAGAACAAGGAAAAAATAAAAAAATAAATAAAAAATTAAATTCAAGGATGATAATACCGGATCTTACAACGTATTTTGATGATTTTTTATACAAAAATTTTTTTTTTTTACCATGCTAAAAGCTGACAGCCTTCATTTTATTTTTTTTTTTTTATTATTTTAAATTATTTTGAAAAAACAAAAGAAAAAAATACAAAACATAATCTATTCATGTTTATGTTAGGTATATTTCCATAAAGTCTTGTTATAAATATGAATATTCATATACCTATATATACCATATATATATATAATATCACACATGTTAAATTTTATATTATTTAATATAAAAAAACACGCTCAATAAACATAAACGTGTCAATATAGCACAAAAAATTCTTTTAACTGTTATAATAATGATATTAAAAAACAAAAACAAAAAGAAAAGAAATAAAAAAAAAAAAAAAAGAAAAATAAACAAATAAAAAACTTCCTTAAACAATACAATATTAAAAAGTACGGTCTCTAAATATTATCGGTTCTTCAACTGTAGATCGTGCATACCACCGACCAATACAAAAAAAAAAAAAAACATTTCCTATGGCAGTTCACAGCAGATATGATACACAAAGTTATATGACTTTTCTGAAAACTCAATTTATAAAGGATGAAATATTTCCTGTTTCCTTGTGATACATTGATTATACATAGACTGGTTTTTCTTGTGACAGTGTGCTAAAAACTTTATAATACAATTTAAAAACAATTAATAAAACTTTTACTTTTGAGATTAAAAACAAAATTATCTATTTGATACTTCATACATTTGAAATGTTTTTTTTTCCGGATAAGCTTGCATTTTATTAACAATTGTATTTAAGATTAGATTAACTTTGTTAAGAGGACAACACTATTTTCTACTTTTTCAAAGTAAAATTGTATAATTATGAAATGTATTTTGAAATCATATTATAGTGAAATCAAAACCATACCAACACGAAATAACTTAAAAAAAATTTACTAGTGTTTTCAGTCTTCAGGTCTGTAATCAAAGGAAAATAATTAAAAATTCGCCAGTGTTTTAGTTTCAATTTTTCTTTAAGTCCTTGATCAAAAAAATAATTTTTAATTATACCCATAGGATAAGGATCGGGTATATTAAAATTGCTCCTCCGTTTGTAACACCTCGAAATAAGCCAGCTAGATATACCTTCAAAGGTATGGATCGGATCAGAATCAAATTCTGAGTCGATTAAGCTTTGTCCGTTAGCAAGATAACTCAAAAACTAAGAAAGTTAGAGTCTTGAAATTAACACAAAATATTCTTACATGAATTTGTAGATTCCCTATTTTTTTTGATTGAGATCCGACCAAAATTTCGGGTAGCTTTCGAACAACTAACTTTTAAATCTCCACATTTTTTTTGAAAAAGAGCCATGAATAAATTTTAACTGCTAACTGCTTATCATAAAAATATTAATTTTATGGAACAACTTTTTTGTGTAGCCCCACGGAGTTACAGCCCCCCAAAAATTCGTAAAAGCTCTATATTTAAATTGTTATAACACAATTCAAGTTGTATAAGTTATATCTTCAATTTGAAAACGCCAAACGATTACTGTTTTTATTAGTTTTAAAAATATATATATGCAATAAATATATACTTGTGCAATACGTTGTCTTAATTTACCGTTATGCAAAACTCAAATTTTGCAAAAATTCTTGACTAAATTCCTTCTATTTTACAAACGGTTTAAGTTAAAAACTTGAAGTTTTGAAAGAAGTAAGATCCCTGAAAATAAGTATGAGTCATTTCAGAAAATATTTTTGTATCGCCACCCGTTTCGGAGCTGTATGGGGTGAAAAACTAAATCTAAAACCTTACTTTTAAACACCTGTAACTTGAACACCTATCCAAATTTTTTTGAAGTAATATACAAAAATTAAAGCTCCAACATTATATTTTTATTTCTATTAACAACTTTTCTTAATAATATAAGGTTACCTTAAAATTGACGAAATTGCGACTTCATTTTTCTAAATTTTTTTAACGATTAGTTAGTAAAAATAAAAAAGTTGTGTGGGAACTACTCGATCCCGTCAGTCGAATATGCTCAATTTCAATACCGAAACTGGGACTTTTATATAAATGAAATGATAATAATTTCAGTAGCCTACCGTCATTAATTTTTAAGTTATCGCGCAGATGGATGGACAGACGAACTGACATACAAGCTAAATCCACTCCAAGTTCAATCCTGAGTAAGAATATAATAATATATACATTTCAACATGTAACGGAAAAATTACTACACCCTTGAACTATAATGTTCATAAGTATAAAAATTAGACAGACATTGATTGAACGCACTCAAGTAAACCAATATTGACATGTTTTATAATAAATATTTTTTTTTAATATTAATTTTTCTCGCAAAAATACAGTTAAATATTAAAATTCCATTTTATTTTAACTAAAATATTATTTTTTATCCTTGAAAAAAAGGATAATAATTTTTTTTTTCTGTTTTTAAATTTTCTTAGAAAATACTTTTGAATGATTATGAAAATGAAAAGTGTGAGTTCTTTTTTTAATTTTAAATATTAAATAAAATTTAAATGAAAGAAATCAATCAGATCAAACAGATATATATATGTTATAAATGTTAATAATTATATTTTAAATGTTTTTTTTTAATGTTAATAATAAAGAAAAAAAAAAACTTATTTCTAAATGTGCAACGTAGCAGTAATAATCAATTTAAATTTTCTATTATTCTGATGAAAAATTTTTTGTTTTTCATTATAGAAAGAAAACAAATACAAATTGTTATGAAACAGAAAGCACCTAAAATTATGCATATAATTCTTGTCAAGGAAATGTCAAGGATATGTCAAGCATCTTTAATTTTTTTATCTTAATTTTCGTCTATAGTTTAATATTTATTGATTACCACAAGGTTAAATAAAACGCTGCAGTTTTCAATAAAAAAAATTTTAAATTATAATTTAGGAATTGAATTACATATTTATTTTTAATAACCCAGATAAAATATCGAACAAAATATCCAAAAATATTTGCAACAAGCATAAATTATTACTTCGAAGTGGTTGGTTAATTTATTGGTTGATGGAATAGTTAAAAGAATAAAAATAAGATTGAATAAATTAAGATACAAATTATTAAATGTCAATGAATTTTATTTTAAAATTGTTTCGTCCTTCAAAACTACCAAACTCTTCAATAAAGTTATAGTGTTGAATGGCCATCAGACAATTTCTAGATTAATCTTTAGATTAGTCTTATACTTAATAAGAAATTTTCTAAAAATCATCTGTGAAGTAGAAGACTAATATAAAATTAAATTGAAATGAATTTTCACTCAATAAAATATTAATAAAATATTTTAAATAATTATTAAATTTATGATAGAATAATTTACCTCAGATTTATGATTCTTTAACAATAAACAAGATTTCATAGTTTTCAACTATTTGACTACTTTTCCAATAGATCAACACTTTAAACCAATATCATTATGACACATTTGAATAACTTGAAAGAAAAATTTACAAGAATGAATAGCTATCATCGATATAACTAAAAAATTACAATTACAAACGAATGAACAAAGTAAACTTAGGACGTTATTATCAAACACTAAAGTCTTACTTTAAATGAAGTACAAAATTGGAAAGCTAAAATGAACTCAAGAGGTTCAGTAATCCTTTTACTTTTAGTTCGAAGTAAGAAAATTAATATACTTACCGGAGTGAAACTCTTTAACGAAGAAGAATTGTTAAGTAAAAAAGTACATAGCTCTGATTTTCTAAACTAACTATCAATTATATTGTATACATTCATATTTATAATAAATAAATATTTCTGAATACTTTTTACATACATCAATTATATAAGTGTGCATCAATCCATTATATTTAAAAATAAATTTCCATTTAAAGACCAAAAGAACTTTCAGAAATGAAATCACAATCGCCACAAACTTTTAATTAGCAAAAAAAAATTACTTATTTTCATTTAAACGAAATAATTTTAATAACAGTAATAACAGTAATAAATCATGAAATTGACATATTTTATGACTTAATTAAAGACCTTAATGATACTTTTTATTAAGTTGTGTTAATTACATATATGATATACATGTATGACTATATTTTTGAATGGCAAACAAAAAAAAAAAAAGAAAATTAATATTATATTTTTAACATCGTTCAAACTTTTTACAGACAGAATATTTAAAAAGTTAAAAAGGAACAAGATATGTATAAAAAAAACTGTATTGGAATTAACACATTTAAAATAACAAAACATATAAAATAATGTCATTAAGACTACTACGGCAATTATAAGTTGGATATACTATTATTACACTAATATTATTTATATATTATAATATTATATTTAAACTGTACTTTAACTATAATTTGTTGTAAAAAAAACTTTCTATTAATCAAGAATTTGAATTCGTACTCACTCGGTTAATAAACCATGTTCTTAACCATTTCACTGAATCGCCTAATATTAAAACAGTTTTTTTATTTATTTATACATATAATGTAATATTGCATAAATATATAGAAAATATGTAATATTAATTAAATTTTCGGCGGATAAGGCCACTACGGACTTAGAAATTAACATTTTTAAACGCATTTTATTTATTTATTTATTTATATTAATATTACATACATAAATGTAATGCAATATTATTGAACCATCGGCTACCAAGGCCATTATAGGTTTTTATACTATTATTAAATTATATACTAATATTATTTATTTTGTTTATATTATATACTATATATTTACATTATATTTGGTCATAAGGGGGTAAAGAAAAAAACACTTACGACCTGTGCAGGGATCGAACCCGCACTCCTTCGGTTAATACGCCACACGCCTACCCACTAGGCTACCGAAGCCCCTAGAAATTAACATTTTTAAACGCATTTTACTCCAATCTATAAGAATTGCATACTTTTAGGTTGTTATAATTTTAGATGTGAATTTTTGTTGTTGGAATTTTTATAATTGTAAACCTTATAACGATATTTTGTAATTAAATGCTCTATCAATCCATCAATTGTAACTCAACTCAAAATTATTATATTATTATATTATAATTATAGGATTGGAATTGTAAAATAAAATGGAGTACAATGGCATTAATTCTATAAGTAAGAAACAGTTTTAAATTTTTTAAGAAATTTTAATATATTAATTTTTAGTTTAAAATTAAATTTTAAGAAAATCAAATTTTTATTAAATATCATAAATTTTGATACATAATAATAATAAACGTACACATTAAAATATTTGCATAATTTTGTTAAAATGAAGATAGACGGGGAGACTAAAGTTTTAAATAGAATACAGATTAGGTGATAGAAGTTATATAAAACTTTGGAAATTTCCTGAAAACGTGCATAAAAATTGTAAAAAAAAAAATAATTTATTTCGTCTCTTGTTTAGGTTTTTTTCTTTTATTTTCTTTTTTTGTGTCTATTTATTAATCTATTTTTCTAAAGAATTTTATTTTTTTCTCATATTAATTACAATATTTTTGTAACTTTTCAGTGTCCTTGAATTTTCAACACATTTGAAGTTCCATCAATTATATAAAAATATATATTTTGTATAATATACATATACATAATATGATATACATATAGTTAATAATATAGACATATTTAATATTATGTACTTAAGTAAAAAAAAAAGTGAAATATATGTATCATATGAAAAATTAAGATTGACGGTATAATTAAAAGTTTGAAAAGTTAATCACATTATAAGATTCTACTACAGATAAAATTATTGTAAAAAAAAAATGGAACTTAACAAAAAAACAAAAAAGAGAAAAAATATTAAATATAATTAACACGTACCAATTAAGGCAATTTCCTATTGTTTTAACAGATAATGTAATTTTTAAAATATAATTTTAAAATTTTTTTTTTTTCCTCTTCTAAACAAAAAATTTTTTTTTTGATACTTATTATTAACATTTAAATTATATTTAAATATTGGTTATTAAGTTTTTAAAATTTTTTAAAAAAAAAATGTGAAATAAACTTCAGTCATTATTTTAAATGACATTTTTATCAGATTCTTAATAGTACATGTTTAAACGACTCGAAATAAATTAGGTACATATATTTAAATCTACACAAAATTTTTAGATTTAGAGTAAAGAGACACTGGAGAACTGAGAGAATTTTATGATAATGAGTGGTTATTTGTCAGTTAAAAAAGGTGGAAAAAGAATAGCAAGATGAGAGATCAGCTATAATTTGGAACCTGCTTCCATTTACGGTATTACTATTTGATAGATCGTCAATTATATAATTTGCAACTTTTTAAAAACAACATGTACAAATCCATCTCCAATTTAGCTTTCAACTCTATACTTTTTCATGCATTAGGTATGATTAAGTTCGACTTCATATATATCATATGAAAATTACAAGAAAAAATTAATAGAAAAGATTGTTGTTTAAGGAGATAGGAAAAATTGGCAAATATATGAACTAATACAATCATATGTGATTGGCCTAAGAAATAACAATTTATATTTAATGTCATTATTTAATTACAACGAATAAAAACCGTGCTAGCAATCTAATCTACAGAGCCCAAAATATTTCGTGATTAATGTCAAAACTGTTATAAACGAAATTATAATTATGATTAAAGATTCTTTATACAGAGATTGTCTGCAATATCATTGAGTATCCGGTTATACAAAAATAACATTCATTGAAAAACACTAAATGGAAGTGGTACATACAAATTAAGGAGTTATAATTCGAGCGAAGCGATACCTTTTTAGAAAGGATGAACAAGATTGACATTTTAATAACGGGAAAAAAGTAATTTATTATTTTTTATACCTTTTTATACTCATTTTATAAAAAAAAAATTGAAAAAATGTGCCTATTTTAATTTTACTCTCTATCCGTTTGTCTTTTTGTCTTTTATTATAGAATGTCAGACTTGTTCATCCTTTCTTAAAAGTATCGACTCGATTGTATTAATTTATATTTTTACTAAATTTTTTTTTCTTTTTTGCAACGTTTAAATTTGAGCAGTGAATTTTCAAAACGAATTGACACCGCAAAAAAATTAATATTGTGGAATAACTATTTTCTGTAGCCCGATCTGTTACGGAGTTACAGTGTCCCAAATTTCGAAAAAATGGGTTTATAATGGGTTTTCTCTTAAAATTTAAAAATTAAAAAAACACATAAATTTTTCAGTGAGACCAAAATTTTTTTTGTTTTTCAAAGATTATGTTATGTTATAAAAGCTTACATTATGCCATTATGTAAGAAAAATAACATCATACAAATGACCATCACGACTTTTTCAGACGTACTGCATTCTGTCAGCCCAATTTTTTATCACATTTTCACATAAATTTGGCTGATTTTTAACTTCTCAATTGTTGTTGGATTATCAGCATAAACTTGTGACTTAACATATCTCCAAAGAAAGAAATCACACGGTGTTAAATCATACGATATGCGGGAGAATAATTAACTGGACCATTTCTTGAGATAATTTCATCACCAAATTTTGTTTTCAATAAATCGATTGTTAAGATGGCTGTGTGGCAGAAGGCACTAGCTTGTTGAAACGACATATCTTCAAGATTATTCTCAACAATAGCAGGAAAAAAAAAATCATTTAACATTTTTCTGTATCGTTCTGCATTGACTGTTACTCTTCGACCATTTTCTTCAAAGAAATATGGGCTAATTATCACTCCACCAGCATGAATTGTACACCACATAGTGGCTTTATCTGGATGTAATGGTGCCTGAACAGTTTCGTGTGGATTTTCATCACTCCAAATTCTGCAATTCTGTTTATTTACATAACCTTTTAACCAAAAATGAGCTTCATCACTGAATAAAATTGTTCGATAAAAATGTTCATCACTGATTTTGATAAAACAATTTAACAATTTCTAAACGTTGTTGAAGCGTGTATCTTTCCATGATTAAATGGCATAGCCTACTGAACACAAATGACATAAGAAATGTTAAAAAATAATACGCAGTGTTGCCATTATAACCATTTTATATTTTATCATTCCGCTTGGAAAACCCATTATTTAAATTGATGTAACAGAAATTCTATCAGATATACCTTCAATTTGGAAACGCCAAACGATAACTGATTTTCACTGCTTTATAAATAAATATATTTTTTTACCATACGGTATTTTTATACGTTATATAATTATGATATATTGTTCAATTTTGGGAATGTGATTTTTGGAAAACCCTTACTTTTTTTCATTACTTGTATTCTTCATTCTGTTTAACTATAACTGTCTATACACTTAAAAATGCATATTTTTATATAGAAGTTAAATACGAACACGTGCATGTATTTATAATGTACGTGAATTATTATAGATTAAATAAAAATATATATTTATATATGCTTATAAACCGTTACCTTTGTAAATGTCAAAAACATTCATTATAAAAATTTTCAACGCTAACACAAAAAAAATGATTATTTTTGTTTAAGAATTATAAAAAACTGACATATTTACTCATTTTAATAACAGTAATAATAATAAAAATATATGTTTTACATTCAATATGTTATTTTTTATTGGTTTTTTTTTTATTACTAAATATTTACTTTATTTTTCGACGTTTAACAAGACTAAACTGATGCTGATCTTTTACTCGAAAAAGAAGAAATCAAACAATATAAAAAAAATAAAATAAAACTTCATGTCATCTTAAATCAATTTATTCCCAAAATCTAAGGAATGTAAATTTTTGGGTTTCTTGTTTAAAATATTAAATCAAATTAGAAAAGTATATGAAAATGTTAAAAGAGAATTGAATCATTCAAATTGCGTTATTTCAAATTCGCGTAAAAAGGGGAATAGGTTAAAAATTCTTAGAACAGAATAGAACAAATATGATTTTTTAATGATTTTCTATGATGCAACTAATAGCATATGATCTACATATAGCAGTTTTAGAATAGCTTTATTTTGTGATATGACCATATGATATATAGCTACTGTCTGCCAGAGTTTGCAAAGGTCCTATATTTATAATTAATATGGTTATAACTTAAGCTCCACTAGATTTTTTTTTTTTTTTTTGAAATTTGAATGAAAGTCAAATGAGTTGGAAATTTTTTAAATTTTATAAAGCAAGATAATTTGTATATAATTAAAAGTTAACATAAAATGACATAAATTTTAAAAATTAACTCATGTGGTCCTAATTATCGTGAATTTTTTCAATCGTAAAGTTATTTGATTGATCTTCTTTTGAAACGTAGAAGTCATTGTTATTGTAAAAGTGAATATTAAAAAAGTCATATTCTACAAACTTATATTTTTCATTTATTATATTGCAGAGATCATATTATTATATTGCAGAGAACATGCAAAACTATCTTCAACATTTTGAACATAGCTTCCAGTGAATGATATTCGAATCTATCCTTTGTAAGGATAGCTTTTATTATAATTAAATAAATCTAAAAACAAAACAATTGCTAAAATCGTATACTATTAAAAAACATTTTGAACAGACTGTAATTTTCTTTTCGAAAAAGTTTTCTAAGAATTTTTCTAACAGTGAATGTTGTTCCACTCGCTCCCCTGTAAGGATACCTTTTATTATAATTTAATAAACTTAAAAACAGAATAACTGTTAAAATTTTATAATATTCAAAAACATTTTGAATACACTGTAATTTTCTTTTCGAAAAAGTTTAGTTAAAAATTTTAAAATATTATTAGATCCTTTAATACTTGTAATGAACCCATGTCAATTGTCATGAATTCGCATGTCCATATATTGTATTGTATGTCTTTATAACTTATGACACAAACTATAGATTTTCCTCTTTTTATTGTTAAAATTTAAAAAAAAAAAAAAGTTTGTACAAATTTGATTTATTCTTCTATATTTATTTTACTAAATATATTTAATATCTATAAATATGTATTTTATTCGATATATAAATATGTATTAAATACATAACACATTAAATGAATAGTATTGAACCATAAATAATAATGTTAGTTTAGTTTAATAGTTTTTGTTTTTTTAAACTTTTTTTTATCTTATATTTTTTTAATTTGATTTGAAATTTTTTGAAATTTATTTGAAAATTTTTTTTTGTTTTTTTTTTTTAAAGTTTAAAACAGATTAAATTAAAATCAAAAAAAACAAAAATTTTTCATATAATAGAGAAATAATAAATAATAAATTTTTTCTTAACTATTATTTTTTGTTTTTTTTTTTTATAAATAGGAAATACCCCATTTTACAAGACAGTATGTAAGAAGCACATTTTCAAAATGATCAACCATCAAACATTTAAGAATTGTGAATGCAATTATTTTTGCCACAAAATATGTAATTTTCCATATTCTCATCAATCAGAGACATTTTTTTACAAATTTTATAAAAAACCTATTGAATTAAAAAAAAATTCGTTAATAACGGTAATATAATATTGAACCGTTAATTTACTTTCAACTTTAAACAAATTCAAACAGATATCCAATTTGCCGGTTTTTAAGAATAGTAAAATTTCAATTTATTTAGCAATTTTTAGTTTTAACAATAAATACACATAACAATAAATTTAGATACTAAGTTAGAAAAATATAAAGCTGTCTGTTGATGCTCTTAGTTTAAAAAAATGTTTAACTTAAAATAAAAATAATGAAAAATAGGAATTTTTAGAATGGTATAGCTTTGTAATGAATGGAACTTCATAAAATGGTTCTAAGTCCTAAACGTTATAGAAGTTTTGTAAACAGATAGACGGATGAACTGAATAATTTTTTGAAAATATATGCTAAAAAGAGGATTATAAAAACATATTAAATTTATAAATATTTTTATTTTCTTATTCCTCTTTAAAATTATTTCCAAAATTATTTCAGAAAAATTTAGAAATATAGAATAAATACATAATTCATTCATAAATAATATTTTTGACCATGAAATTATATAAATGTTTATTTTAAAAATTTTATTTCAAGTGAAATTCCTTTGTCTGTTTTCTACAGACCGCATACTGCAATTGTGTATAAGGTAGGTATTGTTTTCTTACTAAAAATTTGAACCCGAGATAACAAATATGCACTATTCCGATGCATAGGAGGCAGCTGTAAAAAAATGTTTCGCGTGATGTTTGTGTGTGTAGGTATTTGTGTGGGTATGTGGGCACGTGTTCAGCCTAAACGACTGAGCGGAATTTATTTAAAATTCATATTTAAATATCTCGGATTAATAAGCTTTTAGATTAAATCGGACAACCGAAAATAGTAGTTTACTAGGGTCATTTTTAAGTTTTTTACGAATACTTCGTAACAAAAAATATTATGAGAAAAATTATTAAGAAAAAATTGTTACACAAGTAAAGAGCAACAACTTTGCCGTAGAGAATTCTTTGATCCGACTAACTTTAACTTTTATTTAATTTTTTTTCTAAGTCCAAATTTCATACATAACAAGCCATATGAATTTATATGAACAAATTTTTTTTGTTTGTTTTGTTTTATACATATTATGTATCTCTTAAAATTTATATAATATCTTGTTGATGACGCAAAATTCCAACTGTAAAATTATTTTTGTTGGTAGATTTAATATTAATCTTATGTTTTGTTTTATATTTATTTACAGTTTTTATTATTTTTTATTTCTAATATTTTTGAATGAAGAAAAAATCATGGTCATTCGTACATCCAACTTATGAATGACAATGAATGTACATACATTTTTACGATTTCATTGCTTATTATTGTTATTGAATAAAAAAAATACTTTTCGTATGATAGCGATCGGTCATGTAGTGGAAACAGGTGATTTTCCTTTTTTTAGTGTAACGTATCAATATAAATATGTTAAATAACTAGATATAATTTCTAAAAAATTAAAAGCATTTTGTTTTTATATATTAGTTCAGTTTAAATTGTTAAAATTGTTAAAAAATGTTTAGTGAAATCCTAAAAGTATGCAATCAGTAATTTATAAAAATGCAAGGAGTTTATAAAATAAGTTGGATTCGAGTTTTGAACGCGAAAGTGAAAGGAGGTAGCTATAACACAAAAATTCAATTAAAAATAAAACATCACAAAAAAATAACAGAAATTGCTTTTCTTTATTTTTTTCTGTTTTTATTTTTTTTTTCTGTTTTTTCTTATTATCTTAAAAATTGAATCAAAAAAAAAGAAAAAATTTAACACTTGCTATAGTAATAAGTAGTAAGTTTCCATATAATTGGACTCCTTTAATAAAGGATATCAATTATGGAAAATGATATTAATTTACCCACAAACGGATTGAAAACTGCTGTAAATCAAAAAGTAAACGAAGTATTGAATAAAAGCATTTCCAAGCCAAATACTAAAATGAAAGAAAACAAGTAAATGTAACAGTAAGTCGATGCAACCGACTTATTAATACCCTACACCAGAATAATTCGAATTAAATTAACAATCCATAAGTGTTTTTGGCAGTGCTTGAACTTCTTCCCTTTTCTGTCTTATTCAACTCGAATTTCAAGAACGTAAAAGAGGCATCCGCTTGGGATATTCTTGACACCCACACCTTGTATAAAATTTTAAGTTTCTATCTTAATTATTTTCGAAGATTGGTAGTCCTTGGGATGTTTGTGTCAGCTACCCGAATTGCCACTCCAATTCATCGAATCCATCTCAGGAACATAAAGAAAACTTGCCAGAACACCATTCTATTAAATTTAAAGGTTCTACTTTTGTTGGTTTTGGAGATATGCTCGTTGCTCTTGTGCTCGTCCGGAAGTTTCCAAAATACGAACCCGTGGTTCAAATTCTTTCAAATGTCAGTTTCCAATTTTACAGAAAAGGAAACATAACAGAACACCTTTGTACTAAAAATAAAAGTTCTATCTTTGTTGGTTGTGGAGATATACTCGTTTGCTCTGGAGCTCGTCCGGAAGCTTCCAAGATTTGAACCCATGGACCAAATCCTCACAAATTTCAGAAACATAAATCAAACATGAAGGAACACCATTCTGCCTAATTTAAAGGTTATATCTTTGTTGCATTTGGAGATAATATCATTTGCTCTGAGGCTCGTTCGGAAGCTTTCAAAATCCGAACCCAAGGACCAAATCCTCTTAAATTTCAGAGGCCTAAATCATACATGAAAGAACACCATTATGCCAAAAGTAAAGGTTATATATTTGTTGTTTTTGGAGATAATCTCATTTGCTCTGGGGCTCGTTCGGAAGCTTCCAAAATCCAAACCCATGGACCACATCCTCTTAAATTTTAGAGACATAAATCAAACTGGAAGAAATATCACTATAAAAAATTTAAAGGTTCTATCTTTATTGGTTTTGGAGATAATCTCGTTTGCTCTGGGGCTCGTTCGGAAGTTTCCAAAACCCGAACCCATGGACCAAATCTTCTCACATTTCAGAGACTTAAATAAAACATGAAAGAACACCACCCTGCCAAATTTAAAGGTTATATCTTTGTTGGTTTTGGAGATAATCTCATTTGCTCTGGTGCTCGTTCGGAAGCTTCCAAAACCAAACCCATGGACCAAATCCTCTTAAATTTCAGAAACATAAATCAAACACGAAAGAACACCATTGTACCAAATTCAAAGGTTCTACCTTTGTTCGTATTGGATATAATCTCATTTGCTCTGCGGCTCGTTGGGAAGCTTCCAAAATTCGAATCCACGGTTCAAATTCTTTCAAATTTAAACCCATGGCCAAATCCTCTCAAATTTCAGAGACTTAAATCAAACATGAAACAAGGTAGAATGTAAACCAATGGTTTTTAAAAGCGCACATTTCCAAAACTCAATACAAATTGTTTAGAAGTGTGACTTACACAAAAATTTGAAAATTTCATGTAATAAGAAAAAATGTGAAAATAGGACATTTTTGAGATTTTGAGGGGCCGTAAGTCCGGAATCCTATATAACTAAGAAAAGCTGTTAACACACGTAAAAATATATTATTGTAGCTTTCATTTTCATGTCTTGCCGAAGAAAAATTTTTACAGGTGCCTAAGTTACAGGTGTCTAAAAATAGCAAATTTTCAATTTTTGAGGCGTAATAACTCTTAAAGAGGGGGCGTTAACAAAAAATTTTCTGAGGAAACTTATACTAATTCTAAAAGTTCTTTCTTGTCTCAAAATTTCAGGTTCCTATCTAAAGGGGTGCCGGAGTTATGAAAAAATAAATTTCATGCAAAATGTGGTTTTCACATAACGGTAAATTTAAATAGTAAATTATAAAATATTACATAATTTTGATATTTTTTCATATAGACAATAAAATTTTCGATCTTCTGCCGGTTTTACATTGCAAAACTATTACGCAGAGCCCGAGATATATACATCTGAAAATGGGGCTTTTTTACAATTTTGAAGAGCTGCAACTTTGGAACCCTTTACAATTAAAATAAACCTTTCACACACGTAAAAATATATTATTGTAGCTTTAATTTTTACATCTTGCAGAAGTAAAATGTGTGCAGGTTCCTAAGTTACAGGTGTTTAAAAATAGCAAATTTTCAATTTTTAAGCCCTAATAGCTCATAAACAGGGGGTGGTCCGAAAAAATTTTCTGAGGAAACTTATACTAATTCTAAAAGTTCTTTCTTGTCTCAAAATTTCAAGCTTGTATCTAGAAGCGTGCCGGAGTTATGAAAGTAGAAAAATCATGCAAAATTTGGTTTTCACATAACGGTAAATTTAAATACTAAATTTAAAAAAATTGTATAATTTTGATATTAATTTACAAATATAAAAGAAATACCTGTCGAATGACGTTTTCAGATTGAAAAAATCTTAAGCAGAACATAAGATATATGCATTTAAAAATAGGGCTTTTTCAAAGTTTGAGGGGGTGTAGAAGTTTTGTAAACAGACGGACGGACGGACGGACAGAGTGAAACTAATAAGCACATTTTTTCAAAATTTTTTTGGAAATGTGCTAAAAACACCATTCGGCCAAATTTAAAGGTTATATATATTTGTTGTTTTTGGAGATAATCTCATTTGCTCTGCGGCTCGTTCGGAAGCTTCCAAAATCCAAACCCATGGACCACATCCTCTTAAATTTTGGAGACATAAATCAAACTGGAAGAAACATCATTATAAAAAATTTAAAGGTTCTATCTTTATTGGTTTTGGAGATAATCTCGTTTGCTCTGGGGCTCGTTCGGAAGTTTCCAAAAGCCGAACCCATGGACCAAATCTTCTCACATTTCAGAGACTTAAATAAAACATGAAAGAACACCACCCTGCCAAATTTAAAGGTTATATCTTTGTTGGTTTTGGAGATAATCTCATTTGCTCTGGTGCTCGTTCGGAAGCTTCCAAATCCAAACCCATGGACCAAATCCTCTTAAATTTCAGAGGCCTAAATCATACATGAAAGAACACCATTCTGCCAAAAGTAAAGGTTATATCTTTATTGGTTTTGGAGATAATCTCATTTGCTCTGGTGCTCGTTCGGAAGCTTCCAAATCCAAACCCATGGACCAAATCCTCTTAAATTTCAGAGGCCTTAATCATACATGAAAGAACACCATTTTGCCAAAAGTAAAGGTTCTATCTTTATTGGTTTTGGAGATAATCTCGTTTGCTCTGGGGCTCGTTCGGAAGTTTCCAAAAGCCGAACCCATGGACCAAATCTTCTCACATTTCAGAGACTTAAATAAAACATGAAAGAACACCACCCTGCCAAATTTAAAGGTTCTATCTTTGTTGGTTTTGGAGATAATCTCATTTGCTCTGGTGCTCGTTCGGAAGCTTCCAAAACCCAAACCCATGGACCAAATCCTCTTAAATTTCAGAGACATAAATCGAACGGGAAGAAACATCATTGTACAAAATTTGAAGTTTCTATCTTTGTTGCTTTTGGAGATAATCTCGTTTGCGGAGATTATCTCCAAAAGCCCGGAATCATTCGGAAGCTTCCAGAATCCGAACCCATGGACGGATTTTGTCCAGATTCGAACTTAGCCTTTCTTTCGTAATTAGTAACCTACTATATAAATTTCATCAAGATAGCATCATTATTTTTTGAGTTTTTTGACGGACGGACGGACATCATTATTTTTTGACGGACGGACGGACGGATGGACATCGCTAAATCGACTCCTGCGGTGATCCTGATTCAGAATATATATACATGTCTATACCTAACTCGCTTCCTTTTGGTGGTTACAAACACCATACCAAAGTTAATATACCCTATACTTTAGGTGTAGGGTATAACAAGGAAGTTCGTGAATTAAAATTAATTATTGAAAAGTTGCAAAACGAAAATAATAAACTTATAAAACTTTTAAAGGCCAATAATGGCGGTGATGGGCCAAGCTCAAGTGGAAATTGTTTTCTTCCTCAGATGGATGTGGCTGATGATGATTCCAAGATAAATGTTTCACTAAATTCATCTTCCAAAAGTGTCAACGAGCCTGAGGCCAACGCATTAGAGTTAGGAATAGAAGAGTTGGCTAAAAGAACAAAAGAAAAAAAGAAAAAAATTACAACACATATACCGACCTTTGAAAGTACTCCACGTGCTCAGCAAAAGCCAATTGAGAGTGTCCAGAACACAAAAAAACGTATGCCACCAATCAACTTTGGAAAAACGGATATAAAAATGCTGAAAGAATTACTTTCCAAAAGTTTAAAAATTAAAGATTTCCTGATTAAACAATCAGGGGAAAATAATAACATTCTCTATACCTTCAACATTGAAGAATTCAAAAAAGCACGTGAACTTCTTGATAAATCTGGAATTAATTATTACACGTTTACTCCAAAAGAAGACAAGAAAATTACACTTGTACTCAAAGGCTTAAGCAACAGCTACTCATGTGAAGAGGTTTTGGCAATCCTGAAAGAATATGATAACGATGTCATCAAATTTGAGAAAGTAACAAGACTTACCACAAAAATTACATCTGCTAAAGGCATAATCCTACCTCATTTTATTGTGCAGGCATCACCACAGAGCTCAATAAATGATATATCCAGAATAAAATCCATCGACCATCAAATTATTAAATGGGAGCGAATCAACAAACCGAACATGATGCAATGCACACGTTGTCAGCGTTTTGGACACTCTGCATCGAACTGTAAAATGGACCCCAGATGTGTTAAATGTGGTGATAACCATCTACCAGGGCAATGTACCATTAAGCCTGAAGATCCCAGAGAAAAGCTGTTCTGTACTATGTGCAAAAATTACGGCCATCCATCATCATATAGAAACTGTCCAGTTTATCAGGAAAAAATAAAAAAGCAGCACGAAAGCAAGGAAATAGTAAAAAGACGTATAGCAACTAAGCACATGGCAACGAATTTTGTACAGCCCAACATATCATTTTCAAATGTAGTGAGTAGAAATAATAACATTAGTAGTAGTAATAGTAATACCAATAATAACATGAATAACATTAACACTGATATTTTATTAGAAATACGTAATAGTATTATAGATTTAAATAAAAAAATTAATAATATAGAAAAAAATAATAATACTAACACCAATAGAATTAATATATTATTCGATTGTATGAACATTGAATCCAATCAACAATATGTCTAATCCAACAAGCACATATAAAGTCATTTCAATAAATGTCAACTCTCTTATCTCATACAGCAAAAAATACGCACTTATGCACTTTATAGAGAACAACAATCCAGACATTATTTGTATATGTGAAACCATCTGATCATATGTCACTAGACAATTATGATTTTATTAGAAAAGATCGAAAAAATGCTATTGACGGTGGCGGTGTTGCCATAGCAATTAAAAAATATCTTAACTACCAAATTGTAAATAATTACATTTTCGATCAATTTACATGCATCGAAACTTGTATCATATCCCTGCAATTAAAGCAAAACAAAAAATTATATATAATTTCTATTTACGCACCAAATAGAAATTCACCTAATTTTTTGACAGAACTTGAAAAAATTTTTCAAACATTAAATTTATCCAATATTAACAATTTTTTTATATTAACGGGCGATTTTAATGCCAAACATACTTCTTGGTCGAACGTTGTTAACAACACTCGTGGTACCCAATTGTATAATTGGATCCAAAAAAATTACATACTGTATAAAATGAAACTACATTTGTCAGACGCACCCACACTACCACGTGCAAACTCATACATAGATTTAGCCATTACCGATGTGAGAATAGCTGTAAGTTTCTCTCAAACCTATAACAAGCTTACAACTCTGCCATATGATAGTGATCATAATGCTATTTGTATTCCGTTCTGTATTAATAATGAACAAGTTCTAAGTAAAGAGTTACCATGTGAAGAAAAATTCGATTTCAATAATATTAATTGGAATAGATTTCGTAGAAAATTAGATCGAAATTACTTAACTGAATATCTTAACACGGATAATAAAATTTTGGATAATTGCAACATATCGTTGCAAAATATAAATTTTCATCTCCTAAAATTAAATTAAATTATTCAACAAACCATGAATGAAATAATTCCTAAAACAAAATTCACAAATAACTTAAATAAATTTAACTCCCGAAAACTTAAACAACTTTTGAAAAAAAAAAGCTCTTTGTTAAACGATATCCACAAAATTTACAAACAAAGACTCGATTTCTCTACTCAAGATATTCAACTACTTAAAAGTTTACTTAATAATATAAACACACTTATTAAACAACAAATTAAAATAGAAATAAGTAATTACTACAAAAAACGGCTTCAAAATATATCTCCACAAAGTAATATGTTTCCCCAAATCAATAAAATATTTCGAAAAAATAAATATAACCAAATCATGAAGTTGCATATAGATTCAAACAATATTAATCTTTTAAATCAGAATAACATTAACGTTAACAATTTGGAAAAAACTAACACAAACAAATTTATTTTAAAAGATTCAAGTCAAATTTATAATCTTATGGGCTCTTATTTAGAACAAACTCACAAAATAAATATACCAACAAACAGTAGATTCCACACTAAAGTAGAAAATAAAGTTCAACAATTCAAAATTAATTTCGAACAATTAAGATCCAATAGTATAACTTTATCCACATTTTCCAATATAAATAAATCGTCAATGCAATACGGCGAAAATAGCAAATTCACAAACCTTGAAGAAATTAAGGCAAAGCTTAAAGCGTTAAAAAATAAAGTTTCATCAGGAAACGATAATATACCAAATGTGGTACTAAAAAATTTAAGTAATTTTATAATTTCGAAATATGTTATAATTTTTAATAATGCAATTAACAATTCGTATTTTCCAAATATATGGAAAACTGCGAAAACTATATTGCTAAAGAAACCAGGCAAAAATCCAACTGATCCAAATAATTATAGGCCTATAAGTTTAATGCCTAACATAAGCAAGGTTTATGAAACTATTATCAACGATAAAATTACGAAATTCGTCAACGAAAACAATCTAATTCCACAAAATCAATTTGGTTTTAGATATAAGCATAGTACCATACATACAATCAACAAACTTACATCTGATATATGTTGGTTTATTAATAAAAAATTAGCTGTAGGTGCTTGTCTAATTGACTTAGAAAAAGCTTTTAATACTATTTGGCTAGATGGTTTGATTTATAAACTTATAAAATACAAAATTCCTCAATACTTGATTATTATAATTCATGGTATGTTATACGATAATTCCTTCGAAATTGTTAACAAGGCAAAAACGTCATATAAAAAATTTCATATCGAAAACGGGCTGCAACAGGGTATAGTCAACGCTCCAATCCTGTTTTCGATCTATATCTCCGAGTTGTTATTTCTATTGGATAGAATAAAAGGCAATAATTATACACTAGCCTTCGCGGATGATATAATAATTTACTCCGCGAATGACACCGTAAATAGCATTCAATCCAAAATACAAAAAATGTTCAATACCGTCTTGGACTATTGTAAAGTTTGGATATTAAAAATGAACTTCAATAAATGTGAAACCATATTATTTCGTGATACGGTTGACAAAACAAGTTCAGACATTAGAAGGAACTGGAAAAATTTTTTTATAAAATCTCCAAATTCAACTCTTTCTAACAGAAAAGTTGTCAAATATCTCGGAGTTCATTTACATCAAAATCTGAACTATATCGAGCATATAAAACACACAATTCTCAAAGGTAACAAAGCATTTATGGCTGCCAAAAACCTGTTCTACAATAAAAACATTAGCAACCGGGTCAAAATAATATGTTACCAAACATTAATAAGGCCAACACTTACATATGGTGTACCCATATGGTACAACATTAGTGGAAGCCTAATGGAAAAAATACGTAAGTTCGAAAGAAAGTGCATAAGAGTATGTATTAACAAACATCGAAAGCCTGAATCCGACTACAAGCATTACTATTCCAATAAATACTTGTACAAGGAAGCAAAAATCATAAGAATCGATAATTTTATCATAAAATTAGTTCGAGATCATTATGATAGAGCACTAAAAACTCCTGAAAATGGTCTAATATCTCATATATTTTACCACAACGAGGAGTACATTAAAAAGACTTTGCTCACTGGCTTCATAGCCCCTGAGCATTTTATCTTTTTGGATAAAAATGGTTACATTCAAAACCAAAGCCATGTCCCTATATTATTTCACTATAATAGACGGGCCACATGTAAAAAAATTGAATACGACCCAGGCAATATTAATGGAGATAATTTAAAATATGACATGTCCATACCGGACAAAGACAAATGCATTAAAAAACGATATTGGTGGTTGGATGAGATTTTATAGCAAGCAAATGCTTACTAATTTAGGTTCTAAGTAGGTTAAGTAGGCTAAGTAGGTTAAGTTAAGTTAGGGCAATTTTATTTAAAACAACCAGATATAATAATGATTTTTTAAGTTTTTTTGCATTTTGTACTTTAGATAAAATAAATTAAGTAATTTAAAATAGATAGATATAAGACAAATTAAATTTACATAAATTAACAATAAAAAATTACTTTATTTTAAATGTTAATAATAATTGAAATTAAACCGTTTTGTAAACTTTTTTTTAGGTTAAGCTTGTATCAAGATATATTATTCACAATAAAATAAAAGTTTTAAAAAAAAAAAAAAAAAAAAAAATATAAAATAAGTTTTATAGGCGGTCTCGGTGGCCTAGCGGTTAAGGACGTGGCTTAATCACCCGAGGAGTGCGGGTTCAAATCCTGCACAGGCAGCAAGTTTTATTAATTGAAAACAAATCCCCCTTTCTACCAAATATATTGCAAATATATAATATAAACAAAATAAATAATATTAGTTTATAATTTAATAATGGCATTCGACCTATAATGGCCTTAGTAGCCAATGGTTTTGTAATATTGCAATATCGTATGTGGTTTGTAATATTAATATAAATAAATAAATAAATAAGTTATATTATAGGTTAAGTTAAAATAATAATGTACTTATAACAAATAAAAAAATTAAATGTTTGAGAAAAAAAAATTGGAATACGTTATAGAAGCCTTGAGTACAACTTTTGAACCCATAACGTATTAATCGAGATATTGGGGCTTAAGCTTCAGCACAAAGTAAAGAAAAAGTAATTTTTTTAAAAAAACTTTACTTCTGCGTTTCAAATAGGACTTTTCTCGATCGATTAGTATATAAAATGCATAAATGATATTTTGGCGGGTTGTCGCTTAATGTTTCATGAATCTTACAAAAAGCTATTAAGATTGGAAAAAAAAAAAACTAATAAAGCCAAATAATACATGAAAATAAAAATAAAATCAAGATAAATCTCATAAAACAATTAATTTTGTTCAAAGGTTTTTTTCTAATATCTCACCTAGTACGCAGTAACAGTTCTGAACAGTTGGAAAAGATCTGCAGGATCAGTCAATTTGGACTGATTTATTTGGAAAGCTTATATTTTTTTTTGTTATTGTATAATAGTTTTTTGTTATACTGAATATTTTTTGTAATATTATAAAATGTCAAACTTCACAAATTTCCTTAAAAATAAATTCTTTTAAAAATCAAAATGTAATATTATTTTTTTAAATTTCGTATTTACCGTAATGTAAAATCAAAAGTTTTCCCAAAAATGATCCACATGGAAAATTTTATTTTTTCTAAACGTTAAAATTCAAATAAGGAAAAAAAAAACAAAATTTTCCTTATCATTTAGTTCTTATACTGTTTACTTAAAATTTGAGAATTGATTTTCCTTAACAAAAATATTTCAAAAAAAAAAAAAAAATTACAAGATTAGAATTTAAAATACTTACAATTCTAGAATAATTTACATTATTCTTTTACAATATGAATATTTAATTAAAAAAATGGTAAAGTCAATATATTAGAATTTGCATAATATGTTATGTAATTATGTAATATATGTTGTATCAAATAGAAATTTTTATATTTTGTAATATTTTTGCATACAAAATCCTTTTCTATAATTAAACCATAACTAACATATCAATTTTACTAGAAATTATAATAATATGCGATATCTTCTAATTAGTTATTGAAAGATTTTTTCAATTAACTATTTAAAAAAAATAAATTTTAATTATGCACTTCCAACCCTTATTCATTATTCAGAAATAACTTTGAAAACATAAACTTTGACATCAAGGTTAAGATTTAAAAGCAAATAAAACACTTAATCACCTTTTAAAATAAAATAATTTTAATAAAAAATGATGATATTATAAATTATATAATGTTCCTTCATAAATACTCTTAACTAATAGTTCTTATTTCTACTATAAAGAATATAAAACAGAAAATAAATTTATAGATTAAAAGGTATATTAAAAGTGATTCTCTATTTGTAATACATATAAAATTATAGGCATAATAGATATAAATACTTATATTATAGATACACGTTTATAGATCGAATCAGTGAGCAAAAATTGGGTCGATATCATACGAACGTTCGATCATCTGTTGGCATTATAACTCAAAAACTAAAAATTTTTAAAAATGTACCATACATAAAAAATGTCCTTTTAAAGAAAATTCACTTGCACCTCTCTGTGCACCTTCGCACATTTTTGTCTTGAGAAAACCTTATTAACTCTTCATTTTCGCCTATTCGGTTGACTATGTAATCGATCGATCATACTTAAGTAACCAATATTAAATTTTGGATCTGACCATTCTCATCGTAATTATTTATCTGTTGACTGCTTTTAAAAGATTCTATGCCATGTAAAAAACTTGATAAAAAAAAACACTGGATCCATTTCTTCTTTTATTACTGACTTATAAATTAAGAGCCCTCTCAAATTTCTAAGATTTTTATTATATTGATTGTTTTAATTTTTTTTTTTCTATAGAAAACAAAGTACCTATGTGTGTAAATTAATTCAAGTTAAAGGTGTAGGTATTTTCAAAAACTTTTTAAGCCTTTTAAGTAGATTGGTTAGATAATGCATTCATTATTGATGAGGACTTAAAATAGTTGAATAATTTCTTGAAATTAGTATTGTATGATTACTAAGAGTGAACTATAAATAAGGTAAAGTTCAAGATCATAATATTATATTCATAAGAATGCATTTTTTTTTTTTTCTTTTATTATTTTGTAAAAAAGATGAAAATATATTGAAATAATCAATAATAATTAAAAGAAGGACAAGAGTTTTCTTCTTAAATTAGTTTTTTTTTTCAATTTTTCTATAAAATTTTTCTACTCAAGTATAGCTATAGAAAAAGCTATAAAAAAACATTAAGTTTAATTTAAATAGATTATTTAATTACTTCGAAAAAGATTCTTAAGATATTTTTTTTTTTATTGTATAATTAAAAAAAAAAAAAATTATTTTAAATTGATTATTTTGCATATTATGAACTTAATTTGTTTATTTAAGAAATTTTAAAATATATTTTTAAACATAATAAAAAGAAAATTTATTCATGTTGAAAAATTAATTATGAAAATAATAAAAATGCTACTTATTTATGCTAAATAATTCTTTTGTTTTAATCAAAAGTGAAGATCTTTTTTTTTTTAGAAATTTTTGTAAGTTTTTTTTTTTTTTTATACCTCACATGCTGATTGCTGATTGCGTTATTATACTGATAAATATAGCTGATATATTATTAGTTATTTTTGTTTAAATTTAAAAAAAAATAGAACAAGGCAGTATGTAATTAATCAAAATTTTTAAAAGAGCACATTTTCAAGAAGTCATTAAAAATTAACCCTTTAAAATTTTCACTATTTTTGTATCCGAATTTGCAATTTTTCATAGAATTTTATAAGTAAGACAAAATTGTGAAAAATCAAAGTAAATTTTCTTCAATGTTAAGGAAACTCTATATAGTTAAGGAAACCCAGCAAAACATAATATGGAAGCTCTAATTTATATGTTTCACTTACGATAAATTTATATAAGGGTCCAAGGTATACCAATCTTTAAAAATAACTTTTTAAATTTTTGATTCCTAATAGTTCTTAAACAGCAGCAATTACAAAAAATTTTTCAGAAAATAACTTATGTTTATTATCAAAGATCTTGCTCCTCTCAAAATGTTCAAAATTCTATTTTCTAACTGAAAGATTTTCGGAGTTACGGAGGAGTCAAAAAATTGCAAAATTATGGACAAAAAAAAAATATAATGGTTATATTGATTTATAATGAATTATATTACATAACTTCAATTTTTTAATTAGACCTATCGATGATTAAAATATCATTATTCTATTTTAAACAGTGTAGAAGTTTTGTAGAGAGACGGACGACCGGACGGATGGATGCACGGACAGATAGAGCTAAAAATAAAAATTTGTTTTGGAATATATGCTGAAAACTTTTAAAAAATATATCGCAAATACAAATAAGGGTCTAAATAAAACTTACTATCTGCGCAGTTTTCACCCCGCACTATTTTTTTGTTTATACGTCATATGTTTAACAACTCATGAACAGTAGGTTTGTTAAGCGAATTTAGTTTCCTTTCAATTCAAAAGTACCTTTCAGCTCAGTACCTCTATATAGAATTAAAACACTTACTCGAACGATTAATACGAAATATGTCATACGCTTTGGCCACCGAAGCTCCAATATTATTTTTTTACAAAATCTTCACATTTTTTTTTTAATGTGCATAAATATATTTAGGCCGATGATATCAATATACAATTTGATTATGATTTTGTTTGATGTTATCATTCTACAAACAATTTATTACGAAAATCCAGTTTTTTTTTTAATTTGCATATATTTAGGCTCGTACGAATTTCGTTGTGTAATGTAATATTAGAAAGCTATTAGTCAAACTTTTATCGACGAAAATATCAGTTGCGATGTGAATTAAGAAATTTAATCCAGAATAATGACCAAAAAATTGGTCGTTTTCATTACATATTTCTAACTATACTCTTTAATTTAAATGCATAATATTTCTTTTTGAATTAACACCCGAAAATTTTCAAAAATGAAAAATTTTTAATTTATTTTATTTTCAATTTGAGAACTCTTTTTTTTTCTGCCCAAAGTTATTTCATAAAAATTATTCATACAGTGGTTGATGGAGAATTATTATTCCATTTCTTAATGAGGCGAGTTATTTCATGTACCCATTAAATTTGTTTGAACAAAATATTTGTATTTCATAATGTTATACAACACCTACACACGGGTCTTACCGAAATACAATAAATTTTATATGACTAGTCATCTTAAAATAACGAAAAATTGTTCTGTATTAAAATGAATTTGCAAAATTCAAATAATTGTCTTAAATTACTTATAAAAAAAAATATTGTTATATTTTAACAGAACAGAAATACATATTTTTCTGAATTTTTTTAAAATCATAATACCTTATTATATGAAAATATGTTAAAAAATTTCATTTAAATTTTTGTAATTCGAATAAAGAAATTTATATAAAATTTATGCGACCACAAAGATAAAATTTCAATATAATGTTCGTTATAAATATATTTAGAAAATATTATATAGTAGGCATGTATATAAAAATTTCAAATGAAACCGGAAATTCATTACATCATGTTATCAGAAACAAAGTTAGGGAAAATAATCTAAAATATTCTATAAATTCTCTTTCCTTCTTTATTTTTGTTTTTTTTTTTTTATGTTGGAAAGTGTAAAATATAATTTCCTTTGTCATTTTGTAATTTTTTTTTTTTTTTGTTAATAATAAACACATACAGTATACAAATTTATATTTTACATGAAACTGTCTCTATATATTAATATATTTATAAAAAAATTTATGACATATTACATAGTTATTATTTTGTTGATTTCATTTCCTCGTACATATCAAAATTCTTTTTTAAAAAACTTATAAGCAAATTTTTAGAAATTCTTTTGAAATAATTTAAAGTTTAATAAATGATCAATAAATCAATAAATATTTAAAAAAATAAATAATTTACACTTCCACCAATACGATGTTATATTTTATCCATACATACTGTTAAATTTTATGCAAATTATATATTTATAAACTGCATTACATTACAGCATTCTTTAAAGACAAAATAAAATAAAACCGTTGACAGTCGGACAACAATAACCTATGATGTACACATATTTATGTCCAGAATGCTCAGTAATATCATATAAACTAAACTATAAAAACACAGTCGTCTATAACCTAAAATAATATGAGACGAAATTTAATTTTTTAATCATAGTATAGAAAAAAAAAAACATTTTTTGACAGTTCCAAATGTGAACCATCGTCACCAATGTGAACCATCATTCAATCATTCAGGAATCTTAAATTACAAGAACGGCGTATAATGGACAAAAAAATAAAAAGAAACTTTTTTTTCTGCTTTTCTGTTAATCTGGTTCCTTTTAAATAAAGCTTATAATAAATCAAGACAACGGTAGTATGATTTTTGCGCAATTCAACATTTTAATTAAATTTACTATTACGGGGATCCAAATTTTTAGGAAGCCCCTATCAATCTTCTATCTCAAATAGTTAAACATCAAATTTTGAAAGGAATAAAATATTTAAAAATAAAAATAAATTACTTCAGAAGAAAATGTTTGTATTTTTTGTCGTTTGAAAACCTTATACCTCATATTTTAATTTTCTAAAGCTGTAAGCTGTATACAGTTGTACAAATTTTAGTAAAAATTTAATGAAAGTTAGTACGCAAAAACTTGAAACAGATTTTCTTAGCAATGTAATTTACTTGATTACTCCAAATTTTGTAAAATTTTGGTGTCAAAACATAGTCATCAGGTATTATTATCGTTTTGAAAAGGTGTTTCTTTGGTTTTACAAAAACTCTAGATTTTTTAGACCTTGCTAAAATCTAATTAAATGAAGAAAAACAATGACCGAAAAGTTATGAACAAAAACTATTGGTCAACTGCAAATTTAAAATTGCATGTGTTAGCCGCAGCATCCTACATTGTACATATAATATCATGTTCATTATAGAAGATGCTTTAACATATTAAAGATCTTTGTTTTATTTTTCACTTTGTATAATATCTTAATTCATTTTATGATTAATAAATGTAAAAATATAAGACTAACAACAAAATTATTCTATAATTATGTATAGTATTTACTTTTTTTCACGAGGATAGGTGGAAATTCTCGAAAGATGCTAAAGAAGATACGAGCAAATGTTTTTTTATAAACGTATGAAATTAAAATTTACTAAAAACTACCTCCCTTTTTGACCAAATCAATAGATTAAAGAGTCTTTACTATTGTACTGATTGACCAACAAAAAAATTCTGCTATGTGGTAAAAATAGATTTATTTGGCTAAGTGTAAAGACTCAATATACTTAAAATGTCTAAATCAACAAAATTATTTAAATCTATAGTGTTATAAGTGGCTTAAAAAACGTGATAGTAAAATTTTATAATAAATAGTTCTAATGAGAATATACAAAAAATGGTTTACATTAAACATTTTCATTTCTTAATTATACCCGTACGATAGGATCGGGTATAATAAAATTACTCCTCCGTTTGTAACACCTCGAAATAAGCGAGCTAGATAAACCTTCAAAGGTATGGATCGGATCAGAAAAAAAATTCTAAGACTTTTGAGCCATGTCCGTCCGTCCGTCCGTCAGCACGCTAACTGAAAAACTAAGAAAGCTAGAATCTTGAAATTTACACAAAATATTCTGGGAGTAATTTGTAGGTTCCCAATTTTTTTTGGTTGAATTTGGACCAAAACTTAGGGTAGCTCTCGAACACCTAACTTTTAGATCCCCACATTTTTTTTGAAATAGAGCTATGAAATTTTAACTGCAGATAGATCTCACAAAAATATTAATTTTAGTTTTAATAACTTTTTTTTGTAGCCCCACCCGTTACGGAGTTACAGCTCCCTAAAGGTTCAAAAAAGCTCTATATTTAAATTGTTATAACACAAGTTGTATAAGGTAAATCTTCATTTTGAAAACGCGAAACGATTACTACTTTTATTAGCTTTAAAAGTGTATATACAATAAATATATATTTGTGGCATACGGTGTCTTAATTTACCGTTATGCAAAACTCAAATTTTGCAAAATCCTTTAACTCTTCTATCTTCTAAACGGTTTAAGTTGGAAATTTTGACAAAAGTTAGATCTTTGAAAATAAATATGAGTCATTTCAGAAATTTTTTTTGTATCACCCCCCGTTTAGGAGCTGTAAGGGGTCAAAAACTGAAAATTTCCTATTTTTAAACACCTGTAACTTGAACACCTGTTAAAATTTTTTTGAAGTAATACACAAAAATTAAAGCTTCAACATTATACTCTTATTTCTGTTAACAACTTTTTTTAATAATATAGGGTTACTTTATAATTGACGAAAGCGTTACTTGATTTTTTCAAATTTTCTAACAAATTTCTTTAACGAATTTTTTCCATTTTGTTTTACTCGATAATTTGAAATTGTTGAGGATATAATGCGTAGTACATAAAAATGTAAATAAATAAACAACATAACGGTTCCTTGAAGAATTTTTATTTATATAATATTGATATACGTATTTATATAATATCATGTTTATTTACATATCGTATATGCTACTAGTGAGTGAATGATAAGAGTATATATGTATATTATATAGTGCCGTATTTACATACATATATGTATTTTGTTGTACTTATAAGAAATTATTCTGTCAATGGAATATTTGAATATAATATAATATAATATTTAAAATTATATTTACTGTTTTGTACTTAGTAAATTTAATATACATTTACCGCTTAGTATTAAATGGTACTATAGAATATTTGAACAAGTTTTGGATTGATAATCGTTATGTGGAAGGTTAGAATCTGCTTTTGAAGAATGTACATATAAACATATAGTTTGAATATATGTACAACCCATAGTACTAGAAATTATTAAATTCACCCAAATTATTTTAAAATACTAAAATATTAAAAAAATAATATTGTAAGCAGAGTGACAGGCTGTGAACATACTAACGGTTCGTACGGGTATCTAAGAGTTGACAAAGTCAACTGTATTCTTCCTCATTTTAATTTTAATTTCATTCATGTTATACCATTTTTTCCAAAAAATATAAAATTTTATGATTGCAACAGGTAATTTATACCAAACTTTATTACTATATTTAATAGGTGTTTCATAACAAACTAAAATGTCCAAAAAATATACATAAAATCAAAAAAAAAATTTTTACATTCATATTTTGGGTATAGATACCAACCAATTACCAACTATAGAAGAATATTTTAATACATGTTTTGTATTTATAATTTTGTTACCTTTGATATGTTGTATAACTTTGTATTTATTAACAAATTTACATTTTACATATGTTATTTTAATAAACAAAAATAAAAAACAAAAAAAAAAATGAGAGGAAAATTATGAAAATTTTCCATCTGAAAAATATTTCAAATTATTTTGAAATTCAATCTTTCAAAAAAAAAATAAAAATATTCCATTTGTTTCAGCAAATCTGACCTGATTTAGAATGTATTCTATCATTTTTGTTTTTTTTTTTCTATGTGCCCATGAATACACTGAAGTATATATAAAATTTATATATGTATACACATTGTATATAATGCATATTTTTATTTATATTTTGTAGATGAATTTATTTTCCACCATGGATGTAAATTAATATCTTTTGGGATGATGAAAATTTAAGCTTTCTTTTCATTTTTTTCATTTCTTTCAAACAAAAAAAAATTTAACAGGAATAAAATAACATTGAAATATTACGTCAACTTTAATAAAGAAGAGAATTTTTGTTATAATAATTGTGATAGTATTTAGCTAATCTAACAACTTTAGGATATGTACTTTAAATGTATTATATTATTATAATATTGTTGCCAATATTTCCGCTTAATATTCATTTTTTTTTGCATTTTTTTCTTTGAAATTGTAACAAAACATTTTTAAATCAAAATTCCTACCACGAGTCGTTCGTTTATCCAAGCTATTGTTATCAAGCAAGCCAATATCAATAAATCGGACGATAGTCCTTTGGTCAAAAGCCCTCTCACCGGACAAATCTTTCCACAAGTCCTACCTTATTAAGGTTATTTTCCTTTGAGATACTAGCGTTAGACATAAGCAAAGTATGTATAATACCGTCTCTGCTTTCTGCCCACAATCTTTACACATTCCTGTAGCAGATCTGCCTTTCTTTCAGAGTGTGCCTTTGGCTTTTGACAGCCTATGCTGATTCCAACTCTGTCCCTCAGTTTCCCTTACTCAGCTCCATCACTCTGTATTTATAATTATTATAATTTATAAATTTTATATTCAAAAGCCCTATTTTTTGCCTTTGTGGATTGTGAACTCTTTAAAATATTATTAAATTCTATAATTTGTAATATACAATCACAGTAAGTTAAAATTATCATTGAAAAATAAAATATACAAGAATTTTATTATTCTACTTGAAAGTTTTGAGAGTCAAAATTAATTTCTATGGTCAAAAAGATAAAAATCATTTTCTATGCAAGACTTTTTCAAATTAATTAAAATTTCAGTTGACTCAGAAATTATAACATAGTTCCATTCGATTTTTTCTTTCAAAAGAATTATTATCAAGAAACTGAATATGTCCTGAATTGTTGAATTAAAAAGAAATTTTATCAGAGTACCTATGCATATTTTATTGACTCATATTTCAAAATGAAATTTTTTTTTTTTTAGTAAATTCCCCGCCCCATAAATGTGACAAGGAAATTACACAGCCTTTCTTTTTTAGGCATGGCTGTAAACGTCGTAAGGGGAAATTATTCTTACAACGTGTGTATGGGATTCGAATCCAAACTCTTTCAGTGTTTAGAGCGTATTTTATACGCTCTTACCCACTAGACCACAGAGGCACCTAAATGAAAATTTTAATTAAAAAATATTTTATAAATCAATAGAATAAAGAAATTTTTTTTTATTATAATAATTTACTAGCACACATTTCAAATGAAATATAACTACTTACTATTTTTTATTAATTAAAACAAGGTAGAATGTAAACCAACAGTTTTTAAAAGCGCACATTTCCAAAACTCAATAAAAACTGTTTAGATGTGTGACTTGCACAAAAATTTGAAAATTTCATATAAGAAAAAATGTGAAAATAGGACATTTTTGAAATTTTAAGGGGCCGTAACTCCGGAATCCTATATAACTAAGGAAAGCCGTTAACACACATAAAAACATATTATTGAACCTTTAATTTTCATGTCTTCTCGAAGAAAAATGTTTGCAGGTGCCTAAGTTACAAGTGTCTGAATATAGCAAATTTTCATTTTTGAGGCGTAATAACTCTTAAAGAGGGAGCGTCACCAAAAAATTTTTTGAGGAAACTTATACTGATTCTAAAAGTTCTTTCTTGTCTCAATTTCAGGTTCCTATCTAAAGGCGTGCCGGAGTTATGAAAAAAGAAATTTCATGCAAAATGTGGTTTTCAGATAACGGTAAATATAAATAGTAAATTACAAAATATTACATAATTTTGATACTGTTTTATATAGATAATAAAATTTTCGATCTTCTGGCGGTTTTAGATTGCAAAACTATTACGCAGAGCCTGAGATATATACATCAGAAAATGGGGCTTTTTCGAAATTTTGAAGAGCTGCAACTTTGGAACCCTCTACAACTAAAATAAACCTTTAACACACGTAAAAATATATTACTGTAGCTTTAATTTTTATATCTTTAAAAGTAAAATGTGTACAGGTTCCTAAGTTACAGGTGTTTAAAAATAGCAAATTTTCAATTTTTAAGCCCTAATATCTCATAAACCCGGGATGGTCCAAAAAAATTTTCTGAGCAAACTTATACTAATTCTAAAAGTTCTTTCTTGCCTCAAAATTTCAAGGCTCTATCTAGAAGCGTTCCGGAGTTATGAAAGTAGAAAAGTCATGCAAAATTTGGTTTTCACATAACGGTAAATTTAAATACTAAATTTAAAAAAATTGTATAATTTTGATATTAATTTACAAAGTCAAAAAAAATACCTGTCGAATGGCGTTTTCAGATTGAAAAAATCTTAAGCAGAACATAAGATATATGCATTTAAAAATAGGGCTTTTTCAAAGTTTGAGGGGCTGTAGCTCTGTAATGGGTGGGGCTACATAAAAAATTTGTTCCACAAAATTATTTTTTTTATGAGACCTACCCATGGTTAATTTTTTTTCTCTATCTTTAACGGTGTAGAAGTTTTGTAAACAGGCGGACAGACGGACGGACAGAGTGAAACTAATAAGCACATTTTTCCAAAAATTTTTCGGAAATGTGCTAAAAAGGAAAATAAATCTAAAAATATAAGTACAAAAACATTAATTTAGTTTTATATACATTTTTCACTTCTATACTGTAATTATTATAGTTTAAAGTATTTTTCATTCACAGAAATAATAAATAATTACGCAATCAATACATAAACAGAAAAAAAGAGTGTAATATAAAGAGAGAGTCAAATAAGCGAACTATATTTCGAAAAGTTTACAACAAAAGATAGAAAATTTAGCAACCAAAATAACAGTTATATATGCAGTACAATAATAGCAATACTCTATCTAACTGTATGATATTTTGAAAAAGTTCAGAATGTCATCTCGAAAATCTCTCCTTAACCCTTTCAATCCTTTCAGTAAATTACCAAAAATTTGTATATAATTGTATACATTCAACCACATCAACAATTCAATTTTATATTGCTAAATTATGTGCCGTTATTCAACACAAACTGAAATAGTTAAAGAAGAAATAAAACCACATAAAACAAGGTCAAAAGAATTGTGAAAATATTGCCCAAAATAGCCAACATATAATACAATAATTATTGTTGTGTCTTTTCGATTGTTTGATATTAATTTCTAACAAGGTATGTAAACCAACGGTTTTTAAAAGCGCACATTTCCAAAGCTCAATACAAACTGTTTAGAATTGTGACTTGCACAAAAATTTGAAAATTTCATGTACTAAAAAAAAACGTGAAAATAGGACATTTTTGAAATTTTGAGGGGCTGTAAGTCCGGAACCCTTTATAACTAAGAAAAACCGTTAACACGCGTAAAAATATATTATCGAACCTTTAATTTTCATGTCTTACCGAAGAAAAATGTTTACAGGTGCCTAAGTTACAGGTGTCTAAAAATAGCAAATTTTCAATTTTTTGAGGCGTAATAACTCTTAAAGACGGGGTGCTACCACAAAATTTTTTGAGGAAACTTATAGTAATTCTAAGAGTTGTTTCTTGTCTCAAAATTTCAGGTTCCCATCTAAAGGCGTGCCGGAGCTATGAAAAAAGAAATGTCATGCAAAATGTGGTTTTCACATAACGGTAAATTTAAATCGTAAATTACAAAATATTACATAACTTTGATATCGTTTTATATAGATAATAAAATTTTCGATCTTCTGGCGGTTTTAGATTGCAAAACTATTACGTAGAGCCTGAGATATATACATCTTAAAATGGGGCTTTTTCGCAATTTGAAGAGCTGCTGCAACTTTGGAACCCTTTACAACTAAAATAAACCTTTAAATACCTGTCGAATGACGTTTTCAGATTGAACAAATCTTAAGTAGAACATAAGATATATGCATTTAAAAATAGGGCTTTTTCAAAGTTTGAGGGGCTGTAGCTCCGTAATGAATGGGGCTATATGAAAAAGTTGTTCCACAAAATTATTTTTTTTATGAGATCTACCCCTGGTTAAAATTTTTTTTCTCTATCTTTAACGGTGTAGAAGTTTTGTAAACAGACGGACGGACGGACGAACGGACAGAGTGGAACTAATAAGCACATTTTTTCAAAAATTTATTTGAAAATGTGATAAAAACAAATCCTACATTTAATTTGTGTTTTATCTTTAAAGTATCATTCAGTTACGCAGAGTATACCTAATATAAATCTAAATCTTTTTTTTTAACCACAACAAATAAATTATATCTATGCAACTTTTTTTTTTTTTTTTTCCATATTATAAACGAAAATTAAACTTACACATAACACGAGTAATGATAAAATAAAAAAAATAAAAACTCACCTGAACATTAATTCATAAAACTATACTTCTACTATAAAATCACTACCATTAAAAACACATATGTATGTGGGTTCATGCGAAGTATAAAAATAAATTTTAGGTAGTGTGCGGTGTTGAAAGAATAATAAAGTAACCATACGGAAAAAATTGTCAAGGACCATTAATAATTCAGAGACAGTGATGTTTTTTAACGCAAACATAAAACAAAAAAAAAATAAAAAGAGGAAAACAAAACTTAAGTAGATTTTGTAGGTAGGCCTCATTTTTTATATGGTTCTGTTATTTATTTTTATTTTTGTTTGTTTTTTTTTTTTTTTAGTATATGTAAGTTATTGTAAATACAAAAATATGTATGAATGTATGAACGTTTATTCATAGTTGTATCCTAATGATTTTTTCAACAAATTTTTTTTACACAAATTTAAAATTCATGAAAATTTAACAGTCAAAACAAAGGTTACATATCATTTTAGTTTGTTTTGTTAGGTCTTATTAAAATTTTTTGAAAATTTTTTTCATTTTATAAAAATGTTTATTTTAATATTGTATTAAAAATTTTACTAAATTAATTTTTTTTTTTTAAATCGAAAAGAGTCTAAACGGGGTCATTACAAAATAAAATCAGATTATTTTTATAAATAATTGAAATATTTCAGTAATCATTGGTTAAAAACCAAGTCACTTTCTTGATATCATACACTCTCTAGATGTACAATATTATTTTTACCTCTCTTCCTCTTTCAATTGCTATTCCGAGCGTAATAACCCTGGCTGTCTCACTCTTTTCCGGCTCTGTTCACTCTTCCTTCTACTACCGTTTCTCCATTTCAGGATCGGTTTTGGCAAAATGTGACCAAAATATCTGAGAACGGATCGATTTGTTTTCTTTAAAAGTTTGCATTTTACGTTAAGTTCTTGTAAAATGAAAATATTTGTGCGGTGTTGATGCCCATGATACTGTCAGCACTCTTCGCTACACTTTTAGCTCCAAACTTTCCATTCTCTGTCGATCTGTTTTATAGTCCAAGTTTCAATATTATATGGCGCAGCTATTGGAAATATAAGAGCATTGACAAGACTCAATTTTGTTTATTTTTAATAACTTTAGTCATTATTGTCTGTGTATCCAGAAATATATGATACCATAATTCATAAAAAATATGTAATAAACACTAACCTTAGTAAACTAACTAAATTCTTATTGTAGATAATATATTGTTTAACTTTGAAAATTCAACTTAAAAATAAATTTTAGAAGCTGCAACTGGGTATTTTATACTTTAAGATCAAAGATTATTATAATGATGAATTGTGTAGGTTTTCCAAACCGCAGAGATATAATATTTATTCTAATCATATAATTTAATTACAATTGCAAGCATTAGATTAGATTAGATTTATTTAGGAGGTACAAATGACACTACGACCTTTTAATGTAGATCTATTGCGCTTTTCTTGTTATTACGTGTTGTGTATTTTGCCTCCACTTATAATACTTCTGTCACCCCTTTTGCCTCTAAGAAAGTAAAGATTTGTATAGGTTTTATTGGGTTTAGGGTTTATAGGGTTTATTGGCAGTTGATATTCGGGAAAGTAATATATTCCTAGGTGTACATATCTTGCTCCGAGTAAACCTCCGCATTTTTTTAATATGTGACATGGAATTTCATCTTCTTCTTAACAGAGTTTATATATACCTTATTTTTTAACCATATCTTGGTTAATTTTAGTTTAACAGGTAGTTCAGGCTCTATTTTGCCTTTACTTATAGAAATTTGAGTTAAATTTGCACTGGCAAATACCAAAATTTTTTTTTAATAAAAACTATAAAATTGTACATTCAATTTCAGTCTAAAATCATTTTTTTTCTAAACTTTAAGGTACTCAGGGGAGAAAAGATTTCCAAAACCGTTGTAATTCACTCAATAATACAAAAGTAATCATTTGCAAGTAATCATTGCAAGTTGCAACTTCAAAAATAATTAATATCAATTTAAAAAAACGAATAACTATTTTAAATCAATTCGTTTTCGGTTCGCCATGAGAATTAAAATGTTTTTTTTATTTTTATACGAATATTTATAATAATTACAATAAACAAAAATTATTTTTATTTGCTTTAAAAATAAAAAAAATAATAACAATAATAATAAAAGTATAATAGTAAAAAGAGGATTCTTTTTTGTTTTCCTATTGTTTTAGGCAATGATGAATAAAATTCATCTCACGTCAGTAATGTAACAAAATGAAATATGAAAAATATACATTTCTAATAATAAATAAAATGGGGTAGTGAAATAACCCCATAAGCCAAAAAAAAAAATATTAAATAACATATTTAAAATTGATTGGAGAAATATTCGCCCATATGTAAAAAGTACAAAGAAATAATCCTTAAAAATTTTCATATGAACATTTTCGTCCTTCAAAACTATATTATTTATTTATTGTGGGAGCGTAACGAAATTCAGTCTCCCGAATATAAAATTTTACTAAAAAGGAAATAAATACTTGGTACATCTTCCATAATTGATTGTAAACAAATGAAAAAAAAAACCGGATTTTTAAAGAAAAACTGGATTTTTAAAAGCTAGTTTTTATAAAACTGGATTTTAAAAACCGGATTTTGATAAAACTGGATTTCGGTAAATTGGTTTTCGTAGTAGACCCCGGGAGTGTTTATCTCATTTTATGAAAAATATAAACAATTCAAAATAAGAAGAATTTTCTGAGATTTTATTTCATTTTGAATGTTTGGGGTTAATTTACTATACAGGAATAATTTAAATTTAATTTACATTTTGAATTTCAGCCCATTATGAAATAATGACCCATTCTGTTTGTATTATTGCATGGTTTTTTTTTTTTGGGATTATTCCCTATGTGCGATTATTTCGCAGTACCATTTAGAAATGTTGTTTTTTTTCATTTTATTTTTATATTGTTATTGTTAGTTTTTCTCTCATAAATAGATAAAACTTTTGCCATTTCTCTAATATGTAGGTGTACAAAAAGAAAAAAAATATATTTTTTTTTTCTCATTTCCTGTTTTATATTTGGTGCAAAATTAATATTTATCTTTATGTGGATGGGTAAAAGAATTTTTAAAAATAAAAAAAAAATAATTAAATCATAACAAAAACTATTTTTTGATTTCCTATATGATCTCCCTATACAGAAAACAGAAAATATTTAATGTACGAGTATAAGACATAATACAGTTGGGGTAAAATTTTTAAATTAGCATTCATATATTATATTTTTTTAAATTTAATAAACGGCCAACCACCAAATTCGATTTCAGGTTAGTCTTTTAAAAACTTGAAACAAGAAATAAGTTTCTAGTTTAAAAATGATGACAAAATGTTTCATTCGAATCCCCAACAAAAAAAAAGAAGAAATCTTGTTAATTAACTCTAATAACTATTTGAAAATATCTTTTTAATAATAAAACCATATTATACAGATGACATATAAAATTTTTCAATAGTTATTTATTTAATTAAGTGAATTTTAAATTTCTGAGTCCTTTAATAGGTCCTGGGTCCTAGGATTTTCGAGAAGTTTCAAATAAAGTGGTAAAGTTTTATGAAACTAAAATTAATTAGAATTAATTCAATACAAATGATATGCTTTTACAATCATCCTTGAAAATCCATCAATAAAAGGATCATGCCAATAATAGTTAAATTTCGTCTGAATATCGGTATTCAATCAGCAGAAATATGAGAAAGCCGAAATAATTCTATCGCATTATATATACTAACATAACTCAAAAATTAACAAACAAAATATTTTATGTACATATTTTTTCAATCATTAGATTTATTTTGTTATGGACACCTAAAAACGCGCTTAATTATAGGATGATATTCTTTTGATTCTTAATCTTGTTGTACTTTGAAATAAAATATATATTTTGGAATCGGTAATCTTAAGTAGGTACTATATCATTAATTTTTAGATGATTACATTTTTATCATCACAAATACAAGATATATTAAATTGTTTATCACAAATTTTCCTGATTCTTGTTCCATCTTCGGTTTAAGTATAACAAAAAAAAAATTAAAAATTAACCTATTAGAACTAAAATTTTTTATTATTATTAGGGACTAGATATCTAACACTATTTTTATATAGTTATAAATTTATCACTGGGAATTATTTTACTACTGGGAGATAAAAAAAAAAAAATGAATGGTTTCCAGTTGACATTTATTATATGGATATTTTTATGGAATATCCATCATAATACAATAAAAGGCACTATCACTAAATTTTCGAACTACCTTAGACCAGGGGATTAATTTTTTGAATTATGTTATTTTATTTATTCTATTCTTTACGAGAGTATTTATTATATCCTGCCTTTTTTTTTTAGTTTTTCTTTCATATTTAAATTCTTTGTATGATATGTTTTTATTTTTGTTTTGTTTTTTTTTTTTTTTGTACTTTCAATAGTATGTGGGTTAATTTGTATTGTTGTTAAAAAAAAAATTTTTTTTTTCTTATCATTGTGAATGAGTCCTGTTAAAAATCTAAAAACTTTAGAAACGCACAACACAAAAAATAATGTTTTTTCTTACGAATTGTGATTCGCAATGAATTTTTTTTATTTTTTTTTCGTTTTGTGTCTTTTGATTTTTTATTTTTTTTTTTTTTTTTGTTCAGATCTTTTAAAGGTACCATTTTATGTCTATATTAAAAAGAAAAAGAACAAAGTAAAAAGTGAAAAGAAAGATAGAAATAAAAAAAATGGAAAATGGGATAATAAGTATGAATTGCCTTTTGTTGTGCAAAACAAAAAAAAAAGTAAAAAAAAACAATTTGGTAAATTAATTCACTATTGTAATTGACACATTTTTATTTCTGTCCATCCCACACAATAATTGTGAGTTATATTAAAATATATGACAAAAATATGACAACACTTTAACATGATTCATTGTAGCATGATAAATTCAAAACTTAAAATTGAACATAGTATTGTAACTCTAAATCATACTTTATATGCAGTAATCTTTTGTTCTCAATTAGACTGGCAGGGGCCTCTGTGGCCTAGTGGGTAAGAGCGTATAAAATACACTGTAAACATCGAGGGAGTGTGGGCTCAAACCTCACACACGTCGTAAGAGTAATCCCCCCCTTATAACATTTACAGCCGAGCCTGAAAAGGAAAGGCTGTGTAATTTCCTTGTTACATTTATGTGGCAGGGAAATGCACTAAAAAAAAATTAGACTGGCAATATGAACTTCATTGAGAATATTTAAGTTTCATTTGTAATCTAATCAGACAGATTTTAAAAGTTTTACGAAAATTTGTTTTGAAAAAAAAAAAAAACTATTTAAATGTAATATAAACAGAGGTGGGCAAACTCCTACCACAAAAGGAACTGGTTCCTTCAAATAAATATTTAATAGGAAAAGAACATTTAACAGGGTAAAAGAAAATATTATTAAAGAAACTATACATCACCACCTGTCAAAGTATTAAGAATTGTCATAATGATAATGCAAGTCAAAATTTACTGTCAAAATTCTCCGTTTTTTTTTTTAAACTGTAGAATAAATAAATTTTGAAATAAAAAAAAAATGGCTATGGAGAAATCATTTTAAGCTTCAATAAACCTGAATATAAGATATTAATTCGATATTCTTTTAATTATTTCAAAAATTGCCAGACATTTTGCATCAGATCGTTTTGATTTTATAAAATTAAATATAGAGTACAAAGATAATTCAAAAAATTTAGTTAATTTTGACTAGTTTTATTTTCATTAAACCTAATACTTTTGGGCATTATAAATTTTCTACGTACACATTAAAAGCTTCTGTTTTATTTCCTCGTTTTTTTTTTTTTTTTGTTTTGTTTTTCCTTTTCTTCGTTAAATACATTTCATTTTTACTTTGTGCTGGTTATGATATTGTTATATTAGGCTTTTAAGTTAATTCTTAGTTATAATTTAACGAAAAGAAAATCACAACGTCACTTGTATTCACAAAGGAATTTAACAAACAAAAAAGTACAATGTAGATACATGTTGCTCGTGTAAGGTTTTGTTGTTTTTTTTTTTATTTTTTCTTTTCTTGTTATATTTAGTTCTTATTCATTTTTTTACCGCAGCATTTTTCGTGTGAACATATGTGGGTTAATTTTTTATTATCATTAAACAAGAGAATGTATATTAGAATGAAAAATATAAAAAGTTTTGTATTGTTGTTTCAAAATAACTTTGATGCACAATGTGTACTTTATTTCATAATACCATATTAAGTATTTAGTCTGACTTAAATTTATGTTTCAATGGATGTAAAAAAAAAAAGATGTTATCAGGTGAGTTTAAAGTAAAATCGAATCATAAACTCATCATAATATTTTATAAAACTAATTGTATAAGTTTTAAAAATTAATTTAACAAGATAGAATGTAAATCAACGATTTTTAACAGCGCACATTTCCAAAAGACAATACAAAATGTTTAGAATTATGACTTGTACCAAAATTTAAAAATTTCATATAAGAAAAAATAGGGGGTGGTCTAAAAAAATGTTCTGTGGAAACTTATACTAATTCTTAAACTTCTTTCTTACCTTAAAATTCCAAGGCCCTATTTAAAAGCGTGCCGGAGTTATGAAGATAGAAAAATCATGCAAACTTTGGTTTTCACAGAAGGGTAAATTTAAAGTAGGTACTTGTATTATTTTGATATTGATTTAGAAACGTAAAAAAAATTCCAGTCGAAAGGTGTTTTTCGATTGAAAAAATGTTAAGTATAACATGAGATATATGCATTTAAAAATAGGGCGTTTTCAAAGTTTGAGGGGCTGCAGCTCCGTAATGGAGGGGGCTGCATAAAAAAGTTGTTCTACAACATTAATGTTTTTGTGAGACCTACCCATGGTTAAAAATTTTTTTCTCTATATTTAACGGTGTAGAAGTTTTGTAAACAGACGGACAGACGGACGGACAGAGTGAAACTAATAGAAACATTTTTTCAAAATTTTTTTGGAAATGTGCTAAAAAGTATTAGCTGTGTTATTACTTATTAGATTTAAGTAAATAAAAAAAATATCTTGCAATAAAATGAAATTAGGTAGAAACGAAGAAGAATATTAATTGTAGAATTATACTAGATACTTCTTTTCCTGCCTATATCTAAAATACTGAACGTTGCCGATCATATTATCATATTTCCTATTATATTTTTAAAGCCGCATTAAATCTTCAATATTTCTTATACCAAATTCATGCAGATACATCTTCTTGGTATCTCGGATACTGAAAAATTTACTGGAGCAATTAATACTTTTGATCTCTCATAACGTGGCCGAAATAAATTGTTTTGCGGCGCTTAATAAGAATTATAATAATTCTTAATTGCTTGCATGAATTCTTCAAAGAATTTCTACACTAAAAATGTGTTGCGCTCATGAAATTTTTAACATTTTTCGCTAAATTCAGCCTTGTAAGGTCTACAATGCTTCTCAAATTTATTAACCAGTCAAATTTCTATTAGTCAAGTTTTTATTAAAAGATTTATTAATAATTTAGTTTCAGTTTAAATATATTTATTTTATAAAACAAAATGTGGCAAGTAAATCAACAACAATTCTTTTTCTTCTTTCCACTCCTACAAGGAGCATATCTCGGAATATCTACTAAATCACTTACTACTCATATTAGACTAATAAACTTCACTGAAATCATTGTTTCACTAAGCTGTTAATTTCTCGGCTGTTTATCAAAAACAAAACAATGAAATTTCTAAATTTGAAATTTAAGATGTTTTCTATTTATTAACTCCGAAGTTCATTTTGTTTTTGTTCCCTCTTAACAAACTTGTATAATTTGGACTAATATTATGTAATAAAATAAATATTCCACAGACTTTGTTTTATTTTAATTGCTGCAGGTCATATTTTCGTTTTATTACCTATTTAAAATTTTCCTATACATTTAACACGGTGTCTCTTAAACGCTAATATTTTTGCATAGCTCATGGCTGAGGATGGTACCTAAAAATATTCTTTGATATTTGACTTTTAATTAATTAAATTAAGATGTCGTAACAAAAAAATTTTTAAATCTAAGAAATTGGCGTTTGTTTATTATTGAAAAAAAAAAATTACGAAAATAATGCTTTCGACAATATTAAATCAAAATCAATCAAATAAAATGAAATGCAAGTAATAAAATCGTAAATAGAGCTTTCTCTGAATTGCGACCTTTACAGAAAATAAACCAAACATTATTGCTTTTATTCATTTCAAAACTACAATTTCTTATATTTTTCCAAATAAAAAAAAAAAAATACAGAATTTGAAGAAATGTTTGATAAAAACATGTTAGCTTTAGAAACAAATGAATAAAACTTAATATAAACAAGGCTAAATATAAAACTAATGATTTTGAAAAGCGCATTTTTCCAAAAGATACTAAGCACAGTTTAGAATGCTGTAATTTGCATCAAAATTTGTATAGTCTTTTTTCTTATAGTCTTATACATAATAATAAATTATAAAAAAGGAGCCTCGGTAGCCTATTGGGCAAGAGCGTATAAAATACGCTGTAAACACCGAGGAAATGTAGGTTCAGATCCCACACACGTTGTAAGAGTTTTCCCCCTTACGACAGTTACAGCCACGCCTGAACAGGAAAGGCTGTGTAAATTCCTGTCCACATTTATATAGCAGAGAAATGCATTAAAAAAAAATTATAAAAAATTAAGAGACACTTTAAGGAAAGCCTTAAAAGAAAATTTTAAGGAAACTCTTTAGAATTAAAAAAACTGTTAACACATGTTAATACAATGTTGAAGCTTTAATTTTTGAAACAAATGGATTTCAATTAGAACAAAATTTGTACAACAGGTACCTAAATTACAGATGCCTGAAAACAGCAAATTTTCAATTTTTAACCCAAATAAGCTCATAAACGCAGGAAGAGGTACAAAAAAAGTTCTGAGATAACTTATGCTAATTTTAAAATGCCTTTTTTTCCTTAAAATTTTATTTTAGCTAAAAGCATGTAGCTATTTTGTTGCAAAATCTTTAAAAATTTTGGTTTTCACATAACGGTGAAATTAAATAATAAATGGCAAAACTTTGTATAATTTTGATATTACATTATAAATGTAAGAATATCCTGTCGTTTGGTATTTTTACATTGAAGAAACAACAAGCAAAACCTGAGATATACACATTTCAGAATAGCCCTTTCTCAAACTTTAAGAAGCTAGAGTTGTGGTACATAAAATAATTCTTCTTCTACAATATTCATTTTTTTTCCCCTTTTTATTATTAAAATTTTATTGTTTAAACTTAAACGGTGGTAGAAGTTTTGCAAACAGTTTGATGGACAGATTAAAACTAATAAAGAAATTTTTTAAATGTGAAAAAAGTGCTAAAAATCTGTACATTATATTTCAAAATAATTTAACAAATAGTTTTTTTTTTTTTTTTTTAAATATAAAATGAATTTTTTGAAATAAAATGTAAAAGGATTATAAAGGATAATAAATTACAATGAATAGATATTTAATGATGTAATACAACATATTTATTTGCAATATTTAAAATGAAGATTGCGAACAACTTAACTAAAGGTATCATATATATAATATAATAATATCACAAATCCTTGAATTACTAAATAGAATAACTGAAATACTGAATTTCTTGTAATATTTTGAATAAAAATTGTAAAGAACCATAAAAATATGTATTCAAATTACGTGTTCTGAATAAAATTTAAGGAATTTTTAATTATTTTTCTTGTGTTTTCATTTTTTACTCTTTAATAAAAATGAATTAATTTAAAATGAAGAGTTTTTTTTTTTTTGTTTTTTTATACATTTAAGCAAATTTAAACTTAACATGTCCATTCAATTAGGATTTAAATCAACTAACAAATATAAACTTTGGAATTAGGTTTTAAAATCATAGTTTTTATTCAATTTTATTATTTAAAACAATTTTATAAAAATTAATTTATATATTTACAATATGATAAACCTATATTTCCATCTTATAAAATATCTTGAATAGTTGCACAATCGTTATCAGAAGATCAGAGATGTTCTTCAGCCTGAGCAATTAAACTATTTGTGTGATTGATAAGTCAAATCAGTATGAGGTAATTTGGTTTTGGTTATTATCTCATAAATCAAGAGAATTTAAAACTTTATCTTTTGAAGATGACCATCTTCTTAAAATAATTTAAGATAGAGGCACTTAAGATAGAGGCATCATTTAAGATAGAAGCACTTGAGAAAGTGGAAATTTTATACCCAAAACAATATGCCTTACACCATTCATAATACAGTTAAAACGATGGCAAGAAATTTATGATCTGAATTTTAAATTGCTGTATAGCATATAGGTTAAAGGATCGATGAAAGCCTTAAAGGAAATAAATAAAAGTTAATTTAAAAAAAAATGGTAGAAATGTTTTAAGCAGACAATTTGAAAATCCATTTATTTTAACAATACTCAATTGATTATTTAAAAATATTAAATAATACTTTATATTTTAAGTTAATTTTTATATTAATTTATTTTTGGTAATTTTCTCAAAAAATCAAACCGAAATATAAAATTTTAAAATTTCCATGTATGATAATACAATATTAAATGAAAGCGAAAAAATTGAAGAGTTTTAATTCGAAATTACAACACATTTTCTGCCTTTTAAATTTGTTTTTAATCCAGATAAAAAAAAGTTATTTAAAAAAAAAAAGAAGTAACACAAATGAAACTCTTGTTCATAATGAAAAAAATAATATTCCTTTTTTGTTTCCGCTTTGTTTTGCATTTAAGAAAACCTCTTTGATTTTCTTCTTATAGGATCCACCCAGATTTTTGTTTAAATTCATAAAGGAAAAAAAATATTATGAAAAAGCGCAACAATAATTGCCTTTCAGATACACAGATAGATGATGATTTATTTTTAAATATATTTTGTATTACTCACAAAAAAAATTTCTAAAAATGATTTAAAAAAACAACCAGACTTTGGTTTTTGATTAATCTACTAGAAAACATAAATTAAGAAGAACTTAAGGAAACTGAAGTAGCATATTTTTATCATTATCTCTCTATCTAGACCTATTTCAGAATTTGTCAAAAAATATAAACAGATATAAAAGAAAATATAAGAACTGCAGATTGTTACAATTAATTCTTTTCCATTGCACATAACAACATTATTAATTCACTTTTCAGCGTAAAAACGAAATATCGACAGTAACAACAAAAAAATGGATGGAAAAATGGTAAAATGGAAATTTGTATTGTTTTTGTTTTTTTCTTTTTAAAATTTTTTTTTTTTTAAGACCGCCAGATAACTTTAAAAATCTTTTACTATATGCTGTTCTAAAGTAAATTTACAATATATAAGTAAAATTATAATTTTTATTTTCCTCATCTTCAACATGTTACAAAAATACCACTAGAAAACTCTTTTACATGACATTTTTGAAGTATACTTCAATGATTTCCCTTTTATACTTTAGAACAATTAAATAAAAGTTATTAGAATTATCCGGTCTTTTGTTAATTTTAACCTAAAGATGTCATGTAAAGCTTGACACAGTTTTTACATGTTATTTTCATATATTCCATATATGGGAAAAACTATGTATAAAACTATATTAAAGCCATTTTTCCCTACCACTAGCTACCACTGCATTATTTTCTTTTATCATTAAAGTATTTTTAAAATTTTATTAGTATAAGTCAAGGATAATATAAAAAAATTAAAAAGAGTATAATATATTTAAAATTCCTTAAATAAAAAACGTGATCAAATTTTTAACGAAATTTTTCCTTTAAAAATTAAAAAGAAAAAAACAAAAGAGTTTGGGAAAATTTTAATTTTTTTTTTATAATCAAAGGAAATTTATGTTACATGAATATTCTTAAAATTATAATTTAACTTTTCATGTTAACTAAGTTATAACATAAACAAATTACAACTGATGAATAGGCATAACAATAGTAATCACTAATCAGTATTCGTAATCACGCAGTTATGTTATGATTTGATTATCAAGGATAAAAAAATTGATTTTCATAAAAAGCTTAATAGTATTTCCAAAAAATTCATTGCTAAAGCAACTACTTCCGAAACTGTAATAGTTATTATTAGTTATAGGTAGAGAAGAGAAGGCATAGATTTTTAATGAGTTAAGACTACTCTAAGTAACATAAACACTCTGGTTAAAAATTATGTCAATTTGACAAAAACGCCGCTACAACTATCTATAACATGAAATAAATATTTAGATTCAAACTATGTATGTAATACCCGTATCCAAAGCAGTATATCAAATTAATCGTGTACTAATATTACCGAGAACTTCATCACCCATAATAGAAGTGAAAAGCTGTAAAGGATTTAACTAAAACAGTAGTCAACTATTTAGTAAAAATTTAGTGATATTATAAATCAAAAATTACTTGAATCTTACAAAAATCTATGTGGAAAAGAAAAGCAAATAAGAATAAAATAAATGATTTGTATCTTTCTCCTTATACGGCATACCCCTACAAACAATATGCGACCACCGGCGAATACAATTTTATATCTTGATTGCCGGGAAATTATTGACATTGTTTATACAAGAATAATGAAAAGAAACAGTTATAGAATACTGGCGCTGCATATTCTTGTATAATATTGAATCAATTTATACAGATACTGTATGAAACCACAAAATCTATTTCAATCTAAAATTTAATTTAACAATACAATATTGTACGAGTATCACTCCAGTAAAACAATTATAAATAAACAATATTTTAAAATTTTTTTCGCAATGATTTTTGCTGCAAGGCAATTAAATAAAAAATTATTATATTTTTGAACAACTTGGTAAAAGTCAAGTGCAATGCAAAATATTTTGTGGAAAACCAGGAAGAAAAATAACCAGATGCCAAACAAGCAGCAGATGTGTTGATAATTTTGAAAATAACATCTCATTTCTTAATTAATGAGGTTGAAGATTTCAGCACATAATAGCGACTGATCGTTTCGTCACTCTTATCAAAATTGTAATAATAATAATAGGCGGATTCATTGTTTCCTAACAGACCCATTTCCATATTCAAAATGGACCTCTCTCTACTCAATTTACTGTGGGTCAATCAAGGGTTTTACCATATTATATTGTTAAAAGAGGGAGGTGGATTTTGTTAGTAAGAATATGAGGTGACCTGAATTAAGGCCTTGCGAAATAAAGCCCCCGGGATATTATTTCCCGTTTAAACAGAAATAATGTCTTATTTCTCATAGTAATTGAGACATAAAGCCTCGGGGTTTTATTTTTCTTTTGAGTTGAACTACGAGATCTATGAGAAATAAAGCCCCGGGGTGTTGTTTCTCTTTTAATTGAATCTTCGACTTCTTGAGAAATAAAGCCCCGAGTTATTATTTCTCATTAAATATGTAATAAAATCCTTTTTTATAATATTCAAAGCTGAAAAAAATTTAAAAATATAAACTTATATATAAGTAAAATATTAGATGTAACACAATATGTATTTAATATTTATATATATTTGTCTATGCGAGATTCTATATTAGGAAGCATATTTATGTTGGTTAAAAAAACAAAGTTCATCCTTTTTCCAGAGTATTTATGAATTCATATATGCGAGACTTTGGTTACAAAATCAGGATTGCCCTTTTTTTTTCAAAATCTTTATATATTTCTATTTCATTTTTAAAATTATTTGCAAAAGTTTTTAAAAAAAAAAAATTTTTTTTTCTATTTATTTATAATTTTATTATAAAAATCAAAATTATTTGAATGTTGTCTAAAATCGTTATTTTGCCGAAATTTAACTAGTTCTTGATAACAATAAAATAAAAAATAATTTTTTCAATTTTCCAACCACGATTTTCAATTAAAATTTTTAACTACTATATAATAGCATTAAAATTGTTTTGTATTAATATTCCAGTTTTTTTTTTAATTTCTTGGTTTACCGCAATGCAATTCATCGAAAAATTTCTTTAATCGAAATCCCAAATCGTTTAGAAAATAAACAGAAAAATTAAAACCTGCATGTGAAATAATATAAAACAAGGTAGAATATAAACCAATGGTTTTTAAAAGCGCACATTTCCAAAACTCAATAAAAACTGTTTAGATGTGTGACTTGCACAAAAATTTGAAAATTTAAAAAAAAAAATTTAAGAAATTTTTTGTAATAAGAAAATATGTTAAAATAGGACTCTTCTGGAATTTTGAGGGGCTGTAAGTCCGGAACCCTTTATAACTAAGAAAAACCGTTAACACACATAAAAATATATTATTGAACCTTTAATTTTCATGTCTTGCCGAAGAAAAATTCTTACAGGTGCCTAAGTTACAGGTGTCTAAAAATAGCAAATTTTCAATTTTTGAGGCGTAATAACTCTTAAAGAGGGGGTGCTACCAAATATTTTCTTTGAGAAAACTTATACTAATTCTAAAAGTTCTTTCTGGTCTCAAAATTTCAGGTTCCTATCTAAAAGTGTGCCGGAGTTATGAAAGTAGAAAAATCATGCAAAATTTGGTTTTCACATAACGGTAAATTTAAATACTAAATTTAAAAAAATTGTATAATTTTGGTATTAATTTACAAAGTTAAAAAAAATACCTGTTGCATGACGTTTCAGATTGAAAAAATCTTAAGTAGAACATAATATATATGCATTTAAAAATAGGGTTTTTTCAAAGTTTGAGGGACTGTAGCTCCGTAATGGACGGGGCTACATGAAAAAGTTGTTCCACAAAATTATTTTTTTATGAGACCTACCCATGATTAAAATTCTTTTTCTCTATCTTGTAGAAGTTTGAAGTGTAGAAGTTTTGTAAACAGACGGACGGACGGACCGACGGACGGACAGAGTGAAACTAATAATCACATTTTTTCAAAAATGTTTTTGGAAATGTGCTAAAAATCCACACATATACCAATTTTAACTTTTAAGCTTTAAATTTGGTTTAAATCATTGAATAGCTTAATTCAATGATGTCATCAAACTTCAATACCAGAGATTCAGTTTTTTGATTAGCATTTTTCTATTAGATTCTTTTTTTTTTGTGTTTGTATTGGTTCTATTTGTTTTGTAAGTTTTATTGGTTAGATAAAGTTCTTTATTCTTTTATTTAAATTTTGTACTCAAATAATTGTTATAGAAATTTGCACTTTGAAATTATAGCAGCATATTTTTTTGATCATAAAATACATACAATACATATGAACTGTTTCAGACATTTTTTTTAATGAAAAATTCCGTTAATTTACGAATAGTGTTATTTAACGGCTAATTCAAAAAGAATTTTGATTTTTTATGTTAAACGATGCTATTAAACGCAGAAATTTTGATGAATTTTCATGTTTTGAATCCCCGTAGAATACAAAATAGTTTTTTTGTATATTTTGTAAAATAAGTTAAGTATGAGAAACGGAAATGACTATTTCTATTCTAAATGACTATTTAATTCTTTATAAATTTTAATGTGAAAATCAGGTTAAAAAAATCTTTTTTCGAAAATTGAATTTTACAATTTAATGAAAGAAAATGTTATATTATTTGATATGCAACTTTATTAAAAAAATCACCAATTTTATAGCAATTACAAGACCATTTTTTTCCAAAAATATTTTAATAAGGCAATAAAGGCAAAAAAAAAGTTTTAATAAATATGTAATATATCTAATAATTTTCTTTTACTATGAAATTAGGATTTAAAATAAATTTATTGGCAGAAGTTGTTAAACTTCAGTATCGCTTTTTATATTTATAGCACATATCCAAAAAAAAGTATTTGAAAAAATGTGCCTATTAGTTTCACTTTCTCCGTCCGTTCGTCTGTGCGTCTGTCCGTCTGTTTACAAAACTTCTACATCGTAAAAGCTAGAGAAAAAAAATTGTAGTACAATTTTTTTTATGTAATCTCCTCTATTATGGAGCTAGCGCCGCCAAAACTTTGACAAAGCTCAGTTTGTATTATCTTTTGGAAATGTGCTCTTTTAAAAACCGTCTGTTTACATTCTGCCTTATTAAATTTATTTTTAAATTACGGTTTATAAAATAAAATTCATAGAGATATATCCCAAAATCTTGGGCCAAATGCATAAAATTAAGCTAGAACTAAAATCTCACATTTTCAAAAAAAAATTACGATTTCAGGTGTATATTTTGGTTGATAAAGTGAGATTTGAGTTTAAGTTCAGTTTTATGCATTTGCCCTCTTGCTTAACATAATCCATGCACTACAATATCTTGGATTCCTTTTTTATTTTGGAATTCTTGCGAATATGCCTGTATCTACATTTGATTCACCTTAAGTTTAAGGGGTGATACCTTGATCAGTTATGACAGTTTCATGAAAAAAAAATCACATGATGAGTTGGATCTATTTCTTACATTTTCCCAGTTTTTAAAATTTTTCGCCGAATATCTATGTATATTACAATTTCATAAAAAAAACCGTTACTAATGTATAAATAATATAATATGGATATTTACCTGTCATCTTGGCGCTATAAAATAAATTTACAACCCATTTTACAACTAACGGCGTGTGAACGCGTAAAAAATACAACAGACTAATGTTTTTAATTTTTATAGATGTTGTATTGAAATTATACATAAAAAAAATTGTAAGAGGGTTTAAAAGTTTACCACGAAACAACTTTCAAATACGATCGTGAATACCCATATTATAAATACCTATTAAAGAAAATATAAAAATATTTTCTTAAAAAATTCCAGTTTTCCTTTAATACTACCAGATTACTGAAATTTAGACAAATTTCTACTTTTATTTTTTCATTCTTCTGCTAACATTTTTTTAATTTTTGATCAATCCCAATTTCTTTATTAAAATATTCGTTATATTTATTTTATATACTTTTTTAATTATGTTCAACTTCATCTACCATAACACCAACACCAATAAATAATATTATTTTCGGAAGAATATCTTTAAAAACAGTAGGTTGCCGTTTCTAATTAAAGGATTTCAAAAGGATCAAAATTAAAACCTTCAAACTTTTTGAAAAGAATATTTGTTTTTGTTTTTTTTTTTTGAAGTAGATCGAAAACTTTGTGCGGATATGGATGCAAGTCAATATTTGCTTCTTTTCTCTATTTGCTTTTAGTTGATAATTGTAATAAATTTTCAATATTTTCATTCTATACGTCACATTTATTTAAAAAAAAAAAAAAGGGTAAGTATTGTAATTTTCTTATTACGTTTAAAATAAAAAATTGAAGAGCAAAACTCTAGGAGCAAACTATGAAACGAAAAATCTGATTTCAGACAATTCAAGAAGCTTCTCGGAAACTATAATCGGAAAAGATATGTTACAATCATAAGATTCAGTAAAAAGAACCGGAGAATTTTAACAGGTTGCCTGACGGGACACTATCAGCTGAGCGACACTTAAACAAAATTGAAATAGAAAATGACGGTGTATGCAGATTCTGTCAAGAAGAAGTGGAAACTCTAAATCATATACTCAAAAATTGCGGACAGACTGCGGCTGACAGATGTATTATAAGTAGAGGTAAAATCCACAACACATAGTAACAGGGGGAGCATAATAGATTTACATCAAGAGGTCGCAGTGCCATTTGTACATCTTAAATAAATCTAATCTATATCCCCTCCTCTTTATGATAATTCAATATTTTCTAATTATCCTCACAACAAGGAGTGATAAATTGTACGATATTTTTTCTTACCGAATAAAATCTGAACCAATTTGACCGTAATATGTAATTTGTATTCTTAATTCCACGAGGTTTTTTTTGAAATCTGATATTGAAAAAAACCAATTTTACTTATAAGTAAGTGTAGGTACAGCAGAAAAATATTAATTTTTTTTTTATTATTTTAAAAAAAACATTTTTTTAAATAAATTTCTAAAAAGTTTGAGTTTAATTAAAAAAAAAAAAATTTTTTATTTAATTTTATCTTTTTTATTAAAAAGGATAAAAAGTTCAATAAGATGAAAATAAGAATTTTTCTTTCTTCTTTATAGTACATTCCAAAAAAAAAAAGTGAAAAAATTTATTTATTTGTTATTAACTTTGATGTTGTTCGTCATTCGGTCCATTTATTCGTTCGTCAACTTATTTGAGAAAAAGCAATTAAATTCTGGTTGTCGATGTATAAAAAATTAATTTTACAAAAGAATTTTATTTTTTTGTTGTCTCATCCGTTAACGTACTACAGATTCCACAACATTCAAAAGCATTATACTGAATATGTCTACTGCACCTACGAAAACTGCTTCAGTTCTCGATCACATTGTCTGCGTTAGAGGACATTTACTTAAAATAAAATAAAATAAAATAAATGAAAACCTAAAACCATAAAAATATGTTGCCTTTTGCAAAAAATTAATTTTTTTTAATAAATTCTCTATAAGTGTGCTGTGCTTATAAAAACGCTTAGTTTAATAAACTGCCTTTATTTTTACTATTTCTAACTATTGAATTATTCTTATTTCTTTTTTAGATACCATACAAATATATAAATTTTTTTTTCTCCTTTACTCATTTCAGGATATTGTTTTAATTATGAGGTAAGAATATAATAAAAAAAAAGTTCAGCATATTATTTTATTAAAGGACCGAAGTATAAAAAGGATAATGCATAATGTATGATATAGGAAAAAAATACTTTATTGCTTCTGTTTCTACTGCTGATTCAGGCAAAAATTTCTTCAATTGGTGTAATAACGTACATTAATCTTATTTTAAAAAGTTTTTCACTTTTGTAAAGTTTTAATTAGTCCTTTTTTTTTTTATTTTTTTTTTTAAATCTAATTTATCGAAAAATTATATAATAATTATATAAATATTATTATATACGTATGTAATATATAATATATATACAGGACAAATAAAACTTTTAAAAAATTATAAAACTGTACTCTCTTCACAATTGTGTATTCGTTTTAGCCTTTTACCAATATATATTTTTTATATATTACATATATTGAAAATTTGATTTTCTTTTTATTAATCGAAAGAGTTTTAGAAGCAATCCACCATATTTGATCATAAATTAGATATTATTACATAACTTTTACTATTTTTATATTGAAAAATTTTATATTTTAAAGTTGGCTGGCATTGCCATTCAATATTATGAAAAATTTTTTTTTTAAAATGTGGCATTTATCTGCCTCATAAATGTGGACAGGAAATTACACAGCCTTTCCTGTTCAGGCTTGGCTGTAAATATCGTAAGGGGGAATAACTCTTACGACGTGTGTGGGATTTGAATCCACACTCCCTCGGTGTTTACAGCGTATTGTATACGCTCTTACCCACTAGGCCACCGTGGCCCCTATATGAAATATTTGTAAATAGATATTATGATTTAATACTGTTTATATTTTTCTGAAATATATCTGATAAATTATAATAATAAAATGGTAGAATATAAGAAATAATAAATGTAAAACAAAAAAAAAATTTTTTTTGTTCAGATTATATTGTAAAAGTTCAATTAATTTGTAAAATTATAAAAATTCTGTTAAAAGTTTTAAAATGATAAAAAATGAAAAGAATCTCCATTGAATTTAGAGCCCTACTATATACTCTTAAAATTATTTTCTCCATTCTTATTTATTGAATGAAAGAAAAGATATTTTAAATTAAAGAAAGGACGGGTCAAACAATTAACCTAAGCTTATCTAAATTTTAATTATTTTGATGATATTCATTAAAATGTATCTCAAACTATAGATAAGTGATGCAATGGAAAATATTGTTTCCAGTACAAATCCTATTCACTATTATGTAATTTAAATTTTTATGATTTGTCTAAAGAGTCATAACAAAATATCGGAATAATAAAATTTAATTGCGAAAATCAAGTAAATTATAACGAACTTTATACCGTTCGTTACAGTAGATACCTAATCCAAATAGTTTTGGTTACTATTACATGAATACATTAAACAAAGTAAATTAATATTGTTAAACCTCACAAAGTCAGTATGTGGGGAACATTAGCTTACAAGATATTAGAAAAGGAATGAAATTTAATGGAAGCAATTGGTTATATTCTTTATAGTTTTCGAGATAAATGCATTCAAAATTTTTTTATCAAAATAAAATATTTTGATTAAATAATAATATTAATATATTAATAGTCTACTATTGTTGCTATACAACATAGAAAATTCATTTAGTTATTGATACTATACTAATATTTATACTAACTGAAACTATGAACTTTTACATGAATGTCTAATATTTTGGGTCTCCATAGAATCTATATTTTGGGTCTAATATTTTGAATTACCTCATGTAGTTACTATATACTACTACTACATGTTGTAACTATTGTGGCAGCTTTAGTCACTGTTAGCAAAATATTAATAATAATAGGCGGATTCATTGTTTCCTTACAGTCCCACTCCCAATTCAAAGTTTCCGTATCCATTTCCTATCCTTTCCTATCCCTACTCCCTAGCCAATATGCTGCGTTCGCAGGTAAGAGTTTCTTCCCATTATATTGGCTAAAGGGGGAGGTGGGTTTAGTCAGTAAGAATCTAACACTACCAAGGGGGACATTCTTGGTGTCTTTGGAAGATTCCCACCTCCCTTAGGCAAAAAAAATAAAAATAAAAAAAAAAACATAGAAAATATTAATTTTTTCAATGTTTTTTTTTCTTATGAAGTTTTTGCATAAAAAATCGTATTTAACACAAGATTTTTATTACATTTTCTAACTTATAAGAAATGTATAAGTTTAATTTATATTATTATAATTTACTTATAGAAAACGTAAACCTTTTGATATATTTTCAAATAAAACCATTTTTTCCATTGCAATCGCACATATATTAAAAACCAGGTGAATAATTTTTAACAACATTTAGTTTGAGGTGTATATGGTGAGGTGTACCTAAACAAATTTTCGATATGTTGTACTTCGTTTTCGTATTAATATGTTTTTAAAATCTTATCTTAAAATCTGTCTTTCCTCCGTTACAATTTTACACTTATTTTGAGTTCGACCCTATAACCTCCTTTCAGCGTGTCCTTTGAATTTCTGATACTCTGTGTATGTGATTTATAAATATGAATTGAACATATTTCATATTCAATCCCTATTCACAATCACAACCTATTTCTATATCTTAAAAACTTTATGTACCTTCCCACAACATAATATTTATACAAATTTTTTTTTTTTTCTTTTAAATTTTGAAAAAATATTTTAATGTGAAAATTTTCATCATCATTTCATCATTTCATCAAATTTTTTCATAGAATATTTTTAGAAAAAAAAAAAAATCAACTTTGATGTATCCTGTAATCTCATTGAGTTCGGATCATTTATTTATAAATGACCAGGTCTTTAATTTTTAACTATATTTCAAATTTTATCCCGAAGATTTGAAAAGGAAAAAGAAAATTAATTTTCTTTTTTTAAGATAATTTGAAATTTTCATTTAAAAAAAAAAATTATAAATATATATACATATATAACAACATTAAATTAAATTGAATTTATAGAAATATTTTCAATTCATTTAATATTATGAAAAATATAAGATATAATATAAAAAAAAAAAACAATTTGCTACCAGAAAATAAAGTTCCTATTTTTGTTTTTTTTTTTTTTGCTTAAATAAAAAAAAAGAATCGAATAAGAAAAACATTTTCATAATGGGTTTTAAAAAAAAAAAAAAACCAAAATGAAAAATAAATTTCTTTTTGCCTTTTTTTTTTTTTTTGTTATATTTCATGAAAATTTTTTTTAATATTTAAAAAGATGTAAGAAAAATATGGATTTAGAAAAACGTCCAAAATTTCCATTATTTTTTCTTCTTATATCAATTTAAAAATTTTCAGGCGTTTTTAAGAGGCTCTTAAAAAAGGAAAGAAAGAGAAAAATTGAATAGAATCACTTTTATATATTGTAAATCACTCAATTTCCTCTCAAGATTTTTTTTTTTTTTGGTTTTTTCTTAAATAATTTTGAAAATCTCATTTATTGTAGAAAACACAAAAAAAAAAAAACCGAAAAATAAAAAATTGAATCATTATATTCTTACTTTATTTTTTGCTATGCTTAAAAATTTCAACAGAATGATGAAAAGATTAGATTTATTTTAGATTATCGCAATATCTTAAAATAGAACTGATTTTTTTCGTTTTCGTTTATTTTTTACAAATAATATATAAATATCTTAAAAGTTATAGAAGCTTTATATTGAATATATTTTTTATGGTTCAACTATAATAATATCTTAGTACTAACCTTTCCTACAAAGTTTTATATATTAGTCCAACTAGGGCTTATTAAATATTAACTGTTCGCCGCGAGCGAAAAAACTTCCGACAGTTTTTCTCTATTTGATAAAAAAAACTGTTTTAAACGATCGCCACGAAAAATCGGCGATTAAAGAATCCAATATAATGAAAAAAATGTGTAAATTTAAGAAAAGTTGTATATACCTATAGCTTTTTTTCTGTTTTTCACTCTGGGTTTGGATTTGTTTTATATTTTTTTCTATTAGATCAAGTAAGTGACTTTTTAATTACGAATATATAGGGGGATCAATTAAATGGAAAACATTGCTCATATCGGATTACGTAAAAGTAGAAATTATAGCTAAGCCAATTAATTAATTTTTAAAACCAGCGAAATCACAATTTTGGTGATTTTTCTTAGAAATGTATAGATATTGTAAGATATTAAAATATAAGAAAGTGACTGGTTTTAATTTGTGATATATGATTATGTGTCCGTTTCAAATAATAATTTTCCGAATCATTTCTTCTTTGATAATTTCATCTTTGATCTCAGCATATTTTGAAATATAATTTCTATAAATTATATTGAATTTAATTTTTATTAGCTATTTGCTATTTTATAAAATTTAATTTGAAAAAAAAAATAAATAAATAAATAAATTAAATCAAATATATTTATATCACAAATGCAAAGAAATGCGTTCGTTCATTAAAAATTATCAAAATAATACATATAAGTTAATATGCCTTAAAAATACATCTACATCATTTATTTTCCCCCATTTATAAAAGTAATTTTATATTTTTTTTATGTTAAAAGTAATTATGTTCCAATATAAGCTTCCTGAAGCTTCTTTTTTCTTTGGGTTATCGTACGTAGGTACGGATAGACGGAAAAACAATCCATCGACTCAGAATTCGATTCTAATCTGATCCATACACTTGAGTAAACATACACTAGCTCGACTCCTTTAAGCTGTCACAAATGTAATAGCAAATTTATTATACGCTTGAACATAGTTACTACGGGTATAACAAAATATTTTTCGAGTATTTGGTTTAGAGTTATTTATTTAAATGTGTAATATCACTCTAAAATTGTCATTTTATACTATTTGGTAATATGATAGCAATTTAAAACTGAATTTCTAAATGTACAGAGTGTTTCTCTTTCGGCCTTGAATATTTATTGGATATACGTATTTGGGGAACGACAACGAACAAAAAGTTATTCTTTATTCTCTTTATTCTTATAATGGATAAGAGCGTATAAAATACGCTGTAAAGATCGTGGAAGTGTGAGTGGAATCTCACAAATGTCGTAAAAATAATTCGCCTCACAACATTTACAGCCACACCTTAATCCAAATTATTTCAAACTCAATTTCGCAAGTAATAATATCCTCATCCTTTACCACAAAAGCAATATTAGAATTTGATTTTAAAGCAGGTGATTTTGGTTGGATAAAGTTCAAAACTACCGAAAAGAACACCGTACAGTTCCTTTGCGTGAGTTTCAATGTTTTTACCGTCCCTCGTAAAAACAAAAAACTTGGAAAGAAGAGGCTGTTTAATTTCCTTGTTACATTTATAAGGCAATGCAATAAATTTAAAAAAAACTGTTAGTCTTAAAAATAGTTTATAATAATTTAACTTATATTTATACCCACAGATTTTCAATTCTCTGAAAATATCATAATTCTATAGATTTAACTGATGGGGAAGGTCAAAAATTTTGCATAATGTTAATTTTTAATGGCGAATAACAAACTCTTCTCTAGTCATAATAAAAAATACCTTGTAAAAGATTTGAAGAAAAAAAACTATTTAAATATAAGGCATATTTTTTTCTTTTTTGAAAATGTGTTAAAGAATCAATTTTCAAAAAAAAGTGCAATTAAAAACTTTTAAACAAAATCATAGAACAATGATTTATATAACACAATTTATGTCAATAAAAGTTTTTATGTAAATTAATCAAAAATTTTAAATGTTTTATAATTCAATTTTTTTTCACCAGAAAATCAATAAAAATTTTAAAACAAAAATTTTTGAAAAACCGTCAAAATTTCATGCACTAATAAAATATCAACTAATTGAATATTTATATCCAATTAAAATTTAATTAAGTCATTTTCTAAATCCATTTATTAGAAATTTTTTTTTTATCAAGATAAATAAAAAATTACCGGAACTCATTTGATTTTCAATATACCGGACCGGAAATTTAAATATCCATATTAAAATGAAATTTATTATTAAAAAATTCAACGTAAGTATCAATAAATTGTTTTTTGCTTGAAAATATAATAAAAAATATTATTTTATCGTTATTACAATAAATTTTATTTAAATTTTCAAAATTTATATTGGACAATCTTTTTATATGGTTTTAATTATAGTCTATAGGTAAGTAAAAATGTAATAAACATAATAAATACTTCTGGAATTTAACTCGCTTTTGTTATTGTTTATAAAAACAAAGCAAAATTTAATTTCCTTTGGACAGACGATAAATGTAAATTTTACAAGCACAATTTTTGTAACTTAAAATTTTATATACCAGAAATGCCATAACATGCCGAACGATCTTTTTTTTTCTGACTAGACATAACTTTAAATCAAAATTAATTTAAATTTTTCAGAAGTTTACTTTTAGTCTAGAATATAAATGTTACAATTGGATAGCCACATAAATGTGACACAAAAATTATACAGCCTTTTCTTTTCAGGCGTGCCTGTAAATCTCCTAAAGAAGAATTATTCCTACCACGTATATGGGGTACATACCCACTCTCCCTCAGTGTTTACAGCATATTTTATACGCTCTCACCCACTAGACCACCGAGAACCCAGGATAGACTTTTCATCGATATTGAAAATTGCCCAAAAAAATAATTTTAGCAAAAGCCTTTCCTATATATATATGCGCCTAATAATTTGTATTTGTAATTCAAAATGGCATTAAATTTAAAAGCAATAAATTTTTTACCGGTAAAAGAAAGATTTGACCAGATCTTTCATATATTTTGTATAGAAATATAACTATATTTCACAAAAAAAAAAAAAAAATATTAATTTTTCCCTTAACTAATAAAAATTTTTAATCGAATAAAATGTTTAAGTTTAAAGCACAATTCAATAAGACCTATTTTATCTTTTTAGGTCTATCTCGTCAATGATAAAATCATTGATAGTTGTTTGTAAAAGAGAAACATAATCAATTATAGAAGGGGGTTTAATCGAAACAATAAAACAAATAAAATGATCAAATTTTATCAACAAAAACATTTCTTTACACATTTGTCATATAGTTCTGACTAGATTTTTCCATCTGAAAAATTAAAAAATCCCAGACACACATACATCCACAAATTTCCTACACATGCTAAATAGGTAACAAAGAATTAATTAGTTTAGGATGTCCCAGATATATAGTTTCAGAAAGTTCTGTCAAATATTTCTATAAAAAAAAATTCTTTAAAAATGGAAAAAGGGTTAAATTCATTGACAAACGTCTATTAAAATTTATATTTTTTTCTTAGAATATAGGCATAATTAAAAAAGTTAAAATTAATTACAACGAGGAAGAATACAGTTGACTTTGTCAACTCTTAGATACCCGTACGAACCGTTAGTATGTTCACAGCCTGTCACTCTGCTCACAATATTATTTTTTTAATATTTTAGTATTTTAAAATAATTTGGGTGAATTTTATAATTTCTAGAACTATGGGTTATACATATATTCAAACTATATGTTTATATGTACATTCTTCAAAAGCAGATTCTAACCTTTCACATAACGATTATCAATCCAAAACTTTTTCAAATATTCTATAGTACCATTTAGTACTAAGCGGTAAATGTATATTAAATTTACTTAGTACAAAATAGTAAATATAATTTTAAATATTATATTATATTATATTTAAATATTCCATTGACAGAATAATTTCTTATAAGTACAATAAAATACATATATGTATGTAAATACGGCGCTATATAATATACATCTATACTCTTATCATTCATTCACTAGTGACATATACGATATCTAAATAAACATGATATTATATAAGTATGTATATATATTAATATCATATAAATAAAAATTCTTCAAGCAACCGTTATGTTGTTTATTTATTTGCATTTTTATGTACTACGCATTATATCCTCAACAATTTCAAATTATCGAGTAAAACAAATGCAAAAAATTTGTTGAAGAAATTTGTTAGAAAATTTGAAAAAATCAAGTAACACTTTCGTCAATTATAAAGTAACCCTACATTATTAAAAAAAGTTGTTAACAGAAATAAGAATATAATATTGAAGCTTTAATTTTTATGTATTACTTTAAAAAAATTTTAACAGGTGTTCAAGTTACAGGTGTTTAAAAAAAGGAAATTTTCAGTTTTTGACCCCTTACAGCTCCTAAACGGAGGGTGATACAAAAAAGTTTCTGAAATGACTCATACTTATTTTCAAAGATCTAACATCTGTCAAAATTTCAAGTTTCCAACTTAAACCGTTTAGAAGATAGAAGGGTTGAAGGATTTTGCAAAATTTTAGTTTCACATAACGGTAAATTAAGACACCGTATGCCACAAAAATATATTTATTGTATATATACTTTTACAGCTAATGAAAGTAGTAATCGTTTGGCGTTTTCAGAATGAAGATATACCTTATACAACTTGTGCTATAACAATTTAAATATAGAGCTTTTTTGAACCTTTGGGGAGCTGTAGCTCCGTAACGGGTGGGGCTACAAAAAAAAGTTATAAAAAATAAAATTAATATTTTTGTGAGATCTATCAGTGGTTAAAATTTCATAGCTCTATTGCAAAAAAAATGTCTGGATCTAAAAGTTAGGTGTTCGAGAGCTACCCTAAGGCTTGGTCCAAACTCAACCAAAAAAAATAGGGAACCTACAAATTACTCCCAGAATATTTTGTGTAAATTTCAAGATTCTAGCTTTCTTAGTTTTTGAGTTAGCGTGCTGACGGACGGACGGACGGACGGACGGACATGGCTCAAAAGTCTTAGAATTTTTTTCTGATCCGATCCATACCTTTGAAGGTATATCTAGCTCGCTTATTTCGAGGTGTTACAAACGGAGGAGTAATTTTATTATACCCGATCCTATCGTACGGGTATAAAAAGAAAACAAATCGGCGATGTCAGAACTATGAATATTAAAAATTGTTTGTTAATCAAGTTGAAAATATCCAGAAAACTTTAAACTATTCATTCTATAATCTGTCCTAGATCTGATTGAGTAACAATAAATCGGTAGTGAAATGGTGCCCAAAAAATTAAAAATTAAATGAAAAACTTAACATTAATTTCAAAAAGGAAATAAAAATTCCTGAATCAATCATTTTTTTTTTTTTTTTTTAATACTAATAAATAATACATTGATGAAAAGTAAAACAATAATAAAATATTATGCCATATTTAATAGAAAAATGTATAGGTAATTGTCTCTTAATATATAAAAAATTTTACCTTTTAAATAAAAAAAAGGCCGAATTTTAAAAATTTCTAAATTCTTATCATAGATACGATTTTAATTCTCTAATAAAACAAATATTTATTGAAAATGGTAATTGATAAGGCAATTTCTATTAATACAAGGACTAGAGAATTAAAATTCAATAATAAAAGTGTGGACACAGTCACAAAAACAAAAATACATCTACATCTAAATTAAGAAAAAATTTAACAAAAAATTAATATTACAAATAACTTTTCTTCTTTCTTCTTTCTTGTTATCCTGAATTCTTTAATATTAATTTTCTTTTTCTATTTACATTTTTTTTTCCTTTTATTCTTTTTTCATTCTCTAAAATAAAAAACCATATAAAAACAAAACTAATTTTTCCGGTTGAAAAATTTATAATAAAGTCAATCTAAGTAAACAAACCACTCCTACTCTCAAAAATTTTCTTTTAAAAAAAAATATTTTCAAAGAACTGTCAAGAATTTTTCTACTTATGGTCCTTTAGATTTAAACACTCTCAATATATTAATATTTTCATTGTGGTTGTGTTAAAGTATTAAGTGGATGAATGTATTAACAAGTAAAAAATTTTATTGTATATCAAATTGTCAAAAAATAATCTGAAAAGTTTTTTTTTTTTTTTTGATATTATTGATTCAAGTTTTTCTTTTCAACAAGAACAATAATTTTAATCACATCATCTAGCATAACTATTCAATATCTATATTAGATATAAAAAATATTATATGAATTGGTTTCAAAATATCATACATATTTCTGGATCTTTATTTTTCTACAGTCAATTGTCACAGAAGAGTAACCGTTAAAAATAAAAAAATCAAAGAAGTTTTTGTTTTCTATACTGTGTCGATAGAACTATAGAACTATTATTAACATAATTTATTTTTCCTTAATATTTTTTGTATAAGTTGATATATTTATAACAAAAATGATGAAGAGTTTATAGTTGTCTCTGTCAACTCTGGAATACCCCAACGAACATAAGTTATGCTGTTCCCAAAAAATGAATTGTGAAGTTGTATGACTCCCTACTCAAACCCTTTGCTCATACCCAACTAAATTTAATAGAAGCTATTTCAATAAAGCTCGATCATTTTTTAGAAAATTTCAAATATCTATATTAAGTACCAAAATATATAAAAACAAGTAAATGTAACAGTAAGTCGATGCAACCCACTTATTTATACCCTACACCTAAAAAATTCAAATTAAATTAAAAATCTATAAGTTATTTTAGTTAGGTATTTAATATAAGCTAAAAAAATAAATGCCTTTCGTATATTTATATTCGCAAATTGCAGCATTACTTTTTTTTTCATACATATCAATGCTAAATTAATATTTAACATAACAGTAGGGCACGCTAATCAACAGCAGCAGCAGCAGCTTGTCTTTTATTTATTTTTTTTTTTTCTTTTTTAATGCATCCCTCTGCCACATAAATGTGGGCAGGAAATTACTGTTCAGGCGTGGCTGTAAATGTCGTAAGGGAGAATAACTCTTATGACGTGTGTGGGATTCGAACCCACACTCCCTCGGTGTTTACAGCGTATTTTATACGCTCTTACCCACTAGGCCACCGAGGCCCCGTCTTTTATTATATTTAGATATATGTAATAGGTATAGGTACATAATAATATTTCAATTTTTATATTTTTTGAATACTCAATTTTTTAAGTACTATTTATTTATAATTATCACTATTTATACCCGTACGATAGGATCGGGTATAATAAAATTACTCCTCCGTTTGTAACACCTCGAAATAAGCGAGCTAGATATACCTTCAAAGGTATGGATCGGATCAGAAAAAAATTCTAAGACTTTTGAGCCATGTCCGTCCGTCCGTCCGTCCGTCCATCCGTCCGTCCGTCAGCACGCTAACTCAAAAACTAAGAAAGCTAGAATCTTGAAATTTACACAAAATATTCTGGGAAAAATTTGTAGGTTCCCTATTTTTTTTGGTTGAGTTTGGACCAAAACTTAGGGTAGCTCTCGAACACCTAACTTTTAGATCCCCACATTTTTTTTGAAATAGAGCTATGAAATTTTAACTGCTGATAGATCTCACAAAAATATTAATTTTATTTTTAATAACTTTTTTTTGTAGCCCCACCTGTTACGGAGCTACAGCTCCCCAAAGGTTCAAAAAAGCTCTATATTTAAATTGTTATAGCACAAGTTGTATAAGGTATATCTTCATTTTGAAAACGCCAAACGATTACTACTTTTATCAGCTTTAAAAATATATATACAATAAATATATATTTGTAGCATACAGTGTCTTAATTTACCGTTATGCAAAACTCAAATTTTGCAAAATCCTTCAACCCTTCTATCTTCTAAACGGTTTAAGTTGGAAACCTGAAATTTTGACACAAGTTAGATCTTTGAAAATAAGTATGAGTCATTTCAGAAATTTTTTTTGTATCACCCCCCGTTTAGGAGCTGTAAGGGGTCAAAAACTGAAAATTTCCTATTCTTAAACACCTGTAACTTGAACACCTGTTAAAATTTTTTTGAAGTAATACACAAAAATTAAAGCTTCAACATTATATTCTTATTTCTGTTAACAACTTTTTTTAATAATATAGGGTTACTTTATAATTGACGAAAGTGTTACTTGATTTTTTCAAATTTTCTAACAAATTGCTTTAACGAATTTTTTCCATTTTGTTTTACTCGATAATTTGAAATTGTTGAGGATATAATGCGTAGTACAAAAAAATGTAAATTAATAAACAACATAACGGTTGCTTGAAGAATTTTTATTTATATGATATTGGTATACATACTTATATAATATCATATTTATTTACATATCGTATATGCCACTAGTGAGTGAATGATAAGAGTATATATGTATATTATATAGTGCAGTATTTACATACATATATGTATTTTATTGCACTTATAAGAAATTATTCTGTCAATGTAATATTTAAAAATAATATAATATAATATTTAAAATTATATTTACTATTTTCTACTAAGTAATGTAACTAAGATTGATAATCGTTATGTGAAAGGTTAAAATCTGCTTTCGAAGAATGTACATATAAACATATAGTTTGGATATATGTACAACCCATAGTTCTAGAAATTATAAAATTTACCCAAATTATTTTAAAATACTAAAATATTAAAAAAATAATATTGTAAGCAGAGTGACAGGCTGTGAACATACTAACGGTTCGTACGGGTATCTAAGAGTTGACAAAGTCAACTGTATTCTTCCTCGTTTTATTTTGATTTTATTTTTTTTTTTTTTATATACTAAACTTATTAATTAATTATGTTAAACAAAAAAAAGTGAATAAGTTTTTAATTTAATATAATTCGCCATAAAGCTATAAGACTAAGGCCTATATAAAAAATTTATAATTTTGTATCTCCGAAAGATAATAAATTATAAGATATAAATTCCATATAAAAATCCATAATGGAAAAAAAAAAAAAGCAATTGGTTCTGCATTTCTAATACGACTGTGGTTTCCTAGTGCACACGTGAAAATAATTACATGTGGTTAAAAAAAAAATTGTATTCAAAATGTATTGCAGTTAAAATTTTTAACTTTTATACCCGTATGATAAGGATCGGCTATATTAAAATTGCTCTTCTGTTTGTAACACCTCGAAATAAGTTAGCTAAATATACCTTAAAAGGTATGGATCGGATCAGAATGAAATTTTGAGTAGATTTAGCTTTGTCCATCCGTCCGTCTGTCCATTAGCAAAATAACTCAAAAACTAAGAAAACTAAAGTCTTGAAATTAACACAAAGTATTATTGAATCAATTTGTAGATTCCCTATTTCTTTTGGTTGAGATTCAACCAAAACTTCGGGTAGCTCTCGAATAACTAACTTTTTGATCTCCACATTTTTGATATAAATTTTTCAAAAGTTCTACATAGTTTGAAATAGAGGAATGAAATTTTAAATGCTGATAGATATCATAAAAATATTAATTTTGTGGAATAACTTTTTTCTGTAACCCCACGCGTTAGAGAGCTACAGCCGCCTACAGTTTGAAAAAAGCTCTATATTTAAATTGTTATAACACAAGTTCTATAAGGTATATCTTCAATTCCAAATAAGTACGAGTCATTTCAGAAAATATTTTTGTATCGCTTCCCATTTAGCTGTAAGGGGTCAAAAACTGAAAATTTTGTATTTTTAAACACCTGTAACTTAAACACCTGTTCAAATTTTTTTCGAAGTAATACATAAAAATTAAAGCTCCAATTTTATACTTTTATTTCTGTTAGCAACTTTTCTTAAAGATGTTTTAGCGAGTTTTCATAAAAAAATCTATAACTTTTGAACGGCTTGCTATAGAAAGATAACAAACTTGTACAGTATGTTGAGTAAGTTGTCAGCTTTAATTTTTGTGCACTAATTATCCCCAACTGTTGGGTATATTTACAAAGTTATGAAGGTTCAAAATGATTTAAATTGAAAAAATTATGTTTCAAACTCAATTTTCTATTAAGACCCCCTGTATTTGGGGAACTTTTATAGCATATTTCGAAACAGCTTTTCAAGCCATGTAATTAGTACCCAATAACTTTTTGTCTATCCCTAACCGTTTTTGAGATATAATATACGAAAGAAACAAAATGTTGAAAAATTTTTTTTTCATATAACAGTAAATTAAAATACTAAATTGTGATTGCAGTTTCGACTTTCGTAACGGTTATACTACAGAAAAAAGTTCATCTACAAAATTGATTTTTTAATAATATAAAAATTAGGTATATATGATTAAAATTATATTGTTCCATTTAAAAAGATATTAAAGTTTTATAAACGTTTTTGAAAATGTTTTATAAATGTGCTAAAAAATGAATACCTGTTTGAAAGTTTTTTTTTTTTATCGAACTTAGTTTCAATTATAAAAAACATACCTAAAAAATTAGAATTCTTTAAAATCTGGAATTTGCAACCAAAGTAAATACACCATTGTAATTTAAATTAACTTTATAATCAACTCAATTTTTAGTCATTATTAATTAAAACCGATATGTGTCATTTACATATACATATGTATGTATATTTTTAAAAGGTTTGTACATAGAAATACATGAAATTGCATTCATTTTTATAAACTTTAGTATGAAATCAACAGTAGATTTAAAAAATTTTTCTAACAAGATATTAAGCTATAATGTAAAATAATATTTATTTTTTTTGATTAAAAATGTCTTTAAAATCTCTTATATTAAATATTTTAATTAACGGACATTTGTTTACCTTAGCATTATATGAGTTGTGTGATGTAAACAACTCTTGTGTACTCTTTCTAAATTGTCAAAATGGTAAAAACAAACTTGGAGAAACTGTAATTGATGTCAGTTTTAAACCAATAAGGTATTGCGGTTTTAAACCAATAAGTTTTAAACCAGTCGTGTAAAACAGTTTTAAATAAAAGTGAAAGCAAATATTTTAATTCATTTTTATGTGGTGAAGGTGGATCTGATGAAAATTGGTATAATTGTAGGCTAGAAGGTGATATAGGTGCTCCATTAAGTTGCCCCATTTCTGATGGAAGTGATTATTATTATCAAGTTGGAATAGCATATATGAAAACTGGTTGCACAAATGAAGATTATGGAGTATTTCTTAACATGGCATATTTTCGTTCATGGATTGATTATATTTTTGCTAAACGAAAATTTAGTATTAAATATTATACACCTAAATTTGGTTTATAAAGGTACAATAAATTGTATTAAAATAATATTTTAAAATATAACTTAACAGAATTTTAATTAATAAATGGAATAAAAAATTTGCGATTAATAGTTTCAAACATATAGTTTCATCTTATTTTAAGGAATATTTTTTAAAAACAAATTAAATTTTTTTTCTTCTGAACCACCTCATAATTTATTTAAGGGAGAAATAAATATTCTTAAGATCTCAGATATGATCTTGAAAGGAATTTTCTTTACAATACGGACAGAGGTAAGTGTTGTTTTAACTATCTACAAGTACTTCAGCTTGTAGCAACATCTGATATAAGTGATAGGTATATTTTAAGATGATGGCACGAAAGCAAAACAACATTGAAGGAATTTGTCAAACAAATACAGCATGTATTTAAAAGGGTTTCCTGTGATTGGTTAAGAGATGAGGACTTAGGTTCACCTTCGTATTCATTTGAAAATATATTGCATTTATTTTCATAATCATCATCGTCCCCAAATTCATAATTATTTGTAAATATTATATTTATAATGCAAGTTTTAAATTAGTAGGGATTTCAGAGTTGGCTTCAAAAAGAAAATATTTCCTTTTCCAGAATATTTATATACATGTACATGTGAGTTTTTGTTCCATATGAATTAAGTTAGGAAAATTTAAAAATGAAATAAATCAGAAAAAAAAAAAACGGAATTTTTCCTATCTTTGTCCCTTTTTAACTTATTCTAACTTAATTCATAGCACTGAAAAATCTTATACAATAAAAAAATCTTGAATTCTTTTTTTTTTAGAAAATCTTTTTTGTGTCAAAATTTTTTTGGGACAAAATCTTGAAAAGAAAAATCTCGAATGACAAAATCTAGAATTTTATCTTGAAATCAAAAATTTTTTTCAAGATTTTTTTTTTCCCAAAGAATGTTTTGCATATTTTGTTGTTGAAATGTTTAGGCAAAAAAATTAAAGGAATATCGACTCTATGTTCTATTCCTTAGAAAGGAATATACATAGAGTCGATTTCAATGTTTCAATAAATTATTAAATTTGGAGGGGCCTTAGGGGTGGCAACTTTGTTTTGAAGTGCTTTTGTGTATAAAAAAAATAGTTAGAATTTAGAGAGCTGCTCTCAAAATCAGCATTTTACTTTTAACAATTGGTTTAGCTAGATTTTGCATTTTTTAAATTCTTTGTTTTAAATTGTTGTTGAAGAACATAATATGAATACAAAAAAAAAATTAAAGAAGGATTTTGTAGTTGGTTATGAAATCAAGTTTACATACCTTTTACAGAAGTTTTATTATATATATATATATATTGATATTATATAATATATTTTGTATATAATATTTTATATATATTTATATATATGTATATATATATATGATGAGTATGTGTATGTTATATATGTGCATGTGTATATATTTATATATATATGTTAATATAGATATATATATATATATATATATATATATATATATGTGAAATTCTGAATTAAAAGAATTTTAGATTTAGATTCAAAAGTAGAGTTATACGCTACATACATATGTACATACATATGTATAATATTTATATATATATATGTATATGTGGAATCTTGAATTATAAGGAATTTTATGTTGGAAAACATTTTCTACAATAAATACATTTCTTCGTTTTTTAAAGATTTTTTTCTCTAGATTCTTTCTTTAAGATATGCCGGCGTGACCCAAATATTTAACTTGCCACCTAATGAATATTCTATTCTAATGCATTTCCTTGTTTCTTATTTATTAAACTATAAAATAGTAAAAAGTATGAAAAATGAATTTTTAATAGCGAATTTTTAGGCAATTTTTAAAATTATATTGTTACAATCAAGATTTTCTTAAAAAACTTTACCTCAATTTACACAATATTTGCTGGTGTGCCGATAATAAAAAAATCAAATTATAAAATATGTTATTTCTTTTCTAAACCAATACAATTCATCAAGCTCCCTAATCACACCATATTCAGATAACATCACTTTTTCACATCATAAAACTCAATATATGTATAATTAATTCGTTTAGATCTTTTTAAAATATTTTAAAGTCGGTACCAAAAAAAGTTTTAAGTTGATCCTGAAGGTTATATAAAGATGTCGAGTATTATGACGTATGAAAGATTGAATAAAAATGTTTATAAAATAATACATTACTTTTATAAAAAAAAAAAAAATATTTAGATTTCTTTTTATCCGTTTTGGAAATGATCACAGTACGTTTTATCGTAATTTGTATATACCAAAAACAAAAAGGTACAAAATTCTATAAAATTAGAAACATAAAAAAATCTGGAATTTCCTGAAAACAAAAATATTAAAAATATTAGTTATATGAACAAACGTTAAAATTAAACAAAAATAAATTTTATAATAATTATATTATTTAAATATAAAAATGAAATTTAAACAAAATTATATAACCAACTTTTTAACATTTTTTGCCTTCCTAATATTAATTTATTTATTTACTTAAAACTTTTTAATATTTTAAATAATTTTTTTTTCTTTATACCTGCCTATATATCTAATTTATGTACGATATAATTTACATAGTCCAGATTCCAGAATAATTAAACAAAAGAAATTATTCAAATACAAGACATTAAACATGATAATAAACATAAAGTAAATTTTTAATAACTGTCTTCATGGGCGACAGACTGTATCTTCTGTACAGTACCATTCACACAAAAACAAAAAAAATAAAACATTCAAATGGGAAATAAAATTACCACTTTTTGAAATAAACCACAAAATGTTTTAGTTAATAAAAATTTAAGATTATACCACATACTTCAGCTTCCAATAATTCTTTTAATATTGTATATAGAAATAAAGGATCGGCGCTTTCATACGTCATGTAAACGACGGAATTGTACAGGGCTTCATAATTTAAAATTATAGCGGGCCTTATGATTGAAAACGTACGGAAACGTTTTTTTCGAACTTAATGTATTTATTTGATTGAAAACGTACGGCGTTAACTTTTCTAATTTTTAACCTTTTTGGATTACGAGAAAAATAACAAAACAGGACAAATACGCTGAATTGGTACGAAAGGTAAAAGAAAATAATTTGGTAGCAAATTTTACTTCTAACCCTTTAAATGAAACTTCTTTTTGGAAAAAATTCTTCATGTTTTAAAATCAATTGCAAATGAAAAAACAGGTTTATTATACATTTTTTACCATAAAATCAACAAAATATATAAATTTTTTATTAAAACTTATAATCAAAAAAAAAAATTATTTTTTTTTAATTCTAACAGTTTCTAAAATTTTAAATTTTATAAAAAAATCATTTTTGTTTACTTACTTGACGTTTATATTATACTAAAAATTGTTTTTGACAAGCGTCATTTAATTTCGAATTAAAATTAAATCACGCGTTTTCAATCATACCAACATAGAGTGAAGGTGAATAATCTTTTTCATGCGGCGCGTTTTCCGTGCGTTTTCAATCATAAACGCCAATACTAAGTCTAATAAGTCAACATATAGAATAAGTTAACATAAAAGCATTTAAGCAATGGACAATAAAGCATACGATATCCGTTTATCAAATATTTTAAAGTAAGTACCAAAAAAAATTTTAAGATGATCCTGATATAACCTATAAAGAAGTCGAATATTTTGACGTATGAAAGATTAAATAAAAACGTTGATAAAATAATGTATTAAAAATTGGACAATTGGACTATAAATTTACATCTCTTTTTGAGTCAAAGATCAAAAGTTCCAACAATATAATAATTTAACATTACCCATTATAACAGTAATGTTATAATACAAACACCCAGCATTTGTGTCTCTGAACGTTGGTATTCATATGTGTATAAAATTCAACGAAATTTCAAGAAAAACATTAAATTTTTTTTTTTTAAATAACTCTGCAAATTTTCCACCTTCATCCTTCATCTATCCCAATCACAGAATTTCCCAAGTATCCTTCCCATACATATTACATTATGCCGTTATATGTTATGTCATATACATTATGCCACTATGTTATGACTCTATAATTAAAATTCAATACTATCCAGGAGAATCTCAACCACTTGTTTTGAGTTACTTTCTTCTATCGTCACTTGTAAAAAAATACAAAACAAACTAAAGCGCATATAGCGCTTTCTACGCTTTTTAATTCTATCATAACCACAATAGTTTTTATATTATGTATTTTATAAATTAAGAGAACAAAATTTTAATAATATTTTTTAATTAGAGAACGTCGCAAAGTAATTACTTATGTAATTAAGACAAAAAAATAAGAGAATAGATAAAATAAAATTAAATAGATTTTATTTTATTAGAAATTAGCATCATTTTTGTTTTTTGAGAAACAAGAAGGAAAAAAAGGAAAACAAATACATAGTAATTTAAATATTTTCTTTTTTTCATATTTTTCAAAGATCTAAATTTGAATATTACCAGATTTAAAATAAAACTTTTCTTCTTTAATTTTTATATTTACTAAAAAAAAATTCGAGGAGTTAAAGAAGGTTTAAACTTCCATGATACGTTAAAAAAAATACCTGAACAATCCTTCCTTTTGGATACTGTCGAAACCGATTTGTTAAGATGCAAACTTTTAAAAGTTCATAGGGCAACACAAAAATTAACGCCGACCCTGTACACGATACAATATTTTAGGATACAGCAATAAATATAAATACAGTTATAATCCTTCTCTACCAGCACCACAGGAGAACAATAAAGAAAGAAATTAAACCAAACCAAAATGTTAAAATGAAAATATTACACTAAGAAAAGTCATAAACAATAGTTAAATTTTTTATATTAGAAAAATATTTACAATAAAATTGCACAAACACAAAAACAAAAAAAATCTAAAATATTTTTTTTTCCTTTTTGAAATTCTTAAAGAGAATTATTTCTTAAGAAGTTTTCAAAGAACTTATTTTATTAAACCATAGGATTTCTGGTAATTATTTTCTAGTTCACTGAATCGATATAATTTCTCTTCGAAATGGGACAAAAAGTTGTTTACAAAATAATTTTAATTTTAATAATTTTAGAGTTGCCAAATTGAAACAATCCAAAATTTTTACTTTGATTGGACATTTTTGCTTTAATAGACAATAAAAGGTATTTTGGGACCATATTAAATGTGTTTTATGTAAATATTTTTAATAATTCATAATTTAATTTAAAATCTTAACAACCAGAAAAGGAAGAAAAAAATGGTTACAGTTTTAACTTTAGTTCTTGTTACATTATAAACGGTATTACTTACACGTGATTATCAATATTACATACACGTGATTATTAGTTATAATTTTGGTTTTATTTATTATTGATGTTTCTGAAGAGATTATTGATTTGTTGTACTTTAAAATGTTTAACCATCAATTCGTTTAATTCTTTTTGAATCATTTACTAATAGCGTGTAGTTACAACATCATTTACTGTCAAAAAATTGTACATTAAATTTCATTTTAGTCATAAATAATATCAGATTAACCTATTTTAAGTTTTAAATTTTTGAATGGTGTATTAAAAGCGGGAGCACGGTGTTATTTTGAAAAAAAAAATCTTGAATTTTTGTTGAAATATTTATGTAAGCAAAACTCATTAAGAGAAATTGTTAGAGTTAGTCGCAAAATCCGGAATTTATGCATTTCCAGGGTATGTATAGTATATGACTTAGGAAGAATTTTAAAATTGATTACAATGAATTGATTAATCAGCGTTTTAATCAATTTTTTATCGGAGGTTTAGCGGGAGAACTGTTTGAAATGCTTTATTGTTTAAATATGTGTGTAAAAAAAATAAAAATATTTCGCCAGCCACTAAATTTTATATTTATATATAAAATTTCAATTCATGATACTTATTTTCCTAATAAGATCTAGAAGTTATAAAAAAAAAGTTTATACATATTCTTAGGTTATGTATAATCATAATATTTAATCTGTAAATGATAGACATTTAAAACCCTTTTACTCAATTATTTACCAACCAACTTTAATTTTTTTTTTCTTTTAATTGATAAATATTCAGTACAGCCATCTTACAATATCAATATTTTTCCAAAATTTGCTAACTTTCATTATTAATTTTCCATTTTTATAAAAAATCCATGTAAAGAATATACATATGTATCATATAGTATGTATACTCTATACCTATATAATATACATATTCAAATAAGACGCTTTTTTATTCCGTTAAATTTTAAATTTTGCTTTTTTGTTTTTGCTTTTTGTTTTTTTTTTTCTAAATACATAAACAAAATTTTAAAATGATAGTTTGTCATTTCAGGATATTTTATTTGAATAAATATGAAATTTAACATGTAAAATTTGATAAAATTTCCAATATTACTACATAAATTAGGGACATTTTTAAAAAAAGCATCTTATAATATAAATAATAGGTATATGTACATACATATATTGATTTTCCAATATTGAATAAATCAGGGGCATCTTCTAAAAAATAATAATAACCATGTTTTTACAAAAAATATCGATTGCAAAGAAATTTTAAATTCATAAAGGCTTTAATTATTGAAAATTGTATTGTTACGTTTTAAATAAAATCATAAAAAACTATATACTGTATATAGTTTCTTTATGATAAAATAAAAAAAAAAAATGCTTATTTCATTTTTTAACTAAAAAAGCAACTATGAATTAAAATTAAATATAAATAAAGCTCTTTTGAGGGCTACCAAATACTTATTAGTTAGAGTTAATTAAAAAAATTATAAATATTAGCTACAGATAATTGTGGTTAACCAAAGTTATTTATCAAACAATCTCAAATTTCGAGTTCAACTTTTGAGTACTATCATATACATATGATAGAGTAAATTTAAAATATCCCGAATATTTGTTATTGATTGCGTAAATTGCAATTGCTTATTAAAACACTTCGAATTTCGAGGGGCGGGCGAATACTAGTATAATTTTATTTTGCTAATGCTGCATTTATACTGTTACATTGTCAATTATATTGAAAAAATTTTTGTCAATTTATGTAAAAAAACCCGCTTACTAATTTTTCTCAACTTCCATATTAACTCAGTTTGTTTGTTGTTAAAATAATTGATAATATAATTGACAATATGTTACTTATAATGTACCAGAAGCATAATATAAGGTATTTTATTTTTTAACTTATCTATTACAATTTTTTATATCAAAGATGTCTGTTAAGGGATTATTTGTTTACGTCAAATACTAAATCATTATAAATTAATTTTCATTTTAATAAAATTGTTTTTTTTTTTTTTAAATTTATGGTTGTTCTTTGGAGCAGGTGACCACCACAGACCATAACCAAATTTTCGGGAATAAAACTAGAATGAAATTCATGAAGTCATAAAAAAAAAATCGAATACATGGACATGGACATAACATGGAAATAATTGACTTCTGAAAAGTTTCAAGGCACATATTCGAATAATTTTTTGGAAAAACTGACTACAAAACAAGAATGCTTTCAACTGTTTTTGCCTTTGTTAATTATATAAGCATAGAGCAATTATTTGAACTTCTTGCGCTTCAAGCTTGAGCTGAGAAATTTGAGATTTTGCGGAGAGATTTGAATCAGCAGGACAAAGCAAAAGTACGTTACTTGCATAATGCTTTAAAAAATCTAGGATTTTACTACAAATGCTATAGTTATAATGTAATAAAAGGCCTTATAATATTCTGTAATGGAGATATTACAATTTTACGTAATGGTGTACAAGAATTTTTAAATAGAAGCAATATTTGTTACAAATTAATATTTAAATATTCTGAAAAAAGATAATTTCTCTATTTGTGAGAAATTAGCGGCAAATTTCAAAATGTTGCTCCTTAGAAAGAGGAAAAATTCAAAAAAAAAATTTTTTGGGACAAAAAAGTACCCTTCTGTATATTTTTATTAGCGTTATATTCAAAAAAGTAAAAACAAACATTTTTTTGTTTTACTTTTATCTATCCAGTACTCAAATGGGACAATCTGTACTATATAGTGTATGTTATACTGAAGAATATACTATTTTGAAGGCATTTATCAGATTCATCTTTTGACACTAAGAGTAGTTAGATATATGTTCTAGTTTTGAAGATATATACTGTTATATAAGCATATACCACTTTTTTGCAAATGACAATTTTAACCCCTTAATACCATACACGCCAATTGGGGCCACCACAAAACTTCATAAATTTCATTGTAGTTTAATCTTTGAAAATTTCAAGTCGAAATATGGTGGTCATCTATTCCAAAGAATAGAAAAGAAGCCAAATTTATTACTAAATTTAATTTAATTCTTAATTTTAAATTTCCCTTTTAAATTCAAGCAAATTTATGTAGGTAAGTTATGACTCTCATATTGGATAAATATAATTAAAACAATGGTAATAATAATAATAAAAAAAAAATAGAAATTAGAAAATTAAAATACATTTTTATTGCTTTTTATTTGCTTTTCCATTCAAAACAATATATTTTATAATTTTGTTCTTGTATATTTGTCCTTCAAATACAAAAATATTTTCAATCTATTATAATAATTATAGCCATATCAGATGGTTCTGCTCCTGTAAGAAGTAAAATTTTTGTCACTATAAGAATCAAAATTCATTTTATCTTAAATTAATTTGAAATTTTTAACAATGTAGGTACAGAAGCTAACTTATACTTTTTTGCTCTATATGAGTGTTGCTAAATTTATACAAATAATAAATTTTAAGTGAAAAAAATGTTGGGGAAAAAAATGTCGAAAAGAAAAATATGTACCTAAATAAAATTTTGGTTTTTAAATTTTACCTACTTTTATATTATCATATTTATATTCTACTAACATCATAATATTATCTTTTATGGGTTACCTACAAAATCCGTATATTTAAAATCCATAAACAACCAAATCCATAAAGTTTAAAAAAATCCGAAAACAATGAAATTCATACTATTAAAATCCATACTTTTCAAAATCCATAAAATGAACACTAAATGACACTTGCAATTTTTTCTATTTGTATGTTGGGTTCTTTTTTAATGGTTTGAAGGGATTTTTGAATTTACTGATTTTATTTACTTACTAGCTGTTTTTTGGAATTTGCCATGTCTATTCATGAAGTTTCGACAATCTTATATAATTTTTATTCTTCTTCAAAGTTTGAAGTAGATAAGCAGTTTTGTTTTTTTTTTTAAATTTTACTATTGTTTTATGATTTTACCATTAATTTATAAATATGGATAATATAACCATTTTACCATCAAATAAGGGAGAAAAAAATTTATATTAATGGTTATGGGTATTTATTATCAAAATCAAATAAAAATACCATAAATTTGGAGTGTGATAGGAGAAAAGTTGATAAATGTTCTGGAAGTGTTACCACTTATATAGTTGAAGGAACTATTAAATGTGGTCCAAGTGGACATAATCATATTCCTATGGCATCTTCTTCAAAAATTTGCAAAACCAATTTATATGTGACAGATCAAGCCCAAGCAACGGAAAAAATACGATCAAAAATTATTTCAGATTCTACTATTTTGTGTAATAAACTCTGCCGCCAATATTTACCATCAAAAACTGCACAAAATGCGAATTAGTAGAAAAAGAAAGAGTTTGCAACAAAAAGAACCCGAAAAACTAGATGATATCAAAATACCAGATATATTGAGAAAGAACTAAATTTTTTTGAAATTTTTATTTATAGTTTTGAAAATTGCAAATAATAGACGGCAAAAAATCTGTAAAAAAATCCGCGCGGATTTTTTATTATGGATTTTTTTATGGATTTTTTTTACTGATTTTGAAATTATGGATTATGAAAAGTATGGATTTTGAAATTACGGATTTTGAAATTATGGATTTTGAAATTACGGATTTCGTACCCAACCCATATTATTATATATATTATACAATATCATATTAATTATATAAGATATATATACTTATTTATACATATATCTACTTATTCTATTATAATAATTATTATAAAGAAAATTTATATTATTTTTTATTAATCTATTTGACCAAGCCAGGTTTTGATTTTTTTTAACCTAAAATTTTTCAAATTAAAGACCCCGGTATCTTAACCACAATACACATTGGCTGGCTTTCTATTCATGTTACGGTACAAAAAATCAATTGTCTCAAAACATACAAAATAAAATAAATATATTTCGAAAATAGTGTTAATATAATATGTCAAGCCAAGAGGTGAGAATTTATGATCACAAAATTTCTCAATTTAAATTAAATGTAAATTAAAAATAATAAAAAGTTAAAAAAAAAAACTTAAAGTTAAAAAAAAACTATACTTTTTAATAGGCTATACAAAAAAAATGGAAATGGCTGCAAACAAACCCACCCACCCTAAACAAATTATTGAAACTCTGATTTTTAAACTAACTCTAATATCCTATCTAATTTTCTATATTGTATGTTACATACATATTTCAACAAACTAAAATAAATTTTAACAGATTTAAAAAAAAAAAATTTTTTTTTTTCATTTTTTATTAATTTTATTTGTGTTTTCTATCAAAGTTTTTAACAAAAAAACTAAAAACTAAAATAAAATCTATTATTTACTTTTAATTAATCTTCAATCAAAAGTAAAACGTTAATTAATTTCTTTATATAATCAATCAATAATCAATAATCAATATTTAATATCAATGGAATAAAAATATGAACTGACTGCAATATGACTTATTATGAATCCTTTAAGAATACACATATTTAACATCATACTCGTACATATATATTTAGTAATATATAATTTATATATGTATGTATGTATACTGATACAACTACTATAATATTATAATTAATTAAAAAACTTTTATTTCTTTTTTCTGTTTTGTCTTCTGATCAAATACATAAAAAATACGAATTTAATGTCCTGCTGCAAATGATATTGATAATATCGGTGATACCATTAAAATTGATTTTAATGATTTAAATATATGTAATAGATGATATTAAATTCATCATATTTCAGATATATATGTACATATCCATGTATATAGTATATGTATATAGTATATATATATATAATATATAGTATGTGTGGATATAAAAAAGAAAAAAAATTAAAAATCAATTTCTTTATTCATACATGCATTCATTATTATATGTATATCCTTTAATGTACATATAATAATGTATATATATATATATATATATATACACATTATACATATGTTATGTATATATGTAAATATAGTATACTAGATTTCTCATTAAATACATATTAATATATCAAATAAAAGTGTATATTAAACAGAAATTAAAATTGTAATAGAGAAGGGGGGGGGGGGCAAAATAAAAATATTAAATATAGAATTAAGGATGAGTAAAAGTATTTATATAATAAAATATTTCCACCCTAATAACAGTTTGTGACCCAATTTTTTGTTTTTTCACATACTTTTACACTTTTCTTTTCTTTTTTTTTTTTTTTTTTAATCTTCTCTACACCACAAATTATCTTTTCCTTTCTATACATTTAAAAAAAAAAAAAAATTATCTGGAAACAAAAAGCACAAAAAAGCACAAAGAAAACTAAAATGAAAATTAATCACTTTATGAGGGTAATTTCTATTCTGAGTGATTTAAAGTTTTGAGTGATGAAAATTTTTCAAAATAATGATAGAGTTTAATCTCATTTAATGCATCAAATCTATTATACAGTAACGTCTTAATATTTGCCATTAGGGTTTTTTTTTTTTTAATAATTTTTTAAGAGTTATTAAGAGTTAGTTAAGAGACCTTTAATAATTGTTCTAAATGATATATGTAATACATACATACAACTATTTCCTAGAAAATTCTATTACCTGGTACCTATTCTAAAAAAAAACTAATTTTTGCATCATTATTTTGATCATAGTATAAGAGAGTTCTTTAAATAGACATGGTTTTTTAATAAAATTCTTATTTTAAAATTTTAATTGGTGTTTGGAAACGGGAATAGACAAATATATCGTGACACCTATTAGGCACTGCGACCCATTGTGCAAATAATTTTAATTAATTACCAATAATAATAATACAAATAAATTAATAACAAAAATTCAAAAATATCGCAAAGTCAGAGTCATCTTATTTTGAAATAAAGAAACTTTTTTAGAACATTTCTAAAAAAAATTTTGAAAAAATGTGCCTATTAGTTTCACTCTGTTCGTCCGTCCTTCTGCTTACAAAATTTCTATACCATTAAAGATAGAGAAAAAAAATTTTAACCATGGCCAAGTCTCATAAAAAAATTAATGTTGTAGAACAACTGTTTCATATAGCCCCATCCATTGCGGAGCTGCATCCCCTCAAACTTTGAAAAAGCCCTATTTTTTCAATCTGAAAACGCCGACAAGAATATTCGACAAGAATTTTTATTACCTTTATCAAAATTACGTATTTTTTTTTAAATTTAGTATTTAAATTTACCGTTAAGTCGAAACCAAATTTTGCATGATTTTTTTACCTTCATAACTCTGGCACCCTTTCAGATAGGAATTTGAAATTTTGAAGTAAGAAAGAACTTTTACAATTAGTATAAGTTTTCTCAGAAATTTTTTTTGTAGAGCTATTAGGGCTCTAAAATTGAAAATTTGCTATTTTTAGACACCTGTAACTTACGCACCTGTACAAATTTTTCTTCGGTAAGACAAAAAAATTAAAATTTCAGTAATATATTTTTACGTGTGTTAACGGTTTTTCTTAGTTTTATACGGTTCTTAACTTACAGCCTCTCAAAATTACAAAAAAAGTCCTATTTTCACATTTTCTCTTTTATGAAATTTTCAAATTTTTGTGCAAGTCACAATTCTAAACAGTTTGTAAAATCTTTTGGAAATGTGCGCTTTTAAAAACCGTTGATTTACATTCTGCCTTCTTTTATTATTGATTTAATAGTATGATTTTGAGATCTCGCTACATAAAAGAATATAAAATATGATGTAAACACCGAGCGGAGGGAGTGTAGGTTGAAATCCTACACCCGTCGTAAGAATAATTCCCGCTTACGACATTTACATTTACAAGGAAAAACCGTGTAATTTTCTTTGACTTTATGTAATTTCTAACACATTTTTGTGGCAGGATAATAAACAAAAAAAAAAATAAATAAAAATATAATTCTCATAGTTATAAAATATAAGTTTGTATAAACCATTGCTTTGAAATCCATTGTTACAACATCTCCCTCATATATAATAGATATTTGATATCAAGTTTACTAAAAAAATAATAATATAATACCAAAGTACGTTATTTATCTTACATAATAATTAGTTCAATTGCTTTAATAATATCAAAACCTTTTAAAATTTGAATAAAGGACAAATTGAAATAAAACAAAAACTTACCATGCGCATGAATATTTGGTGGAGTTCTCGGTTTCGGTTTTGAACACATTGAAAACATTTTTGATTTCTTGTAAGTTTTTTCCCTTCTGGTTTAATACAAAATAGGTATGTAATATGTTCAAAAAATATTTTTTAATAATAATTTACACACAAAAAAAAAAAAACAATCAATCCGTAAATAGCAATAAATAAAATTATTTTCAAATTATATTAACTGTTAATTCGTGTAAAAATTCTCAGGTGTAAACTAATATCCGTTATATCGTATTAATATTTATATTTATTTTTAGTATACACTCGATACACTCAAATTAATGATTGTTTAAAATGACTTTTTGGTAAACTGGCAAAAATCAAAAGAAAAAAAAAACACAATACGTAACAAATAACAGTTAACAAAAATACAATAAATATTAAAAAAAAAAAGAAATCAATTCAACGTTTTGCACAATTTAATTTTATTAGTAATTGATTTTGTTATTAATATAATACGTTTGTATATACATATATAAAATCTTTTATTATGTTTATACTTATGTCTTTTTTTTTTTTTTTTATGTATGTACCTATGTATGTATTAATATAAATTATTATTACAGTACTATCATCGAATTAAATTGTAATATGAACTTTTACAGTTATCTTTATAATGAATTTCACAAATTTTTTTTATTTTTCTTTATTTTATTTTTTATTTATTAAATTTTTTTTTTTTTTATAATGGGATTTTTTTTTTTTTTTTTTTATAAAACAAATACAGTTTGTATACACAAAATTTCAAACGGTGGTTAAAAATTTATCAAATTATATTGTATTTCCATTAATTTTTTTCAAATTTTTTATTTTTGTTTTTATATATTTTTTCTTTTTTCTTATTTATAAAATTACAATTATTTATTTTATTAATAATTCTTATTAAATATTTAAATTTCAATTTTAATGATTTTCGTATTTTAGTTAAATTAATTTTATTTTTCTTTAATATTAGATTAGTATTATTTTACAAAATAATAACGGTTATATATTATTATAAAATCGGTGCACTGTTAAGAAAAAAAGAAATGAAAAGAAAAAAAAGTAATAATTAATAATTTTTAAAGGTATTTTTTTTTTTTTTTTTTTTGAGAAAAATAACATTTATACAGGGTGTCCGCTACTATGAAAAGTCTCTTATGAAAAGTTTCTAAGAAATCTTTAATCCTTCATGTCTTGAAAATGGTCCACAATAGACCCCTGCCCCCTCCAGTACAATTTTTTGTTTGTTTTAATACCCCCAATCACTGAGTGCAGTACGCCATCTTCAGTTTCAGACACCCAGTATAATATAAGAATAAAATTGATATAACTATAAATAATTTTTCTTAAAAACAAAATATAACTGTTGAATTATTAATTTGAATTTTTACAAAAAAATATTTTCGACGAATTATAATATAGAATCGTGGAATAATATATAAAATTTTTATTTGTTATTTCGTAAAAACCATAAATATAATATTAACGAATAGATAGGCAGTGAAGAAAATATTTTCAGCCAATTTTGAGAAACAGCTGAGTGAACCGAGCTTATGTATTGCTTTAGTTTCCTCAGAAATAGGTTCCTAACAGGTGAAATAATTTTATTTCTAATTTTTAAAAGAATTTTATCACTTATTTTGTTATTTTACAAGTATAATTAAAATTTTGAATAACCTTAATTAAATTAAATTTTAATTTTAAAAATAAAATATATCAATTATTAAGTAATATAAAAACTTAAAATTTCTGAATGAAACTGGTTATGAAAAACTGCTTTACATTATTTTAATCAAATATAAACAGCTGAGTGTTATAAAATGCATATGTATTTTTTTTTGACTGTATACCTTAAGATAGGAAAACACATAAGAAGAAAAGAAACGACTATATCTAACTTCCCATCTATTAGTTAATATATCTATGATAAAAACTCAATTTAAACATTTTGAGATATTTCTAGCTGGTTTGGAATTTTGATATCTAATGAAAGTTTATTGATTGGAATTTGTCAATACTTGAACGGACTTCACCATGGTTTAAGCACATTTCACAATATTAACTAATTAGATTAATAACGTGTCACAAGTATGATTGCGATTTTCAAGAAACTTACAAAAATAAAATCAGTCACAAGTTTTTCAATGTGAGTATTTTAAAGTTAAACAAGTAAAAGTCGATGCAACCGACTTATTTATACCCTACACCTAAAAAATTCAAATTAAATTAAAAATCCATAAGTTATTTTAGTTAGGTACTTAATATAAGCTAAAAAAATAAATGCTTTTACAACCTTTGTACAAAATGTCAGATTTCTATCTTTATTAAATTCGAAAATATATTTGTTAGGTCTTGGGAAGTGTGTGAAGGCACGCGGACCACCACCCCAATTCATCTCAAATTTTAGAGACATCAACAGGGTAGAACATTCTTATATCAAATTTCAAGTTTATATATTTATTAATTTCGAAGATATGCTTGTTTGGTTTTAGGAGTTGTGTGGCAGATACCCGAACAACCATTCTAATTCATCTTAAATTTTGAACAAATCAGGGATTCAGGAAACAACACCCTAGTACCAAATTTAAAGTTTCTATCTTTATTAACTTCGAAGATATGCTTTTTCAATTTTGGGAGTTGTATGGGAGGTACCCGAACGACCACTCCAATTCATCTCAAATTTTAGGCAAATCAGGGATTTAGAAAACAGCACCCTCGTATCAAATTTGAAGTTCCTATCTTTATTAATTTCGAAGATATGCATGTTCGGTTTTGAGAGTTGTATGGGAGGTACCCGAACAGCTCCTCCAATTCATCTCAAATTTTGGACAAATCAGGGATTCAGGAAACAACACCAAATTTGAAGTTTCTATCTTTATTACTTTCGAATATATGCTTGTTTGGTTTTGGGATTTGTATGGGAGGTACGGTACCCGAACAACCACTCCAAATCATCTCAAATTTTGGGGATATCTGTGATTCAGAAAAACACACCCTCTTACAAAATTTTAAGTTTCTATCTTTATTAATTTCAAAAATATGCGTATTAAGTTTTGGGAGTTGTATGGGAGGTACTCGAACGCATGGTCCGATTTCGCCCATTTACAATCCCCGCCGTACCTTAGTCATTGTTAACCTACAGTATAAATTTCATCAAGATAGCATCATTAGTTTTTGAGTTATCGTGCGTACGGACGGACGGACGGGCATCGCTAAATCGACTCAGGTGGTGATCCTGATTCAGAATATATATACATGTCTATACCTGGCTTCCTTTTGGTGGTTACAAACACCATACCAAAGTTAATATATCCTATACTTAATGTGTAGGATATAAAAATATAAATGAAGAATTCTAGATTTTTTTCTCCCACAAAGTTAAGATCATATGATTTTTGACTCATTCATGTGAGTAAGAAATTCTAACAGAACTTTCCGCTAGTCCAAAATTTTTTTTATTTTAATTTTTTTCTTAAATGTACCTATATGAGAATTTGAGAAAAAATAATGGTGCAGCCTGGCTGTTTCTTTATAATCATTATTTTTTTGCTCTCAATTTTTTTTTTTTATAATTTGATTACTGTAAATTTAATGAATATAAGGTATATTTTATTTTAACTCAAGAAATTTTCACTTTAAGTGAAGACATTTTTATTTTAAATGAAGATTTTATACTTAAATTGAAGAAATTTTTACTGTAAATAAAAATTGAAAATATTTGTACAAAAATATCTGGTCCAAAATATATATGAATTACACAAATTAAATATATGTATATGAAATTTTTATACAACATAAATTACTGAAGACAGTAGAGATTCTTCATTTAAAACAAAAATATCTTAAATTAAAAATCATTCACTTAAAGTCAAAATGTCTTCACTTAAAGTAAAAAAGTCTTCAGTTAAAGTAAAAATGGTATATAAATTGGAACTAAGAAAAAACACAACGTTCTAATATTATTTTAAAACGTGGTCATACGTAAATAATTTAATTTTTGATAATAATCAGTTTTGATATTTTTTGATCTTGTGGAATAGTATTTAACAAACTTATGTCGCGTCATAAGTTTGACAAAATTATTAATATTGAAAACGAGATAAGTTCGAAAAAAAAGAAAAAACAAATTTAAGGATAGGTTTATTTATAATATTTTTATTTCTGTCATTTGAACATTTGAATAACATTCTTCAAGGTACTCGGCAATATGGGCAAAGATAGTTTTTTTCGTTTTTTGCAATTGCTTCAGCTTGTAAAGACAACTGATATGTCTCAAGATGCCGGCACGGCAAAAAAAAATTTACGAATTTACGAAATTACGAAACAAATACAGCATACATTTTCAACCCGGGATTGGGTTGAAGACTCGGTTTCATCTATAGATTCGGTTGATAATTAATCGGATTCATTGCCTATTTCATCGTCATCATCATCATTATTGCCCTCAAAATTGTTAGAAGTGTTTATTATATTGTTTTCTTTATATGCTATTCTATTTAAGAACAACATTATTGTTATCTTCACTTGTTCCAATAAATCACTATAGCTTCTGCGATTTTTCCACTCTTATCAGTATGTTATAATGATGGAAGAATGCAATTTTTGTATATTTTATTCGGAAAAATTTATGAAACTGATAACGGAATCTTTTTCATCATTAGCTTCATTAGCTGCTAAAATTTTCTTACCTCTATAAAACAATATTAAAATTATGCAATATTTTGCAATTTACTATTTAAATTTACTGTTACGTGAAAACCAAATTTTGCATGATATTTCTTTTTTCATAACTCCGGCAGGCTTTTAGATAGGAACTTGAAAGTTTTAGACAAAGAACTTCTAGAATTAAGTCTTCTAGAATAAGTTTTCTCAGCCATTTTTTTTCTAGCGCCCCCTGTTTAAAAGCTATTAGGGCTTAAAAATTTAAAATTTGTTATTTTTAAACACCTGTAATTTAGGTACCTGTGCAAATTTTTCTTCGGCAAGACATAAAAATTAAAGCTTCAGTAATATATTTTTACGTATGTTAACAGTTTTGCTTAGTTATATAGGGTTCCGGTTTTACAGACCTTAAAAATTGCAAAAAAGTCGGATTTTCACATATTTTGTTATTATATGAAATTTTAAAATTTAATTCTAAATAGTTTGCATTATCTTTTGGAAATGTACGCTTTTAAAAACCGTTGGTTTACATTCTGCCTGGTTTTTTTGTTTAGTTTTTTCCCCTGCCACATAAATGTGACAAGGAAATTACACAGCCTTTTCTTTTCAGACGTGGCTGTAAATATCGTAAGGGGGAATTATTCTTACGACATGTGTGGGATTCGAACCCACACTTCCTCTGTGTTTACAACGTATTTTATACGCTCTTACTAACTAGATCACCGAGTACCCCAGAAATTGCATTGTTTAAATAAAAAAAAAATATTTTAAATTTCAAGATATTTTTCCTTGATTAATAAATTTTAAAACAACCTCAGAATTTTTTATACTTAAGTTCTATATAATATGTACGCATATAGCTAGTACTTATTTCAAATAATATCTTAAAAAAATATTAAATACAAATATCTTAAAAAAAATAAATTACTTAATACTTAAATTGAAAGCATAAAATGTACAAAAAAAAAATATTTATATTTTACAATTAAAAATTTTACACAATTTTAAATATACCTAAAATGCAACTAAAATGATGCAATTTAAAGTATGTACTTTTGCTTTTACAATGCATTTTTCTGTTATAAATTTTATAAGAATTTCAGATAATATTTCCAGATGCTTCAATAAAATGAAAGAAAAGATTCATATAGAAACTGATATTAAAATAGAGAGGACAACAATTTCGTTATTTTTATGGTTAAATTTAGTTTTTTAAGTATAATATAAAAATATAACAAGAATAAAAAATGGAATGATAATGATAGCGATAACGATATTGTTAACGATGATAGTTAAATTATATAGAAAAATTATTTTACTTGTTTCTATAATAGATGAACATAAATATTTACTTTGTATAAATAAATATAATATAAGAATTTTTTCACTATTTATGGTTCCGGTTCTTTTTTTTTTATGATAAATTATAGTACAAAAATCAAAAAAAAAATCTCACTAGTTTTACATGGAATTTGGGTAACTGTCTCTCTCTCTCTCTTTAGACTCTCTATAGACTATATTTCATTTATAGCCCTATACTAATTTTAAAGAAAGTTTCTCCTAATCCTTAAGAAGCACCATCATTTCGAATTAGTTTCCTTAGAGTATTATAATAATTTATTTTTTATTTTCATTTCTATAAGAAGACCTATAAGGGACTAAGTCATTTATTATTGATATTTGACTGAGCTTCAGTTTCGGGAATCATTATTTTTCACTAAGACGTTGATTATTCGGCTGTACGTATTACACAAGATTATGAGACAGAGATATTACTTTTATTTTTACACCATTTATTAAAATATTATATATTGTAATAGATGGTGTAGATATTACTGATCATATTAATAAATATTGTACAATATTATGATGAAACACAAATATTTTATTTGTACGCCATCTATTATCTTATACAAGAATTATTTATTTTACTTTATTTTATATATATTATAGGACATTAATTATTACAATGAAAACTATTACGATATATAAATTACAAATATTGGCTACAATCTGATCGGAGAATTTGTTTGATCTGATTGAATTGGTTGATTTGCGGTTGGTTGATTTGCGGTCTTAAATATTATCGCATTTTATAATAATTAAATATTTTAAATTGCTCAATTATTTACGATTAACTTAAAAAGCTAAATCTAAATATGTTTTGGAAAAATTACAGATTGAACAAGAACTTGAAAATTTTATTTTTTCTTCCAAAGTTCTTCCAAATTTTTGGCATACTTACATACATACAATTCTTATATACAATTTTAACACTAAATTAATAGTTTTGATTATATTAAAGTAAAATTGATCAGCACATTTAATTCTTTAAATGCAATGAAATTTTTTTTTTTTTTATTATTTTAATGGCTAAATGTTCATTAAGTCCAACTTAAAGTTATCTTCCTTTTTAAAAAAGTAGCTGGAAAAAACTTCTTAATCACATTCGCATACAAATTCATTTTTATTAATTTTTGATTTTACTTAAAATATACTTGTGATTTTTTTTTTTTTTTTAATTTCTAATTATTATTCTGTCGTAAAATAAGGACTTTTTATGATTTTCATCCTTAATATTATATTTTGTACCCAAACGTACTAAAAAAAAAACATATTTTAAGTGAACAAAAAAATTTAATGAGCAGATTTTATTTTCTCATAACCACAACCATTATTAGTGGTTATTTAAAAAAAAAAAAAAAAACTAAAAGAAATTCAACATCTTATGAAGAGTAGTAAAATTAACGAATACTTTAATAAATTTTACTTTTTGTAAAGAATATAATTAAAATATTTTAGATTTTCTTCTTTTTAGCACATTTCCAGAAAAAATTTGAAAAAATGTGCTTATTAGTTTCACACTGTCCGTCCGTCCGTCCGTCCATCTATTTACAAAACTTCTGCTTAAGATTTTTTCAATCTGAAAACGTCATTCGACAGGTATTTTTTTTTAACTTTGTAAATTAATATCAAAATTATACAATTTTTTAAATTTAGTATTTAAATTTACCGTGTGAAAAACAAATTTTGCATGATCTTTCTAATTTCATAACTACGGCACGCTTTTAGATAGAGGCTTGAAATTTTGAGGCAAGAAAGAACTTTTAGAATTAGTATAAGTTTGCACCACCCCCTGTTTATGAGCTATTAGGGCTCAAAAATTGAAAATTTGCTATTTTTAAACACCTGTAACTTAGAAACCTGTACATATTTTACTTCTGCAAGATATAAAAATTAAAGCTACAGTAATATATTTTTACGTGTGTTAAAGGTTTATTTTAGTTGTAAAGGGTTCCAAAGTTGCAGCTCTTCAAAATTGCGAAAAAGCTTCATTTTCAGATATATATATCTCAGGCTCTGCGTAATAGTTTTGCAATCTGAAACCGTCAGAAGATCGAAAATTTTATTATCAATATAAAACAATATCAAAATTATGTAATATTTTTTAATTTACTATTTAAATTTACCGTTATGTGAAAACTACATTTTGCATGAAATTTCTTTTTTCATAACTCCGGCACACCTTTAAATAGGGACCTGAAATTTTGAGACAAGAAATAACTTTTAGATTTAGTATAAGTTTCCTCAGAAAATTTTTTGGTAGCACCCCCTCTTTAAGAGTTATTACGCCTCAAAAATTGAAAATTTGCTATTTTTAGACACCTGTAAGTTACGCACGTGTACAAATTTTTCTTCGGCAAGACATGAAAATGAAAGGTTCAATAATATATTTTTACCTGTGTTAACGGCTTTTCTTAGTTATATAGGACTTACGGCCCCTCAAAATTTCAAATATGTCCTATTTTTACGTTTTTTCTTATCACATGAAATTTTCAAATTTTTGTGCAAGTCACACTTCTAAACAATTTTTTATTGAGTTTTGGAAATGTGCGCTTTATAAAAACCGTTGGTTTACATTCTACCTTGTTTTTTGGAATGCAAACAAAATTTCAACATTGAAATGATACAATTTATAAAATAACACGATAAAATATAATGGGTTGGATATGGAAGCTTGCACTACAAAATCTTGCATTACAGAATCTCACAATACAAAATTTTGCATTATCAAATTCTATGCTGCGCAATTTGTATGCAAGATTTTGTTTAATTTTCATGATAGTATTTTCTTCGATGAAATAATATATGACATACAATTGAACTGTGCCTAAACAATTAATTAATCCGTTATCATTTCTAAAATAAATTATTTATTATCATCAATCTTCTGTTACTCTTTACAATAATAATATAAACAGGAGAGAATTTTTAATAATATAGAGCTAGGTTTTTTAGTTTTTGACACACATCCAGGGCCGGCACATCCATATGCACAGATGGCACAGTGAAACAGGGCGCCAAATTTATTCGACATAGAAATTATGTGGATGTGGATCTCTTTGTTGAAAAACAAATTGTCGAATTAAAAATATTGAAAAACAAATTGTTGAAAAAAAAAAATGTTTGAAAAAAAATGTCGAATAGGGAAAAAAGTTGAAAAATAAAATGTGGTAAAAAAGAATGTTGAAAAACAAAATGCTGAAATAAAAATATACTCGAGTGTAGATTTAAAGTAATTTTTTTTAGTTTTATTTATCCCTCCCAATGCACAATGTTACTTGTACATATACATAAATATTCTGGAAAAAGCGTATAACCTCGATTTTGAACCCTACTTAAAAATCCTTCGGAATTGTTTTTTTGTCCCATGCATATTTCAAAACAAAAGCATTTCATATATAGTGGGATTTTTTATTATTATTTTCATTTCAGTTTTTCCGATTGATAAAACTTTTTTAATATTTTGTTGTCGCAAGATTTTGTGTATATTTTGTAAATGTTAAATTTTCTTGCGCTAGATTTTATTATTGCAAGTTTTTAATGTTGCAAGATTAATAAAAAAAAAGCAAGATTTTGTTACTGAAAAATTTTGTGATGCTGTCTTACATACCGCTCCCAATATAATGAATGAATATTTTCATCCAGAAATATTTATAGAAAAAATAAAAAAAAAAATGCTTCTTTCTTTCAAATGTTTTGGAATTGTCAAAAAACAAAATTTAATATTTTTCTAAATGACATAGTAAAAATTTTGCAATAAAAAAAATTATTACTTTTACAATCTCTAAAAAACTTTTTCTTAGTTTTACAGTCAATAAAAATTTGTTTTTTGAAAATATTTAAAAAAATTTTAAAGATATAATGTAAGAAATTTTTCGAAACAGCAGGAATCTACATATTATATAAAATTAAATTGAATGTGGTACTTGCACAAGACACAATATAATGTATGATAGTTACCCAGCTATAAATCAGATATCCAAACAATTGTCAATTTATAAAATTTTTAAACCCCCTCTTCTTTTATAATTCAATCCTAAATCTAAATTTATTTAAAAAAAAAATTTAAAAGAAAATCATACAGGAAAAATTTTTCCTCAGATAAATCGGAAACTTAGAGAATGACAAATAATAGAAAGTATGATATATTTTTGGTAAAAAACTAATTTGACACATCATTTTTCTAACCGAATTATTTTAATATAAATATTTAAAGGATATTTTTTTAGAAAAATTTGAAAGAAAATCAGATTGTATTGCGACAGATTTCGCCTATAGAAAATTAGAAACTAATCCAACTTAAAATCCTATATTTTACTTATATAGTGAAATGCTTCTTTATCGTTATTTCGTCTTCAATTAGTTATTACTTCACATTTCGGAACTTTGTTCACAAAAGTTAAGGGTTTTGTGCATAATGACTATCTGTATATAGTGTATGTGTATATGTTATTGGGCATACATATACATGAAATATATAAATATGATGGAAAATCTTGTTAAAAAATTTATGGAATAGTTTAAAACGTGTTTTTAAGCAAAAAAAATAAAGGAAAAAGTTTCAAAAATTTCGTCATTACAATAATATTTCCTTTTATAAGGTATCCGCATAAAAATTGAAAATAAAATCAAAAAAAATACTTTAAATTTTTTTGTGTAGGATGGAAAATATAATGTTTAACAAAATTTTGTAAAAATTTTTATGCATAAAATACTTAAATTCAATTAAAATTTATTTTTCACAACTAAAAATAATTCTAAAAATGTTTATATATATCTTATGCACTGTCTTATGAATATAAATAACGGGTTTTCCAATTTGAGTGATATGATTTCTAAGTGACGTTTCGGCCATTTGTAGTATGTCATGATCTGTAATTTTTTTTTCATTGTATTCAGTAATGTTTACAATTTCATCATGGATAGATATACGCAAGAACAACGTTTACAAACTATTGAATTTTATTATCAAAATAATCGTTCTCCAATTGCAACTTTTCGTGCGCTTTTGTCATGTGAGTGGTGCGGTAAATAAACAAAACTGTCGATTCTGGTGCGAAGAAAATCCACAAATTATTCATGAACAACCATTACATTCACCTAAATTGACAGTTAGGTGTTGTTTTTGGTCTGGTGGAATCATCGGTCCGTACTTCTTTCGCAATGAAGCTGGTAACACCGTTACTGTCAATGGAAAGCAGTATAGATCGATTATAACCAACTTTTTATGGCCGAAATTGGAAGAAGTGGATCTTTACAACATCTGGTTGCAACAAGACGGCGCTACGTGCCACACAGCACGTGCAACAACCGAATTATTGCGAGAAAAGTTTGGAGATTCGATTATTTCAAGAAATTGTGGCATATTGAATGGCCTCGAAGTGATTTAACACCATTAGACTATTTCTTGTGGGGTTATTTCAGTGGTTGAAGTCAGTGGTCTTTGATCAGTGGTCTTTAGCAATAAACCAGACTCTCTTCAAGCTTTAGAAGTCAATATTGAACGTGCTATTCATGACATACGATTTGATTTAGTGGAAAAAGTGCTCGAAAATTGGGTTCATCGAATTCGTTCCTGCAAAAGAAGTCGTGGAGGACATTTGAATGACGTTTTATTCAGAACTTAAATGTATCGATTGTACTTCAGACATTTAATATAAATAATAAATAAAAAACTTTTGAATTTCCTTAACAACTAGTATGTTTTTTTTTTTTGAAAAGAAATCAATACACTCAAATTGGGGAACCCTTATATACCTATGACTACATTAGTTTTAGTTAAATATTTTTATAACAAATATAAAATTGTTATACTTTTTTTTTTGAAATTTTTATTTTATTTTCTTTAAACTTTACACATTATAATAAAATTAATAATTTTTAAATTGTTATTGTTTCCTAAATTGTTTCCCTTCAAAAATTTTATTATATGGAAATTCTATATAATATTAACAATATTTTATTTAAAATAGATTTTTTTTATATTATCAAATATTTTTATTATAAAATAACGCAATATTTATATAAATTATTATCTATAATAAAATAAATTTCCTTAATATTTTTTTTTTAGTAATTATTTAATTTATACCAAACGTACAAACATAGAACAAAAGAAGAAGAAATATTTTTTCTAATTAAATACTTTTTATAATGTCCTTTTCCTTCAAAATATACCCTTAAGGAATTTAAAATGAAATAAAAATTACAGTTATGAACAAAAAAAAATCTTAAGTTCAAGGTTAAAAAAAACTTTTAACTTTTAAAATAAAAATGTATTTTCAAATAAATATGGATAGTATCTAGATAATTTCTTAATATCCTTTTGGAAAAAAATTTATTTTTTATTTCAAAAATCTCATAAATAATTTTATGTATACTTTGTTTTTACTTTAATAAGAAAGATTTCCATTTCAATTGCAAGTATATTTTCTTTTTTAATCCCAGTAATTCCTTTTTAAATGAAAGTTTTCGTTTTTAATAGCAAGTAGCTATTTCCTTCTCAAATTCAAGTTCTTGTACTTATATAATTTTTGTTTTAAGTAATTAATTAATTATTTTTCAAAAATTTTTCAAACAGAATGCAAAATAAGTTTTTTTTTGGTTTAATTTTTTTTTTTTTATTTTTCCTAGAACAGTTTTTCTTAATTAAAAATAATTAATTTTCAACAAATTTAATTAAAATTATGTGAAATTATCATTAGTTTTGTTTTTATTTACAAAGTTTTGAATTGTTTTGAATATTATTCCAAAGAAAGAGAAAGAAATACTTGCTATTAAAAAGGAAAACTTATATTCAAAAAAACAAAATACTTGCAATTGAAGTAGAAATTCTTCTTATTAAAGTAAAATAGGTATATATTGTAAAATCATTGTTACATAAATATCGCGTTAATTAATTTTGAGAAAATAAACTTGATAAATATTTTTATTGACTGAACAGGACAAAAAAAAATATATGACAAATATGATTTAATAAGGGCGTGTGTCAATTGGCTAAAAACTGGTGTAAAATTAAAATTTTGATAGCAAAATTAATTTTTTGAAGTTTATATTCACCACCGCAATTGCCAAAATTTTTAACTATTTGTTACTCGCTCTGAACCTAGTATAAATTTTGACATATAGTTAAAAATTTTGAAATTTATTTCCTGTTGTTTTTTTGATGTTTTTTTAAAAAAAAATAGGAATATTTTAAAATATAATTTGGATTTTTGTGTACGCTATTTTGTTTTGTTAAATTAACTGAAATGAATAAAAAAGAAAAATCGAATCGAAAATCCCTATATTACATGTAGTATATAATTAATATTTAAGTATAATTAAAATGGTTTCAGAGAAATAGTTAAAATAATTAAATGATTTTTAATTTTTATTTAAATTTTAGAGACTTTAATGAACTTTATAATTTTTTGGAAGCTACATTTATTTATTCTTAAATGCTCCTTAATTGTATCTTCACTTCCGTTCAAAATTTCATCTATATATAACTTCCGATCTTACTCGCAAACGATAATACTCTATAGGCTGCATTAACAAGTGGAATTACAAAATATTATAAGACACTTATATTTTATATACATATACATATATACATAATTATGATAATAAAATTACCACACTTATTTTTCTTCTATAGCGTCTCAAGAAAATTTCTAAATCCAAATTTTTGAACTTAAAATACGTGGTTAAAATAAGTAATATTAATGGAAAATATTGTTTTAATAACTTTTATTTATGTAAATAAAAATTTTAATTTTAAATGTCGAAAATTTTAACTAATCGACACAGTTAAAATATTTTAAATTATCCCACAGTTAAATTTTTTATTAACCTAATGGAGAAAAAAATAATTTAATTTTAACCAAAAGACACACGCCCTTAATTATAAAAAACATTTAAAAAATTAAAATACGATATTTTAAGTTCTTTAAATTTTTTTTAAGTCTCGTTTATCTTAACAGAGAAACTTTAATTATTATTAAAAATTTTCAGAATAAAGTATATATAGTTCCGGAAAGGACAATATTTAAAGGATAATAAAAATAAATTAAAAAATACAAAAAAAAAAAATCCTCCTAAAATTATTTTTTATGTAATAAAATTATTATAATTTGGTATTTTTGGTATAATTTTATAAATTAATGAAAATATCCTTAAAGCAGTAGAATCAATCCACTATAATTTAAAATAAAAATTACTACAAAAATTAAAAAAATTTTTTTTAATTAAAAATAAATTATTTTAAAACACTGTTTATTTAATAAATTAATTTTCTAGTATTTAATTTATCAAACTTTTCTTTCTTCTTTTTAAATTTTTTAAACAAATTAATTACGACACAAAAACAAAAAAAAAAAAATGTTGAGAAAAGTTTTTAATTTAAATTTTCACCTTAAATTAAACTTTATCATCATCATTAATAAAATTATATTCAACATGTGGCTTTTTATATATAATATTTTTGTATATCGGTTATATTGTATAATATATATGTATATATTATTATATACAATCACCTTGTGTATTTAATAATTTTAATTTAAATATATATAATTTTAAAACTTTAAATACATGAAAATTTTTATACTTAATTCAATTTGTCATTAATTAATTTTAAATAATTTAAAGGACAATATTTAACAAGAAAAATATTTATATAGGTAACAAATTTTAAATAATTTGATTAAAATTAATTTAAATGCATCTAGGTAAAAGTTATTTTATTTTACAAGATAATTGAAAAAAAAAAAAAACAAATTTATTATTTAACAACTACTGTAATATGTATAAAAAAAGTTTTATTAAATTTAGTAAAAGAAAAATTGAATTATTTATAAGAAAATTCCAATTTGGATCACTTTTTTTTAAGTTTAACAAGACTTTTTTTTGAAAATTCTTATTTATAAGCACATAATATTATAATACTCGTATATCTTATAATAAGAATCACAAAAAGAATAAAATTCAAAATGAAAACTAAAAGATTATAGAGAAATAAAGAAGAATAAATTAAAATTATTAATTTTCAAAGTATTTCATGTATTTTTTTTTTTTGTTTTTTTTTTTTGTCAATTTTGTTATAAAAATTGATTTATAAAAAGTATTTCATAAAAAAATAATATACAAATATCAGCAATTTATTCTTAAATATTCAAAATTATTTATTTTAATATCCTTGATACTTTCTGATTTAAAAGAAATTATTCAAAAGAATTATTTTTAAAAGAGCATTATTAAAATAGTGTTTTATGTAGCCTAAAAATATGCAATATATCCTGGAACTTTTTTTCTGTTTTTTTTTTTTTTTTTTGTAATTTTTAATTATAGATTACCGCTATTATCTTTTATAACTTTTTAACAAATAAAATCAATTTTATTTTTTCATAATATAAAAAAAAAAAATTAAGAGAAAATAAAACAAAATAAGAAAAAAATTTAAAACATGTATTTTATTAAATAAATAAGGAGATTTTCCGGTATCTTATTTAAAAATAAAAGGAAAAAATAAATATTTTTTTTTTTTAAACCTCCTGCTATTATTTTTTGTTTTGTTATTGTTATTTTTATTATTATTATAAATTGTTGTTTATTACTTTTTTTTTTTTTGTTTGTTTTATTATTGTTGGTTATTCCTTTTAAATATATATATATATGTATGTTTTCTTTGTATATTTTTATGCCTCTTATTAAGCACTTTTCCACTTCCTTCCTTTTATTTTATTATAAAAAAATTAAAAAATAAATAAAATATATATATATATATAAATATATATATATATATATCTTAATATTTATGCAAAAATTTTTTCACTTATATTAAATATACTTTATATATTAATTGTATAAATATGCATTTAAATTTCTTACAATTTTATTTATATATGTATATAATATATATATATATATATATATATCTAGGTATATATATTTGGAAATAAAAGTATGACAACAATAAATTATGCTGACACGTTATCAGAACAAAACTCTTAGTTTTTGGTCACACCTTTATACGTCAACGGCAAAAACTCTACTGAATGAAAATTTTTAAGTTCGTCTTCGGGGATAAATTTTATTTTTCTTTTCTTTTTGTTTATTTGTTTTTTTTTTTTTTTTTTTTTTTTGTTTACTTATCTATTTGTTATTTTTGTTTTTGAATTTCATGATGAATTTTTGTTTCTTTTTGTGTTTGATTTTTGTTTTTTAAATACATCTCGTATGAAAAAAAAAAAAGGATCTGATCAAAAAATTTGAGATAAAATAAAAATATATACAAGAAAACATTTCGTTCATTTCACTAACACTATTAAAATATTAAATAAAATTGAGAATATGAATAAAAATGAAAACTTTTTGTTTATCTCTAAAAAATTTTCATCCCTTTTCAATATTTTTTTTTTTTTGTATATAATGTGTAATATTTATTAATGTATGTATATATATTATACGTTAGTATATAAAGAGATTTAAATATTGCAGCTTTTATATAACAAATTATTATGAATGAATTTCAAAATGTTAATAGGACTAGATTATATTGCAAATGAAAAGTAATTTTAGTGATTGTTACTGTATCTCATATAGCATTCATTCTTTTGTTATTGTTATACTAAGATTTAGAGAATTATTGATAATATTTGAGTAAAACATAAATAAAATCCGATAATATTTGATAATTTAAATAAAAAAAAAAAACCCATATACTATATAAGTAATGTATATCCTCATAAGGATATTATTAGATTTTTTTAAGTTTGAACTAAGCTATACCAATTATATCAATGTACTTTATTTGAAAAATCATAAGAGAAAAAGGAAAGTAAGGTAAAGTATATATAAAAGAAAAAGTAAGATAAAGTATGTACATATGAATGGATGGAAAATTAACAGCATTTTCATGAGAATTGTATCACTTAATTTAAAGGTAAAAAGTTTAATTATTCAATATCTGACAAAATATAAACTAATAAAAGTATTTACTAAAAAAAAAATATATTTTTAAAGATATTGTTCAACATTATTTTGCAATGAATTAACTGATTTATTTACTAAATATTAAAAAAATGTTTCACAGAAATGAAGTAATGAATTGTTTTATAAAATAATTTAAAAAAATTAAGTCTTGTTATCTCATACGTTAGAAATATCTTAGTATAAATTTGTTCCTTCATACTTTGGAATACGATATTTTAAATATTCCAATTTTTATAATAAAATATTATAATACTAGACATAATTTAGATACTTGTTTATTAAAAATACATTAATATAATATAAAATTAATGTAAAAACTTATGCAAAAAATATCTAAAAACTTATCATATCTTAAGAATGATTTGTAATAATTTTGTATCTTTCTAAACAATTTTTTTTTTTTGTTTTTACAAATATTCACATCATTTTCTAATTTGTTTTTTACTAGGACAACATTAAAATAAATCGACTACATTTTATTGCATTTCTTCTTTTATTGGTAAGATATTACTATTTAGGTGGTAAGAAAAAATTAATTAAAATTAAAATAAAATAAAGAATAATTTTATTAAAAAAAAAGCAATATTCGATTTGAAAATAAATTATATTATATAGAATATTAATAAATTATATTTAATTACAATGTACATTAAATTAATATTAAATATAATGTTCTTGATATTTTAAATAAATTTACTAACTTTTTTTTTTGTCCTCGTTAAGTACTTGAATAATATTTTATTCTTTAACAACCCTCAGAACTGTTTTCCTTTTTCTTTTAAATCATTTTTTATAAAAATTCAATTAGCATTTAATATTAACACTTTTTTTTTCCCCCTCCCCTTAGTTTTTATACTTTATATTATTATTATTAAGGTGTTATATACCAATTTTTTTTCTTATTTTTTTTTTTTTTTTGTTTTAATTGTACGAAAATATATATGTCAATTATTTACAATGTCCTTGAATCAATTATTATTACAATCTGTCCTGATTTTGTGTTTAAAACAGAAAAAACAAAACAACTATAAAAAAAAAAAGAAAAAAAAATTGAGATTACTTCGTCTTATAAACTTCAATGCACATGACACAATTTTTAATTTATCTTCTCGGCAAAACAAAAAGAAAAAAATAAAAACAAAAAATAAATAAATAAATAAAAACAAAAAATAATAGGAAAAATTGTTATATAATACCTACTTGCCCTATATATTTTTGTTTTTTCTATATACAAATTAAAATTACATTATTACATAAATATATAAGTATGTATACACATATAATATATAATATATTATATACTAACTGTAGTAGATATCTACTCTATAAAAATACTTTAATATGATAGAATGATAGCCTTGAGAACGCCCCAAAAACAATAATCGACAAGAATATCAAAAACATAACAAAACCACAAACAAATAAAATAAAACAAAATATTACATAAAAAAAAAAAACAAAAAAATAAAACAAAAAAAAAAAACAAAAATTAAACCAAATTGCATCCACAAGAAAATTATAAAATGAAAAATAAAAATTATACAATATTTTAATCAAAAGGCATTTTCAGGTTTTTTTTATTTTATTTTTTGTTCTTTTTTTTTTTATTGAACAAAATATAACATCTTTTTAGTAAATCTAAATCTAAAGTGGTTTAAATACAAAAATAAAATTTTAGATAAATACAGAAACCTAAAAAGAAAAATTTTAGAAAAAAACAGAAAATTGATTAAAAATAAGAAGAGAAATTTAAATTTAAGATATTTTATTATATCTATATTGAAGAATTTATTGGGATGCATGAAAATTAAAATTTTTTAGAGGTGTTTTCGTTACGATAAATTTTTTATGTAAAATTTGAACATAATTTTTTTTAAATTTTAGGTTCCGGTTATATTATACTCGTATATTATCGACATAACATAATTTTCTTAGATGATTCTGTAAACTCTATAATATATCAATTTAAATATTGTATGATTGATTATAAATAAAATTGAACTTGAAACCATCTTTTTTAAAAACGGAAATGTATTGTACATACACATAGTATTTTACTCCATATTTTATCAATAAGCAGTGGGCACCAATTTATCTAACCTAAATGTGAAAGTCGATTTTCTTTCTAATGTAAAATAATTCTCAGAAAAATCGTATTTTGTGGAAAAATGGCAAAACTAATGAAAGAATATGGTCTCTATGACTAACAATATTTTTGGGTAAATCTGAGTTTCATACCTTATTTAAGCATTTTTTTAAGAAAGAACAGAGTGGGTCAACTTGAACTGACTGATTTTAAATGCTTATAATTTTTTTATTTTTAAAGTTTTTTATTTTTTTTTTTTTAAATGAAAGTATAAATTATTAAATTTTTTTTTAAACTAAGTGTGAGAATTGACTTCCTTTAAATGGCTTCCATTTCCCTTTTGGCAGTTAATGGCTCTTTTTTAGACATTTTTCATTACGTTGCGCAATGTTTTCAGCTACCATTTTACAATTTCTTAGCGAGTATTGTGATTGAGTTCTTGAATGTTTTGTAGTTTGTTGACGTAAAGCTGTTCCTTCAAAAAATCCCGCAAAAAGAAATCAAAAGTCGTCAAATCTGGGGAGTGAGGTGGCCACGCGATCTCAACATTTTTTGAAATTATTCAGTCATCGAAAAGTTCTCACAAAATCACCATTGTCTCTCTCGCGGTATGAGCTGGAACTATATGTCATGATTATTGAGAACTATGGACGTAAAAAATTTTCTAACATGACCCGGTATATTGCGCCAGAGACAGTTTCTGGATGCTCAGTTTCATTTTCGAAAAAATATGAACCGATAACTCTATCACCATTCTACACCAAAAAGTGCATCTGAGAGGGTGTAATTGTCGCTGATACACTGCTCTCGGATTCTCCGTATCCCAATATCGGTAGTTCTGTTTATTAGCATATCCAATGAAAATGTGCTTCATCGCTCATAATGAAATTATTCAAAAAGTTGGCATTTTCTGTTGCAAGCAAAATGAATCTATTGACATATTGTAGCCGTTGTGCTATGATGACATTATAAAATTATCTTTATTATCTGCAAAAAAATAAAATAAAATATTGTTTATAAAGGTGTATTAGATACATAAATATTTTGAAGATTAAAATTATAACACTTATTTAAAAGATGTGACCTCGAAAAAGTAAAATTTCTAAATTTTCCAGATATTCCACTAACTAATAGATATGTAAAAACATTTTTGCAATATTCTGCATTCCAATGTAGTTTGGAATCATTTTTATTCTGTGTGATTGTGATTCATTATATCATTCTATAATATCCCATTTTCTAAAACAGAATTTTCAATACAACTGGTTTTTGATTACATTCAGCGTGCAGTTCACGGTTTAGAATTTTTTATAACCACAAATTCAAATCGCAAATAGCAAATCATAAAAATTTGAAGATGTTATGTTGGATTGAAAATTAACAAGCCACGTTATTTAAGCCGTATAATAATGCAAATTTTTACATTAGCACTAAAAATGCAAGTTTTAATGCTAATTGATATATAATCAGATTATATTTAATTATGCAAACTTAGTTTTGTGGCGCATATAACCATTTCACCTTTTTGGTACGTCATCTGCTACAAAGAGCTGGTGCCCTGATATATGAATTTATTGACTTAACTTAGTTTAAGTTGCCTATTTCAATACAATGGTATTGAAATGAAGGCTTTATTATTTTTTTGTTTTAGATGTTTCGGCTTTGTAAGATTTTTTTTGCACATCTGAACGTTTAGTTGACAGTTAACAAAATATCATCAATATAATCTACCTCTTCTAAGTGTAAATTAAATTTTTATCAAACTCACTGTTCTTGTCTTCAAGAACGTTTTTCAGAATATCATCAATGAAAATTAAAAATAAGGTTAGCTTTTAATAAAGTCTTGTTTAACTTTAGAGAATTTTTCCAAGCGTTTCTTTCTATATTTTCGATGTGTTTCGATGCAATACTCTATACATTGAAAACTGCTTTACTGTGTTTTAATTAGATTTTATTCTACATATTGTTACTTCTCCTATTATTTTAAATAATGTATAATAGTATAGTATTGATCCAAAAATTAAAAAAAAAATTATAATTTATTTTTCAAAATATTTCCAGTTAGTCTCCAGTTTTACTCTGAAATTAAAACAAAAAAAAAATGCCACATAGCTACATTTTATTTGAATGAAATTTACTTTAAATGAAAAACAGAAAAAATAATAACATATAAACAATAAATCGAGCATTCAACATTCAAAAACAATAATTACAATAAAAATGAACGAAAAATAAAAGGATCAAAAAAAAAATAAACAAACCTTAAAAACACAAAAAAAAAATGAACGAAAAATATCATAATTGCTTTCAAACAATTTAAAGGACAAAATAACCAGAAAAGGACGATGTCTTTTGCATAAAAAACCCGTTTAATTTTTGTATCTACCATACCATTGGTAATGGTAGATTTACGACTGGTATTGCTACTACCATTTCTACTTTTCTTTTATAAAAATTATTATTGTTTTTTTATTTTTTATTTTTTCTTCAATAAATAAAGCAATAACAAAAATATGCATAGATATAAAATTTTCTCTGTTATCATGTATTTGTGTATTTAATTAATATGTAAAATGTGAAAAAAAAAAAAAAAACGGAAACAAAAAGAAAAAAATACATGTAATATAATATTCATATGTGTATGTAGGTTATTCGCCTATACGGGGACCGACATTGTCACCTATATATTTCGGAATGAAAAACTTTCGGCTTTTTATTATTATTTTGTTTTTTTTCTTGTTTTTGTAATCCTTATTATCAATTTTTATTTTTGATTTTTGTTTTTATGTTGCTTGTTTTTTTTTTTTTTTTTGTTTTTATTTTCATTCTTTACAAAGTTATCATTCATCGTTTTTCATATGTTTTCTTATTCAGAAAATCACATTTTGATAAGATAAAAATTTTAAGACACAAATACTTGTTATACATATAAAATTTTTCGTTAATTTCTTATTTTGTTCGTTAAGTTTTTCATGTATATTTGTTTGAAAGCTTTTCATTCTCAAAATGTATATGATTATATACATATAATATTATTATGTATATAGAAAAGTTGTATTTTAAATGTATGCGGTATTTGAATTTATTATAATCAAGACATGATGTAAGGACGAATTTTCACAAAACTGTAATAGTATTGTGTAAAAAAATCTGATAGTATTGCATCAGAAAAAAAAATAAAATAAAATAAAAAAAAGCTTTTATGAATTAAACAACTGTTACTTTTTTTTTTTTTTGTATATGTATTAAGAGACAAAAATTTATAAAATAGTAGGTAGATTCTACTTTTAGATAACTTATAAAGGTTTCTGTTTATCTTTTCAACCTAATATTAATAAGTATATACATGTGATTTTTGTTTTTGTTTGAAAGTTTGCCATCTTAATTAAAAAAAATGTTTTTTTTTTGTAAACACTATCTAAAGAAAAATAATAATAATATTAATATATTAATTTATTATGTACAATATAATAATTTTCTTTAAGTATTCGCGAAAAATTATCAAATAAATGATTCATTCATTCATTACCAGCTTTCAATCACGTGATATGATTTTCAAATTTGATTCTTATTTTGGCATTCGGTTAATTCTAATATAATTAAAAATGAATGCTATCAGCTTTATAATATACCTATATTTATACCTTTTTTATTTTAACTAAAAACATTTTTACCTTAAGTGAAGACATTTTTAATTTAATTGAAGATTTTTTTATTTAAAGTGAAAAAAATTTTAAATAGAAGTGAAGACATTTGTAATAAAAATAAAAAATATATATATGTATATATATATAAATGATGGAAATATATGTATTTCATTAATTAAATATATATTTATTAAATATTAATATAAGATAAAAATTACTGTAATAAAGATTTTTCATTTAAAATAAAAATGTCACCACTTGAAGTAAAAAATATTCGCTGAAAGTAAACAGGATTTCACTTAAAGCAAACAATATTCACTTAAAGTAAAAACGTCTTTACTTAAACCAAAAAAAGATATATCTACATATTTGTTAAGAGTACCTACTGACCCAGATTATTATGACTGTTGATTCAACTCCAACTATCATCAAGAAAAATATTTAAATTTTTTATGAGGTTATATTGTGTAAAATAAATGTGGGGAAAATTAAGTGCTTTATTTTAAATAAACTAGTACTTAATTTTTTAAATTGGAAACTTTTTTTTAATAATAAAAAATAAATAAAAATGGATCCTGAGTTTAGTAAATTGTGACAACAAGAAATAAAGTTTATTTTTCAGAATTACTTCTGATAATTAATTTTCGACTAGGTACAAATTCTTTAAATAAATTATTATTTTTTCTTTTTTTTTTTAAATGCATTTCCATGCCATATAAATGTGACAAGAAACTTACACAGCATTTCCTTTCTTAGGCGTGACTGTAAATTTCGTAAGGGGAAATTATTCTTACAATTTGTGTGGGATTCGAAGCACACTCCCACTAGGCCACCAAGGCCTCTAAATAAATTATTATTATTTATTTTTAATTTGATTACATTTACAATAAAAATTTTAAATTTAGATAATAGTTTTCTTAACGGTATATTTCTTGCATTGCGAAATATTTTCTTGTTGAGGACGATTTTATTGTTAAGAAAAATTACGAAAAATTATAATTGATTTTATTACAGTATCCAAAAATTTTTTAAATTATCATTTATTATTTATTTTTATTTTATTATTATTACATTAGTATACTTGTAAAGCTACCCCATGTTAAATTGCATGAAAGAAAGAATTGCATTGCATTTCTTTCAAGTCCTGAATAAGCAGCTATATAAATTTTTATTGAAGATCAAAAACTACTGCTTTAAACCAATTGATTTCGAATTTTTTCGTGACGTTTTATGCATTCTACCCAATATGTACATTTAAAATAAAAAGAAATTATTAACAATCAAAATACAAATCATCATTTCTGACTATAATTGCATTCCCTTAACAATTGATTTTTGCATTTTTCTATTCAAAATTCCAATTATCGATTTAAGAAGTGAATTTTCCATTTTTATTACTAAAAAGTGACTCGCCCAATTACTTTCGTTGTTTTAATAATCATATATGAAAATAATTCTGTATCAACTCTTCGTTAAATCTTAGAGTTACCATAATTTTCATTCTTTTTTAAAATTGGTTACATAAATGAAACAGAACTTTGAATTTAGATTGATTGTTATGTTAATTATAATTAACTTTATTTATTTTTTGTTTCTCCTTTTTAGCACATTTCCAAAAAAATTTTGAAAAAATATGCTTATTAGTTTCACTCTGTCCGTCCGTCCGTCCGTCCGTCCGTCTGTTTACAAAACTTCTACACCGTTAAAGATAGAGAAAAGAAATTTTAACCATGTGTAGGTCTCATATAACAAATAATTTTGTGGAACAACTTTTTCATGTAGCCCCATCCATTACGGAGCTACAGCCCCTCAAACTTTGAAAAAGCCTTATTTTTAAATGCATATATCTTATGTTCTGCTTAAGATTTTTTCAATCTAAAAACGTCATTGGACAGATATTTTTTTTATCTTTCTAAATTAATAACAAAATTATACCATTTTTTTAAATTTAGTATTTAAATTTACCGTTATGTGAAAACCAAATTTTGCATGATTTTTCTACTTTCATAACTCAGGCACGCTTCTAGATAGAGGCTTGAAATTTTGAGGCAAGAAAGAACTTTTAGAATTAGTATAAGTTTGCTCAGAAAATTTTTTTGGACCACCCCCTGTTTATGAGCTATTAGGGCTCAAAAATTGAAAATTTGTTATTTTTAAACACTTGTAACTTAGGAACCTGTACACATTTTACTTCTACAAGATATAAAAATTAAAGCTACAGCAATATATTTTTACGTGTGTTAATGGTTTATTTTAGTTGTAAAGGGTTCCAAAGTTGCAGCTCTTCGAAATTGCAAAAAAGTTCCATTTTCAGATGTATATATCTCAGGCTCTGTGGGATAGTTTTGCAATCTAAAACCGCCAGAAGATAGAAAATTTTATTATCTATATAAAACAATATCAAAATTATGTAATATTTTGTAATTTACTATTTAAATTTACCGTTATGTGAAAACCACATTTTGCATGAAATTTCTTTTTTCATAACTGCGGCACGCCTTTAGATAGGGACCTGAAATTTTGAGACAAGAAAGAACTTTTAGAATTAGTATAAGTTTCCTCAGAAAGTTTTTTGGTAGCACCCCTTCTTTAAGAGTTTATTACTCAAAAATTGAAAATTTGCTATTTTTAGACACTAAAACTTTAGACACTGTGGTTGTAACTTAGGCACCTGTAAAAAATTTTTTTCGGCAAGACATGAAACTTAAAGGTTCAATAATATATTTTTACGTGTGTTAACGTGTGCTTTTCTTAGTTATATAGGATTCTGGACTTACGGCCCCTCAAAATTTCAAAAAAGTCCTATTTTCATGTTTTTTATTACATGAAATTTTCAAATTTTTGTGCAAGTCACAATTCTAAACAGTTTGTATTGAGTTTTGGAAATGTACGCTTTTAAAAACCGTTGGTTTACATTCTACCTTGTTTTCTACTACTCTTGGAAGCATAGGGAAGCATCAACTCGCTTCCTCCTAATTTTAAATAGAAGTGGAGACATTTGTAAGCATAGGGAAGCATCAATTTGCTTCCTCCTTTGGTCTCGATTATATGTGACAATCTTTTAGTTCCTCCCAATTTTGTTCATTTTTTTGATAGTTTCTTCAAAGTAGCAAAAACTTTATCTAACTATACAAATAAGGGAAAAAACATTTTTTGTTACATTTTCTGATATTGTGTGTATATTCACGAGTACATTTTAAAAATATTCGAAGCACCTTTAGTGATTTACATCAAAAGAATTGTGAAAAGTTCATTACTGTTTAATTTCTTTAAGTAAAATTATAAAAGATTCTCATCCTGTTAAAATGTTAAATACTGCTTTGAAATCATACTTTCCTTTAATCTTTTTCCAATATTCTTTTTGTTTGTATGTAAAAGTGTAGATCATATTATTATGTCCTTTAAATTTCATCGAAAAAAAAATAAATAAAATTGCAAAAAAAAATAAAAGAAAGAAATCAAAACAAAGAATTGATAATAATAAACTAAATCGTAGTTATTTGCTAATATTAACATTTAAATACACAAAAAAAAAAACAACAACTATTTAAAGGATTTGTTGTTTTTTTTTTCAATTATATGTATGTTGGTTTTATATTCACCCGACTCATATAAGAGAAAATAAAATGGATATAGAATAAATTTGATTTTGAATTGAATGAATGTCCTTTATGTCGTCTATAAAAAATTAGGCATTGTAATATACATACATATATTTTAATATGTAAATAATAGAAATGTAATATGAACTATTTATAGGAAAATTATTTTTATAAATATTAACAGTTCACATGTAGTCTATTAATAGTAGTGGTAAGCGAAATAATATGAACAATTTTTTTATATAAAAAATTTTACATAAAGATAGAACTTCAGAGTTGTTGTATAAATTTAAAATAAAATATAGTAATAAATCTCTGCTTATTTTTAACCTGTACTTTTAACTCTTTCTGTTCTTTTACTTTTATTAACACTCATAAAAAATAATTACTACTACTACATGTTGTAACTGTTGTAACGGCTATAGTCACTGTTAGCAAATAGTAATAATAATAGGCGGATTCATTGTTTCCTTACAGTCCCACTCCCAAATCAAAGTTTCCCTATCCATTTCCTATCCTTTCCTATTCCTATTCCCTAGCCAATATACTGCGTTCACAGATAAGGGTTTCATCCCGTTACATTCGCTAAAGGGGAAGGTGGGTTTAGTCAGTAAGAATCTGACACTACCAAGGGGGAAATTCTTGGTGTCTTTGGAAGATTCCCACATCCCTTAGGGGGAAAAAAAAATTAAATCAATAAAAGTCGAAGATTAAATAATTAAAATTTAATTTTGGCTACTGCAGATAGGGAGCGGGCCACAATCGTGCACGCCAAAAAACACCTACGACAAAATCTTGATTTTTTAATCTCAAAAATCAGATTTTCAAAATTTGGTTTAGTGGGGATTTGGGACAGGCCTCACTTATTTAAATACTTTGTTGTGACATAATTAATATATAACATGCAAGATTTTGTCCTAGTAGATTTTGGAAAAATAATTTTGTTTTGAGAGATTTTCGGAAGCAAGATTTTGAATGCAAGATTTTATCGTATAAGTTTTTGGCGTATAAGATTATGATACAAACGCCTTCAGATACTGTGCAGTTCAAGATTTTAAGAGTAGAATATAAAGAGATTGCAATCTTAAATCACGTTTTTCTGCTGGAACACATGTACTACTGTCAAATGTTAACCATCCAGGTTACAAAAGAAAAGTACAACAAAATAACTCCTAATCTGCACAGATCCTAGCCAGAATTATGCGTCACTGTTGAGGCTCTCCATCACTTCCTCTGTGAATTTCTAACTTTATCTCAAACTGCACTAAAACTACGAGGATCCGCTACATTAACTAATTTTACTTTTCACTAATAATTAATTTGGTACTTGACAAGCGCATTTTTGTTGATGGGAAACATGTTGTAAAAACAAAATTTATATTTTTTATTCAAATTACATTAATTTTGCTTATTCGAAGTTACTATTTATTTATTTTAATCAATAATTATATTGGGACTCGGTGGTCTAATGTCGGTAAAAGGTCATAAAATACGTTGTAAACACCTAAGGAGTGTGTGAGAGTGTCGAATCCCACACACGTCGTAAGAATAATTCCCCCTTACGATATTTACAGTTACGCCTGAAAAGAAAAGGCTGTAAAATTTCCTTGACACATTTATGTGGCAGGGGAATATACTAAACAAAAAATCAAAAAAAGAAAAAAAGTTTATCTAGTATTAATACTAGATAATAATACTATTAATACTACTAATTGTATTTCAATTAAACAAGTGGTATGATTAACAAACGGTATACTATTTTTTATGTACCCTTTGTTTGTAAAAACGTATGGGCCAACTTAATTATTTTATGTAAATGTATTATTTATTTAAAAATTGTTTGACTTGTGTTTGAACCCAAAATCTTTTAATTGAAAAACAGATGACATAAGCACTATACCATTATTCGCACGTTATTAAATTATCTTTTTCTTCTCTTTCCAATAGTCTATTCAGGGTGTAATGATATACTAAATATGATTTAGTGATTATAGTAAATTGTTAATTAACAGAATGTATTAATGTACAAGACTATCAAACACATATAATCTGCCATCTATTATCTAGAACATGAATTATATTCTTTAAGTATTTTTATATTTATTTTTTTATATATTTTTATTTGTTTATATTTAAAATTTGTTTCTATTTATATTTAGCTTTTATTGTAAGTTATCATTGTTAGAATTATTAATATCTAACTATTCTGCTAACTAGTGTAGTTAGTTTTATATTTCATAATATATAAATATATAGATATACATATATTACACATATATAATGGATAAATAACCCCTCGATAAAATTAAGGATGTTTTATGATAGCATGAAGATAATTTTCTGTAATTTTTTTGTTTCTCCTTCTCTTTATTTTTTTTTTTTTATTCTGTTTATACTTTTATATAAACATATATGAAATTTAATATAAAAAGGATCTTACAATAAAGCATAAAAAACTTATTTTCTATTCTATTTTAAAAGAGTACACTTATATATTTACTATATATTAACATCGTAATACACAGGATGCCTAGAAGGATCTAAAGTGATGGTTTTAAATGTTAAACGCGATGAAAAATAACAAATAAAAAAATAAACAAAAAGGATGTAAAAGAAAGGAAAGAGGATTTTAATATGTCTTTATAGCTATTTTTCTAGTAATTTCATAGATATAATTGACGTTCTGTTAAACTATATAATACATTAGAAATACATGTAGGTACATATGCTATATATATCTGTACATATCATGCTGTACATATCATACATATACAATATTATATACCTACATTTTTTTTTTTTTGGTTAATATAATACATACTTAAACACTTTTATATTATTTTCCGTTAGCAAAGAATTGAATTATTGGAATGAGAGCTTTTTTTTTTTATTAAGTATAGGTGAAATCCTTAGTTTTGGGTTAAGGAAGAAAACACCATGGTGGAAAAAAAAAAACCAAAAATAAAATTAATATTTTATATTTTTAAGATTATTATGAGCGAAAAAAGAAGGAAGGCATTCAATAAAAATAAAAAAAAATATTTTTAATGTTATATTTTATTTTTCCATTTTCTTTTCTGTTTTTTTTTTGGATACGTGAAAGTATGTTTTTTATGATCCAAGTTATAATTATGATATATTGATGTTTAATTTGAGTACAAATTGATTACCTTTTCTTTTTTTTGTATTTGATTTTTTTGTTTTTTTTTTTTGTTTGTTGATGTGCCAATTGTGTAAAATCAAATTTTTTTTTTTTTTAAGTTCAAATCACTATAAAATCATTTTATTGGGGAGCGTAACACTTTTTAAAACTCAGATAACAAGCACCTATTTCGCCTAAGTACATTTATTGTAAAAGTCGAAATGCAAAAAACAATTAAGAAATTTCTCACTTAACAAAATTGCAATTCGCAAATATCCACTTGTTAAAATTTAAAAAAATGTCAAATGCATATTTCCCGATTTTGTTTTTCCTATTATAGTGGGAAGCCCTGAGTTTTTTTTTTTTAAATTATTTTATCTAAGCAAAACTTTGCAGGAAAACGGTCGAAAATCATGAATGTTAGCTTAGCTTTTTTTAATAATTACCTAATAATTTAAGAGCGTCTTGAAATCTCGCTTCTGAAAATCGTGAAGAAAAATTTCGAAATTTAAAACCATAATCTCAAATTTCAAAATCCCAAAATTATCAAGGTTCAAATTATATATTGTGAACAAATTAATAAAATGTGAGAAAATTTTCATTATTTTATAGAAATTTTCAATGCTTTATTGTTGTTACTATGTTTATAAGCAAATAATTGGAGAGATTATTTTAGAGTTGGTTACAAAATCAGGGTTTTCATAATTTGTTTATCGTGGATTTGCGATTTTTTGATGTTAAATTGTTGTATTTCAATCGGGATTTTAAATTCTTTGATGTTAAAATATATGTATGTAAAAACAACAATTACGAAAGACTTCAGAGTTGGTTACAAAATCAGGGTTTTAATAATCTCTTTAGCAGCGTTTTGGAGGCGGCAGTCCCCACTAATTTAAATTTTTTGATGTTGAAATTTGCATGTTACCAAACTAATTACGATTGACTGTATAATTGGTTACAAAATCAGAGTTTTACTTCTTTTACAGAATATGTATAACGAATATTCACACATATACATATACCTATGCTATTTAATGTTATTTGAAAATTTGCCACACGGATGTTTTGCAAAATAAAAATTTAACATCAGGGCTTTTTGTTAAATGAGTTTTTGCGAAACGAGTTTTTTGTCAAGTGTTATTAGGCTGTGTGGATATTTGCAATGTGAATTTCGATCAATTCCTCTATACTCTTATTTTATATAATAATATAATTTGTATGTATGTTTGTAATCTGTACGCAATGTCTAAATTAATGTATAATGACAGAATAAAACATAGATTAATGATATTTCTAATGGAATTTCAATGAAGGATTTTTTTTTTTTTAGGAAGGATTTATTAAAAATTGATTGAAAAGGTTTAAAAAAAAATGTTCTTCTATATTAAAATTAAAAATTATTAAAACTTGCAAAAAAAATTTTAGTTAAAATAATTTAATTAATGTTTTTTTTTAATAATAAATTTGTATAATTCATAGACATGTAAATTTTATAATTCAAAAACATGTAAAAAAATAACTAATTAATCAATTAATTTTAAATATTTATATGTCATAACTCATAAGCTATGGCCAGCCAAACAAAAATGAAAATAAAAAAATTTCCTAAGTATTAAAAAAACCAAAACATTTTAAGTAAACTTTGATAATTTTTAGACAAACTTAAAATAGATAAATACAATAGGTATAAAATAAAATAGATCGTTTTTTGAGAGGCAAAATATTGATTTAAAGTTATTTAATTTTAATATTAACATATTTTTTCTTCTTAATTTTTAAATCTCTGTTAGAAGAGAGGAAAGTCATTTCAGTCATTTGAAAGTCATTTGAAGAGAGGAAAGTCATTTCAGTTGTGGTCACATTTTCTTTGTTGAGCATCAGTTATGAATATGATTGTTTTTTCCCATGTTGTCTTGGGCTTTTCGACTCGTTCCATACTTTTAAGATTCTACTTAAAAGATTGCTTTGCTCTATTGTCATCTGATTTTCTCAAGGTTTTTGACGACAATTATTTTTTAGTTCGTCTTTTATCACAAGATCTTGTTTGAAATGGCTCGCTGCGAACGAATTCTTTACTTGCGACAAAAGCACCAGCCAATGGATGCTTGAAACTTTCTAATAATGTTGACGATTAAAATTTTATTTTTATTCTCCGTGATATAATAATAGATTGTCATCTTTAAGACAGAGCAAATATTATTTATTTACATAAATATATTATCAATAAATTTATAATATTACCTAGCATCAATAAGTTTAAATATTTAAGCACCTGTAAATATCTATCAACATTTTAACTGTATATATTTTTCATTATATTTTTTATATTTTAAAATATAAATATTTTTCATTGTCTAATTAAAGGGACGAATTCATTGGTGAAACTCGAATAATTTTTTTATTTTAAAATATTATATTGATAAGATAAAAATTTTTAAGGTAAAGGTATAACTTAATCTTCAATTTTAATAAAATAAAACCAAATTCTTCCAGATTTTTGTTATTGAACTATCATTTTTATTAAGATTTACTTGAAAAGTTTTTTTCGGAAATGGTTTGGATTAGCGTCCGCGTCCGATTGAAATCAAATTTTTTATAACGGTACTTAGTGATGTTACCAACATTTCATAGAAGACCACTTTGACCGACAAGGTCATGTGAAGGTCAAATTGATTATTTTAAAATGTTCCTATTATTTTTTAGTATTTTACTTTATTCGTTATATCTTTTGTCTACGATAACATACAGGAACCATTTTCTACATAATTGTAGATCATAGTACTATATTTAATATACAACTTATTTCATTTTAATCGGTGTTACCGTTTTTGAGATATTTCAAAAACCATTATACATGTAAAATTTTCAAAGGCACCCCATATTTATTACCATACCGTTAGAAAGCTTTTTTCAACCTCTTTTCAACGGTATATAACAAGTGAGATACGTGAGAATCGATTGCAATTCTTTCACAACTACATTCATGTGTTTTCGGTTCTTCGCCTGTTCTGTTTACTTAGGTCTTGCTGTTTATAATTTAGTATTTATCAGCCACACGTGTTATGAATTCCGTTTCAAGTTTTGAACATCAGTAACTACATATTTTTTACGATTTTTCTGCTATAAAACCTAATTCATAATACATATTAATAATAAAACATAAACAACACATTTCATATTTAACAGTGGTATGGTACCTACGATAGTCGGTAGTAGTACCAAAACGTACACAACAAAATAACAAAAAAAAACAAAATTTTAAAGAGACATTCTCACTTACTCTCTTTAAAATTATGTATTTTTTTTTCTGTCGAGTTTTGATCTCGTCTCGACTCAGCCTCGACTATTCTTTAGCTATATGTATGTACTTTACTTATGCATGTATAAAGAAAAAAATTTAAAAATTGATAGAAATCATCATTTATCACAATACGTATTGAAATTATAAATATTGATGAATGATATTGATCTGATATTAATAATCAATATGTATGTACTTACAATTAATAATCAGTATGTACTTAAGTATGACCAGCGGGCACAGTTTCTTTAAAATTGAAATATATAATTGTTTTGGTTTTGTACTTTTCTATTAAATTGTTGTACATATTTATGTATGAATGTTTGTATATTATTTGGAGCGATTAGAAAACTTTTCTAATTGTATTCATTTTGAATTCAATTTCTTCTCAGTTATGATATACTTAAATTTGAGAAGGTATACAGCAGTTCTTACAACCAAAATTAAATTTAAATAATTTTTTATTTTTAAATATTTTGTATGTCAATTTTACGCAGGGTTACCATTCGTACAATTATGGTAATATTTGTAGGGTGTTCTCGCCCTCTGTACAATTTTAATCAAGAATAGTACGCTAAATATATGGTCTTTTCAGATTTTAAATTTTTTACATTAGGGCAAGGTAAAATGAAAACGGTAATATTGTTACAGACAAAGTGACCTATAAAGAAATTTAACTGAATTTTGCTTCAAACTTTGTTCGTGCATTTTACGAATGTTTTACGGATACCTATTCCGTTTTTTCCACGTACCTTTAAAACATTTATATACAATTTAATTCAGTTTTGGCGTTATTTTAAAAATAATTTCAGTTACTGTTTTGACGACTTGGTTTTGCTTTCATATTTTTACGGATTGTACTTTTTCCATAAATTCTATTTTTCTAAACTGCAACTGTCGATTATATGAAATAGGATTAAACATAGAATTTGACTACATATTAACAGGGACCCCTAGTTATTAATATAATGACGAATACCGTTTAGGAATAGGGAAAAGGAAGGATAGAAAAAGGGAAGCACCTTTTAATGTTCAACAGATACTGGTACTGAATATTCATAAAAAAACTGTTGATTCCGATCTGAACCACGTACATTTTTTTACTTCTGTAATAGCATACATTGTAAGTCTTAAATGTTTTAAAACTCTTTTAGTAAAATTCCAAAGAAATATAATTGCCTAAGTTTTAACATTGAACTTTTTATAGAATTTTCTTCTTTTTTTTTTAAATTGTTTTGAGTTTTTAAATACATATTAGAAAATACTAAAACTCAAACTTAAAAAGTATGTAAAAAGAAATCATAAAAGTTTGAAACAAAATTTACTTTTGCTATGGTTATTCTAAAAAAAAAGAAAATTTTCTTTCTAGGTACATAGTAATATCCTTTTCACATACAAAAACTTCCTATATATACATAAACATACAAAAAATGTATATAAATGTTTTTTAAGTAAAATCTTTTTACATGAAATTTTATGGGAAACATATTTTAAGACATATCTCTTTAATGTGATGTTAAAAATGCATATTAATTCATTCTATAGTAAATGAATATTCTTAAAAAATCATATTTGATATCAAAAATTTAAATATATATGAAAAACTAAATAAATGGGCCTTAGGAAGTAATTATGCTACAAAAATAATTTAAAATACTATCCTTAGCTGTAAATTGCACATTAATTTCTTCTTTTACGAAAAAGGAAGACAACTTAATATAGTTTTATCCACATTTCAACACCTAAACACCTAAATTAAATATACACATATTTCTAAAAATCTAAGAAATCTTCTAGAAAATTACGTGGCAAAACGATGTTTAGGGCTATAACTTACTTAAAAGAGTGTAGTATATTAATTTATGAAGATATAAAAACTTGACAGAGTTAAAATACAAGCGCCGAATATTTGCTCCAAAACTATGTTCAGGTTTAGTAAACTTGTAATAGTTGTATCCGAAATAATTTAAATTAAAAAATCTTTAAATATGTTTTGAATAAATCTTATAATAAAACTAAAAATATTAATGTAACGGTAAATTATTTATGGTTCACCTACAAATACTATACTAAGCTCTTTATACTCTCACCTACAAGATACTATTTTCTTCCAAAAAAAAAGGTTCCCCATGGAGGGATATAGTAACTTGGTTGAGGAATGTATCACCTCATCTATCGTAGGGGGGGTGAAGGCTAAAAACTATTCTAATTTAGAGCCCCAAGAGTAGCGCTAGGAGTTTCACTAAAGTTTCCAGCTTTAAATTATTTTAGCATCAACTATATCGCAAGAGTAACATTTGTACCAAATTTCATTCAAATTGTATAAGAATTACCATGTGCTCTAGAACATATCAAATAATATTCGTATTCGACACCACCAGACATCAATTTTCTTTCCAAATGCAGAAGGGTAAGACAAACCCGTGCACCAAATTTAATTAAAATTCGAAACTTTTTTTTTGTCCGACCACGTGGTTTTTTAGAACATTATTAGGGCGTTCCACTACAGTTTCCTTCCTCAACGTTTTTTGCAGAGGTCCTAATCATAACACTAACCTCTATACCAAATTTATAAGATAAGAATTGCATGAGTTATGTTGAAAACAAGTTTTTGTGGACGCGGAATTTTCAAAAAAAAATTTTGTTTTGTTTTTTTTTTGGATTCTATACCTTTAAAAACGCGAATTTTAGCGAAATTTATTTTTTTTTTCGAAAACTCATCCCAACACTAATAGTATTTATCTAAGAGTAATAAATTGGTACGAACCAATATTAAAAATTTTTAAAACTGGTATGTGTACATATTCTGAAAAAAGGTATTCCTCTGATTTTGTAACGCATTATAGAATTTCTCCTAATTCAAAATGTCAGATATACACATATACATATTAATCTGGATGGCAGTGTTGAAAACCTGAGCTATGCGCTTCTGATTTTGTAACCAACAAATCTCTTTTCTTTGCTTTTATCCCATGCATATTTTAAAACTTCCCAAACATCTGCTTAATAAAATATTAAAATCCTGACTCTGTAACGAAGTATAAAACGTATATAAAGCACCAATTCCTCAAAAATCTTATAAAAGAAATATTTATTTTCAAAGTAAAAATCTAGATTTTTTTCATTCAATTTTTTGTTTTTTTTTTTGTTTCAAAATTTTGTTACAAAAAAACTTTAAAAATAAAAAATTCAAGATTTTTCAAAAGAAAACCGTTTTATTTTAAACTACTCAAAAAATTAAATCTAATAAAAACTCTTCGTTCTAGGTAATAGGACTAGGTAATATATAGGTATATATTATTATCTATGTAATTAGAATTTCAAATTCTTCATGAGTAATTTAACTTTAGATAATTAGTTTTTGCTATCTAATGATTTTTTCGTTTATATGTTTGGAAGTTGATTTTTAGGTTCCTTAGAAGCAATATTTTTTTTTTTGTGTCACATAAATGCCAGAAAATTAAATTTTCCTTTTCAGAAGTGACTGTCAATGTCGTAAAGGGGAATTATTTTTACGACGTGTGTGAGATTCTAAGCCGTATACTCCATCAGTGTTCACATTGTATTTTATACGCTCTTATCCACTAAGCGACCGAGTCTACCAACAATAACTTAAGAAATAAGCAACAAAGGAAAGAGTAAATAATTTATTTCTTTGTACGTACATTTTAATTTCGAACTGTTGTTAAAAATTTTAAAAAATTGACATAATAAAATTATATGTCGTTTCATAATAGACACTTACTTTGGTAAGAGTTAACTTAACATAAGAGTGAATTAATTTAAGGTTAATTTTAAAACTTAAATTACAAATTATTTTTAAAATACATTTTAAAATTCTAATTTTTTTCTTTTTGAAGGTTTATATTTTGAAAAATTTTCTGTTGAATAAAATTCACATAAACTTTACCATGTTTTTTTTTGTTTTTGTACTTTGATCATTTTACCGAAAAAAAAAGTTATATAAGAAAAGTTTTCAAATCAAATTTTACTAAAATTAAAAAAAAATTAAAAATAAATATTAAAACATTTTCTTCTGGAAAAATAGTTCATATGGATGACTTACGCAATAACTTTTACCATCATAATATATGGAAAATTCTATTCAAAAATTTCGTATAATATTTTAATAAGTATTTTTAAAAACCACTTCTAACATAAAAGTTTTTAAGGTTTTTAAGGTTTTTAAAGAAATGAAAAAATTGATAAAATTTTCTTGTTAAATACTGTCTGTTCGTTCGGCCATCTATTTACAAAACTTTACACCACTTAAGATAGAACAATAAAATTTTAACCATATGGTATGTCTTTGAAAAAAATTTGATTACTGTTGAATAACTGGTTTATCTAGTGTAGCTACAATCCCTCAAATTTAAAAAAAAAAAGCCTAAGTGTCAAATGCGTATATCTTAAGTTTAGCTTACTACTTTTTCAATTCAAAAAACAGATGCACACAGGTACAAACGCAATACTTTGAACTTTTATTATTATCCTTTGGAAATAAACGTCATTAAAAGCCCTTGGTTTTACGTTTTACCTTGTTACTTTTTAGACGCAATATTGTCGTAATGTATTAAGTAATTTACGAATAACATAATAAAATATTTTAAAGTAAAAATTATTTCAGTAAAATGGTTTTGAATTTGTTCTAAATAAAAAAAAAAAAATATAGCAAATTAATGAAGAATGAGTAAGTCATAATTCATCACGTTAGTTCCTTTCGTGTTCATCTGACACATAGGACATTAAGATTTGCCATATTTTAGACATTATTATGCTTCGTCTTACATTTTTCTTTCAGCACTAACTTCTGTATTCCGTCCCCTTGCTCCGTCCCCGGTTTTATGTCACCTTGAAAATTAGAATTACATCCTAGGGAATTTTCTCCTATATCTCTACGAAGAAAAAGATCGATCTAAATTTCTGAAAGGCGTGCAAGGCTCAGCTTTCCATTGGGTCGTAATATATACTCTGGCCAAATTAAACATGTTTCAACGAAGATTTGTAATCGTGTACTAAATTGAGACTACGTTTTATTTTAAATGCTTTACCTTTCTCTTATTTTACCATTGGAAAGTCATATTTACCATTACAAATCATATTTTCTTCAAGCAACTGAATTTTTCATTTTTTTTTTTTACTGCGAATTTCAATTTTTAATCCTTAATAACTAAAATTCGTTTTTAATGATATTTTAAATCTTTATAAATAATTAAAAAGTTTTCAGAAATATTTTAAAAAAATTAATATTGAAATTATTTTTTTTAATTTTTTAATTTAATTTTTTCCAAAATTGCATCTGAAATCCAAATACCAAAAAAAAAAAAATATTTTATTGTTACTTTTAAGATTCAAAATATAAAAAAAATTTTTAAAAATATGTTTTTCCAGAAAAATATTTTCCATTTTATCTATTTTTGAATCTTAAAATTAAATTATGTTGTCATCTTTAAACTTCCTTATTATCAACAAGTTCTTTTTAGTTATTTTTGGTATTTATTTACTAATTTTTCCCTTTTAGCTTTATTTCTTTAAAATATTTCATTTTATTTGTATAAATATAATATGGTAGATACATAATTATCTTAAAACTTTTATCAAAATATCTAAAAGTATTTTATCTAAAAATTTATTATGTCATCTATTTATCATCAAAATATTGAAATGATGCTTTTTGTATTAACTGAACCTCATCACAAACTAATCAAAAACTTAAATATTAATATTTTACTCCTTATATTTATTAAATTGTATACTTTAATCTTTTCTTTCATAAAATATAACTTTAAAGCCTAGATCCATATAATATTACTATTACATAGAGGTAGAAATTTGACAATTATTTTTGTAGACTTTTATTTTAAAATCTTTGTCTACTTTAGATCTCCGTATCAAAAATTGATACAATTCCCTCTCAATTACACTTGAAATAGGTAAGCCCGCAATTTCAAAAACGCGAAAAGTTCGCAAATCCAAACCAGATTTATCAGAAATCTTAAAATATTATTATTATATTATAGATGAATCATAAAGAGGGGAAGGAGAAACAGACCGTATACGTACGTGTTCGGAGAGTATGCAGTGGTATACTTGGCTAGAATTTCAAGTATTTCTGTATATAAGTAGGAATTTGCTAAAAAGGTAAATCCTGTTTTTATACCCGTACGATAAGTATCGGGTATAATAAAATTACTCCTCCGTTTGTAACACCTCGAAATAAGCGAGCTAGATATACCTTCAAAGGTATGGATCGGATCAGAATCAAATTCTGAGTCGATTAAGCCATGTCCATCCGTCCGTCCGTCAGCACGCTAACTCAAAAACTAAGAACGCTAGAATTTTGAAATTTACACAAAATATTCTGGGATCAATTTGTAGGTTCCCTATTTTTTTAGTTGAGTTCCGACCAAAACTTCGGGTAGCTCCAGAACAACTAACTTTTAGATCTCCACATTTTTTTTGAAATAGAGCCATGAAATTTTAACTGCTGATAGATATCATAAAAATATTAATTTTATGTTAATATGAATTCTTCTGTAGCCCCACCCGTTAAGGAGCTACAGCGCCCCAAAGCCCCAAAATTCTCTATATTTAAATTGTTATAACACAAGCGCTATAAGGTATATCTTCAATCAATTCCCAACGATAGGTGCTATTATGAACTTTACAAACATGTATATAATATATATATACTTGTGCTATACGGTGTCTTAATTTACCGTTATACGAAACTGAATTATTGAAAAATCCTTTAACCCTTCTATCTTCTAAACGGTTTAAGTTGGAAACTTGAAATTTTGACAGATCTTTAAAAATAAATATGATCTTAGATCTTTAAAAATAAATATGAGTCATTTCAGAAATTTATTTTGTATCACCCCCCATTTAGGAGATGTAAGGGGGCAAAAACTAAAAATTTGCTATTTTTAAACACCTGTAACTTGAACACCTGTTAACATTTTTTTGAAGTAATACATAAAATTAAAGCTTCAACATTATACTCTTACTAGGGGCCCCTGTTAATATGTAGTCAAATTCTATGTTGAATCCCAATTCATATAATAGACAGTTGCAGTTTAGAAAAATACAATTTATGGAAAAAGTATAATCCGTAAAAAATCAGAAAGCAAAACCAAATTCGTCAAAACACTAACTGAAATTATTTAAAATAAAGCCAAAACAGAATTAAATTGTATAAAGAGCCTGTAGTTGGTGTACGTATATTTAGAATATTTTGTATTGTGAGTGAGAACTATTATGTCTATTTATTTATCGAGTTCGAAATAAATGTTTTAAAGGTACGTGGAGAAAACAGAATAAGTATCTGTAAAACATTCGTAAAATGCACAAACAAAGTTTGGAACAAAATTCAGTTAATTTTTTTTATAGACAACGTTATCTGTAACAATATTGCCGTTGTTAGTTTTACCTTGCCCTAATGTAAAAAATTTAAAATCTGAAAAGACCGTATATTTGGCGTACAATCCTTGATTAAGGTTGTACTTGGTACAGAGGGCGAGAAGACCGTACAAATATTACCACAATTGTACAAACGGTAATTAAAATTGACATACAAAATATTTAAAAATAAAAATTATTCAAATATAATTTTGGTTGTAAGAACTGTTGTATACTAAAATTTAAGTACTTATATGAGAAGAAAAAGAATTCAAAAAATAATACAATTAGAAAAATTTTCTATAATCACTTCAAATAATATAGAAACATTCACACATAAATGCAACAATTTAATAGAAAAGTACAAAACCAAAACAATTATATATTTCAATTTTAAAGAAACTCTGCCTGCTGATCATACATAAGTACATAATGATTATTAATTATAAGTACATACATATTGATTATTAATATCAGATCAATATCATTCATCAATATTTAAAATTTCAATACGTATTGTGATAAATGATGATTTCTATCAATTTTTAATTTTTTTCTTTATACATGCATAAGTTAAAGTACATACTACATTTCTTAGATATATCCAAAGAATAGTTGAGCCGTTGAGGTCGAGTCGACTCGAGACGAAAAAAAAACGAGGAAGAATACAGTTGCCTTTGTCAACTCTTAGATACCCGTACGAACCGTTAGTATGTTCACAGCCTGTCACTCTGCTTACAATATTATTTTTTTAATATTTTAGTATTTTAAAATAATTTGGGTGAATTTTATAATTTCTAGAACTATGGGTTGTACATATATTCAAACTATATGTTTATATGTACATTCTTCAAAAGCAGATTCTAACCTTTCACATAACGATTATCAATCCAAAACTTTTTCAAATATTCTATAGTACCATTTAATACTAAGCGGTAAATGTATATTAAATTTACTAAGTACAAAACAATAAATATAATTTTAAATATTATATTATATTATATTTAAATATTCCATTGACAGAATAATTTCTTATAAGTACAATAAAATACATATATGTATGTAAATACGGCGCTATATAATATACATCTATACTCTTATCATTCATTCACTAGTGACATATATGATATGTAAATAAACATGATATTGTATAAGTATGTATATATATCAATATCATATAAATAAAAATTCTTCAAGCAACCGTTATGTTGTTTATTTATTTACATTTTTTTTGTACTACGCATTATATCCTCAACAATTTCAAATTATCGAATAAAACAAATGCAAAAAATTTGTTGAAGAAATTTGTTAGAAAATTTGAAAAAATCAAGTAACACTTTCGTCAATTATAAAGTAACCCTATATTATTAAAAAAAGTTGTTAACAGAAATAAGAGTATAATGCTGAAGCTTTAATTTTTGTGTATTACTTCAAAAAAATTTTAACAGGTGTTCAAGTTACAGGTGTTTAAAAATGGGAAATTTTCAGTTTTTGACCCCTTACAGCTCCTAAACTGGGGGTGATACAAAAAAAATTTCTGAAATGACTCATACTAATTTTCAAAGATCTAACTTCTGTCAAAATTTCAAGTTTCCAACTTAAACCGTTTAGAAGATGGAAGGGTTAAAGAATTTTGCAAAATTTGAGTTTTGCATAACGGTAAATTAAGACACCGTATGCCAAAATTATATATTTATTGTATATATACTTTTAAAGCTAATGAAAGTAGTAATCATTTGGCGTTTTCAAAATGAAGATATACTTTATACAACTTGAGCTATAATAATTTAAATATGGAGCTTTTTTGAACCTTTGGAGAGCTGTAGCTCCGTAACGGGTGGGGCTACAAAAAAAAGTTATGAAAAATAACATTAATATTTTTGTGAGATCTATCAGTGGTTAAAATTTCATAGCTCTATTGCAAAAAAAATGTGGGGATCTAAAAGTTAGGTGTTCGAGAGCTACCCTAAGGCTTGCTCCAAACTCAGCCAAAAAAAAATAGGAAACCTACAAATTACTCCCAAAATATTTTGTGTAAATTTCAAGATTCTAGCTTTCTTAGTTTTTGAGTTAGCGTGCTGACGGACGGACATGGCTCAAAAGTCTTAGAATTTTTTTCTGATCCGATCCATACCTTTGAAGGTATATCTAGCTCGCTTATTTCGAGGTGTTACAAACGGAGGAGTAATTTTATTATACCCGATCCTATCGTACGGGTATAAATACACAATTTTAAAGAGAGTAAGTGAGAAATTGAGAATGTCTCTTATAATTTTGTGTATTTTTTTGTTATTCTGTTGTGTACGTTTTGTTACTACTACCGACTATTGTAGGTACCATACTATTGTAATGTAAATATGAAATTTGTTGTTTATGTTTTTTATTATTAATATTATGTATAGGTTTTATAGTAGAACGAGGAAGAGTGCAGTAGAGTAGACTGTGTCAACTCTGGGATACCCGTATGAACGTAATATATCCTGTTTCTATAAAACTTGATCATCTTTTAAAAACATTCAGAGTTTTAGTACCGAACTACAGAGATATATTTATGTAAATTGTGGAGTTGTATGATAGCTACCCGAATCTATTGCGCCTAGCTTCATTAAGTTCCAAGAAATGCAAAAAGCCTAAACCGGCTGCTTTAGACCATTCAAATTTTACAAAAGTTTTTGGCATGCAACTCGACACTTTTTCACTAAATTTCAGATAGCTAGCTTCAATAGACACTGAGTTATTTTCATTTAAAAAGAGAAGTTGTATGGCAACTATCCGAACCTGTCATATCATCACAACAAAATTTTACAGAAGTTGTTGCCATAAAACTCGATCATCATTTGCAAAATTTCAGATACCTAGATTGAATAGACACTGGGTTATTTCCATTTAAAGAAAGAAGTTGTATGGCAGCTACTCGAACCCGGCGGCCGAAAATGCTGGAGTTAAATAGCAAAACTAACAATTTTGTAAAAGTGACGTAAAAAAATTGCAGCCTCCTAACTCCTTTATTTTTTGAGTTATCGTGCGGACGGACACTGAGTTCTTTCATTTAAAAAGAGATTTTGTATGGCAGCTACCCGAACCCGTCACACCACCACAACCAAATTTTGCAGAAGTTGTTGCCATAAAACTTGATCATCATTCGCAAAATTTCAGATACCTAGATTGAACAGACACTGGGTTATTTCTATTTAAAGAAAGAAGTTGTATGGCAGCTACTCGAACCCGGCGGCCGAAAATGCTGGAGTTAAATAGCAAAACTAACAATTTTGCAAGAGTGACGTAAAAAAAATTTCAGCCTCCTAGCTCCTTTATTTTTTGAGTTATCGTGCGGACGGACACTGAGTTCTTTTCATTTAAAAAGAGATTTTGTATGGCAGCTACCCGAACCCGTCGCACCACCACAACCAAATTTTGTAGAAGTTGTTGCCATAAAACTTGATCATCATTCGCAAAATTTCAGATACCTAGATTGAACAGACACTGGGTTATTTCTATTTAAAGAAAGAAGTTGTATGGTAGCTACCCGAACTCGGGGACAGAAAATGCTGGAGTTAAATAGCAAAACTAACAATTTTACAAAAGTGACGTAAAAAAATTTTCAGCCTCCTAGCTCCTCTATTTTTTGAGTTATCGTGCGGACGGACACTGAGTTCTTTTCATTTAAAAAGAGATTTTGTATGGCAGCTACCCGAACCCGTCGCACCAGCACAACCAAATTTTGTAGAAGTTGTTGCCATAAAACTTGATCATCATTTGCAAAATTTCAGACGCTTAGCTTCATTAGGTTCCAAGAGGTGCAAGAAGTCTGAACCGGCTGCTCTAGACCAAACAAATTTTACAAAAGTTGTTGGCATATAACTCGACACTTCTTTACTAAATTTCAGATTCCTAGCTTCAATAAACACTGAGTTATTCTCATTTAACCGGATAAGTTGTATGGCAGCTACCCGAACCCGCCGCACCACCACAACCGAATTTTACAAAAGTTGTTGCCATAAAACTTGATCATCATTTGCAAAATTTCAGACGCCTAGCTTCATTAGGTTCCAAGAGGTGCAAGAAGTCTGAACCGACTGCTCTAGACCAACCAAATTTTACAAAAGTTGTTGGCATGTAACTCGACACCTCTTTACTAAATTTCAGATTCCTAGCTTCAATAAACACTGAGTTATTCTCATTTAAACGGAGAAGTTGTATGGCAGCTACCCGAATTCGCTGCACCAGCACAACCAAATTTTACAGAAGTTGTTGCTATAAAACTTGATCATCATTTGCAAAATTTCAGAAACCTAGCTTGAATAGATACTGAGTTATTTCTATATAAAGATAGAAGTTGTATGGCAGCTACTCGAACCCGCCGACCGAAAATGTTGGATTTAAATAGCAAAACTAACAATTTTGCAAAAGTGACGTAAAAAAAATTTCAGCCCCCTAGCTCCTTTATTTTTTGAGTTATCGTGCGGACGGACGGACGGACGGACGTACATGGCTTAATCGACTCAGAATTCGATTCTGAGCCGATCCATACCTTTGACACTATATCTAGCTCGACTCCTTTAAGGTGTCACAAACGTAATGGCAAATTTATTATACCCTTGAACATAGTTCATACGGGTATAAAAATCATAAAAAATATGTAGTTACTGATGTTCAAAGCTTGAAACGGAATTCATAATACGTAGTGTGTGGCTGAAAACTGCTAAATTATAATTACAGATTTCTGTTAATAACTTTTTTTAATAATATAGGGTTACTTTATAATTGACGAAAGTTTTACTTGATTTTTTCAAATTTTCTAACAAATTTCTTTAACGAATTTTTTCCATTTTGTTTTACTCGATAATTTGAAATTGTTGAGGATATAATGCGTAGTACAAAAAAATATAAATAAATAAACAACATAACGGTTGCTTGAAGAATTTTTATTTATATGATATTGATATATATACATACTTATACAATATCATGTTTATTTACATATCATATATGTCACTAGTGAATGAATGATAAGAGTATAGATGTATATTATATAGCACAGTATTTACATACATATATATATTTTATTGTACTTATAAGAAATTATTCTGTACATGGAATATTTAAATATAATATAATATAATATTTAAAATTATATTTACTATTTTGTACTAAGTAAATTTAATATACATTTACCGCTTAGTATTAAATGGCACTATAGAATATTTGAAAAAGTTTTGGATTGATAATCGTTATGTGGAAGGTTAAAATCTGCTTTTGAGGAATGTATAAACGTATAGTTTGTATATATGTACAAGCCATAGTTCTAGAAATTATAAAATTCACCCAAATTATTTTAAAATACTAGAATATTAAAAAAATAATATTGTAAGCAGAGTGACAGGCTGTGAACATACTAACTGTTCGTACGGGTATCTAAGAGTTGACAAAGGCAACTGTATTCTTCCTCGTTTTCTTATATTTTAACGAACGAAAGCGAGATGAACGACAAATGTTTGCCAACTTACAGGTATGTAGAATCAATCCTGAAGCAAAATCGACTTTTTCAAACAATTCGATATTTCTTTTTTTCCTGTTAAAAAGTATGCAATTTAGTATTTTTTTTTTTTAATTTATTCCTCTGCCACATAAATGTGACAACGGTATTAGACAGCCTTTCCTTTTTCTGGCGTGGCTATAAATGTCGTAAGAAGGTATAATTTTTAAGAGGTGTGTGGAATTTGAATCTACACTCACTCGGTGTTTACAGCGTATTTTATTCGTTTTTACCCACTATATTATCTAGGTCCGAATATAGTAATTAATTTAGTATTAGTATGTTTGTAATTATTAATCTTTCATTAGATTTGTATTAGTTTATTAAATTAAATTTGATTTAATCGTCCCCAAAAAACACGTCTACACTAGTTGGCAGTTTAATGTTGACTCAGTATTTTATTTTATAATCTCTGGAACTATGTTTTATATTATTATATGATTCTTCAAAAGCAGATTCTAACCTACTTAATCTGGAAGAGACACCTTAACGCCTACTATTCCTGATAGTAATATTATAATTTTACCTTTGTTGTTTTCCAATATAGCATATTCCAAGTTTTCAAAACTTTTATTTTATTTTTTTTTTTGTTTTGTTTTGTTAAATAATTTGTATTCTTTTCAGAGCGAAAATGAAAAAAAAAACTTTTACTTTTTACTAAAAATTTATAATTTAAATTTCATTTTGTTTCCATTTATTGTATGTTAATTTTTCATCTTTTATTTTTGTTTTTTTGGTTTTGTATATTGAAAGTTTTCTTTTCTTTAAGAAAATTTTCGAATACAACAAAAGAAAAGAAAAATAAATTCAGAGGAGATTTTCTTTTCGCACAATCACGACGTCATTACACGCCAAATAAAATATTATGAATGAAAATCGTTTTTTTTTTTTGTGTCTTTCTCCTTAATTTTTTTTTTTATTATTCTTATATTCTTGTTGTTGTCCTTTTTCATATATTTTCTTTGTAAGCTTTCTTAAATTTATAAAATTTTAAGTTTTTATATTAGATTTTTTCGAATATTTTTCTTTGGATTTTTTCGTATATTTTATGTAAGTGGTTTTCATTAATAATTCAAAATAATATTATGATTCCTTGAACAAAACCAAAAAGAGAAAAAAAGGAAGAAAACTATTTTTAGAATTAATTTTATTTTCATTTTATTTTCATCAACTAAATTAAGAGACATGGTACCTGTCTAAGAATATGTTAACAAATTTGTTTTAACAAATTGTAATGGAAAGAGAATTTATTACGATTTTCATTTATTTCTGGTGATTTTCATCTATACTACCTACCTACATGTGTACCGATTTTATATTTATTTTTGTATAATCATTTCTATATGTATATAATATACAATATACATAATAATATATTATATTTCTTTTAAATGTATATTATGTTATATACTTGGATTTTATATTTTGAATCAGATTTTCAGAAGTTTATTATAGAATTTTTCAAAAAAAAATATCCTAATTTTTCTTTTTTGTATTTTAATGGGTTTTATTTTCTTTAATCTTTGAAAACGTTCAAAACTAATATTGGAAAAGTAATAATAATTTTTTATATTTTATGTACAAGGTATGGATCAAAAGTTAATTTCTGCAAATTCTTATATATATTTTATTTTTTTTCTAACACAAACACAAAATGAAATATAAGTGAATATATTACGAGATAGAGTAATATATATTTTAAAACACTTCAGAAGAAACACACAAAATTCAGAAGATTACCTATTTTTTTACCTTTTATAGCTATATGTACCTAAAGAAAGAGTTTTTGGTTTAAAATTCGTAAAGTTAAAGTTTATAAAAGCAAACAATTTGAATAGAAATAAAGGTAATATCTGCAGAAATGTTAGCTTTCAGAGAAAAACAACATTCAAAACAACACATTTTCAAAGTCTGGCGGTCATCATAATGAAATCATCATTTTTGAAACTCAAAGAAAAAATCTTAAACATAAATTTTTGTTTTTAGCACATTTCCAAAAAAATTTTGAAAAAATGTGCTTATTAGTTTCACTCTGTCCGTCCCTCCGTCCGTCCGTCTGTTTACAAAACTTCTACACCGTTAAAGATAGAGAAAAACAATTTTAACCATGGGTAGGTCTCATAAAAAAAATAATTTTGTGGAACAACTTTTTCATGTGGCCCCTCCCATTACGGAGCTACACCCCCTCAAACTTTGAAAAAGCCCTATTTTTAAATGCATATATCTTATGTTCTGCTTAAGATTTTTTCAATCTGAAAACGTCATTCGACAGATATTTCTTTTATCTTTGTAAATTAGTATAAAAATTATACAATTTTTTTAAATTTAGTATTTAAATTTACCGTTATGTGAAAACCAAATTTTGCATGATTTTCCTACTTTCATAACTCCGGTACGCTTCTAGATAGAGGCTTGAAATTTTGAGGCAAGAAAGAACTTTTAGAATTAATAGAAGTTTGCTCAGAAATTTTTTTTGGACCACCCTCTGTTTATGAGCTACTAGGGCTTAAAAATTGAAAATTTGTTATTTTTAAACACCTGTAACTTAGGAACCTGTACACATTTTACTTTTGCAAGATATAAAAATTAAAGCTACAGTAATATATTTTTACGTGTGTTAAAGGTTTATTTTAGTTGTAAAGGGTTCCAAAGTTGCAGCTTTTCAAAATTGCGAAAAAGCCTAATTTTCATATGTATATATCTCAGGCTCTGCGTAATAGTTTTGCAATCTAAAACTGCCAGAAGATCGAAAATTTTATTATCTATATAAAACAATATCAACATTATGAAATATTTTGTAAGTTACTATTTAAATTTACCGTTATGTGAAAACCACATTTTGCATGAAATTTCTTTTTTCATAACTCCGGCACGCCTTTAGATAAGAACCTGAAATTTTGAGACAAGAAACAACTTTTAGAATTAGTATAAGTTTCCTCAGAAAATTTTTTGGTAACACCACCTCTTTAAGAGTTATTACGTCTCAAAAATTGAAAATTTTGCTATTTTTAGACACCTGTAACTTACGCACCTGTGCAAATTTTTCTTCGACAAGACATGAAAATTAAAGGTTCAATAATATATGTTTACGTGTGTTAACGGCTTTTCTTAGTTATATAGGATTCTGGACTTACGGCCTCTCAAAATTTTAAAAATGTCCTATTTTCACGTTTTTTCTTATTACATGAAATTTTCAAATTTTTGCGCAAGTCAGAATTCTAAACAGTTCCTATTTAGTTTTGGAAATGTGCGCTTTTAAAAACCGTTGGTTTACATTCTATCTTGTTTCTTATATAAAGAAAACTTTTTAAAATATTTATCTTTATAATAATTATAAAAAAAATTTGGTTAGGGAAGAAACTTTTGACATATCCAACAATCAACGTAGGATCATCTTAAAACTTATGTATTTGATAGCAATATTACAAAAATGTTAGAGTTTTGTTAGAGTTGTAATGGTAGAATGGTAGAAAATTTGTTTTGTTTTTTTAATTTTAATCCACATTAATTGTAAAATATAATATTTTAATTGAAGAACTTATAGTTTTTAAAAATTTTTCTTTATTACTTCTTCTAAATTTCAATATACATTTCTTTAATAACATAATGCCTATATTAACAATTTTCTAACACTTACTTTCTTATTTTTAATTTATTCGGTTTCGCTTTTAATTGAACGTTAAAGATATCAATTATTGAAAATTTCTTTGAATCACTGAGGCCTACTGGGTGAACGAGATTTTAAGTACAACGTTTATTAACAAAGATAGAGCGAATTTAAATCCCGCACAAGCCGAAAGTGTTCTTGTTGCCACCTCTTACATTTAATAATACACTACGGACCAAAAGTATAGTGGTTATGATTAGTAATGGATTGAATGAGCTTTTCTCAAAAATTAAAAAAATATTCGAGAGTTTTCTTCTTTAAATGATTAAATTTTAAAATTTTAAAATTCTTATTAATATTTTTCTATAATTTCGGACCTCGCTTAAACGAAATTTTTCTTTATAGTTTTCTTCCTAAAAAATTAAAATGATGTCTTGTATATTCAAATATCCTATGTGTTTTATGATTTAAAAAAATATTTATTCTTAAATATTTAGTTATTACAATCTCCTATTTTACTGACTGCTATGATATCAAATATCGACCACTGAAATACTGGTTTTATTTCTTAGAACATTATTTTACAGTGTTACCAATTTCTATTATTTAAATATTGATGACTGAGTGAAAATGATTACTTATAACACAAATTATAAACTTAGGAACTTTTAAGTTTTAATATTCTTTAACATAATCTACAAACTTATCTAAACTTGGTATTACACTAAATCAATAAAAAAACGTTTAAATTAAACGATATAAAGAAATCAAATTCCAAAATAAAGAATTAACGCATAATATGATGTTATATAAAGAACTGTTCAGAGTTGTCGCCAATGAAGTGTTAGTCTCGGCAATTAACAAAAAAATCAATATTTAATGAAAGATTTTCCGAAAAAAAAACAAATTTACCTTTAATTAGCGAAAACAAAAGAAGACAAACAGTTTTAGAAAAAAAATATTAATTAAGAACTCTTAACATCAACAAAAAATAATGTACATTTAGCCTGTGTGATACAGACATTTTTATAAAATATTAATAAGACGACAAATACATAATACATATTGGATAAAATCAAAAAGTTGAATACATTATTTTCAAATGAAATCAAAATCATAAATATGTGGATGTTACTCATAAGTCCATCAAAATAACACACTTAAATATGACAAAAATATTAAATCTAAAATATTCAATTGCTCTGATTGATATAAATTTTATAATATGTACAATATTTTACATAAGATTTGATATTACAACAAGCATAAATATATTTTCAGTTACATACTTACAGTAAACGCCAAAATATAGCTAATAAAAATGATGTTCATATTATACTTTACTTTTAAGTAGAAAAATATTTTTGTTAAAATGCTTATTTTTACCTTACCTTATTATTTAAATGTGTAGGACTCTATGAGACTGTATAAATCTGACTCATGACGTAGTGCTTAAGTCGCCAACCTTTCTATCGAAGGCTCTTGGGTTCAAACACCGATCAGATCATAAAAATAAAAAATATGTAGTAATTTCATATCGTATAATTAATAGTAATCATAATAATAGTAATTGTAATAATAATAATAATAGCTGCTACAGTGACAGTGGGGGTTACGTTCAATAATATACCTCATGCAGTAAGGTTTAATATACTACTGCATTTTGTAACTGTTGTAACGGCTATAATCACTTAGCAAAATAGTAATAATAATAGGCGGATGATTCATTGATTTCTATTCTACAGTCACACTCCTAATTCAATGTTTTCGCATCCATTTCCAATTCTTTCCTATCCCTACTCCCTAGCCAATATACTGCGTTAGCAGGTAAGGGTTTCATCCCATTATATTGGCTAAAGGGAAAGATGAGTTTAGTCAGTAAGAATCTAACACTATACCAAGGGGAAATTCTTGGTGTCTTTGGAAGATTCCCACCTCACTTAGGAAAAAAAAAACAGTGAACTATCCTATAAATAATAAACATACTTTAACATACAAACTTTTTATATAACACTTAAATATTTGATCTACGTCTTTGCTGATGCTCCCAGGTCTAAATAAGATACAAAAACGAGCTATAAAATGTTATTAATGGTTTTTAAATTAGAAAATAATGAACGTCCTTAATGTTATCGCTAAAATGCAAAAACTACAATTTTTTTCTACGTAATTTGGGAAAAAAACCTGTAGTGAAGAAAAAGTGTCATACTCAATCTCCAACCAACCCAATGTAATACAAGTAAAGTAGCGTATTTGCATTTGAAGTAATCAGAACCAGACCCCCCATAATTTAAAATCAAAATTTACTTTTCTTTGCCTTATTGCTGAGAAATTATACTGCTTTGCAGTTATAGCGTACTTATTCTAATATTTTGGCTTCTAATGGCTTAAGTTTACTGAAGAACGACATCTCAAGAATATCTCTGAAGAACGACATCTCAAGCATATAAGAAAAAAAAGGTTGAATCATTTTTGAAGCGATTCACTGTATATTGTGTGATTGAATGATTAAAATCGCTAGAGGAATCAATTGAGAATAATCAGTAATTGAAATCTATATATAAGATTATTAATATCTGACATTGACAAAAGATTCTTGTCTATTTAGATATATGAAACCTAAAGATAATATTATTGACGTCATCGGATAAAAAATCTAAATAGAATATTTAATAATATTTTATTCAATAGTAATATTATTTTTTTTATGGAAAATACTTACTCTTATATGTGAAAATTTCTTCTAAATATGTATATATAATTGAATAATTTATGATATTCCCACAAATATAATATTTATATGCTGCTTCCATAAAATTTAATCATCTACTAAAAAAAATTAAGATATCAGACTTCATTATAATTAAGTACCGAGATATATTTATGTAAATTTCGGAGTTGTATCATAGCTATTTGACCCATATACGTCAAACCAATAAAATTGTACAGAAATTGTTGCCATAAAGCTTGATCATATTTTTCAAAAATTTCATATGTATAAGTTTTTTAAATGTCAAAATATACGGATATAAATTATGTAGTTACTAGAACCTATTGCATTTGTCTAACCAAATTTTGCAGAAGTTTTTGCCATAACATTTAACTTATTTAGACAACATTTTAAATACCCAGCTTATACAGACAGTGAATTATGTTTACAGATGCGCAAAAAAAAAAGTTGTATATCGAGTAGTGTACAATTCATCAAAGTACATATTGCTAAAAACACTTTCATTAAAAGTCGTTTCACAAAAAAACCACTTCACAAATTTCCTGTTATACAAAAAATCCACTTGAATCCCATTTTATAAATAAGGATTTTTGTAAATCTTAATTTTACAAAATAGCCACTATGGAAATTTCTCATTTTGCAGAAAGTTGACATTTTGCAAATAGTCGTTTAACAAAAAGTACATTCAACAAAAAGAAAATTCATTTACATGTATACATCTAACGTTTAAAATAGTCTGACAAAAGTACTTATTTTATGACCTAACTTTTATATCAACAATAACCTATCTTTTACTTTTTTATGTAAACATAAAAAAATATCACCTTTAATGCTGGCTTTAGAAATTTGTTCTGAACTATTTAATTTTCAAAAAACTACATAAGTTTTTTTTCTCTCGAAAAAAAAGTTTATTTAACTGTTACTTTTTACTTCAGAACAATTTTTTTTTTTCTGTAATTTTTCATTTTTTTTGACATTTCTTTCATTTAAAAAGAAATTTATTAGAAGACAGAAAAAGCGAAGAAATATTTTTTCTGCCGAAGTTTTTTTTTGTTAGGAATAAAATTTTCTGAAGCAATGAATCGTTACAGTCAGAATTCACTTTTAAAAAAATCATTTGCATGTGCTGAAGCAGTGAATGAAGCATAAAAGTAATATTTCTGGAAAAAAGGAAATGAATTTATATCAAATTATATCTGATATTTTTAAATCAAACCATATTCTACATACCTACATATAATATCAGGTTTTTATGAAGTAGATTTTTTGGTAAATAGCATATATTTGTTCAAATATCAAATATCTTTTGTCTTTTTGTAAAACGCCTTTTGTGATATGTCGTTGTCCCCGTGCATTTATATAATTTCAATAAGAAAACAAATTACTAAATATTATCTAAAACCGTTATTAGATTTTTTCTATCAAAAAAAATTTTTCTAAATTATATTTAGCAAGAAAATATTTAATTACAATTTTCAAAAAAAAAAAAAAACATTTTAAAAACCAAATTAAGGGGCTTCGGTAGCCTAGTAGGTAAAGACGTATGCAATACATATTTTATACAGAGGGAGTGTGGGTTCGAATCCCACACACGTCGTAAGAATAATCTTTTCTTACGATATTTACAGGCACGCCTGAAAAGAAAAGACTGTGTTGTTGCCTTGTGACAAAAAAAAAATTATTAAAAATCGTTAATTATCCTGAAATTTCAAATAACTACAAATTTGTTGATCTATTCAAATATTTCTATAAAATATCGATTTTGTTCCAAACAAAACAAAAATATTTATTTTCATTATTACATTTTAATTGATTTAATTTTAATTCGTTTCAATATTTATCTATATGTATATATAGTTATAAGGGAATGTCTGTCTGTTTGTCTGTCTGTTTCTGATTTATAGACTCCTAAACTGCTCACTAGACTCCTAAACTGTGTTTCTAGGCTAATCATTTTGGTTTAACGAACCGCCAACTCGGAGCTGTGGTGCAAATATTCAAACTTGTTCGCTCTAAAATAAAAATTCTTTCACCGATTGACTTAAAATTTTGTATATGTGTTGCTCATTAACAGTGAAATTGATTCTATTAACAGACTTAGGATTTGTTAACCCATATCGGTATGACGATTGGTCAAAAAAAATTTTCAAAGCAAATTATGTTCAATTTTACGAAATACTGCTTTGATCCGAAAAATAATATCAAAAACAAGTTTTGCGAGTTCCGTTAACCTATTGCGACACAACAGCTTTTAAAAGATTTTTTCGTTACTTCGCTCTATATTAGAAAAAGTTTGATCGATTGTTTTAAAATTTTGTATACGTGCTTCTTGAAAACGGAGTTGACAGGAACAATATACTTAGAATTTTTTAACCCCTATTGCCAAACGATTGGAAAAAATTTTTGGAAGCGAATTATGTTCAATTTTACATGATACTTTATTGAGCCTAGAAAAAGCCGTTATGAAAAAAATTACTTTAATACATTCTTGAATTAACATTTAAATCAATGTGTAATTTTTGTGTTAATTTTTTTCAATAACATCATCTTCAATTAAAAACCATTCAATTTAATTTATATGTACTTTCTTCCAATTTTATATTTCTTTTCTATATCTAAAAACCAAGAAAAAAAAACAAAAAACTGAAGAAACTTTGATTCAAAAAAAAAAAAAAAAATTGGATAATTTATATCTTATTCATTTAAAATTTATACATTTAATTAAAAAAAAAAAAAATATTAAAATAAATTTATTACTTTTTCATGATTTCATGATTTTACCATTATTTATCTTCAGTTAAATTTTTTAAAATTCTAAATATAAATTTTTACATAGAAAAAAAAAATTTTTCTTTTTTTAAACCCATTTATTTTAAATTTCAAAAGTAAAGAAAAAAAAAAAAAAAAACACCGGAATTTAAAATAAATTTTAAAGAAGATGAAAATTTTAATAAGTTTTACATTTTTAGAAGAACCACATTTGATTAATGACTTTAAGATTGGATGACAACAAAATTTTAAACAAAACTAAAAAAAAAAAAATTTTCCTAATATAAAACCACTTTGTTTTTTTTTTTTTTCTTTTTTATTTTGTTTTCTTTTGCTGAATTATTTATAACATTTTCTTTCATTTGTTTTATACTTTCTTTATAATTAGCCAAAAAAAAAAAAACAAAACGAAAAAACACAATTTGAAGCAAAAAAAAAAAAACTTTTCAATTTTCATTGTTTTTGTTGGATTTGATTACACGTTCATAATATTTGTTCTTAAGTAGCATTTTCTTAATAGCTAGAATTTATTTTATATACTTTTTTTTTTTTTAATTTATATCCATTATTGTTTTTATTATTTGTTTTTTTTTTTTTTTGGAAGAACTTTAAATTATATCCTGTAAAATTGGTCAAATATATAAATATAAATTGTATATTCATACATGTGTATATATTTTATTTATGTATATAGATATAATATCTTTGTGGTAATATCTCACATAAATATCAACCCTATATTATATAAACAATACTCCTTGAATTCAGGATATTATATTTAATGTATATAAGTACAAAAATATTCAAGTCACGTTTGTTAATTATACGCTGATTACAATTTGCTCTACTGCTAACTATAAATTTGTTTATAGTTAACGTTAGAATATAGAATGTTAGAATGTCGAAAGTTACCATATATAGTAAAGTATTTTAATGTACGTAAATTGCCTGTAAAGTAATTTTTTTTTTTTTTTTTAATTAAAAATTTCTAAATATTACGGACAATTTAAGTTTGACATTTTCCAAAAAAAAATGTGTTCAATGTTCTTTATAAAAGACACTGAGTGCAACATAAAGCTCGAATACCCTTTGGGAGGGTTTGATTTAAAACCAACCAAAACAAACCTCCTTCTTTTTAAAAAAAAAAAAACATTATATTAGAACCTATGGTAGAATGTACTGTATGATTTGGAGATTGGGAATACAATTTAATATTTTGAATTAAAAGATACTGGATATAGAATACTTTAAATTTTATAAGTTTTGGCGCTTGGAAATCTTTTGCCCAAATCCAGTAAATAAATTATTATTGTGCTACTTTTGTTATATTTAAATTCAACAAATTTGAATTTTTACCTACTTCTGACATTTCCTTATCCCGTTTTGACTTTTCCAAACTTTTTCAAAATTTCCAAAATTTTTCAAGTTTCTATCCAATTTGCCATCCTTTTGTTCTATTTTTCTCCTTCCTTTCCTTCCCCATATAGTCAAACCAATGCACCAACACCAATAATGTACAAAGCATTATTTTTCTAGAAAGTTTGGCTAAAGCATAAAAAAAAAAAGTAAATAAGCATTCAATATTTTATTTTATTCAGTTTAATTCTAATTCTTTCTGTATTCTAATAATTTTTATTTTCGATTCAATTTGCAGACATGGTTTCAAACTAATCTTACCAATAAAATTTACTTTGAAAGCTTCAATCAAGATACTAATAACATTTTTTTTTCTTTCTCTTAAAATCCTTTTCAAATGCACAGAACAAATAAAATTTTAAATCAAAGAAAAATAAAATCCTTTGCAAAATCCATATTTTCTAAATTATAATATAAAGGCAGTATATATAAGCAACTTTGACACTTTTAAACCGTTAGATTAAAATATAACGGTATATCGGTACAACACAATATTTTTTTATTTTTATTTAATAGTACTATAATAGGTATGATGTGTATAAATTTTAATTCAGCAGATTTATACCAGCCTAATTGTTTTTGGGAAAAGATAATACTTTAGACATGTTCCATCATCAAAACTTACCAGTCTTATATAACTTACCACAAAATTTGTGACTTTTATAAAAGAAAATCCAATTCTCTCTCTAAGGACTATAAATAACCAAAGAAAATAATTCAAAATAGAAAAACCAATATATGATTTTGTATACTTATACATCCTTACTAAATACAATTTTATCTTTTCCAAATTGAAAATTAAGCAGGTAACTCTCAGTTATATTTTGTTTTCTTCTATTTTTTTTTAAAACAAATTCTTTCAATACCTCTATGCTAAAAAAAAAAAAGAAAAAAATAACAAAAAGTAAATATGAAGTAGATAAGAAGCAAAAAAATGTTTTATTTTTAACTATTCTTTTCCCCTGGATATCACTAAAATGAAAAAGAATTTTATAATATGTATATTTTTTTTCTTAAGTCCATGTGGAAGCAATTCAACCGAAAACTTCAAAAGGATCTTTAATTTTTAACACTAATATTCATTTCAATACATAGAGTTGAAGGTACGCTACATAAATATTTTTCCATTAGAATGTTTTCAATAGTAAAAAATGGCTTTTCAAATGGGATCTCAAGAAAAAAGTGTTACTTAATTTAAAAGTTACACTTAACTTTAGGGATTTTTACTGGTGAATTGGGCGGATATCATAGCCATTTCAGAGAATACCAATCTTTATCTCCTTTACTATACAAAACAATTGGGTGGCATCATAGGCCATTCACAAATTATGTATAAAGATAATAAAAATTTTTTAAAAATGTTACTTGGAGCCCATGACGTACCTATTATATGAAAGCTAAGTGTCACATAAAATAGTTGAATATTATTGTAAGTTTTTGGGTATTTGACATCTCATCAAGAGTATCAGCTAAAAAAGGATTTATAAACTTTTTCATCTAATTTTAATTTCAAATTAGCCTTAAGTACAAGCATATAAAGCTACAATATTCACCCTCCACAAACTAAATGAATAACTAAATAAGACGCTCTTCTTAAAGCTATAAAACGCTAAAACAAATAAACAAAACAATCAAAACAATAAACAAAATAAACCAAGAAAATCTAGTTCTTTTAAGCAAGCACTTAACTACAATTTAAGCCATAAAATTAAGCTATGGTTTGGTTTTCATAACTTTGTCTATTAAAATGGTTTCATAACTTTGTCTATTAAAAGTTTTAGATTTTACTTTTAATAGAAATAAAAAACTTTTAATTAAAGCCCTAACCATCTATTTGGTAAGGGCTTTAATTAAAAGTTTTCCATATTTTAAAAGTAAAATCGTTACTAGACCAATCTAAGAATTTATCTTCCTTTAATTCTATAATCGAACTAAGACAGCCTTAAAATTAATATTCAAATGGAATCATACTTTGTAGATAACACAATTATCATACCAATCCCTAAGCATTAGCAGTTCTTTCACGAAAATTTAAAAAGTACGAAAAGAAAATTATTATAGAAAGAAAATTAAAAGAGAACAACTTTTCTTTTTGTTTTTGGTATCAGAATTCAATTCTCAAACTTGGTATTTCCTTTACAATAGTGTTTTCTTTTCAATTATAAGCAAATATTATAGAAATCGAATGATGGAAAACTTTTCAACACTTTTAAAACAAAAACAAAAAAAAACAAAAAAACAGAATTGAAAAACATTGAAAAGAGAATAATCATGTTCCTTCAAAAATTCCAATTTCAAGGACACAAGTAACTTTTCTTTTTCATTTTTTTTTTAAATATATGTATTTGTCTTGTACAATTGTGTGTCTTCAGGATATGTTATTCGTAAATCTTTACTTTAAATTTTTACTTTTAATATATGTATATGCCATGATTAACAGAATAACAACAACAATAAAAAAAATAATAAAAAGAAAGATAAAACAAAAGAAATAATAAAGTAAGACGAAAGAGAAACCAAAAGAAAAAGTTGTTTACTTCATTTTGTAAAGTATTTTAAACTTTTAATGTACACTGTAAGCAAAATAATATACAACGAGAAGGAGTGCAGACTTGACTGTTTCAAACTCTAGGATATCAACAAAAACATAATGTATGCTGTTCCAAAATTTAATATGTTTTATTTTATTAAGTCTCACAATATAAGAATATAAATTTCACACAATGTATCGTATGCATAAAACTATGCTTAAACTCAAATACTATTTTTTTCAAACAAAAATAATCCTTAACTCATAGCTTTTGTTTGTAAAGCGAGATTTGAAATCAAGCACAGTTTTATGCGTACAACCCTAAATTAGGACAAAACTTTAAATACTCAGCTTGTATATAGGCACTTATACGCAATTTAAAAAAAAAGTTGTATATCAACTACCCTAACCACCTGGTCTAACTTGTTTAATTCCAATAGATTTAAATTTCAAAAAAAAAATTTTTTCAAAGTTCCACTATTTTTTGAGTTGTCGTGAGGTTGGACGGAAGCATATGACTAAATACATGACCATATATATCTCGGCTCCTTCACACAAACGTAATAGCAAATTTATTATATCCTTGAAATTATATTTATACGGGTATAAAAATTATTTCAATGTTTTTGCAAAAATAAAAGTTTCATCAATTTTTTTTTTAAGTATAAAAGTTAGGTTTAAGAATTTTATATATTCTGAATATTAATTAGATGTGTTGGCTGATCTTCACTTCAAAATTCTTATTAATATTTTTAAAAGTTATTTTTAAATTTGTTTTTTTTTTTTTTTGTTTTTATATAAAGCAAAAAGTTATGGAAAAAGACTCAGGTGAGAGCTTTTCTACAAAAAACTTCAACTTAAAAGATAATATCAATATATTAAACATGAAAATTAGTCCTATAGAAAACATTTAAAGATTCAAAGAACTAATTTTTTTTAAATTTAACACCTTAAAATGACTTCATTTAAAAAACAGTAATTTAAAGTATTTTAATAATAAACTAACTTTTAAGATCTTAATGGTAGTTTAGCACTACGTTTTTGTCTTACTCTTAGTCGCCAAAAAATAATGTTTTCTATAAATCTGTTCCTTTAACTTCTCGAAGAAAAACATACCCCGCAACTATTCGATAAACTAAAAAAATATAAGAGCATAATAGATGAAATATCTTATATTCTTCTTTGTATCTGTAAAACTTTTGAAAAAACTAATCGTGTCTCGTTGTAATTCCATTGAAACGTCAACGGATTTGATTCTTATTAAAACCACAATTTACAGGAAGACAATTTACAAAAATCTCTTGTCTTATTTTCAAATTTGTAGATTAGTTTCTAACGAATTTATTAGCCTAACAGGTTGTCTAAGATGTCGGTCAGCCATGTATAAAATGAATGTTAAAGATCTCTCTTAACTCATTTATTTATGTAGGAAACAATTTTGAATAACCACTAAAATATAAGGGACGAGAAGTGCAAAGTGGCTACAACATCTGAATGACTCATTTTAGATATTGAATATCACCATGTCTGTTATTTCATTGCTCTTAAAGAAGATTACATTATTTGTCGGCACTAATTGAAAGCTTTGTTCCAAAGATTTTCAGAAACGATAAAACGTTTTTTATATAATTATCCAAGATTTATTTTTGTTCTGAAAGGTTATAATCATATTCGCCATTGAAGTTCCAGAAATACACTAAAATATTATGGAGTGTCATTTTTATTTTATATATATATATTTTTTTTTTTTGTAATGTATTTCTCTGCCACAAAAATGTGGACAGGAAATTTACTTTACACATCCTTTTCTGTTCACAGCCTTTTATGTTCACAGCCTTTTATGTTCACAGCCTTTTCTGTTCACAGCCTTTATGTTCAGGCGTGGCTGTAAATCTCGTAAGGGGGAATAACTCTTACAATGTGTGTGGGATTCGAATCCACACTCCCTCGGCATTTACAGCGTATTTTATACGCTCTTATCCACTAGGCCACCGAGGCATCTTTTATTTATATTATCTATCTATTCAAAATTTGAATAAAATTTATTCAAAAGTTCTTTAAAATAATTGACTAAAGTTTACTTCATATTTCAAATTTTAGTTAATATTATTTTATAACTTTAAGTATATTGTTTTGCAAAATGCTATTTTGTGAACCCTTAAATTATCAATCCATTAACTTTTATTATATTATATTTACTCTTGCATTCTGTCTCCACTTTTAAAATGTTTTATTTCAATTTTTTTGTTAAAATGACAAAAGTAGCTTTTATTATTATTCTTAAAAGTTTTAAAGTAAACATTTTTGACTAATTTTTTTTTCTTCTTTTATAATTATTGTCCTTATTAAATTAAAAGCGTCAATAAAGCAACTTAAGTATCTTTTGCAAATAATTAGCACTATACAAAAATAATAAATTATAGTTACATAACTTTTAACCAGAATATTTTCAAACTGTCATCTAATAGAACTTTACATTACATAATAAAAGATTAATACCGTTATGGAAATGACAAAAAATTTTAAAATTTTAATCAACAATAAATATACAGAAAAGATTTAAAAAATATCATAAAAAATAAAACATAACATCTCGGTGGCCTAGTGGATAACAGCGTGTAATATGCTGTAAACACTGAAGGAATGTAGTTTTGAATCCCACACACGTCGTAAAAGTTATTCCCCCTTACGACATTTACAGTCACACCTGAATAGGAAAGGCTGTGTAATTTCCTGTCCACATTTATATGACATAGTTTTTCATTTTCATTTTTTGACAATTCTCTAAGTTTAAACATTTTTGTAACTTCTGGGTTTATCTGTTGTGAAAACAATCACCAAAGAAGTCTTCAATATTCGATTTTTATTTTATTTTAAAACTTTAGTCAATTTTTTTTTTTTTTTAAATTTTGCATATATTTAGGCTGATTGTTTGAATATTAAGCATTTCATGTGGCTTGATCTTGTAGTTCAAAGCAAGCAAGTGAAAAAAATAAAAAATTTTTGAACTTTGCATATAAATCGGAGGCTCTTGATTACCGTCAAATTTTAAAATATTGAATTAGTTATAAAGAGCACGAAATTAAGACAGTATGAAAAATTTCAGTTCATGAAAATGTAGATGTAGCCGCGTTCAACGAAGTTAAATCAAAAATAGTAAAAATTCAACAAAATGTGGAGAAAAAAGCAACTTATAAGACAATTTATTAAATTTTTTTACTGTATATTCTGATATTAATTTTATCTTCCTTTTTTTGATATTTCATTTAATATAATATACAACCACAATTTTAATGAAAATTCTGTGTTTTCTAACACTTTCCGGTGCAAATTTAATACAAAATATAATAAGAAAATTCTTAATAATAATTAGATGGACAGTCAAAATTTACAATGATCGAAATATTTTTAATTAAAATAAATTTACAATATTTTGGCTAACTTCCAAACAAAATAAAAAATTCTTATAAAATGATTTAATATCCACTTTTTATTATGAAACTCCCATTTAAAATGCATAATATAATATTGTACTTCAAAATTGATAAATTTTATTATAAATGTATGGATAAATCATTTTAAATTCATTGTTGCCTTAATAATAAATTTTACTTTCAATAAAAGAGTACTTATAAATCTGAATATTCTGTAATAAGGATATAATATTATGAAGTGACCTTTATTTAATTTTTCTTTGATGATTATTATAATTCATATACTATTAGTTTTAATATGTTTTATACTATAGAATAAATTGTCTGATACAATTTTAAATTTATCTTCTTCTCAATATTTTCGGTTTCTTATTTATTATTTTTTAGTATTTCTTAAAATTAATTTTAACACGTTTTGTCCCATGTGGTAGCCTCAGAGAATATTGATGAATTTTTGAAAAACTGCGAAATAATTTTAGTTACTTTCTGTTATTCTAGTAAAACTGAAATATTGACAGCATACATTTGTTCAAATTGAGAATATATATAAAAATATAAAAAAATTGATTTCTTTAGTTTTCTGATCTCATAGAAGTTAATTAGAAATACTTTTCCATTCTACAGCTATGGAGCCTTCATTGATAAAGATGAAAAGTTTACCAATGATACATTGGGTACGTAACGCACATTTATTTTTATGTTCACTTCTGAGCATATGTGGATCTGAACTGGGCCAACTTTTATTTTATATTCATAGTTGAACGTATAGGACTCAATGTATTAAGTTATTTTCAAAAATATTGTTTTCAGGACACTCAGAGATAAAAAAATATATTATCATTGTATAATAAAAAAAATTTACGAATTAAGAAACTATCAATTTAATTTAATAACAAAAGTAAAGTCCAATTATAGCTATAATTTGTATTGATTTAACCAAGGCTACGGGTGCCATGTATATTTTTAAAATATGGAAATAAAAATTGAATTATAAATACGCTAACTTCAAAGGATTTTAATGAATAGGGAGATAAAATATAAATTTAATATTAAAATTTAGCTTTTCTATAAAATGTTGGGTCTCAATACAAAGCAAAAATTGAAATAGATAGATACCAGTTTAAACTGATTTGATGCAAATTCATAAAATTTTGTTAATTTAACTTTCGTCAAAAAATTGTCAAAGTTTTTGCAAGAATCAAACAACTGAATATTGATTTTCAAGTAAAGAAAATACAAAAAATATGAAGTAAAGTCTTCGATAAAAAAAAAAAAAAAAAATAGATATTAGGCGTCTGAGCACCAAAATTCAATAATTCATAAGAATTTTATTTAAAATAAAAAATCTTATTGATGAATGGTAACGGATTCAAGAAAAACTCTGATGTAAATCTTACTTAAATAATTAATCGAACCTAAGGAAAATACACATTAGCGATCTCGGTGGCCTAGTGGTTAAGAATGTGAGTTATTAACGGTGGTGGAGCGGGTTCAAATCCTACACAAGTAGCAAGTTTTATTTATTGAAGACAAATCACCCTTGCCACCAAATATAGTGTAAATGTATAAAATATAATATAAACAAAATGAATAATATTATTCTATAGCAGTATTCAACCTATGATGATCTTAGTAGCCGATAGTTTCATAATATTGCGATATCCTATGTGATTTTATATATCTTGTATAATGTTATATAATAAATAAATAAATATCCATTTAAGATTCCTTTTTAATTTTTCCTTTTATATACTTACATTTACCTATTTAAGACTTCTATTGTCTTAACAAAATCAAAAGAATTTAATAACGAGTTGATCTTTTACTCTTTTACTTAAAATTCAAGTTAATTTAAAGCTATATTTCAAAATTTAATTTTTGTGTCGCATACGACTTACATTAATAAAATCTTATCAATTTCTTTGATACTTCCTTTGATTCTCTTACTAATCCTTTTTTTTTATTTTTTTTACTTTTATTTACCTAAACTCAGCTAATATCCTCGAAAGAAAAGAATTATATATTTTCCTTCAGTTTTCTTCTCTGTAAAAAAAAAAAAAATTTCAATTTAATGATCACAAATAAATAATTGTAAACAATTGATTTGAATAAAAAAAAAAAAAAAAAATTGTTTAATGTCATGTTCCTTAATAATATTGCAACAGTAAAACGAATAGATAGGTATGTAAAAAAAAATCTATAAATATTTTAACACATTAAAATAAAATATATAAAAAAATATTGCATAATTTATTCCATCTATTTATTAAATAAGAAAAAAAACAAAAATATTATGTATAGGAAAAAATTTGACCTATTTTAAAAATTTTAATATTTTATTATATCTATTCTATATAAAAAAAAAAAAATAAAATAAAAAAACAAAAACATTTTTGAATAATCGAAATCCAAACAAAAACTGAAATTTTCAATTGTAAAGTAAGAATAAAATATATTTTTTTTTTCATTGAAACAGAAGACTAAAAAAATAATATAATAATAATAAATACAATACAAAATATCTTTTTCACTTAAATATTTTCCCATTTTTATTTTTTTTTTGTTATCTATAGAAACTTACAAAGTAAGGAAGGAAAGTATTTTTTAACATATGTATTTGTTTTTTCTTTTTTCTTTTTTTTTTTGTAATCGGTAGGTATATATTATTATAAGATCTATCTATCCTTTAATATGTATATTTTTTTCCCTATTATTCGCTTTTCAATTTTACTTATATTCATATATACACCCTACTTTAGATTAACTTATGTGGTTGTATCCTTTCTTTATCCTGCATGTTCAGCAAATATTCCAATTCGAATCAAAACCAATTTTAACATATTTTGGTCCATTGAACTAGAAATAAACTTAATATTGAGAAAAATTGTATACAAAAGTATCTTTATTTTGTTTTTTTTTATTTTCTATTATACAAAAGAAAAAGAAAACAAAGACAAAAAAAAATATAAAATGAAAATGAAAAATAAAGTATAAAGTACAGAAAAAAGAAACTGAAGAAAAAAAAAATTATTTTAATATTTTTTTTCTATTTTATTTTTTTTTTTTTACTTACCTATTTTTATTATATTGTTTATATATAAGAAGGGTATATGACACTTTACTGAAAATAAAAATCCCGAAACAATAATCCCGAAAAAAAAAAAAAAAATTCCGAATGATTTAAAATTTTGAAAAAATAAATCCCGAAAATATCAAAATGCCGAATAATATAAAACCTCGAAAAAAAAAATCTTGAATTAAAATTATTATTTTTATAAATATTACTTTTAGTTTAATCCTAGTCAATATTTAAATATAAAATAATTTTAATGACGCTTATTTTAAATAAAGAATATGAACCGGGTTGCTATCATAATAATCATATAATATGAATTTTTATGTTTGTTTTTTCAAATGTGCTATTAATTAATTGCTATAAAATAAAATGGAGATAAAATAAATTATAACTAATACAAATAATATTAAATTATTGTTTAAATATTTGTAATATAAATATGATGGATTTTAGAGTTAGATACAAAATCAGGGTACTTACATACACATACTTTTTCGAATATATATGTATATAAATGCATACTCGGGATTCTAATTATCAAATACCTTATTGTAGGTTACAAAATATACACATTCTGGAAAAAGAGGAAACCCTATCTCATTTTGATTCCAACTATAAAAATTCTTGCATTTACATACATATAATTCAGAATCTGGCATTTAAATACATATATAAAAATATTTTGGAAAAAGGTAATACCTTGATTTGGAATCTAATCTAAAATCTCCTAATACACTTCTAATTTAGAATCTGACATTTAGATACATAATATATAAATATATTTTGGAAAAAGGTAATACCTTGATTTGGAATCCAACTCTAAAATTCCCTAATTCAAAATGTCACATATTCATATGTATATAAATATTCTGTAAAAGGAGTATAACTCTGATTTTGAGTCCAATTTAAAATCCCTCCCAGTTCAGAATCTCAATTCAGAATCTCACATATGCATTATTACATATATATATATATATATATTGGAAAAAGCGTATAATCTAGTTTTCTATCCTATATACTCTAAAATCCCTTACAAAACAAAACTTCCTTATTTCGGTAGTCAGAATTTTTTTTTTCGGAATTTTGTAACATTCCGCATTTTTTCTACCAAATTTAAATTCAAAATTCTTTTTTCGAGATTTTTCGTTCGGTTTTTTTTTTTTTAGCAAAATGTCATGCACCCATATAAGAATTTATATTATCTATCATTATTATTATTCAATATTCAATATTCTATATTAAAGGAATAATCTCTATAAAAACAAAATTGAAAGAAAAATGAAAAAAGGATTCAGAACATTATAATTAAAGGTATTTTGTCAAGGTTATTATCAGGATAACGGAAATATGATTATATGTATTATATTTTTTTTATTAATCATTATATTATGTATATATTGATATTTTAAAATTACACATATTTAATTATCACCTATATATTATATTACATATACATAATCAAATGAATAAACATAGTTATATATTATAATGTAAATATATAGAGTGTTCCGCAAAAGGAAAAAAGTAGTGCAAAAATTCAAACAAGAAGAGCTTGTCAAAAAATTTCATTAAAAATAAAAGTGACTTGAAAAATTTGATATTTTCATAAGATTTAAAAAGTATTAACAATTTTTGACATAGCATTTGACTTTGGTACTTACGGTGTTATAGAATTTAAATTCCGGCATCTGAAGAATAGCAATTTTTCTGAAAATTTTAACACTTCATTTTCAATTAAAAGTACAAAAGGTAATTAAGAAGAATTTTAGGAGTTGGTTACAAAATTAGAATTACATTAATTTGTTTATTTAGACGGCAGCATTATCTATTTTCTATACTTTGTTCTTTAAATGTGTAAGATATTTATTATTGTAATATAATAAAACATAAAATATAAATATATAGGTATAATTTATTTCCATATTTTTTTTCGATATTTCTATTTTCATAGACCCACAGTCCAAAACCCAAGTTAAATGTCGTAATTGTATAACTAAGCAACATGTAATTCTTTAATTTTAATATTTCTCTAATTTTTCGAATATAAGCCAAGGATCATAAATTTCAAAAATAAAATTCCATAATGAATAGTTCAGTTCAAATATGCACTTCGTGCCACGTAGAAAGAAGTTTTTTTTTAAATAGGTACATTTTTACAAACGAATTGTAACAGAAGACTTTATAACTTCATAATATATTTTATAAAAGTACGTACTAATTTCACATTTTTTATTTTCCTTGTACGCTATGGTACTAAGTTCACACGATTTTGAGTAGCAGTTTTCCAATTCTGCTTTTGCAACATTACCAAAGCGTCATTATCGATTGTAATAACCCATCGATTTCACGGTTTTACTGCTGGTATTTATCTATACATTTCGTCGTTCAATACTTTCCTTTGAATTGGGAGACTATAGTATACGTTTTTATTTAAGTTGACGAATGTTACTTCATCACTTTTAATATAGACCAAAAAATTAGTAGTCGTTTGAGTGATCATACATATTTCATTTCCATAGCACATTAGCAATCTGATGAGAGATTTATACAGATCAAGTTAAAATTGTTGGTTTATCTCTTAAAATGTCATTGTTATCAACACAGTATGCCAGTATTCCTTCTTGTCATCAATACAGTATATCTTTCATATTTAGTCATTGTTCTTTATATTTACAGATTATTTTTAAATACAAATTCGGCAATAAGTTTAGTAGACCTTAGAGCCTATCCACTCGACTGAAAGTGTTATTTTTTTTAATATTAGAGAACCGTGACAGATATATTTTTTCTCTTGTCTTTAATACCTATTTCCTTATTTCTTTTTTTTGTTTAAATTGTATTGAATGCTATAATTATTCTCACTTATTATAAGGCACTCTGTACATTACAAAAAAAAAATTACTATTAATACATAATTATATTTGTTGAATATATACATAGGTATATTAAATTTATTCTTTTGTTTCTTCTCTTTTATCTGAGTAAGTATAATATGAAAAATAAAGATTTCAATATAATAAAATTATTAAGGAAAGAAATTAAATCTAAAGAGTAGAATTGAAATAATTCCTTTAATGCTTCAAGGACAATTACAAAGTAATATTATTATATATAATATAAATATATAGTTAAAACTGTAATTAAAAAAAAGAGTTTTATTGCAGTAAATATGAATGTAACATTTTTAACAAGTTTATTATAATATATTTATTATTAAATTTTCTTAATGTAGAAAATAATTAGAAAAATCCAATTAATAATTCTGATAGTTTATTTAATATCATAAACTTGCAAATTATATTATTATTACTTATGTCATATCAATAATAAGAGGAGCAAAACAGAATAACAATATAAATTAAAATGTTTTTCAAAAGTGCTGTTTATTTGATGAGAAAAATTTAGTTTATAAAATAAAATAGAGAATATAGACAAAAATACACAGAAATATTTGACACTTTTTTAAAAAAATAAGCGAAAAATGTTTATAAAATTATTTTTATATATTTAGAAACATTAAACAGTTTAACGTTATAACAATAGTTGCTTACAAAATGTTTTATAAATTACTGCCTAAAAGTATGCAATTTTCTAAGAACCATTAAAATAAAAAAGAAAGTTAGCGGAAAAGGAGCCTCTGTGGTCTAGTGGTTAAGTACGCAGTTTAATAATTGAGGATTGTGAGTTTAAATCCTGCACATTATTATAAATTAATAATAGTGTATTCGACCTATAATGACCAATGGTTTAGCAATTGGTAATGCATTATTCTATGTGACTATTACATGGACTAAACAGAATTTTTTGTTTTAAATATATTTTTGATAAATTGAAGTCTTCTAAATTGGTTGGGTAACACAAAACGATGCTTTCATAAAATATTTTTTTTAATAATATCTAAAAGTTTTTACATTAAGAATTCCTTGCTAAGTGGAACAAATATTCAACTTAATTGAAATAAATAGAATAATATGGAGGCTCGTATAAGAAAAACAATTACATATATTTTAACAATTTACTGCATATAAAGAATTAAATTTATAATTTTTTCTTACGCAATTTTTGTAATAATTTATCATTATAATATTCAATATGACTTCCCTTTTTAATAATATTTAACATTCTTTTTAACTTACCAAATTCTTGTCAATAAATAAGATACTGTGTTGATATTATTGAAACCAAAAAAAATTTCATTGTTTAAATCAAACATGTTAATAAAAAGTATAAAGTTGATTTTAAGGCTGCCGGAATTAGCCCTTCAAAAAATAATCCGCAAAAAAAAAACTAAATAACACCCAAAAAAAAAATAGGGGTTATTAAATAACACTGTAAATTAAAAATTAAATATTCCCGCAATAAAGTGAAATAACCCTTCAAATTAAAATGAAATAATCCTTCAAATTCTTTTCTATACTATTTACTAAGAAAACTTAAATAACATTATATTAATTAAGGGATCACTACAATTGGACGAACAACAAAAAACAAAAAATAGAAGGAACTTTAAAGTAAGCTACGAAATCAGGCTATTAGGCCCAGAATATTTACCTATATGTACATATAAACAAAATTCTGACTGACTGATATTCTGACTCACAGTTATTCCCTTTTCCCAGAATATTTATATACATGTATATATCCGAAATTCTCGAATTAGGAGAGATTTTAGAGTTGTTCGCAAAATCAGGGTTATAAAGCGCAAAATCCAGCAATTTTTAAAATAGGAAAAGCTGTCAAATTTTATAGGTTACAAAGTTCATAAGATAGCATTTAAGTCCCCAAACTCTAAAAGAACAAACTTGAAACTGAAAATATTTAAAACAAATATAAAAGTTTAATTTATTTGATCATGTATTAAAATAAATAAAACATTTATCAAAATAATGAAATAATTCTCAAAATATAGTTGTTTTGGGAGGTTATTTCATTTGCAAAATTATTTTGTTTTGCTGGATTATTTCATAGGAAATAAGGCCCCAAAAAGAAAATGAAATAAGACCGCAAAAAATGAAACAACGCCACAATTTTTGTGACGTTATTTTCCATACAAAATTTTGGGGTGTTATTTCATTTTTTTTAAATAATTATTTCTTGCGGGGTTATTTCTGGGAGCCTGATTTTATTGAAAAGAAAAAGAATTTTCAATGCCTTTTTAAAAAATCTGCAAATTTTGATAAAATTTCCTTACAAAATGAATGGTATAGATTAGTGAACCAGGAACAGGCAAAGCCGCAGTTAACAAAAAAATGTTCGTTTAATATTTGGTTAGATTCAGACAAATCATTAATCAAAACGTATAATAGGTATATGTTTTTATTTTTCTGAAATTTATGTATTTACATTGTGGTTGAAGTCATTTTACACGCATATTTCGCTGCAAAATTATACGTCATGTTATATTTACCTTGTAACTTCCGCTTTTAATAAGTAGTGGGAACTTTTTGATTATCAATTTCCTTTCTTTTTTTTTATCTCAACCTTTACCTTAATTTATTTTTTTACCTCAATATATTTTATATTATAGAGGCCTCGGTGGCCTAAGAGCGTATAAAATACGCTGTAAATACTGAGTTAGTGTGGGTTCGAATCTCACACACGTCGTAAGAGTTATTCCCCCTTACGACATTTACAGCAACACCTGAACAGAAAAGGTTGTGTAATTTTCTGTCCACATTTATGTGGCAGAGAAATGCATTAAAAAAATATATATATTATAATTTGTCTTTAACCCCATTTCTTATTTTTGTAAAGAAATTCTAACAGCATTAAATTAGAAAGTTCTGTAAAATGATGGTGTGTTTTTAGAAATCCTTGAATTTAATTTTAGAAATTTTCTAGAATACATAGAAAATCACAAAATTCCATTTATTTTCTTAGACATAATATTCCTTAAAGTGTATATGATATTTTCATTTAGTTTATAATAATTAAAATGAATATTTCGTTTTTAACCTAAAGTCAACTATAAGCTAAAATGTTACTATATGTGTAATTAAAAATATAACCTATAGGTACTGTATATCAATCATTTATATATAAAGTTTTTTAGTTCAACCATAAAGAAACCATAGGGCATAAACCATATTATTTATTTATGCTTTAACTTAAAAATAATAATATTATGATAAAATGCAGCTAATTATGGTTTTAATTGTTAAAATTTAATTATGGTTTTATTTTGTGATTTTCTTTACGATTAATTAACCAGATAAATTGATATTTAATTTAAATGAGTTTTATTTTAAATTAAAATTCAATATCCATGGTTAAAAATAATTGTATACATGCATTGCTTGTTGCCTCTTATATAATACTAGCAGGAGTCCCTGGCGTTGCCTGTAGTTGAGTTTTGTTTGTTTTTGAAATAAAAATTATTTGCTTCCGTTTCTAAGTTAATTAAATTTAATTAATATGTTTAAATGGCGGGGGAAAATAAAGCCTAGAGCAATAAGATCTAATAGACCTTATTTCACATTTGAGTGGAGAAATAAGGCCTAATTCGTAAAATTTCGCGGTAGGTCTTATTTCTCATTTCAAAGAGAATTAAAGCCTATAGGCCTTATTTCACTTTAGAATTATATTATTATTATATTATTCCAATTACAAATTTGTAACTGACTGTAAAATCTGAATATTTTTAACAGATTTCAAACAATTTTCTATATTCTGGTCAGCCCTGTCTTGTCGAGCCACTACCTTCGCGCCCTCCCTTTCAAGCCACTCTTCGCCTCTCTCTTAGCCGATCCCTTCACAACTCCCTTCACACTTCTCTTAAAGGAATAGGAACTGCTATCTCTGCTACCGCGCCCGTGCACAAAAACGGCGCCGGGAACGCGGGCGCGGGATAGCAGCCCTTATTTCTTCAAAACAATTTTTTTTTCTTTTTCATAAAAATGTTTAAATTTTCACAAAATTTATTATTATATTTCAGAAAGAACAGTCTAAATTTAATACTTTTGCATGGAAAGCTGAAAAATTATTTTTTTCCCCCATGATTTCAAAAATTCTTTGTAATTAGAAGAGATTTTAGAGTTGGCTTCAAAGTCAGAGTTAAATCTCAGCTTTTTCCAAATTATTTATAAATATTCTAGAAAAAGCTGTAATCCTGATTTTGTAACCAACTATAAAATCTCTTCCGTTTTAGAGTCACGCGTACTTACGTATATTCATATTTCCGAAAAAGATGCAATCCAGATTTTTTAACCAACTCTAATAACCAATCTAAGTTCGACAAAATTATTACATTAAAAAGTGAAATAAGTTTGAATGTTGAATTTAAACGAAATTTTTTAATTTTTAACTTGTCGAACTTATTTCATTATGAAGAAAGACTAACTACTGACGCACGCACAGTGAAATGTGCCAAAAAAAACTGAAAACATTTTATTAAATAAGCTGCTGAAATATATGAGAATTAAACTATGAAAGAAAAATATTAAAAAATGTTATTATTGGAATAATAAATTACAATTAGGCTTTAATTCCATTATTTTAAAAAAATAATTAGGCCTTATTTCACTTTGGAATGAGAAATAAAGTCTAATCGCGAAATTAGACTTTCTTTCTCATTCGAAAGTGAAATAAGGCCTATTAGGCTTTATTGCTCTCGGTCTTATTTCCCCCCGCCGCTTAAATTTTTAATATATATTTAATAGATGTTAATGGTTAATGTCTTTTTATGAATGTGCATTAAATACAATTCTTCGATTTCTAAAACGTATTGCGCTAACATTAATTATTCAAGATCGAATAATGAGTTTTAATGATTTTGTTATTACTTTTGTAATGTTATCCTTATGGAAAACTGTTTTTGTATACAGATAATACATGGTTAATAGGAAATATCGAATTATATAATACCGCTTATCTTATATCACTTATTACGGTAACTTTTTTTAAACTTATAGAAACTCTCAAAAAAATTTAAATTTTACAGACTATAATTAAGAACGTGACAACTCCTTTTGTAAGGAACATTTATTTCTAAATATTTCTAAAATAATTGAGCCAATGAGTTGAATAGCAAGGGTTAAATAATAAAAATATGAAAATTTAATTAAATAAGTGGTATAGTTAAAAAGCCGAAAATATTGGAAATTATTAAGTTAGAAATTTATGTTTACCGATCGACTTGGAGAAACCTGCTAACAAATCATAACAAAAGCAGTCAAGGGAATTGCTCCGTTAAGGAGCTACATTTTTAGAAAGTTTGCAATAGTGACATGATAATGAAGAGATGAAATTTCTATAAAATTGTATTAGTGACGGAATGAGTTAACAGAACTTTGTCAAAATCGTCACGGTTGTTTTTTAAAGCCATTAAAGCAGCCAGAAGAAATGCACAGAATTCGGTTAAAAATAATTTTTTGACAGATCGGAAACCCACAAAATCCTCCTATTATATTAAATTATCTAATATAAAAAAAATTTTCAATATCTGTGCTAGAATTTGTTGTTTTCATTTGTTTAAAAAACAAATTTTAAATAAATGTTGGTTTTTAATTTTTTACATCCTTAAAACACGTTGCAGAGTCGTTAACATTTTTTCACTAAATTTCATTAAATAATATCTGCGTGTACAGTGTGTGCCTCTATATATATTAGTAGACTCGATAAAGCTGTTCCAGATTGAACTAATGGATTAGCTTTGAATTTGAAATGCAATAATTTTAGAGTAATAAAAAGTATTTTTTTTTTGTTCAGGACGGAATCGGTATAGCAAATCGATAAATATTTTGAACCGATAAAGATTTGAATCCGAAACCTTCGCTTGAAAGACAAGCGACTTATCCAATACACCGTTTACGATCATCCCATTAGATCCACATTTATTAAGTTTCATGGTAATAACTTCAATCAAAATTATCAGTTTCATGGTAATAACTTCCATTAAAATACGTTGGTTCAAGGAAAGGAGTTCAAGTAGCTGTCATATACAATTCCCAAATTAACATAAATATATATCGGTATACTTCATTAAGTTAAATATCAAAAATTTTATAAAAATAATTTAATTTTATGGTAACAGCATATTTTATGTTTGTGCGGGTAACATATTATAATACTCGTAGATTCAGTCAGTTACACATATGTACTTCCTTACTTTTGTTTTTAAATATTTATGTTACTAATTTTGATTTTCCGAAAATTTATTTCCATACTTACATCTATTTCCTTAATTAAAATCCTTATTACAAAATATTTCAATTCGTTATTGTCAGCTTTGTTCCTCTTTTACAAAGTGAGTTATAGTAAATTAACTATTGACAAAAGATATCTTTTCATATGCAAAAATTTAAAAATAACCTTTCGATATTTAAACTTTTTGGAACTGATTTAAGGCAAAGTAGATTTTTAGAAAGTGGATTTGGACAATATAGGTATTACAAATATACAAACAAATACTAACAAATTCAAACAAGAAACTGAATAATAATCAAAATCTGTTTTACATAACAGCTTTTTATTAACATCTAAAAATATTTTTAAAATTACAAACATATCTATTAGATCTAATTATTTCATTTTAATATAGGCACATATTTTATATATGTACATATTCTAAGTTAACTAAAAACAAAATTTCCTAGTAAACCTTTCCAAATATTACCCATATTATTTTTTATCCTTATCTAGAAATTTTATTATATATTACATTATTGCAATAACAAAAATCACTGTTATAAATGGAGGTAACTGATGTAAACAAGAAAAAAAAATATTTATACACTATATATAAATTCTGTACCTACAACAATAATAAAATCATGTGTCATGCAACTAAACATTAATTTTAACTATTACTTTTTCTTTTCCTTATGTTTAGTTACATAGTAGATACTTTTCATTGTAATTTTTCCCCCAACTTTTTATCACACTTTTTTTTTTATGTGGTTTTATTTTTCGCATTGTTTAATTTCTTTTACTTTTTAAAATGAAAATTACCTGACAATATGCTTCAAATAAATTGTTACTAACAAATGTGAAAGAATAAAAAAGAAATAAATTAGAATTCCAACAAATTGTTAGAATATTTTAACAAGAGCTTTTTTTTTTTTTTGTTTTTATTTTATTCTTCTAATTCAATTTTTCAGTTAAGTTAGTTGCATGATAGTGCTGATCGTATTGTTTTCTTTTTTAAGTTAGTATCATAAAATATAAATACAACAAAAATTGAATGTAAATTGCATGTACATTTTTATACATAGTACGTAACGTATAAATGGTAAAAATGTATACATAACAGTGGTGGATTTGAATTTAAAAAAAATTTTTTTTCGGAACGTTGAAAATTATTTTTTGCACAATATTAAATAAAAGAAAAATAAAGTACCTATATTATAATTATACCATATGTCAAAATTATAAAATCACTTAGACAATTCATCTTATACCCATACTCTAATGACTTCAGTTCTTATATAATTAGTGTATTGAAAAGATCCTGATTATTTTACAATATATTCTATTAACAACTTATTAGTTACGCTGAGGAAATATTCTCAGAATATAGCCGAAATATTACACTTGAAGGAATAGGTTTTCAAGTTTACAGTTGAAAAATATTTTTAGCTAAACTTTATAAAAACAACTGGACTATTAATAGGCCTATGAGAAAAAAAAAATACTACAGAAAAAAGTCTCCCAAATGAAAAGGGAAAAAGCTCCCAAATTTGTTTACTTTTTTATATGCAGAAAGTTCCCAAAATATCATTTTTATAAAAGTTCGCAAAATAACCGAGACATATGCAAAAAGTCTCCGAAGTTTTACACAAATTTTGAGAATTTTTTTCGTTTTTAGTTTGGGAGACTGTTTTCTTGAGAATTTTATTTCTTGGAATTTGTTGAGTTATGGAAGGGGTAGTGCTGCATGTTGAGTCATGAAGAATGTTGTTCATGGAGAAGATAATTAAAAAAGTATATTCTGAATTTCGGAGAACCTTATAGAGAAAATAAGGAAATTAAATTTTATCATGATATTTTCAAACTACGAATATTTAAAAAAAATAATGAAGGTAGCTTTATTCCAGAAGTAAAACATATAATAAATTTTACTAAAATGTAGACTTAGGAATTTAGTTTAGAAATAAATATGTGCTCCTATGTGAATCACTGGAATTAACTCAAATTCGCCAACAACCAGGGAAATTTGTGATACAATCAATAAATTGAAAAATAATAAAGCTGAAGGATCTGGCGAAATAAGTGCAGAAATCCTGAAGATCTACTTTCTACAAAGCGCAAGGAATCATAGTAAAAATTCCTAAGAGTGACTCTAGCATATGTTATAACTGGAGGGGTATAACAATACTTAACTCAGTTAATAAAATCCTTGTACTAATCATCTATGACAGAATCAAAGATCATATAGAAAATAATCTAAGAAAAGAACAAGCAGGATTCAGAGAAAAGAGAAGTTGCACAGAACACTCCAATACAATAAGAGTTAGTGCCTATCATTATATCTGGCATTTATTGACTTCATAAGACCATTCGATACACTCAATAAAGATGCAATTTGGAAAGTCCTACAGATAAAATCAGGCTCATGTATACAGATACCGAAACTGAGCACGCCCTTCAACGTCAATAAAGGAGTTAAACAAGGATGCCGACTCTCCCCTATCCTGTTCAACATTGTAATTGACGAAGTTATGATATATGCCTCATAATACATACCTTTGACGATATGAAAGAGAAATTAAAAAGATTAAACAAAAACGCAAACGAAGTGGGATTGGAAATAAACATTAACAAAACAAAGATTATGAGATGCAATACAAGAAATCATAAGGAAATACTTAAATGGCCTAGAAATAGATAATACACCAATTGAAGATGTAAAAAGTTTCGAATATCTAGGCAGCATCATTGGCACTTATGAAGGAACCAAGAAGGATATAGATAACAGATCAGGCAACGCAAGAACAGTATTTGGCAGATTGAAAAGTATCTGAAAATCGTCTTACATCGCAAGGAAACTGAGGATTTTCAACGCCTGTGTCAAATCAGTGCTTTTATACGGAAGTGAAACCTGGCTAACCATCAGTAGACTTACCAACAAATTAAAGGTCTTCATATAGAAATGCCTCCGAATAATCTGCCAGATATTTTGGCCAAACAGAATAACCAACAGCCAACTCTGGAGTATATTTGGGGAAGATCCTATTGAAATCCAAATAAGAAAGAAAAAATACAGATGGATCGGGCACATAATCAGGCGACCAGAAAATATGATAGGCAGAGAAACCATGGATTGGCAACCACAAGGAAGAAGAAACATAGGCAGAACCAGAAACAGTTAGAAAAGAACAATATTGAAAGAGATAGGCAAAATTAACAAATCATTGTCACAAGTTAAAGCTATAGCACAAAATAGAAACAGATGAAAAGGCTTAGTGGATACTCTATGCTCCCTGAGGAAGTTGAAGGAAAAAAAAATATGAATCACAGAGCGTTTTCATTATATTGTTTTTGCCTATATACATATATATGTATGTATGTTGAATCCAAACAAAATTAAACACTATTTCTATTCTATATTAATAACAAAATAGTATATATTTAATGATAATTTTTTTGTTTTAATTGACAAAATGAAAGAATTCAATATTAAATTATTCAACTGTTCCAATTTAAATAAGCAAAACTTTGATTGATATTAAATAAAAATTATTCTTCAAGATTTAATATTAATGCATTTTAAAAAAAAAGTTCAAAATAATGTTTTTTTTTAAACTAAAATTATATCCAACACTACGTACTTAATATAATAAAAATTATTATAATATTGAACAAAATGTATTAATTATATATTTTAGAATCGACTTTTTACTTCTTCCACGGCCACGTTCTTAATGATAAACTTCTTTCTTTTTATATAATGATTTAGAAAAAGAACAGTAAATAAAAAGGTCATATGTTGTTTTTTTTTATATGAAATGTTGTTTTCTAAATGCTAGGATCACCGTCCGAATGTGCCATATGTAATAATTTAATGTGAAATGTAGAGTGGTGTAATTTATGATTTCTGCATTCCCACATGCATACCTAATGTATAAATTTGTTATACTGACTGAACTGAATGACTGAATGAATTCATATTTAAGGTGCGCAAAAAGAAAACAAAAATAAAATAAATTTTTCAAAGAATTCTAGTTTTAAAGTAGATGGATAGAATGTAATAAAAATTTGTCGAGCAGTCTAATGGTAATTTGTGTCATTCAGTTATAATATTTTCCAAGTTATTAGCTCTAAAACTGATGTTTTAGGTTCTAAAATGAAATTTTAGAAAATGTATTAACATACCTATTTTTTGAAAACCTAAACCCATTTTTTATAATCAAGTAAGCTTACAAAAGAAGATCAATTTAGTACCGCATTAATCATTATAAATGAAATGAGTTATGCAGTAATTGGTCCTCAAATTTTAATACCTATTTTTCATTAATAATCTTTAACCAATTTTTATTTTACTTTTCTCAAAAACAAGTTGGCGATTTATTTTTTATTCCTATTATATGATGATAAAAGCAACTGTCTAATAAATGAGTTTCATATTTAGTTCATATTAATAAATGACACTTATATCAATTTTAAAGAAGAAATATCAATTAATTATGAAAAATGAATTACCATAGTATCGAAATCAATACCAAAACATTTATAAACTGTAAACAAAAAATAATTAATAATGGCTTACAATACTAAAAAAAAATCATCGCACACCTTAATGCTTCTAATTGCCTTACCACTGTCTAGTTAACTTATTTTTGATAATAAATACAATCATATTTAAATTTCACTTCAATTTAATTTTTTTTTTTTATTTTTATTTTAACAAATAGTAACCTACAGCTGTTATGTTTTGCTATATTGCTATACTGACTAAACCATAAATAAGATACATATGTACATATGTACATATATAATGTGAAATGTAAAGCCTTTAAAAACGAATAAAGAAACAGATATCAAATTGAAAAAACAAATGAAAAAAATTTAAAAAAAAACTGGTTCTGATCGTTAAACAACAACAACAATACAACTGAACAAAACATTATTAAGGCACTAGTGACTAGAGTTGAGCACCAATATATTTTGTTCCACAAAACAACAGAGAAAAAAAAAACACAAGTACGATAAGTTAAACTGTTTTATATAAGTTTTACATAACAAATTTCATTTTGGTATTTTTGGTTTTTGTTTGATTTTATGTAATGTGGTTATGATATTTTGTAATAAAGTATGATGTGGTTTTATATCATTAGAAAATTTTTCATTACAGCTTTTTAGACGATCATACTTACGACATACATAAATTTTTTTAAATCAATTTTTTAAAAATATAAATTTTGGTTTTACTTAAAAAAATTTTTTAGTTCTATTGTATTAAGTCACAGGAAATTTCTATCAATTTTTATATGTATAGAACTAGCGAAAAAAATTTTAAATTTTTGGAGTTGTCTAGGCAATTCAACGCTACATACCTCCTGAAGAGTTCAGCATAGTGTTGAAGAACGAAACAACTCCTATATTATTATAAAGTTGGGTTATTTTTAAAAATTTTATTAGTTGAATTTTATAATGCCGAATACTCAAATTATACTTTGAATATAAAATATACAATATAAAACTATGGTGAACCGTTTTTATTTAATATTCTAACCAACAAATTTTTTATTCTTTCTCCAGATCAATTCTGAAAAGAATTTTCACTTTTTTGTTCATTTAATTAAAGTAGTTTAAACTTATTTTAATTAAGTATGGCTGTATGAAAACTCTTATTTATTGATTTATCTATGAATGTATTATATAAAACTATAAAGTATAATGATAATGTATATTATAATACCTATAAGATTGATAAAAAAAAACTGTTCTTAAGCAATTTGTATCTAAACAAAAATGAATTTATTCATTCTTGTTTCAATTTTTTATTCTGTCTGAGTTCTGTTATTGGCTTTTCTTTTTATTTATTTTTTTTTTTTTTTTTTGGTTGTGTAACAGACTTTAAAATTGTTCCATATTACTGTTATATTTTATATGTATGTATCTATATTATACGTACATATATCTATTTTGTCGCATACGACAATTTTTTATCATTAAGAGAATGTTATCTTTTGTTGCTGGTCATATTTTTTTTTATATTTTGTTTTTTTGTAACTCGTTAAACGCTTGACATCAAAATACATATGGTAAATATTCGCAAAATTACTTCTTTTCGTTATTTTTTTGTCTTTGTTTTTTTTTTTTTTTTTTTGGAGAGAAAGAGAAAAAAAAAAATATTTAAAGCTTAAATATTTCATTTTTATATAATGAAACTATAAGATATTTATATGTATGTACATGTAAATAATTAATATGTTTATGGTGGAGTAATACAATTTATTTAAGATATTGTTTTATAATTTAATTGGACAAACATGGTCAAATTATTTTATGGTATATTGTAAAATTGTTAGTTTAAAATAAATTTTTTATTAATTTAATTATTTAAAACAGAATTTTTGCAAAATAAAATTAGTTATTAACCATTTTAGCGTAAGACGAAAAAAAACAATGAGTTATACAAAACTATTACTACTGAACTAGCCCAATTCACTTAAATAGTTCGTCAGAGAAAAGAGAAATATCGTAGTAAGTACCAAGCGAAAAACAAATATATGTATTTTAAAACTTAAGAGACTGCTACTTAAATAAATTGTCTACATTGTTTTGCCAAACGAAATTTAAAATTTCCAAAATACATAGAAGAATTTTAAAGAGTAAACTGTAAAAAAACTGAATTGTAGAAGAAAATAATCCAACATAGTTGATCTTGTGAACTACATGATATCCATATATAATATATATAAGCTTTTCATAAGATTTAATCATTTTATATTAAATGTACCTATGATATATCTGACTTAAATAAATATATAAATATACACATATGTATATAAATATGTGTATATATAAATATACACATATATTTATATAAATTTCCGAGATGTCTGGCAGCTACTCGAAGCCATTGGTCAAACTTGTTTAATTTTAATAGGAATTAATGTTACATTTAAATAAAAATTAAATAGTAAATATTTCATAATTTTAGCTCCATTATTTTTTGAGTTATAATGGGGTCTCTGTATCAAACGCATATAGCTAAATTAACTCCGAATTTATTCCTAAGTAAGAATACATACAACTTTTGATTGACGCTTTCGCCTGCTTTAAAATCCCACAAACATATTGTCAAATTTGCTATACCTTACAGCTATCGAGCATATTAATACCTTTCATTATTAACGGATTTAAAAATAAATAAATAATAATAATTATCCTTTAATATTGATAAGTTAATATTATATTCTTATCAATTCTTTATAATTATATCACAGTAGTGTACCTATTAATAAGATATTATTATTAAGTATACAATACCAGTATATTTATTTATCTATGTTAAGTATCTATCTATGTTTTTCTTATCTAGATTAGCTAGTTTTATCCTAAAGAAAGGAATTTAAAATATGGATATTTCATCAACTTTTTACTCAGAAATTTTATAAATATTTTGACAAACTAAAAATAGATTCATAGAACATGAGATAAAATTTTTAAAATGTGGCTTAAAAATATGATCACGGCTGTTATCAGTCACATCTCAAAGCTATGAACGCAATTATAATAATTTATTATATTTATTTATACACACATATATAATATACATATAGATACATATACATGCATGAATAAAAATATACAATTATTTGTATATAATATATTATTTCTATTAATATATGCATATAAAATCATTCATCACCAACATATGTGGTAAAACAGTTTTTTTTTTTTTGTTTTCTTAACTTTTATCTCACAGAGTTTTAAATATTGATAAGTTAAAAAAACACAAGACGTAAATCTCTGACCAGTTTCTGTTTTTCTTTTTTTTTTCTTTTAAACTTATTTTTATTTTTAAACTTGAGATTTATAAACTTTTTGACTGTCTTCTCCTCTAACAGTCTATTGAAAATGTTATAGAACAAAAATCGATTATGAAGATTCAACAAAGCTTTTCAATCTTTTCCAAAAAAATTTATTTATTTATTCATTTGAAGACAAATTTTATTGGTTTTTCTTAAAATGTTAAATTTGCCTATATGCGAAAACAGTACTTCAGAAAAGAAATATACCTACAGTAATGTTTTCACATACATTCAACATCTTAAGAAAAACCAAAAAAAAAAATTCCAGGTGGTCCTATTTCCCAACTTCCTTTTCGTAAATTTATCCCTTTGTGGGAAATACATACATATTTTTAATAATCTCCTGAATAGTAATAGTAATAGTTCAAGAAGTGTTATCATCATCTTTTTGTGGAAATAGTAGGACTTGTTTGGACTTGTAAGACTTATATTATGGATTGAAATCAATCAAAAATACCAGCACAAATTGCTATGTATCTATTCAACACTTTTTCATGTACATATATAACACACACTCACATATAACATGTATATAACACTTTTCCACAGTTCCGTACTCCTAAGTTAAAGGTACACTGCCTCTTGTGGCATGTTCATTTTACAGTAATTAATTCTCAGAAAACATTGTTCTAAGAAGCTCAAAAAGAAGCTAAGGAAATGTTGGTATTGATTAGCTTATTATGTTTAGAATAAGATGGTATTGATTAGAAATAATATGTTTAGACTTTATAAAAAAAAAATGCAATCACATAAGCATCTTTGTTTATCCATTGTGTTAACAGCCACTGTTTACCGTGGTCTAAGATATTCCATAGAAAAAGTCAGGAGCAATAAGAACTGACTTCCCACTTGATTTCTAATAAATTCGCTGTCTCTTACGTTACTATTGTATTAAAATATTATAATTAGCAAATTAAAAACTTGGATTATTTTTCACACATATATTAAATAATATTTTTTTCCTCCATACTTTATTAGAATTTCACTTCAATTATATCTTTGTTTATCTGTATTATGATTGATAACCAACCATATTTCAATTTTCATAGCATCTAAATGAGCTAAACTCTTACGATTAAAATTTGACGGTCCCAAATGTTCCAAATATATGTAATTATATTGTACAAACAGCCGAATTGAAACAAGTCCGCCTGAATATATGCAAATTTAGAAAAAAACTTATATTTTTTTCTATTTATTTGTTTTAAATTACAACATTAAAATGATTATGTTTATAATCTTCACTATGATATGATTGGAACTTCTAAATCTAACCGAACTTGTTGAGAACCAACCGAAAAACTATTTTTTTAAATGCTATTTTAATTGTATAATACCTACCTGTGTGTTTATTAATCTTATATATAAGCAGCCGACAAGAATTAAGTTTGTAATAATTTAGTTGTGGGACCTCGGTAGCTTAAGGAGTGCGACATCAAATCCTGCACAGATAGCAAGTTTTATTAATTGAAAACAAAACCCCCTTGTTACCAAATATAGGATAAATAGTTATATAATATAAACAATATAAATAATATTAATTTATAAATTAATAATAGTATTCGACCTATAATGGCCTTAGTAGCCGATGGTTTCTGTAATATTGCAATATCCTATATGATTTGAAATATTAATATATGTATATTCTTTAATTACAAATCGATTAACAATTCCTTCAAGAATAATTTAACTACATACTTACATCATATAAATAAATTAAAAACTTGCAACTGCTACTATAATAACGATGAGAAAATTTATTTTCTTTTTTTTTTTTTTTTTGTTATAATAGTATAATATATTCCCACTGTCCTCAACGCTTGACAATTTCGTAACAAGAATAAAAAGAAAATGACAAAATTATTATAAATATATAAATATTAATAATTACTCATATGTTAAAAATTATACAATTTACATGTATATGTATATACATATGTACGTACAAAATACGAATATAAATATACATAAATACAAAAAATATAAAAACTTAAAAAAATAGAAGTTTTTTTCAAATAAAGTAGTAATCAAGAAACAAAAAACAAAAAAAAAGCAAATACGAAAATAATAAAGTAAGTTAAAAAGCAGAAGAAAAAAAGAGGAAAATAAAAAGTTAAAAAGAGAAAAAATAAATTTACAAGAAAAACACAAAACAACATAAGAAAATAAAAGTCAAAAAAAAAAAAACAAAAAAAAATTTGAAGCTTTTTGAAGAAAACAAAAAAAAAAAAAAAATTTTTTTTTAATTTTATTTAAAATTGCACTTTCAGTCGATTTCAGTTTCTTGACTTGTTCAAAGTTACAAAGAATTAATACTTATTTATTTATTTTTTTAATTTTTTCTTAATTTATTTTTCTACTATTATTAAAAGAAAAAAAAATTTAATAAATAAATAAATTACAATTAAATAGTTTTTTTTTTTTTGGTTTTTATTTATTTTGTTAACAAATAATTATTTGTTTGTTTTATTTTTGTTTATAAATTTTTCTAATCGCGATTATTTGTACATTATACACCTACATACATAAATATATGTATCTATCTAATATTCAAAATAATGTTAATGTAGATAAATATTGATAAAATATTATAGACAGATACATTTAAATTTTTACCATAGATAAAACATATTGTACTTATTATTAATAGATATGTACATTTAAATTTTTACCGCTCGTGTTGCCAATACCGTTACCATTAATAAAAATTTTTTTTTATGCTGTGTATATACAAATATTAGATTTATTGGAATTTTACCGGTTTATATTTTTCAAGTTCATCTTACATTTATGTTTTTATTTATTTTTTTTTTTTTCATTTCTGAAATTCTACAAAACAAAACAAAATTATACTTAAGAATTTTAAAACATATGTGTACATAAAAAAATTTTAAAACATACTTACATACATTATGTACATACTATAGATGCACATGTAATTTATGAAAGTGCTTTAAATCATTATTAAATTTATTATAGAGGAAAAAAAATTTCATAGTAAAAGAAGAGTAAAAACAAAAAAAAAAAAATTTTTTAATTTTGATAATAATTTGAAATAATTTAAGATAATATTTTGCATAAAGTGAATAAATTACTTAAAAAATAGTGTAAATAATATACATACATAAACAATAAAAAACAAAATAGTAAACATTAAAAAACAAAAATATATAACAATAATAATAACACTAACAAAAAAAAAAAAATTATTTATAATTTTAATTTGTAATACAAAAAAGAGTGAATCATAAAATTGGAATTATTCATTTGGATACAAGAAGTTATAGCATTATACATAGGTATAACTGTAGGTATAACAGTATAAAAGTAAATTTAAAAGAATATTTTATTTAAATATATATATCTTGAGATGGTTCGTTTATTCGTTTAATATTTTTATTTTTTTGCAAAATTAAAGCCGCTTTTTTTTTTTTTCTTTAAAACCCCTCATAGAATTATCATTATTTATATCTGATATTATTATCTTATATTCTTATATTAATATTCTTTTGTTCTGTGAATATAAAAATAAAAATTATTACCGTTAATACATTTTTAAACCTTCAAAAATATTACTTCACATATGTACACACACATTATTATGTATGGAGAGTATGTACCTACCATAATAATATAAAGTAGAATTTTCTAAGTTTTAATTTAATTTTCTACATTATTTAAGAATTAAAAAACGATTTAGGTTAGTATTTAAATACATACCTATGTACCAACTTATAGATATTAAATACAAAATTTATTTTAAATTTTTTTGTTTTTTTTTTTTTTTTGTTGTTTTTCGTTAATAATATTTTAAATTAAGTTTTTTATTTCATAATGAAAGCATTTTTAAAACAGAAAATTTTAGTTAGCCAAAAAATATGGAAGCAAAAAATAAATAGTATATACTTAAATGTATGACCTAGATACATACCTTCAATATTATTTTAACTGTACCCACCCATATGTTCATACATATTATGTATAGATATAATAGCTATATATGTACATATCTAAGCAAATTTTTATATTATGAATTGTTTTCTAATATAACCGGTAAATGACTAAATTCAACAAAATCTTCCAAAAATAAAAGACTGTTCAAAATGAAATATTTATAATGACAGTTACAATATGTGTATGTACATACATATGTATATAATAATATAAGAAATAATTTTTATCGTTATATGAGTTGCAAATAAAATTTTATTTATACTTTAAAAACAGAAATATCTGAAATATTTACAGATATTTTTTTTTTTTTTTTTGTATTTTTTGTTATAAATAATGTATATTTTATGATTATTTAAATGTCATTCATTAAAAAGTAAGATAAATATTTTTTTATTAAATATACTTGCATACCGACCTATGAAAAATAATTTATTTTTAGTCTGAGCAGCTTTAATAAATAAATTTAACTGAATACCTTACCTATTATGTTGAAAAATTATTTTTTTTTTTTTTATAAAATATTACAAGGTTCGATAATAATAATAAGAACCATATATTTTCTTTATTTACATAATATTCATGTAATAATTTCATATTTGTATTCATATTAGGTGCATATGTACCTACCTATAATAACTTTATATTATAATAAGTAGACAGACTTATAATAAAAATTTACCATGAAAACTGTTGCTTAAACGATCAAAACTAATTTTATATTTTTACTTATATTTTTATTTTTATTTATATTTTTTATATTTTATATTCAAAATCACATTACTTGGAAGAATGTACAGATTCTAAATTTTAATAATGTTTGCGTTCCTTTTACAAAGCGTACTTATCTCTTCTTAACTGTTTTAACAGAAAGTTTAACAGAAAGATTTCATAAAGTTTTAACAGTTTTAACAGAAGGTTTAACACAAAATATTTCATAAAAGTTTAACAGAAATATTTGATAAAAATAAAATAGGTGGCACACGAATCAAGTTAAAAAAATATTTCTTCTAGCAAAATCTAAATTTCATAAAAATATTTCCTATATTTACCTAACATTGCGATGAAAATGAGCTAGAAATTAAATAAAAATTTTAAAATGTATTAGCCACTTCGTATACATGAAATGAAAAAATGTATGTAAAAGGATTTAAATCTCAGAAAACTTTAAAGGACTATTCTTATAATGGTATTTATACACACATAATTTTAAACTGTAGTTAATTAACAAACCCATACCCAAAAAATATTCTTTAAAGGATCTCTCATATATTCCAATAGATTAAATTTTTTACTACTTATAATAATTTTATGGACATTAATGGTTTTTAAAATAATTTATTTTGTTAATAAAGTCTAAACCTTGCCTATTTTTTAAATAAGATTTTATTTTTACACGCGACCCAAACTCTAGGAAAGGATTCGTTCCTACAAGATAGTGTAGTTTTAGGTAATGGGAAAAGTAACAGAAAAATAGGATAAGAGAGGATAATTGGAAGGTAAATTGGTGACGAATCTAAACAGATTCTTGTTCAAAAATTGAAAATTTAATAATGGACCATATCTATCACGGGTTTGTTATTATATTAAAACACAAAATAATTAGTTTATGGTAATCAATCGATAATAAAATCCCGAAAAAAAAAATCAATTAAAAAAAAACTTTATAGAGCATCGGAAAAAAATTTCTAATTTAAAGGTAAAACCTATTAACACATCTCCAAAAAAAATTTCTAAAAATGTGCCTATTAGTTTCACTCCGTCCGTCTGTTCGGCAGTTTACAAAACTTTTGCACTGTTAAAGATAGAGGAAAAAAATTTTAACCTTGGGAAGGTCTCATTAAAAAATTAATGTTGTAGAACAATTTTTTTATGTAGCCACTTCCTACGGAGCTACAGTCACTAAAACTTTGGTAAAGCCCTAATTTTAAATGTTCTACTTAACATTTGTTCAATCTGAAAACACCATTCCACAGGAATTTTTTTTACCTTTGTAAATCAATATTAAAATTATACCATTCTTTTAATTTAGTATTTAAATTTATCGTTATGTGGAAACCAAATTTTGCATGATTTTTCTACCTTCTTAATTGCGACACGCTTATAGATAGGAACTTACAATTTTGAAGTAAGAAAAAATTTTTAGAATTAGTATAAGTTTTCTCAGAAAACTTTTTTTTGTACCACCCCCTGTTGAAGAGCTAATAGGGCTTCAAAATTGAAAATTTCCTTTTTTTTACACATTTGTAACTTACATAGGCACCTGTACAAATTTTTCTTCAGCAAGACATACAAATTAAAGCTTCAACAATATATTTGTACGTGTGTTAACGGTTTTTCCTAGTTATATAGAGCTCCGGACTTACAGCCCCTCAAAATTTCAAAAAAGTCCTATTTTCTCATATTATTATATGAAATTCTTATTATATGAAATTTTCAAATTTTGGTGCAAGTAACAATTTTAAACAGTTTGTATTATCTTTTGGAGATGTGCGCTTTTAAAAACGGTTGGTTTACTTTTTGCCTTGTTTTTTAAATATTTTCATTTTTCCATGTATTAACTTTCTTTTCAAAATTCAACTACATCTTTACTTATAGAATGTATTAACCAAATTTGTCACCAAACCAAATTTGTCATCAAACATTGTTTTAATGTCAAGAACATTTTTAGGTATTAATCATATAGGAAAAAGTGTATTTTTTGTATTACAAATGTATTTAAAAGAAATTTTTAAAACATATAAGTATAAATATAAAGATTTTCTTGCATTAGGCAGCGAAAACTACATTAGGTGATAGAAAACATTGACAAAAGAAAAAAGTTTCCTAACAAAAATTGAAAATATTCTAAGGGAAAAATTCTCAAGCAGTTTTCAAGAGAACTGAGTCTAAAGATTTTTTATATATTCATTTTCATTATTATTATTATTATTATTCCATCACTTATAACATTATGACACATTGATTAACTGATAATATACATAAATATAAGATACAATTGATCTAATCTTTTATACATATATTTATCATAGATAATAATATATTTTCAATCAATATAATCTTCAGATATAAATTCCGAAAATATTTATAGAAATACCAAATATTATCACTTAAATATAAAAGAATAAAATAATTTATTTCTTTGTTAATATTTAAGAATCTGTTATCCTCTCTTCATTTCGGTTCATTAAATCTTAAAAAAATAAAAAGAAAAAAAACTATTAAATTATTTGAAATAGATTATTAATATGATAGAATTTATGAAGAAAAAATTATTAAAACTCATACTGAATTGAATATTGATTGAAAATTTAATTTAATATTACATTTATTCTTTCAATTTTTTTTTTATTTTATCGTATAACAAGAACAAATAAAGTATTGCAAACGCGAAAAAAATTCATTTGGCGATTTTGATGAATTTTAATCGCTTTACTCTTAATATTCCAATTTTTGGAGTTATTTCGATGGATTTCGATGGTCTCTTTTTATACAAACGATCAAAATTGAGGTAATAAAATGTGAGATCTATATAATTTATATTTATATAAAACCCTTTTTTCTTTACTATTCATTTTTTTAACCCTCTAACCGCTAAACGGGTGGACATAGGGAGACAACTGTTATTCAGCCAAGTTAATTAAAATGAATTGATTTACTGTTACTTTTAAAAGTATTGTAAATCGGGTTTTACATTCTTTTTTTGTTTCCACTCCTTTTAGGAAGCATACGTAATACATGTTATTCACTATAAGTCTATATTATACATATAAAGCCAAGTTCCAAAATCATATACCAAAAACCAAGTCTGTATAATTTAATCATTATTTCTACTAAGTCGTTGCCTCGGCTGTAGCTGTTATACAATATAATGAAACATAGCTGGTATTATATTTGAAAAATATTATCTATTATTAATTTACTGAATTCGAAAATGCTTTAACCTAGGCATACATTACTATACTTACATCATACAAATTTTTTTCTTTAATTTATTTTAATTTTCCTAACTTTAATGAGAAAATAAATCAAACCTTTCTTCACAGATGTAGTAGCGGTACCAGTTTTAAATTATAAATATGTTTTATTTTGTTTACATTATAATATTATTATATTTTACACCAGGGGCCTTGTAGCTGGTGTACAAATATATTTTACCGTGACATCTAAATTACTAAAAATTCATATGGGATACAAAATTTCTAGATTCGAAAAGAAAACAAAAAAACATGATTCTAAATATACATATGTATGTATGTATGTTATATGTTAATGTAGATGTTGTAATAGAAAAAAAATCGTATCATAAATATGTACTTGTATTCAAAACTTAGCGGAATGTCATAATACGTAGTGTGTGGCTGAAAACTACTAAATTATAATTATAGATACCAAGATTTGAACCCGAAACCTTTCACCGTAGGAATTGTTTTGCACACTAGAATAATATCTATTGTTTCGTTTTTATAAAGAAAAATTTATTTAAAAAACAACATAAATTGCATAAATTGTACCTTACAATCACATATTTCACATAAATACATACATTTATTTACATTTTACCAAAAATAATTCTTATTTGTAAAAGTTGATATACATATTATGTATATTATGTTCTATAAAATAATATACATATAAAAATATAATATTGTTGTTTTCTATCACATTAGTTTGTTTTTAAATATAAACGAGAAAGTCAAAAGGAGAACAACATTTTTTTTTATATAATAATAACAATAAATTTCATTACCAATGTTATAAATTACAATTTTGATAGACAAAATTCTTAATAAAAAAAATATCAAAAATAAATATAAATCTACTCCTACACTTTATCTATTTCCTATTTATAATAAATATCTGTTAGAATTTCAGTTTTGTACATATATCTACACATAATATTAGTAAATATATAACCATATTTAATAGATAATTTACCAATTTATTATCAAGGGCAATCATTGTTGGATTTTAAAATTATTAATAAATTATTTTAAAATATAATCAATTTATAATTAATCCATAAAAATTATACAATTTCATAACAAATACTTATATTTTACATAAATATCCCAAAATATTAAATATAAAAATATAAACTAGAAATAAAATCTTTTAATAAATAAATTATAAGCAATAGCAAATTGCTCCCAGTATAGTAAAATTATAAATAATCAAATAAAAAATATATTAAATTGTATAGGACAGTCTGTTGCCGAAACTTGGCCCTCTTCCAATTCGCTTGATCTTGAGAGGCACTTTTTCATTTTCAATTTTCAATCTATCTTCCCGTTCAGTACTTTCTTTTCTGTAATATTTTCACCTAAGTAATCAGCCTTTGAACCCAAGACCTTTCGCCTGAAAAAACAGCGACTTACGCACCTACTCTATTAGTTCGATGACTCTACATTATATTAAACAATTTTAATTCATATATAGGTATAATAAAATTATATAATTTAAAAAAAAATTGAAATGGGGCTTAGGTGGCCTAGTGAGTAATAACGTATAAGAAACATTTTAAACACCGAGTGAGAGTGAGTTTGAATGCCACACACGTCGTAAGGATAATTCTCCCTTACGACGTTTACATTTACACTTGAAATGAAAAATTTGTGTAATTTTCTTGTCATATTAATGTAACAGGGGAATAAACTAAAAAAAAATTGAATTTGAATAATTAAACTTCAATTAATGTTTTACCCTTTGTAAATCTGTTTGAGGAAAAAAAAAACGCAATTTACTTTTCTTTTTATTAATCTTGATTAAGGGAAAAACTCCACATATCAAATTTTATATCTCAAAAGCGTAAAAATTAAAGTACAAAAAAAAACAAAAAAGTCTATACAAATTCTGCTTTACAAAAGTTTTAATATTTAATATCTAACTACAAAATCAATATGTCTCCACCTATACTTTATCAAAATACAATTATCAGTTTTTTTGATCGTCCAATAAAAAAAAAAAAAAAAGGAATTAAAACAATCAAAAAGTACATCATGTATATACATACAACTGACACTATACACATGAAGTGAAAAATATCTTTATATATAATATGTTAATGTACTTAATTTATAACTTAATTTGATTAGAAAAATATTTATTTTTGGAATGAGTCCTTCAATCAATTATCTGGAAATCATCAAAATCAACATATCCATATTAAATATATATACATACATATTACGATATTACATACATAAACCTAAACATAGCACTAAAATTGATTGCTACAAAATTTGATGTTTTTTTTCTTTCTCTCTCTCTCTTTCTTTGACTGTCTGAATCTATATAAGCATTTTCTGAGTTAATCATCTAAAATAACTTTTTTACACATATGTACATACATATATGTATATACATATATATTTATATTGTATTCTCTTTTTGCCTAATTTGGGCAGAACACTTTTTGATGGTATTTTTATTTCATAATGGTTTTATGGGTAATTTATTCTATTGGTGCTGGGATTTATTTGAAATAAGAGATTTTTTTTTTTTATTTTATTGTTGTTATTTATATTTTGAAATTAAAATTGGCTTAAAATAGCTGAGTCTTTTTCGAATTTTATATTTTATTCTTTATACATATTTAATTTTTCCTTTTTGACTTCTTCATTATTTTAACGATAAGTAGAATAATGATAAAATAAGCAATCATTTAAAAGAATGAAAATAAATAATACTTTGATTTAATACAGATTTTTTTTTTTAGAAAGAGTGATATAAAAACAGAAATTCTTTGATTTAACATAGAGATCAATTTTTACGTATCTATAGCTTTTTAATTTAGAAAATTTTAAAAAGAATTTTATATTTATTTTCTTTTTAATGTTTTGTTAATTTTTTTTTTCTTTTATTTTTGTTAAAGAGTGATAGAGTGAATTATTTTATCTTTAGTTAGACATTGAACATACATTTTGTCATTATTGTCCATATATTATCAAAATAAACTTTTTGATCTAAATATCTAAAAAACAAGACATGATAAAAACAAGTAAAAATAACAGTAAGTCGATGCAACCGACTTATTTATACCCTATACCTAAAAAATTCAAATCAAATTAAAAATCCATAAGTTATTTTAGTTAGGTATTTAATACAAGCTAAAAAAAATAAATGCTGTTACAACCTTTGTACAAAATCTCAGGTTTCTATCTTTATTAAATTCGAAAATGTGATTGTTAGGTCTTGGGAAGTCTGTGAAAGCACGCGGACCGCCACCCCAATTCATCTCAAATTTTAGAGACATCAACAGGGTAGAACATTCTTATATCAAAGTTTATATATTTATTAATTTCGAAGATATGCTTGTTCGGTTTTGGGAGTTGTATGAGAGGTACCCGAACAGCTCCTCCAATTCATCTGAAATTTTGGGGATATCAGGGATTCAGAAAAACACACCCTCGTACAAAATTTTAAGTTTCTATCTTTATTAATTTCGAAAATATGCGTATTAGGTTTTGGAAGTTGTATGGGAGGTACTCGAACGCATGGTCCGATTTCGCCCATTTACAATCCCCGCCTTGCCTTAGTCATTGTTAACCTACAGTATAAATTTCATCAAGATAGCATCATTATTTTTTGAGTTATCGTGCGTACGGACGGACGAACGGACGGACGGACATCGCTAAATCGACTCCGGCGGTGATCCTGATTCAGAATATATATACATGTCTATACCTAACTCGCTTCCTTTTGGTGGTTACAAACACCATACCAAAGTTAATATACCCTATACTTAATGTGTAGGGTATAAAAAAGTCTTTTAATTAAAGAATAAAAACCTTTAAATTAATTAACCAAATTTATATTTTATATTAACGATTCTTCATTGGTTATAATCTATGAAAACAGAATATTTGTTTCTCCATATTTACCCTTTTAACTAAGAAGTATAGGTTATTCTTCTTTTTCAAAGTCACTTATATTCTTACTAGTAAAATACCCTTAATTAAAAAAATGAAAGCAGAAAAAACAGTGTTTGGTCTTATTTTTCAAGTTTTTCATTATACAAAAAAAAATAGAAAAAATTCAGTCTACTTCGGAATTCGACCTCCCATCTACATGCTACTTCATAATGTCTTTAACGAAATCATATTTGAATTTCATATTTATTTTTATTCTGGAATAATCAATCAACGCACATTATCAATTTATACAATATCATAAAAAAATAAAAAAAATACAGTCTCCTTCAGGATTCGAACATTGACTCACATTCCAACTTATCATGTAACAGTAAACTAAACTTCTATTACAATAGAAAAATATAAAATTATTGTCAGTTACTTCTGTTTCTTAAATTACCTTTTTAACTAATGCATTGATTATGCACCTGTAGCTATTATATAGAGTTATAAAGCACAATTTTTTTTGCATTTTGAAGCTATTTGTGCGTCATCTATGATCAAGAGGAAAAATTATTTTATTTATTTTTAAATAAATTTATTTGTGTTCATATTTGGTTATTGATGTAATATGAATTATTTTACACGTTTTTGCGGTATATATTATGATTATATTAATACACTTATGACGTGTTACATGAATTTCAGAGAATTAAAAGCATTTTTTTTAGAACTTTTACTAATTTTGCATCAAAATTTGTAATTTTTCTTAGAATTGTTTTCTATATTATAAAGAATATTATGAAATATTAAGGAAAACTTTCTATACACATTTCAAACAAACACTATATAACCATTATAGCTGCTAAATAACTATAACAAACAAAGGAGAAAAAAAATTGTTTTCTTCATTATTAAAAGATCTTACCCCTCTCAAAATTTCTAGTTTTTTAGTTAGTTCGTTACTAAAACTACTTTATTCAGTACCAAAGCATAGTGTATCTTCATCTTTAGATAATGGAAAAGAAAATTATTTTATACTTTCGAGTGAATTTAATAAAAGAAAGAATTTTATTTGCTTACTCAATTACTACTTCGCAAAATAGGTAATTAATTTCGCCTTTTATAAAGAGATCTGATTGACCACCAGTTTTATTTAGCTAGATTTTATCATATTGGATTTAGTGGCTCTATAATTTTAGTATAGGTTAGAAAAAAAATTAATTTTGCTGCTATAATTAATGTTGCTCAATACTGCAAATTACTTCATAGGACTCAGTGGTCTAGTCGATAAGAGCGTATAAAATATGATGATTACTGACGGAGTGTGGATTCAAATCTCAGACACATCGTAAGAATACTTAATGTGGCAGAGAAATAAACTAAACTAAAAAAACAATACTTGATTTTAAGATAAGTTTGAAAATTTCACAAAAATTAGAAAAAAGCTGATAAGAATTTTATATAAAATCCTATAACAATTGAAAGGACGACATAAAAACATTTTGATAATTTATTAAATCTTTGCCTCCCACCAAAATACAATTTAAGTTAATTTAACTTCCGATATATAATAAATATAATATTAAAAATTAATATTTATATTTAAATAATATACTTATTCCTAATTTTTTTCCCCTTATCCCTCCCTTATTATTAAGTATTGATAAGAAAACAAAGGTGTAATATTATTTTAAAATTATCTGATATCCATTAGTAAACAATACTTAATTAATTTCTATTATTATTTATTTTTTCTTTAAGATTTTATTCAGAATTATAATAGTAGAAATTTTTTTTTTAATATGCCTACCCCATAGTCTATTATATTTTATCAGAGTCGATTTATCATAATATTCTGAATTTGAAAAAAAAAAAATATATATATATATAATAAATATTGTTATGCATTAATTTTATGATGAAAAAAGAAAAGATACCGTCCTACACTCTCTATATACATATTGTTTATCTAATAAAGTTCCGCTCGATTTTGATTAAAAAAGAATACAGATTTTTTTGTCGTGTCATTGAATCTATTAAAAAAATAGCAAAAAAAATTTTTCTTTTTCTAGCCTATTTTTGCCTATTTTTTTTTTTTTTACTTATTTTCATTTTCTCTTACTACTGTTAAAGACTGACCTAGCCTCAAAAGGAAATTGTTGACACTATGACGTTGCTATAAAATATGATTTAAGATTTTTTTTTTTAATATGATATTAGAAAAAAAAAAGAAGAGCTAACAAAATAAAAAAAAAAAAAAGTTTATATTTTTTAAATTCTGTCTACCCTAACAAACTTGACAGCACATTGTCACGCAATTTTCTTTAAATACATTTATTTTTTTTTTTTTTCAATCCAATTCTAATGTTTTTGCCGCAAAAAAAAAAAGGAAGAAAATTTAAAAAAAAAAATTTTTTTTTACTTTTAGTCATTATATAGGTATTGTAGATAGTAAAAGTGTACAGTTTTATTATATTGTGCAATAAAATTATAATAAAACTGAAATTGTGTTACTGAGTTAATAAAACAAAATCGATAAAAAAATTTAAAAAAAATAAAATCAATTAATGGTAACAAAAATTAAATTAAATACAGAATAAATTGTGTACAACAAAAAAAAGTGAAAATTTCAAATCGAAATAAATTTAATAATTATTTAATCGGAAATTAAAATTAAAAATTAAATATACACAATATATGGAATAAAAAAATAAAAAAAATAAAGGTATTACATACCAACGACATATTAATTTTTAGCAGCCAATATATTCCCCTTGCATCTAACGCGGTTTGGTAACAAAAAATTTTCTTCTGGCTATAGTCATCTTTTTTTTTTTTAGTTTTTAAACCTTTGCCCAATTTAGATTATCATATCTAATAAATAAAATTGTGTTCGGAATATTTAATTTTAATGATGCCATAATGTAACTCAAGCTTAAAAAAAGATAAAAATTAGACTTAAAGTAAAAATTTTGCCAAACAAAAAAATTCAATATTGCTTTGAGACTTTGAGACTTTATCTATATTGTACGTACCAGAAATTTTAAAGTTAAATCATAAGAATGTTGGTCACATCATTGTTGTTGGTCAAGAAAATAATTCAGATTTCAAAAAAAATAACGCAAAAGAATGGAAAAAAGTTGTAAAATATTTCACTTTTTTTTTTGGTCGAAAAACAAAAAATAATTTTTGTGCAATTTTAAAGATTTTTGTGCAAGTAAATTTAGTAAAAATATGGCAATTTTTTTGACAAAAATTTTTATTTAATTGTTTAAAAACATTTTTAAACATTATTAATATTAATGAATGAATATAAATAATCAAAAAAGAAAAACGTTTTTACTAAATAATATTAAAAATTTATCTATGTCAAAACTCAGAACATTTCTTCCAATTATTTTCGCTTACTTTCACTTTTTTCTTGCAGTATCTTATCATTTTATTATGTTTATTCTTAAGATAAACTTAGCTAAAAATTAAGTATAAAGACGTCCTCTATAATAGCTTTAAATATAAAAAATTTAAATTACGAAAAAATAAATATACCATTTATTATGATTCGATTTTACATTAAAGTAATACTGAATCGATTGTCGTTTTTCTTTTTATATAACAAAAATTAAATATATATATACTTATTAACATGTTGCTGTGTCACCTCATTTAAAATATGCACCATTAAATTTGATCAATGAATGAAATATATATAAAACTTTTTTTTTAAAAATGATGTCATAAAAGAAAAGCTAAAAGAATCCTTTAATAAAATTCGAAATTTGTTAATTGTGAATTACATTCAAGACAATAACTAAGGATTTCGAAGGATTAGCTGTTCTATAGAAGTCAGCATTCAAAAATTTAAACTAAAGCAATTAATTTTTACTTAATGTGCATTATAATATAACAAAGAATTTTGAAAAATTTAAGTGGCATTCTTAAAATAACCCGTTGTCTTTGAGTAAGATATTGGTTTTTAGTTCAAAAAAAATTTTTAAAAGAGACAATTCATTGTTTCAATTAATTTTGTATAATATTTTAGTTTTTAACTGTTCAGCATTTGTATTTAAATTTAATTTTTTTTTTCTAAATTTAAACAATCATTGCACTTCATATTATACATAATTAATTTTGATGGCAGGCCCATTGGACTAAGACAATTCGACTAATTACAATTTGACTAAATTCGACGTTCGTAGTTCAACCTACTTGGGTAGTGAGATTTCAATATTTTGACTCTAACATATTTTTTAATTATTTTTTTTATATGTATATTTCAACATAAAAAAAATTAAAATAGTGGAGAACATCCCCAAACCTCTTTTTCCAAAATATAACTTTAAAATCTTTCCTAATTCAGAATATAAAATTCTCTGGGAAAAAGAAGTTTTTATAGTTGAATATTCGATACGAATACCATTATATTTATTAAAAATTACGTTGCTTAGTTTTTTTTTTTTTTTTCAAAAGTAAAATTAAATTAAAAGTTTACTTTTAAATACATATTCCTTTTTTATATAAACAAACTTTACAAATATATTTTCATAAAAACTTTCTCTTTTTAAACTTTTTATTATGTATATTGTATGTATTTTTTTATTTTTTATTTATTTTATTATTATATATATATATATTTATATTCTTGTATTTATGTATGTAATATAAAAGATATTATATCTTATATTTTAATAAAACATTTTATATATTATGTACTCGTATATACAATGCATTACAAATCATTACATATTCACAATACAAAAACCTAACCTCAAAAAAGAAAATAAAAGAAATAAAAAATGAAAAATTTGTAATTAATTTTAGCAGTAAAAGTATTTTATCAATTTTTTTTCTTTCATTTAAAGTAGAGCATTTAAATTTAATTAACCGTTGGTCAATCCGGCATTTTTGTAAATAGAAATTATAAATTTATTTTTATGTAATTATTTAAAAGAACGTGTCCTAAAGTTGGGTTTTCAAGAGGTTGGTTTTGGTTGGTTAAAGTCAAACAATACCCAGAAAAATCTCGATCAGCTCCTTTGATTAATTTTCGTTGTTTTCTACCGTCACTCGTAAAACCAAAAAAAGCAGTACATCAGCACTAAATAAAATAATATAACCTAAAGGTGGTGTTTAAGGGGTTATACACTTATGGAGGGCTCGTACTCGTTCCACTATTCTATAGTACCTTTTGATGATTCCCACCTATCCTAGTAAAAAGAAAAATAAATGACAAACTTATAATGATGTCACAACGCACAAAAATCATAAATTGATATACGGTCTTTACTTTTATAACAACTTCTTAACGATATATTGTAATAAATAAAAATATTTTAGAATTTAGGAAAATTAATTTATTTTACATTAAAAAACTATATAAAGCATTTTGAACTAGAATTAAGCAACAAATCATCAAATTTCCGTTTATAAAAGACGGATATAATATAATTTTCCATCGATAATTTTAAATTTTTATAAGATTAAAAATATAGTGCAGGCTTTTTTAAACTATCTATGAAATAATGTGTTTCATCTTTAAAATAATATCAATCATAAGTTTCAATTAACATATCACAGTTAATTTGAAACAGCAGTTGACAGAAAATTTAACACAAGGATAAATAGGTATATTATAGAGCTATATATTAGAGCTATAAATGAATACAGAGTGAAAATAAAATTATTTCTAACCAATTTTTTTAAAGATTTCAAATATAACTAGAAAATCCCCTGTGCAATTGCACAAATTCTATAGATTCAAAAACATTTACGTTATCATACTGACTCCCTTAATAAACTACCTAAAAATTTCATTTTTACATCAGCACCATTAAAAAAACGTTGAAATCACTTACTTATTTGTAATAGAAAAAAATATAAAACAAATCTAAACACATAAAATTAAAAATGTTAGGTACAGTTTATTAATTTATTCTCGCCGTGTTTTCGTGGCGATAATTTTTGACAGTTTTTTAATTATTGAGAAAAAATGGTCCAAGCTAAAAACACATTCAGGGTAAAAGTTCGTGCCGATATCTCAAAAATTGTTTGAAACACATGTATAAAGTGCACAATAAAAACCGGCGAAAAACCAACCGCTACGACATTTTTTTTTTTGTTACATTTAAAACACTCCCAATAATCGAAATAATTTTAATATTTGTTAAAATTTTACTCTCTATTTTTCTTTAGTTTTAAAAAAAAAATTTTTATTTAGATGAAAAACAGTTTTCGCCGCGAAATTACTTCAATTACCAAAACTACTTTCAAGTCTTTTGCGTTTATTTTTTTTTTGCTTGAAAAAAATTTGCTGAATTTATTTTATTTAAATGTACTTTGGAAGAAGTCTTTGGTATATTTAATAAAAGATTCATGTCTCTGATAAGGTAATTTCATAAATTTTCGGGGTCTTTTTTTTTTGTGACTGTCGTTTTCGATAGCTTTTTAATTTAATGGTCTAATAATAAATTAGTACAAAATTATGAATCTATGTGAGAAAAGGCTTCTAAAATGATATTTTCTATGTTATTTTTTCTTTTTTTTTTTAAGAAAAATATCCATTTCTATAATATTTAGTAAGTTTCTGATTTTTGTTATGAAATATAATTAGCTAAGTCTGCCGAATTTTATATTAATAAAAAAAATTCAAATATTTTATGTTATATCAAAAATTCAGCTTAAAAAATCAAAATTCTAACCTAAATAAACAAAACTACTATAAAGTCTGTTGCGAAGCTTTTACCAGCTTTTATAATAATGAAAACAAAATCAAGAATTAAATCGGCCTATTATTTTTTTCTTATAAATATAAGGCTTACTATAAACTTTGCTCTTTTTTTACTTTCAGGTCTTTTAATTTTATTAAGAGTATTTTTATTTTTTTCAAAACAAAGAATCATTTGAAACCTGCCAACAGAAGAATAATAATTTATTTTTAATTTACCGCTGCGACCAGTTCATAATGGATGTGGCGGTCAAATTTAAAAATTAAAAATTTGCTTTAAATTTTGTGTCGAAAGTACTTTTTAAAAAGTAAACATTTGTGTCTCTGATAAGACTTTTAGTCCAAGATTTGTGTCTCTGATAATAAAATTTTAAATTATTAAATAAATATATAGAAATATCATCATTGCCAGTTTAGTTTACATTCAGTTTGAGTGGTTTATTATAGAAATAAAATATTTTTTTTTTACATGTTGGCAAGGTCTTATCATTATATTGTGTATATTATCAGAAATTCAATCATTAATTTCAGGTATTATATTATCTGATCTGAAAAATAAATCTTATTTTTTTCCATGGCTAACAATATTATTAATGGTCTAATAATAAATTAGTACAAAATTATGAATCTTTTGTGAGAGAAGGCGTCTAAAATGATATTTTCTATGTTATTTTTTTCTTTTTTTTTTTAAGAAAAATATCCGTTTCTATAATATTTAGTAAGTTTCTGACTTCTGTTATGAAATATAATTATTTAAGTCTGCCGAATTTTATATTAATAAAAAAATTTCGAATATTTTATGTTATACCAGTTCTACCGAAAATTTAGCTTAAAAATCTAAATTTCAACCTAAATAAACAAAACTATTTTAAAGTATGTTACGAAGCTTTTACCAGCTTTTATACTAATGAAAACAAAATCAAGAATAAAATCGGCTTATAATTTTTTTCTTATAAATATGAGGTTTACTATAAACTTAGCTCACTCTCACTTTTTCACTTTCAGGCGTTTTAATTTTATAAGAGTAAATATTTTTATTTTTTTTTTCCAAAACAAAGATTGAAAATGCCAACAGAAGATTAATAATTTATTTTTAATTTACCGCTGCGACCAGTTCATAATGGACGTGGCGGTCAAATTTAAAAATTAAAAATTTGTTGAATTTATTTTGATTGAAAATGTGTTTTTTAAGTATGTACTTTTCCTTTTTTGACTGTACTCACTTTTAATGAACTGTTTGTGTAACTGATAATACTTCTAGTGGAAAATTTGGTCTCGGATAATAATATTTACTAAATTTATTTATATTTTTAATTGACGGTTTGTGTCTCTGATAATACTTCTAGTGAAAAATTTGGTCTCTGGTAATAATATTTACTAAATTTATTTATATTTTTAATGAACGGTTTGTGTCTCTTGATAATACTTTGAGTCAAAAATTTGTGTCTCTGGTAATAAAATTTGAAATTATTAAATAAATATACAGAAATATCATCATTGCCAGTCTAGTTTACATTCAGTGTGAGTGTTTTATTATAGATATAAAATATATTTTTTTACATGTTGGCAAGGTCTCGCCAACATCTTGTGTATTATATTATAGATATTATAAAAGCTTATTAAATGGGTATATAGGTCCATATCCCTTTATAATACTTAACAATTTAATTGTACCATTATGTTCTTCTTTCCCTCCCTCCCTTTTCCTGAATCTATCAAAAATTCTTTAAATCAAATAAAATAAAACAAAAATAAAATATTAATATTTTTTTTTATTTTTCTACAATAATACTGAAATATAAGGTACAAATAAAAATAAACTTTTTAATACCTTATATATATATTGCAACTATTATTTCTATAACGGTAAAACTAACATCAATTCTATTAAATTTTGTTTTCATTATTATTCCTATCCTGTCCACTGTAATAAAGAAAAGTGCAAAAAAAAAAATCTGTAAGTACTTTCTGATATAGAAATAAGGAAACAAAACAAGAGCAAAAAAAAAAATAAATAAATAAATAAAAATGGACATCAGTTAAAATTCCTTTATGTATAATATTTTCTAAATAAAATATGTATGTAAAACACGAACAGATAATTTTATTACTCTGCATACATTAACTTTAAAGAATGTCTAAAATGCATATTGATATAAGTGTATTACAATTAAAATACATTCATTAATAACATATACATACATAATATATGGTAGAGTCAGTACTTTTTGACATTTTATGGATATCCTTAAAAAATAGTTTATAATTTTTATATTTGTAGCAACGTAAGTCATGGGTGTATTAAAAAAATTTCGTTATTTGTAGTGTATCCAGACCAGACCAGAACCAAACTATTTATTATAGACTCAAGTGTATCTGTCAGAATCGAAAAATTAATAGATTTATCTATCACCATCCGTTCGTCCGGATATTTTTGAATCCATGCCAATTTTTAATTTTATAAGTAATTCAAAAAATAATATTATAAACACAAACATAGTATGTCGGTATTTAAACACTATATAACAGATTCGTAGATGGTATATTTAAGAGTTGACGCGAGCAACTTTGTCGTTCTTTTTTACCAGATTTCAAGAATCAGGAACAGTACTGTCAACAGACAATCAATCCGCGATTAAAGCCATTAACGCGAACATTACAACCTCAATGTCTAGAGGCCATGAACGCGAACATTACAGGCAATGTTAAGGGGAACTTTCTCTAACAAGCGAAAAGCTAAACATAATCTTCATGTGGGTGCCTAGGCATAGTAATATTGAGGGAAATGAAAAAGCTGACGAACTAGCAAAGAAAGGAGTCACTCAAAACATTAACTCTTTTGAAATAGTCAGTTGTCCAATTAATACCGTAAAGGAACGGACCCTTTCTTTGTATATAGCAAAACCACAACAGAGGTGGAGTAATCTAAGCATTTAATACCATATATAGAACATTGTTTCCCACATACAATAAAAGGAGATCAAATGAGTTGATATCCAAAACTTACATAGACATCGCCCGGCTAGTGACAATCACCACAGGTCACTGGCCAGTAGGCACGCATGGAGCCAAATTAGGAATACCCCACAACACCTCCTGCCGGAGTTACAAAGAAGCAAACGAAAGTGAGAACCTTGTGCACTTTCTTTGCAGATGTCCGGCCCTAGCTAGAGCCAGACTTCCCTCATTAGGCAAACCGTTCTACCACAACCTCAGGGAGCTCTCTGAACACAAAATATTAACGAACTGATTTCGTATCTGACTCCTCAAGTTGGATATAAAACCGTAAACAATCTTAAAACAAAGGTCAGGTGAGTGCAATGGTATCAAAATGGCGCACAAGGACTTTTAACAGTTTATACAGAGTATTTAAAATTTTGTCAAAAGAATTTAAATTTTGCGCTAATCACCTTTGCAAAATTTGATTAGTCTAATACCACAGGTTCAGATAGATATGTATCTATGTCTTCAATCTTGGTACTTACTCAAGCTAAACATCTGAAATTTTGTAACAGACAGTCAAGTTTTATGACAATGAATTCTGAGAAGTTTTTTACTCTAGTGCAATAGGTTTAGGTAGCTGTCATATCTTGGCAAATATTCATGTTAGACATCTGAAATTTTATAAAAGATAATTAAATTTTATGGTAACAACATATCGTACGAGTTCGTACGAGTATTAGGATATAGTTGACACAGTTTTCCTCGTTTTTAATAATTCAGATTTAAGTTTTTAGGAATTTATTTTAAAAGATACCAGCATGTAACATTTTTGAAGAAGGTATATTTTATCTTCAATTGTTAAAGTTTGATAGTTTTCGTTAATGCTCACAGAAATCAACACCACTGTCTAAATCCTAAAGTTTTTCATGGACAATAGCTAACAAACTGTAATTAACAAACTAATACTTCAAGCTATTTGACGCAAAAATTAAAAATAACATTTGTCTAAGCATGAATAGCCATGTTTAAGTTTAATAGTTTTTAAATCAATTTTAATTTTATATATGAAACTAATAATCTAATAAAACATGCGCCATATGCTACCTATTCTACTATACTATATAAAATTATATATGTATATATTCACATAACAAAGAACATTAGAACATCGTAATGTCCTTTCAAGCTAAACAAAAAAAAAACCTCTTCTATTAATATTGTGTATATCCTTAGAATTGTTATTTTTGTGCATTTCTAATATACCAAATCAGATCTATATTCTGCATATATGTTCTATAGTATTATGCATATATACAATAATGGAAAATGTATATTAAAAAAAAAAAAAAAAAAAAAATAGGTCTCCAATTTCATTATAAATTTTACCATGCACTTAAACCACTAGGTTATTGGACTTCTTTTTATAGAATTAAATACTTATTTTATAACTTTGTATCTATAAGATACATATAATATTATAATTTTATATTATATTACATTATGTACTTATTTCTAAATTGTACTTTAGAAAAAAAAAAAAAGAAGCAAAAAGAGAAAACATCAGTTTTTATTGTTGTCAACATGCTATAAAATTGTTAATATACACACATTACGTAATTTGAATACATAAAGATAGAATTTATAGGTTTGGTGGATAGTGATTGGAATAACTCCTCAAATCTTCATTATACAGAAAAGAAAAGAAAGAAAAGAATAAGTTTAAAATAAAAAAAAATTTTGCAAAAAAATATTTAAAGAGAAACTTTTAGTATTATACACGTATATATACAAATAGAATTAAAAAAAGAAAAACTGTTATTTTTTTTACTGTAAAATCATTATCCTTTTCCTTTTCAAAATTTTATATGAAATAGAAAAAAAAAAAAAAAAATAACATTAAAATATTCAACTTTGTGGAATTAATAGTGAAAATTTTGTTATATAATTTACTGAACTGAACAGAATGGAATTATAAAATGGAAATATGAATTTAGATTTTGGTTCTTTGTTTTATTGTCTCGCTGTTGTTTTGTTTTTATTGTTTTTTTTTTTTTTCTTGTTCACTATAAGGATTAAGAAATCAGGTTTTAAAAAGTTTTACTTTATAACCTTTAAAAAAATTATCCTTTTTCTCATATGTTTTTTCTATATGAACTCTTGCAATTAATTATAAAATTTTTTTTTTGTAACTTAGATATTATTATGTTATGTATTAATACAAATGTAAAAGTTATTTATAAGCTATATGTAAATTAAATTCTTGTATATAAGATTTATTTTGGTTGGAAATTTTATATGTCAAAAGACTTATTTTGTTATGTCACTTAATTATTAATTAAAATTGTATATTTAACACGTAAAAGGATTTAAAATAAAAAAATTTTTGGTTTATGAATTTTATATCTATCTATGAATTTTATATTTTATATCTATTTTATATCTATCTAATATTGTCAAAATGTATTTTAAGAAATGTAATAAGGAAAAAAAAAACAGGATATGATAAAAATTGTTAAAAACTAATTAATTAAAAATGTTTTACAACATGACAACTTAACTGTATAAGTTCATCACACATATCATGTTCGGCTTAAGATACGGTTGCTTATCACAAAAATTTATCATTGAATTGAAATTCGAACCATGGAACTTTTAATTTTGTTTAAATACAAAAAGTTTAATAACTATTATGTTAAAAGGCTTACAAATTTAATATAAATAGTAATATAGTGCCAAATAGTAGTATAGTGCCAAAATTAAAATAAAAATTCTATATTCCGATCTTTAATTTAGTAAGAAAATTTGATTATACGTCCAACAAGTCTAACATTTTATATTTATATATAAAATATTTTCTTACTTCAAATCATACACGTGTATAGATTAGGTTAGATTCGATTGTTGGGGTGTAAGTAACACTACTGCGATCTTATAAATCTATCTATTATGTTACACCTTTCACTACGGATTTTGCTTCCACTTTTAATACTTTTATCAGCCATACTGCCCCTAAGAAAGTAAAGATGTGTGTAGGGTTTATTGCTATTTGCTGGAAGTTTATCTTCGGCAAAGCACTGCCCTCCTAAATGCATATATTTAATTCACATATACGTGTATATAGCTATAGACATAAAATATAATATGTCTTTGTTTATCTATCTCTATACGTCCATCAACTCTCTAAACTTTAATACTGTTTGAGAAATAACCTATGATAGTTTAACGAATATAGAGAATAGATCGATTCTATATGATATATAATTTTCACAAAGTTCACAACATAGAAAAAAAAGGCATATTCTATAAAAACGAGGAAGAGTGATGTAGAGTAGATTGTGTCAACTCTAGGATATTCGTATGAACGTAATATATTCTGTTCCTATAAAACTGATCATCTTTTAAAAAATTTCAGATGTTTTAGTACTGACGTTAACTATAACCGAGACATATTTATGTAAATTGTGGAGCTGTACGACAGCTACCTGAACTAGTTGCACCAGCACAACCAAATTTTACAAAAGTTGTTGCCATAAAACTTTACCGTCATTCGTAAGATTTCAGATGCCTAGCTTCATTAAGTTCCAAGTGGTCCAGGCTGCTCTGGACCAATCAAATGTTGCAAAAATTATTCGCATGTAACTCAACACCTCTTCCCTAAATTTCAGATACCTAGCTTCAATAGACATGGAGTTATTTTTATTTAAAAATAGAAGTTGTATGGCAGCTACCCGAACCTGTCGCATTGGCACAACCAAATTTTACAGATGTGGTTGGCCTGTAACTCGACACTATTTTGCAAAATTTCAGATACTTAGCTACAATAGATACTGAGTTATTTCCATATAAAGAAAGAAGTTGTATGGAAGCTACTCGAACCTATTTTTTGAGTTATCGTGCGGACATACGGGCGGACATACGTGGCTTAATCGACTCAGAATTCGATTCTGAGCCGATACATATCTTTGACACTATATCTAGCTCGACTCCTTTAAGGTGTCACAAGTGTGAAGGCAAATTTATTATACCCTTGAAAATAGTTCATACGGGTATAAAAATTCTATATTCAAATGACTCTGTATCTTGAAAACAGTTTTGCACTAAATATTTTTACAATCTGAATAAGTCAACCAGATAGACTACACAAGAAAATTTCTCGGCTTCATAAATCTTAACAAATTCAAAATACTCTTTTGTTTTTTGTAATTTTGCCATCCTAAATTTTGTGGACAAAATTTTTGTTTATTTTGATTTTTTTATTCGAGAATAAAGTTTTTCAAGAGTTTAGTTTTCGTATAACTTCTAATAAAGGTTAAATTTAGGAACTTGTAATTTTGGGAAAATGAAAAATTTTTAAAATAATGGGTTTTCTTCCTTATTTTTCACAATTTTCTAACAGTAATGGAACACTAATTTGTTGTTTTTGTCTTATCATCTACTTTTTCTCAAAGGCTAGTGATTATTAAAATAAAGACTCAATATTTTTTATTCGTATTTTGGGTTGCCAAACTTTATCAATATTTCAAAATCGAATTTTTTAATTTTTTTTCTAAAATATTTTTTTTTCTGACAAAATGATAAACAAATATGACTAAGGTAATATATTTTTCTGTAAAAATTTAAATAATGACAGAGTACCATTAAGTAAAAATAAACATTTTAACAAATGAAACTTATCAGACTAATATTATGTACATATAGCATCAGAAAAGTAAACTTATAACTAAATGTATATATATAAAATTTGCCACAATCCCAGTGAACAACAGACTATTTTTTAAAGTAAGTCCAATGACTCAATTAACTACTTTGTCACATAGGAAACTTCTAATGAAAAATCATTTTTCACGCAAATAATTGATTTTAGATAAGATTCTTGGAAATAACAAATACTATAATGTATAACCTACTTAAAAATTCAAATCATAGAACTGCGAACAATTTAAAATAGAGTTTTCTTTATAAAAATCAAATTTTAAGGAAATTTTATTAAAATAATATGAAAATACCTTACATATACAGAGTAATTCTCTTTCGGTCTTGAGTATTAATAGCGTGTATTTAGGAGACCAAAATGAATAAAAAATTCTTTTTTGGGGGGTGTACTATTTCCCTCATTTTTTGAGATAATGAAAACTTAAAAAAAACTTTCAGTACCATTATCTTAAGATCCAAGGAAAATAGTTCCCCTACTACAGAACAATTTTTTGTTCATTTTGATCGTTCAAATACATCCTATAAATACTTAAGATCGAAAGAAAATTAACCTGTACGTAAAAGGTTTAATAGTTGACCGACTTATACAGCTCTTAAAAAAAAATTGTTCTAAGGTAACTTATATTCATTTTAAAAGATCTTGAGCATAACTCAGTGTCTAATTAAGCAATAAAGATATATCACCTATTTTGTCAAAAGAAATTAAATTTTATGCCGAAGACCGACTGCAAAATTTGGTTGCTCTGGAAAAACTGGTTCTGATATCTGTCATATAATTCAAAAATTACTCAAAAATAACAACTCAAGTTTCCAGTTTAAAGTATTAAATACGGTCAAAAAATTTACCATAATTTCGATTACCTCCTAAAGGAAATTTCAAAGACACCAAAAATACATCCTTGGTAGTATCAGATACTTACTGACCAAATTAAATATATTTCTTTTTATTTATTGAACTTAAAAGATTTGTTGTCATTCATTTGACTGAAATAATTTCCCATATAATACTGTCTATGATAACCATTTGAATATTTGGCTAATTTTGGCTTAAAAACTTTTTATATACAATAATGGGTGATAAATATAAAAGTTCTCCATCAAAAATTTTTCAGTTATATCTACTATTTATGGTTAAAATTTCAATGTTTGCGTTCCTTTTACACGAAAAGAGTAGTTGAGAGTAGTTGGGAGTAGTTGATAAATGAAACGCTAATTTAACATAATCGTATTAACTCATATCTACTCTTTCTCAAAGGTTGGTGTAGTTAGGAGCAGAAAAGAGTAGTTTACTCTGTAAAAAGAACGCAAATAATACTTTATCTCAAAGGATTTTAAAATATTATGAACAGATGTACAGAAAGACGGACAGAATGAAACTATTAAGCTCAATAGGACTCACAAAAACAGTTTAGTACAATATCTGATTTTTTTTTTTTTTGTTTTTGCGAGGGTAGGTGGGAATCATCGAAAGACACTATAGAGGAGTGAAAACGAGCACGAGTCCTCTATGAGTATGTGGGACTTTAACACACTAAACACCAACTCCCTTTTTTAACCAAACAATACGTTATACGACCTTTAGTACTAATGTACTGCCTGGTCAGTGGAAGTTGAATTGGGAATGGAAATAGATTTCAAATTGGCAGGCATATTGTAAACAAAGTTTTTAACATTCACCTTGAATTTTTGCACGTTGTAAATGTAATCATCACCAATTCTGGGGAACACATGAGGTGGAAGATGGTTCCACTTTCGCGATGTTCGCCGAATTATGCGATCTGGGAATTTGGACTACATAGGGATGAACAGCAGAGGTTCTCCTTGTTTCTCTTTGGAATGCTTTGAGAGGAGGCATCAAATTTTTAATCTCGTTAGAACAAGAACCCAACCCTATAAGGTATCTATAAAACAGGGTAAGTGTTCCTGTTAGGCGCCGGATTATTTTTTATTGATTATTTTTATTTTAGAAAAAAAGCTAAAATATTTTGGTTTTATATTATATAAAAGTTAGAAGAAACATGCAAAAATCAATTACTATAGATAAATTAAGTTTTTTTTTTAAATAACAGTTACTATTATATCACATTTTGCTAGACCGTACTACAGCCAGTATGCATTGATACCATAAAAAATTAAATGTTAAACATAAGATGACCGTTAAAAAAAAACTGTAAATAAATTGAAAATTTATTGAAATGCAAAAACTGACCTGAACTCCCACAAAGATTGAAATTAAAATGTTTTTTCTTTCCAAATCAAAACTTTTTTTTTCATTTTCTATGTTATAAGAATTAATCAATTAGTAATACTTATTTTAAGTTGCAAATAAAAATATTAAACAGACTAAGCTATTATAATTAATATCTATTTCCAATTTAGTTAATAATACAAGCCACCTCCACATCTGTTGTTTAAAGAGTTTTTAATTATACAGGTTGACAATCTTAATTTTTTTTTTTTTTCAAAACTTTATTATAAAATATAAAGAGGGCAATGACCACTTTTTTTTCTGATAATGTATTCAAGAATATGAAATTTTTAAAACAGAATCTTTAAAATTCTTAATCAAATATTATTATTTACAGAGTCTTTAAAATAATATAAGATTTATTAGATAATATGTAGAAAAAAAAAACATGTAAAGAATATTATTAACCCTCATATTATCTTTGGGTGATTGTTTTTCCAATTTTTTATGAATTAAAAATTATCTATATATCTTATCTGTGAAATATATTTATGATATAGGAGTCTCGGTGGCGTAGTGATTAATCATGTGCCTTATTAATCGAGGGAGTGCGAGTTAAAATCCTACCTGTACAAGTTAATCTAAGTTGCCAAATATATTCCACCTTCCCATAATAATACTATGTATCAAATTAATAAGAGTATTCGACTTCTAATGGCCTTATTAGTCAATGGTTTTGTATTATTGTATTATACTATGTAATTTTTGTATTATGGCATTATCCTACGTAATTTATAATATTAATAGATAATATAAATAAGTATATTTAATAAAAAACTAACTCATGGAACTATACCTAATGCTAATAATTCCATGAGTATATGTTCCATAGTTCCATATGTAAATTTTTTTTTTTCTTCCGATAAAATTTCACGCTTCCAAAAATTTTTTACATTTTGTGTAAACTAGGAAAAAGTTTCTCCAAAGAATATATTTGTTACTTTATTTAAGGATGGTTATTTAAGGGGTTAACATTTATATTTTTATATTTATTTATTCTGTATATAAAAATAAAAATATATGAATAATATAAATTTAACTTATTTTCGAAGTTAAAACAATACACTTGTTTATTCTATGGAGAAGTACTTTAAGTATAGCTTTATTTGCAATTCTTTAGATCTTAAAATGAAAAATTGATTGTAAATATGAATTCTGTCTGGTAATTTGTTTTAGCAAATATTTGCATAAAAAATATTTGTATACATATTTGAAGATATATAAACAGGTTGTTTAAAAAATTATTTACCCATATTATATTTTACACATATTATTATTTTTTTAACTTTTTTTTCTTAAGTAAAAAAGTAGTATGGTTATAATAAGGTATCGATTAGTAGTCAAAGTAAATTTCTATTGAAAATTACTATAGTTATGAATTTAATGAATTTTTACTATTATTGTTACTCGAGTTTGACCTAGAGAAACTATACAAGTCCTTTAAAAAAATTTTAACCCCCATTATTTAGAAGGAAAAGTTTCCATGATTTTTTTTTTCTCTTTATCGTTAAATATTTAAAAAAATTTTTATGTTGAAATTGGATTTGCTTATAGATACAAAAAAAAAAATCCTTTTAAATAATTTCTTCAGATCATTATAAAGATGAAGATATTTTAGTAGAAAAATACATTAAAGTTTTTCTTTTCTTAAGAATGTTTAATTTTCAATAAGTCAAGAAAATTTTAAAATTTTTTCACAAAATTATAGAAGCAAAAAAAAAAAAGTTAAAATATAACAAATGAATTTAAATTTAAAAATAAATACAAAAATAACTTTTATATTAAGTTATTTTAATAAAAAAAAAAAAAATAAATATGTATTTTAAAAAACTGTTTTCAAATTCTTGTGATTCTTCTGACCAGTGATTTACTAAATACTGATTTTTTTTTTCTTACCACTCCTATAAGAAACATAGGGCATCATTTATTATTCATATTTGACTAGTTACACTAAGTTAGCTCTAAGTTTTATAAAAAATATACAATCAATCAAGATTTTTGATTCATTTTACTTAAAAAATAAAAAGAAAAACCAATGTAACAACATAATCCTAAATAATAATTTCATAGTTGTAAAGATCATTAAATTAACTCGTAATATTAAGTATTGCTTATTATGGAACAAATAAAAATAAATAAATAAATATTTGACTAAGTTTCAGTTTCTGAAATTATTAGTTTCGCTAAGCCGTTGATTACTCGGCTGTAGTAGCTATTTTAGAAGACTATTATAAAACATAATTATTTTTATTTTATATTATCTTATTTATACAAGAATTATTTTACTATTATTTCATTATATATTACAGTATTAATTATAAAAAAAATCTATATTAATTTTTTATTAACATCTAGACCATTCATATGACAGACCGGTGTCTTAACCACTACACCATTGGCGGGATACTAAATACAAATAAAGATTTGCAAATTATTTGTGAAATAATAAAAACTTCTTCCTTCAAATATTTAGTAATACCTATTTTAAATTAATAAAAAATTAATTTTTTTTAATTTTACCTTTATATATTTAAAATGTTTAGACTATGTTTCCTTTACATTTTACTACCTAAGTAGACTCCTATAATAACCATCTACTTTTAAAAATATAAAAAATATATGGGGCCTCGTAGGCCGATAAGAGCGGCCTCGTAGGTCGATAAGAGCGTATAAAATACGCTGTAAAACACCGAGAGAGTGTCGGTTAAAATTCCACACACGTCGTAAGACAAATTTCCTCTTATGACATTTACAACCACGCCTGAAAAGGAAAGGTTAACATTACATTGCTTCATTTTAAACGATGTAAAAGTTTTACAAACAGTTGCCCGCCGTTTTCAACAATAAACCACTTTTAATAAATTTTAAGATGATTTTGTTGTTTTAAGTCATCTTTTCTAAGTAAAACTTGCCTAGTCGAAAAAATTTGGAAAATATTAAGTTTTTCTACTCTGTATTTAAAACTCATGTAAATATATAAAAAATAAATAAATAGGAGGGATTTTAGAGTTAGTTGCAAAATTTTAATGAAAAATTTTTTTTCAAAATATTTATGTGAAATTCCCCTTCAATATATATTTAATGATATAATGAAAAATACTAATTGGATCTTAAATACTTATATAAAAACAATTCATGAGTAACACCCCACTAAGAAGACAATAGTAAAAAATGAATTTGTTATACATTTTTAATAAAATAAATGCGTAAAACTTTAATTTTAATAAAATTTTAAAAGCTGTATATTCTGTATTAATAATCGAATTTCTATAATTTAAAAAGTGACAAATTTTTTTTTTTTTAATTTACTAATTTCACAACGTTGTTATTTAATAACAGTTTTATTGTATCCGTCCCTTCGTCCATCTTTTTAAAAAAAACAACTTTTACATTTCTTAAATTAAATAATTAAAATTTTACTAATACTTAGATTCTTATTAAAAAATTTGTTATGTTACAGAATTTTCTTTACGTACACGAACCTAAGATTATAAACCTAAGGTTATAAACTTAAAACATAAACTAGAGTAAGTTTCCTAATCATCAACAGTAGTATGATTTTTTGGTACTTCAATAATTGCCCATTATGTGAAACTAAGTTTTACTAAATAACAGAACTCTCGTATCTCTGAAAACGTGAAAGTTGAATCATTAAAAGAAACAAAAAATCTTTAAGAATCAATTTCATTTAATAGATACGTTCTATTAAGAAATGTATAATAAAATAAATACATTGTCAATCATCGTCATGGCGAGTCATCACGCGCCGCATTGTAGTGGAAATCGTCTTTTATAGTTCCTTTTGTTTAAAAATTTAAAAACAAATATTTACTATTATAAGACAACTGAAATCTGCACCTATCTTCAATAATTTTCACATAAATATTTTACATATTGTGTTAAAGCCTAAAGGCCTTCTTAACTTATATACATATAGGGTTTCCTTAAAATAGATGAAAATTTCATATCTGTTATTTTCAATATTCCTTAAAATGCTAGGAAAATAATTGTAATTTAAGGAGGTTTCGAAATATTATGGATTTGAAATTGTACATCTTTAGAATCCTTAATTTTATACAGTGCCTTGTAATTTATATTTTTACAAAAAATAATACAAATCATTCACTTTTCAAAATTTAAATTTTTACTTTTTCTCGGTTTTTAATTTGATTACATATCACATTTCAGTTTATATTCAACATAAAAATGCTCTTAGGACTTCCAATATATGCTATGATGGAAAATCAGTGGAGATTACAATATTATCCTTATCTCTAATTGAAAGGAAATCAATTTAGTATTTTAAATTTGAAGGCAAACATTTCAAAATAAATTACATATTAAGCTTTTACATTTTTTTTTTTTTGATATTCTTTTTCAATTTTATTTTATTTTAAAATATTTACATCCAATTAATTTTTTTTTTACTTTACTACACCATACTAAACAAGGTTTTAAAAATATATAATATATTTATTTAAACAAAAATATATATTGTATCATTTTGGATAACGGATAATAAGTGAAAAATTTAAGAGAAAACGGAAATTTTATCGTTTTGTCTTGCTTTATTAATGGAATTTTTTCTACTGTCTTAAAAATATAATTGATACTAGACCTTTCGAATTTTTTCTCTCCTTTCCACTCCTATAAGAATCATGGGGCATCCACTAAGATATTTTATTATTCATATTTGACTAAGCTTCAGTTACTGGAATCATTAGTTTCTCTGAGTCGTTGATTACTTGGTTGAAACTACTATAATTAAACGGAAATAAATATTTGTATTAGTGCGCCATCTATTTTCTTATACAAGAATTATTTTATTTTTTATTTTATTATTTATTTCAATATGATATTTATTATACATATACTTATTTTTTATTTAATATTATACTAATAATATATTATAGGAAAAATCTATATTGTTTTTATTGATGTTAATATCCAGCCGTTTTAGATCATAATATCCAGCCGGAATTTAAATTCGATGCCTTTCGAATGAATGGCAATAATCTTAACGAATGATCTTAACCACTACACCATTGGTTGGATCAAGATAGCTATAGAGTTCTAATATTTTAATAATGCTGTGTTCCTACTATTACTGGGTATATAATCCTCTATAGTCTATAAGGGACAATCAATGACTTTAAATGAGGTTAAAATTTTCCAGCAATTTCAACATTAGGAATAAAATAATTATCTAATTGGCTGATCATTAGTTTATCTTTACATCAGTTCCCTTCATTATTTACTTCAGTCTCCTACTCGTATAGTTATCATTATATGTTCTCTAACATTAATAGTCTTAAAGACCACCTCTCGTATTTCTTATGTTCTTATTTAGAACCTGGCATATGCAAATAACAATTCATCTGTAACTTAGAACACAAAATACATTTTTTTGATCATTTCGACGACTACAAGTTACTTTAAAAATGTATATACAATAAAAACTGAAATATAATTAATTGAAAACTTTCAATGAATAAATGTAAGTTACAAAAACATTGAAATTTCTTTTATTTAAAAATTTATTCAGACAAAATAATAGTAAAGTTTTCAGTTGATAAGTCATGGTCCTTAAATTCAACTGTAATTAAATATTAGTATTTAACAATTAATTACTTTAACAGAAAAGCGTAAAATTTTGATTTAATTAATTTAAAATCAATATTTATTACTTATAGTGTTTTTTTTTTGTTTAGTCATTTAGATGCCTAATTAAGCATAATTTATGCAATATAAATTTATTTTAAAACATTTAAAGCCTTTAAAATAGTTAAGATAGACTACAGTTGAATGAATTCGTTAAATTTTTTTAAAGTAGAATACTACAAGGTTTTTTTTTCGAGGGTAGGTGGGAATTATCGAAAGAAGACACTATAGAGGAGTGAAATGAGCACGACTCCTCTATGAGTGTGTGTGACTTTAACCCACTAAATACCAGCTCCCTTTTTTAAGCAAACAATATAGATTATAGGACAAAATATCCTAAATAATATATTATTTAACGAAAATTTACTTTATTAGCACTATTTTCTATATGACTTTTACATAACTTCAATTAAACAGAATTAACTAGTAGGATATGCATATACACACGTCATAACTTGTGTATCATTATACCACTTTTACCAAAATATCTTTTCAAACAATTTATTATATAAGAAATATATACTACTTTGCCTCTTGAACCAATTTCAAACCAAATATTCATTTTCTAATATAAACAGAATCAGAATCTAATGAGTAAGAGATCTAATCAGAATCTAATCAGTTTGATTGATCAAAAATATATACCCAAACAAAACTATTAATTTCTTAGTTATTTCGAGATTCTACGAGTATTATTGCAGATTATTTCTACAAAACTTTTAAGCTATGTAAAAGAATTTACAATTACTAATTGTAAAATCTGAGAAGAAGAAGAAATATAATGGGCTCTTTCTAAATAAACAATATAATCAACATTTTTTCTATTTTTAGTATTTTTTCTGTTGATAAAGGCTAAGGTAATGGGTAACTAATCACTAAATTCTAGGTCCGTAAGGCAGATAGGAAATTCTATTAAAACATAGGAAAACCTATTCGGCAAGAGTTGGTGTTAAGTTTTCTTAGATTTATGCAAACGATTATACCATTCTGAAGATTATAGCACTAACGATTAAACCTTTTAGATCCATTTGAGACTGTTCATTTAAATTTTGGAAAAAGAAACTGCCGAGATATTTTTAACTTTTTCTTGACAGACTGGGACAAGTGCAAAGAAAACGCTCTACATTCTCTATAATGTCAATTGCTGTGCAAAGTCTACAATCCACATGCATAATTTAATCTTCTATCATGCCTACCTCTATACATAATATATTCAAAATTATTTTAACAAAAGAAAACAACCCCATGGTGTCATAAGGATTTAAGATGTTATCTATACTGTTTTATTTATTTCTATTTACTGTTTATACGATGTTTGTAGATTGTTTGATTGAATTCTTATTTACAATACAATTAAAATTTTATAAATAAATTGTTAGACCTTATCCTATTCAGATGATCTGTTTCCTGTTTCTTTTTGTACTTGTCGTGCCATACCCTGTATAATATAAATAATAATTTTATATTTTCAATATCTCTCTATGCTGGTGACAATTTAAAGTGCCTAGAGTGTAACTTTATTACTTATGTTTATGTTTTCTGTTATACAAATATGTTCAATAGTTAATTGTTTGTTACAAACAAATAAATTGATCCTAGCCTCATTCAAGTTATTTTTATATCAGTATTTCTTATAATTTTTACAGTAATTTTGTTTACTATATGTTTTTTATCATTTGGCAGAATAATGAGTCATAGCAAGAAGTAATTGAAAAACTATTTTATACATTCGCGCACTAAAAGAATTCAATTATTATTTAATAAATAAAAATTACAAACAAAATAATTTAAGCAATTTATACATTAAAAATTAATGTTAAAAATTTCATTAATCTTTTATTTTTTTGCCAATTTTTACTATATTTTTATAGTCATTGTTTATGTTTACTTTTGTAAATTAATTTAATTAAATGTAATATGACACCATTAATTTTAGTAATCATTGAAATGTATATAAAGATTGAAAGTTGTTCAACAATTTAATTAAACAAAAAATAAGTAAAGTTAACAGAATGAAATTTTTACTGTATGTAGGTGTTGGCGACAATTAAAACTTAAAAAAAAAAAATATTGAAATAAATTTAATATAAATTAAATATCTAAAAATTTTGGTGCCAATTTAATTTTCAATTTTCTTTCACAAACCTTCAAAATTTTGAATAAAATGAAATGTTAATATAAGTTCGATTATTTTTAAGGGATCAATAATGTAACAAAGTTGGACCAAATATTTTTTAGAAGATCTGTGATAGTTTTAAGTTTAAGTCTATATTAAAAAGGTTATTTCAAATGAAGTTGAGTGAAACTTCCGTAATCGAACACTCTGTAATTCGAATTTTCTTTAATTCGAGCAAAATTTACAGTCCTTTACGTTTCTTGAAATTTACATACAAAATAAACTTTACGAGTATAATTTGAATTTCTTTAACTCGAATTCTTCTATAAATCGAAGACATTTGACTGATATTTTGACAATATTTTGACAATTGAATTTCTATATATCTGCTTGGCAGATATTTTGACAATTGAATTTCTATATATCGAATTTTTATTCGAAAAAATGTAGCAAAATGTACTTTTATTGTCAAAATTAATTTGCTGGTCAATAATAAATATCGAATATGTTTGATGGTTTATTTGCTGATTATTTGAAATTGTCAAAGTGTGTATACCTTGTGTATGATCATTTTTATACTTTTCGGGAGAAATTTTTTTTATGCCATAATTGGAAATTTCTGTAATTCGAAGTTTTTTTTAGGTCCTTCGAATTTTGAATAAGGGACAACCTGCCATCTTTTTAAATAGATTATAGTCTAGAATTGTAACAAATATTTTAGTACAACAGAATATTAGTAATAACGGGGTTAAGAAAATGATTAATTTTTGAAATCAAAGCTAATAGTTAGTTATTAATACAAAAAAAATTTGAAATTTTGTGAACAAAAAACAAAACTACGAAATTCAATTTTTGAACATTTTTTAACAACAAACAAAAAAAAAACGTTCATTATAACAGTTCGTTATTTTAAGATTAAATACAAGTCGATTGATTAACCTCTTTTACGATCTAAAAACTTAATTGATGAAGAAAGAAAATAAATTTAATTTTTTTTTTTAATTAGGTATTCTTAGAATTTACACAACTACTTTAAAATAATTTATACCTATTCTATTTAACAAGAAATATTGTACATTTCAATTGAGAAAACACAACTTTTGTTTAACATTAACAAAAAAAAAGATTGCGTGTTAATTATTACTATTAATTATTTTAAAGTCTTTAATGTGGGTATTAGTTATAAAACAAAAATGACATTATGAATTATTCATTATTATCTTAAAATTCAATTAAACGCCTTTTCAAAAATGTAATAAGAAAACTTTTTATTTTCGGTTTTTTTTTTTTTTTCTCATTTTAATTTTATTAAACATTTTACATTTAAGTTAAAAAGTTTTAATTATAAATTAAATAATTTTTACATAAATTTTGTCATTAAATTACAGTATATGTAAAATAAAGAAGAAAATAAACGTTATTTTAAAAAACAAAAAGTGTCAAGGACACAAGGTTGTTAAAAAAAATATATATTGAAATGTCACAATCAAATAAATTTATTGAAAGCTTATATAATAACTATAAAATATTTACAGATAGTTACAACTAAAGTTGGAAATTTATAACTAATTTTTCTTTTTGTTTCAACAGTTAAAATTATTTAAAATTTTAGAAATACAAAAATTATGAATCTAGGTAATAGAGCCGCAAGAAATATTTCGCCAAAAAAAGAAATGAAATAATACCCTAACTCCAAAATTAAATATTCCCGCAATAAAGTGAAATAACCTCCAAATTAAAATAAAATAATCCCCCAAATTCTTTTCTTTACTATCTACTAAGAAAAGTTGAATAACATAATATTAATTAAAGGATAAAATTAATTAAACTATATTTGCCCGAACAAAAAAAATTCCAAAAATGAAAATTCCGAAAAGAAACTCAAAATCTCCCGGAATTTGAAAATCGCAAAGAAAAATTTTAGAAAAATTGAGATTGTACATGTATGTATGTTTATATATTTTTTGATTATACATGTAGTATATTTGAGTAATATATATATTATATAATGTATATATGAATAACTAACTCCTATCCATGCTAATTCAGAATGGGATGGATTTTAGAGTTGGTTAAAAAATCAGAGTTTCAAGAATTTTTTTATGTGCGATAGACCCCACTATTTTTCCACCTCCAGCCCTCCCATTAAACACCTCCCATTAAATTCCTCACAATTTAATGGTAGGAGTGAAATAAAGTCGAATCGACTCAAAAATGTAATGAATAATAAATGCAATTGTTACATTTAAAGAAAATTTATTCTAATGATAACAAAATGAAACTGATTTATTTTTTATTTTTTAGAATTAGATATTGGGTTTTGTTAAATACCCAACAACAAAAAAATAGTTGGTTTCAAAATTAGGGTTGCCTCCTTTTCCGGAATATGTATTTGTAAACTTTCTTTTTATGGATATCAGTCTAAGCTCTAAACTGGCAGGTTGTTTCAGCTAAAAAATGGAACTGTATTTGGACTCCATTTAGATAAAAAAAATGTATGTTTTATTTCTTACTTTTTAGTTCATGCTGAAAAAGAAGATTTTTCAAAAATTTTTTTATATATTTTATTACTTATGCTGAAATTTATATTAACTATGTACTATTTTTTTATCACATTCATTCTGAAAATCAAGTAATCCCCTTTTTGGAAAATTTTTAATTAAAATTGTTTTTTCTATATTTAAAATAAGATATATTTTAAATTATACCTTTCTTTCATTTAAGTCTTTCACCATATTTTCGAATATTGCCATTACAAAAAATCAATAGACCTCTTTGAACATCATAACTATAATATTTATAACCAAAAGATGAATCTTTAAGTGCGTTAAATAGATACTAATTTTTGTTTTATCCTCATTCTTCAATAATTTCTTCTTTAAGAGAAATTGTTAAAAGTCTTTAAGTTTAAGTTGTTAAAATATATAAATAAAAAAAATAATTAATAGGGATATTAGAGTTGGTTACAAAATCAGGGTTATACGCCTTTTACAGAATATTTATATATATGTATAAGCGAGATTTTAAATTAGGAGGAATTTTAGAGTTGGATTCAAAATCACGATTATGCGCTTTTTCCAGAATATTTTTATTTATGTAAATGTAAGATTCTGAATTAGGAGAGATTTTAGAGTTGGATTGAACAATCTCACATATACATATATATAAATATTCTGGAAAAAGGGAATACCTTAATTTTTAATCGAACTCTAAAATCCCTAATAATAAAGTTTTAAAACCAATTTTTAATTTTTAAATGCATAAAGATTTTTTTTGTGGATTTTTTTTTGTGGATTTTGGCTTTTGGATTTTTATTTCTCGATTTCGGTTTGCGGATTTAGTCACCAACCCGAAAATATTTTATAGCTACTTTGATAAAATGAAGATTTTTTACTTAAAGTGAAAAAATATTTAATTTTTTTTATAGTTGTATATGTAGTGTATTTTTTTACTTTAACTGAAGACATTTTTACTTATTTCATATGTTTTGACTTAAAATAAAAAATCTTCAGTTAGACTAAAAATATCTTCACTTAAAGTAAAAAAAAAGATACATCATGTATAAATTCTAATGAAATAAATAAAACATCAAAGTCATACTGACAGGTGTTCCAACAAAACCAAAAAAATGAATAGCAAATTTATGCCATTTATATAATAGAAATTAGAAATACCTATTGCAAATCTATAAAAATAATTAAAATCTCTAAAAATCTCTTAAAGATTTACTGAAAATGTTTTAAAAGTCATTCAAAAAAAAGCAAAAACATAAATCAAAAGCAATTTTTTTTTATTGTTAAGTAATAAATAATTTTAACATTACATATACATACATAGGTATTTAACCATATTACACACTTAATGTTATTTTTATATCACAAAACAACTCATAAAAAGTATTTAGATATTAAATGAATTTTTTTTTTCTTCTAAATCAAAATGATTTATGAGAATATAAAAAAAGTTTAGAAAATAACTTGAAAAAAACCGCCATTATAAATCATTTAGTTTTAATCAAAAAAGACAAAGCGAAAAAACAATACATATATATTTATGTGACAACCAACATTTTATTGAGTTTAACTATAAAGTCGGCATAAAAGAAGCGCATTTGATGCAGTTTTAATTAAGACATGTTAATATGGTATTAATTAATCAATTAGTAGAACAATTTGTTACACATTGTTGGAAAACTTTATCCGAGAAACACTTAATTGCATAGAAATAACCGTTTTAAGAACTCGATAAGATAACTAAACATTTAGTTATAGGATCACTCACTAAAACAATAAATCAAAAGAAAAAAATTTTAATATATTGCATTTGCAATAAATTTTATAAAACCATTATTTTGCTTCATCATTCCTGAACGAAATAATAGTTTCTAAAATCATAATGTGATAAGCATCCGATCTTATGAGTTTGTCTTATAAGTTATGACTTAAATGCGCGAGAATAAGATTTCACAATTTGAGATTTTGTTAAAAAATGAAAAATTTTTAGGATTTTGTAATTTTAGATTTTCTTTTTGGGATTTTATGATTGGGATTTTGAGAAATGTGATTTCATACCCAACCCTATTAACAGTATTTGCTATTTTGCAGTATTTTTAACGTTCGTTAGTGTGATTTTTCTAGAAAAGTTTTGCATTTATCATACTATGCATATATGATTTGGAAGGATTGTAGAAGTTATTAATATATATACCAGTTTTTAAGGATTATATAAAGATTTACATTTTCGAATGAAAATTTTCATAGGTAATAAAATCAATAATGTTGTTCAAACATATAGATCTGTTTAGAAAAATTGAAATTTTAGATTGTATATATAAAATACTCCAGCAGATTCCTTTCAATTTAAAAGTCAGTCACCTGTCTTTTCAAAAAAGAATTAATTATTAACAGACAATAGTACTATTATTAGCAAAACTATGAGTTTTATTGAAGATTTTTGAAGATACCCAACTAACTGATCATTAATAAATATTATAAAAAATAATTACCGAAAAAACAAAGCCTTGACAAAAATATTAAAATATTATTGTAATTACTGATCTTGTCATTTTATTTAAAGTGAAATTTATTGCTTTAAAAATTAAAGTCAAAAATTCAAGCAAATAAAATACATATTTATATATGTATATATAGTTATATGTATATCTGTAGATAATAATTTACTTCTGAAAAAAACTAATTTTTAATTTGATCAATAAATTAATGACCCGATTAAAGCAAACATATTTTTGATGATCACTGATCTTGCATAAAAACTGATCTTGCATGTTCATTGCTTCTAGTGTTTATCATATCTCTTTGGTCAATTAAAATATTCTCTCAATATAAATAATTTTTTTTTTACGTACATACCTACATATATACATCGTTTAAAAGTATCCAGCAGGGCAAACATTAAAAATGTTTTTTTTTTTATTTTTAAGAAATAAAACTAAAAAAAAATCATCTAACGAATAAGGTTTTTTTTTTTTTATTTTTTACTTATAGCTTTAAAGTAAATATTTTTAACAAGTTTATCTAATATATTTATTTAAAAGATATTAAATTATTCATTTATATTATAACGAAATAAAATTAAAAAAAAAAAAAAGCTAGTTCTGCCACTTTGCATAACAAATTATTACAACTTATACTTTTTGTATGAATAGGGATGAATCATTCGGCAAAAAACAAGAAAAAAAAATTAAAAAACTTATAAACTATTCCAAATTTAGTAATTTTTTTATTAAAAACTAGGTTTTATTTAATGAACATAAAAAGAAATCGAAAGAAAGTTTATTTTTAGCTTTTTATATACATATATGTATATATATAGTATATAAGTATATAATAGTAGCTGCTCTTAATTAAGCGTCAATTCATATTTTGCACAAACTACTTGGAAGAAAATTGTTTTGGCTTAGTTTACGTGGGGTTTTTGACCTTGCAAAAATGGTGTTTTTAAAAGAAATAAAGTAAAAAATATAATATTGATTAGAAAAAAATTAATGATTATATAATTAAGTTTAAATATCATATATAATTTGAAATCATTTCTATAAGACTATAAATTAAAAAATATACTTAAGGTCAAAAACCTGAATTTATACTTATTATGTCGCACGATTTAAAATCAAAATTATAGGTTTAAATTGTCATAATATTGGCATTATGTAATAAAAAAAATTTTGATAGTTAAATGAACATTACTCTTTAATCTTAAATTAATGTTAATGATGATAATTCTTAATGTTTTATTAAATCTTATTCGAGTAATTACATATAAAAATGACTTAGTTTGCTGTACTTAGTTTTTATAACACAAGATGCTGAAAATAGATACGTGTCAAACGCCTGTATTTTATTTGCTTGTACCAAGTATCATTTGACTGAAATTTTTAATTGAACTGTATTTTATTTGCATATATGTATATCTAAAATCTTCTCTAATTAAATGTTTTACATATTTAAATAAAATCCACTCAAATGAAATCTACTCAAATGAAATCTACTCAAATGAAATGCAGTCAAGTGATACTACAGTCAAATGAAAATGCAGGCAAAGTGACATATAGTCAAATGAAATCCTGTCATGTGAAATGGTCAAATGATAATACAAGCAATATTGGCAAGTTACAACCAGTCAAATGAATTGTCTTTGGATAGTAAATCATATACTTAACCTCAATTTTAGCTTATAATATGGTTAAGTTTCAGTTATTATTATTTTTTTAATACAAATTTAATATAATAAATCACTTTAAATATCTTAAATTTCAAAGAAAAGGATTAAAAATTTATATTATTTTAATAACATTGAATTATTTTTATATCTTTCATATTTCTATGTAGAAAATATATATGTACATACATAGATTTTTTGTTTTACTTTAAAATAATATGCTGCGTTATAAAATGTTCGTACTTGTCATAAAATTATTTATATATATGGAATTTTATTGGAAATTTTTTAGATTTCTTTTTTAGATTTACTCACGACGACAGTATACAATATATTTGGTAATGGTATATTAATAAATTTCAACGTTTTATGTTTTTAAGATTCAAGATACTAGTTTCAGATTCGTTTATTATGAGGTTTTTGTTAAAAACTTAATTTATTCTTTCAAAATATTACTATTATATATGAGTTACGCGGTGTAATACATGCAAATTACACTTTATTTTATACTTAAGATTTTTTTTTTTTTGTGTTTTTATTTTGAAAAACAAAATATGATTTGATGCATGTTAGTTTGTCTTTTCCTAATGTAATAATAATATATTTAATTGGCCGAAAGTATTTCAGGGTTTCAAAAATTCATAAAGCGATAGTTCCACGCATCTTTTTAATTGAAATTTTAACAATTTAAAATCGGAAAGGAAAAATGCTCTATTTTTTTTTTTTTTAAGTTGGCCTGAAGATAAAAGAATTTTGATCAAAACTATTCTCTCAAAAGTGGACATTTCATTCTAGAACTTTGCATTCCATTTTATTATTTGAGAATATTCCTTCGCAACTTCTTCGCATTACTTTCTAGGAAAAATTAAGTAAAAAAAGTTCAGATGCAGATATAGATACAGAAATTATGAAGTTATACATTCAAAGAAGTTCTATAATATATCGTCTTTAATTTAAGTTTTTTTTAAACATATTTTGAATCTTAAAACAACTAGGAAAGAAACGAGAAAACTTTAATAATAATCTCGCCCACAAGTTAATAATATTTTTATAACGTTCGAAGTTAAACCGTTTAACGAGGACACTATGAGTTACCAGAACAGATTAAATTCGTTTCATTAATGTGTGGCGTTCTAAACCAAAGCCATGGGAGCGGCGGATAAACAAACAACAAACATTTTTCTTTATAGATTAGATATACTCGTACACGTTCATTAACATGAGCGAAAAAATGCTCGAAAAAATGAAAACGTCAAATTCATTCGTTGTACACGAGAAAATGTGATTGAACGTAATTAAAATGTCAATGTTATTTTTCTATTTTTATTTGTTTCTTTTATAAAAAGTTTATTTTTACGGCTTTCTCATTAATATTTACTAAATAATGTCAAATCAGTTTCTCGTTTTAATCTATTATACCTACTCTTTATGCCGAATATTAAAGACTTTATTTTAATTCATATAAAATTATTAATTTTTCTTATTATCTTTTGACTAGTTAAATAACATAATTATTTTTATTTTAATTTTTTTTTGTTTAAACTTTTTTCAAAAAATTATGAATGACAGTAAATTGACAGGAAATTTCGAGATGAACGAAAAATTTTCCTGAAATGTGAAAAACTTTTTCATTCAAATTTTTTCTAGGTGAGAAAAAAAAAAAGAAAAGAAATGTCAAAAGCATGAAAGTCAAGAAATTGAAAGAAATCGTTTACGTGTACATCGGGTTTACAAACATATCTTGAAATTACTTTAGATTGGATTCCATCTTACGGTAAACAATCCATTTTTACTATCGAATTGTCAATAATTTCAATATCATTTTCAGATCATAATTAATAATAATAATAACATTTAATATTTAGGAATAATAAAGAAATTTTTTTAAACCTTCAGTCAGACATTACATAATATTATGATAAAATAAATTTAATAACTAAACTAAAATGAAAAAAAATATATGTATACATATTTATATTTATTATTACAAAATCCTTTAATAAATTAAAGAACACCACCTTCTTATTTCGGTTTTAAATTATTAAACTGCAACTTTTTTTGATTTTTAAGAGGGACAATTTGATTTTTTCGTTTCATTTGTAAAATTAATCTTTAAAATCAGTATTTAAAAAAAGCCAAATAAAGACCTGTAAGTAATCGTTATGTGATTAAATTAAAATAAAAATTTTATTACTTTTTCTTTTTGAAATTGGTAATTTTAAAACATAAAAAAAGAAAAAAAAACTGTGCAAACCAAAACAACACATTAAAAAACTCTACCTATATTTGGTGAAAATTTTGCGACCGATCATTAAACCACTTAAAATCTCAGTGTTACCAATTCTTTAATAAATTATAAAGTTATTTGTTTTCTTCTTTTTTTCTTTTTTTTTTTTAATGACAATTCCACCCACTTAAATCCGTCATTTGTTTTTTCATGATTTTTACTTTCACAGAAAACACAGTTTTTTTCTATGTATTTGTTAAAAAGTTATTATATTTTTTAGCAGATTTTAAAAAAAATTTGAAAAATTAACTATTTTTATCCTGATCGCCTCTTTGTCCGTTTGTTTAAAAAACTTATATATGTACTATTTAATGTAGCACAATGAAATTTTAAACTATGATAGATCTCTTAACATGTTTTAGCACAATCTTTTTATGTAGTTTCACTCATCACGAAGCTAGAGTCCCTCAAAATAATAAACGTCTCATTTTCAAAGCTGTATATCTTAGATTCTACTCGACATTTTGTTCTTCTAAAGACATCACACGATAGCATATTTTCTATAGCTTTATAAGTCAATATCAAAATTATGCATTTTTTTGTAAGTTAGTGTTTAAATTTACAATTACTTATATATGAAAACAATATTTTGCGGTATTCTCCTCCTTTCATAACTTCGAAATACGTTTAAATAAAATCTTGAAATTTTGAGAGAAGAAAGATTTTTCAGAATTAGCATAAGTTACCTCAGATCTTCTTTGTGTCTTAGAAGGGTTTCGTAGCACCGCCTGTTTAACAGTTATTAGGGGTGAAAAGTTATAAATTTTTTTTAAACTATAACTTACGAAGATAATAAAGATTTTCCAAAGCAAACGGAAAAAACTAAAGCTTCAGCATTATAGTTTTATATGTAGGTATTAAAAGCTTTTTATAAAGCTATAAAACTTATTATACAGAGTTACCCTTAAGTCTCTTGATTTTTCAAATTTTTTTTTTTATTATAAAATTACAATTTTTGTTGCAAGCCCCAAAAAAATTAAAAATGTTATTATTGTTTTTTGGTAAATGTGTATCTTTAAAAACATTTGGTTTTACATTTTGCCTTGTTTTTTTTACATCTTATAAAAATACAAAAACAATGACTAAGTATATATATTTTTTATTTATAATATTATTACATTATGTTTTTTTCTAATAAATTACAATAAAAATTGTGCAAAAAAAAAAAAAAAGACGCTAAATAACATTATTTTTAACAGATATTTCTTTTATTTTTATTTACAGATATATTCACTTCAATCAATAACAGTTAACAAAAATCAGCTAAGGAAAAAAACAACCTGCGAAAAAAATATAGAAACCAGAAATACAAGGAATAAAAAATTTTAAATATAAATATTGTTCAAAATAAAAGAATTAAAAAAAAAAAAAAAAAAGATAAAAAAATAGAACAAGAAAGCAAAACATAACCAACAAAAGTCTTAACTGTCATAAAAAAGTTTTAGATTAATTTTTTTTATTTGACAAAAATATAAGAAGGAATTAAACAAAAAATTTTTTTTTAAATATAAGTATGTATGTATATCCATGTAAATAATAAGTAAGTATATATATTTGTACATAGATCCATATGTATATATTAAACTTCAAATCACATATGGATATTATAAGAATCTTTTAACGTTTACATATGTGTGTATGAATGTGCTTACAAATGACATTTAAAAAACAAAAAAAAAATTTTTAAAACATAAAAATAAAACTTTTTCTTTTAGTACATTATGTATATTCTTTTTTATACCTACCGTTCTATTAGATTTAGATACATAATAAAAGATAAATAAAAATATAATACATCATATTAAGATACAATACATATGTTTGTGGAAATGTATTTAGTCAAAGTGTATATAAAAGTAATTTTTACAAAAAAAGTTTTAGATTTTGAATTTTCTTTTTGTTTTTTTTTTGTTTCTGTTTAAAAAAAAAAAAACTTTTTTTTAAGTAATCAATTTAAAAAGAAGAAAAGAAGGTAATCGGCTTTTTTGTACAATGTGGTCTTTACACTTCTAGAGGAATAATTTAAATTTTTTAAAACAAAATAGGAATGTGTATATATAAAATTAAAATGGAGGACTATTAAAGACTATTTTATTTCATTTTGCCAACTAACTTCTTATTTTATTTAGAACTATTAAAAAATCCTTAACACTCTAGCTACTAGCTTAGCTTTAATTTTAACACTCTTGCTATTAAATTATTTTATGTTTTACTGAAACATCATTCCATAAAATCTGACAAAATTAATACCAGTCTAAAATTACTCTGACAAATTAAATACGTTTTGAAATTTTAAACTTCTATTGCTTTAGCTTTATGTGTTTTCTAATATTCAGGGATTCTACCATTTAAGAAATTGGCATCACATGTAATTACCGGGTTTGATTTGCGATGCTAAAATCAAATGATATAATGTGTGAAAGTCATATTAAAAACTGTTAACGCATGTATGTTTTCATTTTGACATTTCATATTTAATTTTGACAGATATTTATAATAAACATCAAAATATAATTCATTCGAATTTAAATTGTTTTGAATTTTAGAAATTACTTTATAATTATCATTTTTAAAATTTTTAACTTATTATTGTTGAAATTATTATTCATAGTTTTGCAGAACAATTTTATAATACATATAATAATAATAATCAAAGTTTATTTAAATTCATTTTTTTCATCATACATTTTCTTAAATGGCTAAACTTACAAAAAGACATGATGTTTTTCAAAATCGTTTATTACATAAAAGAACGTGTTATGTGAAGATATGTTTTCCTTGTAGTTATTAAGTTCAGTTTGTATTTTTAAAATAACAATTATACATTAATTCAGAGATAAACATAAATCTATTTAAAAGTTTATATAGTAAATGATTATAATAAAGTTTAAATCTACGTTTAAAGTTTAGTTTATATTTGGAAATTAACAATACGTTAATAGAATAATCAAAAACCGTTAATAGAATAAGCAAGGAATAAGCAAAAACCTATACTTTAAAGAAGCTGGTAAATAGCGATACAAGAGCTCATAATTTGCACCATTTAAATAATCTAAAAATTCATCAAAACTTAAAAATTCTTTGCCAAAGCACTGTTTTCTTGCACATTTAAAAATTGGACATCGTGCGATAAAATGGAACGTGTTTTCAGATTCATCAAGATTGCATAAATCACAAATTCCCGTTGTATCTTTTTTAAATGCTTTAGCATTGATTTCTAGCATACCACCACGAGCTTAATAAATATTAATGATATATAATACATATATCTAAGTACATAAATTTTTGAAATAAAATTTTATTTTAGGCATTTCCGAACTTAGCGCACTAGCAAGTAGCATTTGACATTAGTCACTTGATACACTTGACGTAGTGTAATATTGAGAATATACTAAAAATTTAACAGTAATCAAATACGATCTGCTATAATTTATAGTTCGATATTTTCAAATGCACTAAAATATTTTCGAAATTTTTCGAAATTATTTAGGTGCAATTAGCTAGCGTTTAGTGTGAAGTGCAATAGCTTTTCCGAAATTCTCTTAATACGCAAACAAAAACAAAAAAAAAAAAACTTAAAAATACATAATATTGAGCTCCTATATAAAAGATTAATATTTTTTATTTACATTATAAAATATTGTTTGTAAACGAGTTAATATCGAATAATAAATGTCAAAAAATGTACTTAAAATGCCTAGTATTATATAGTAGGAAAAAAAAACACAACAAAGCTAGCAACATTCGATTTTTACATTTGTAATGTAATTTTATTCTATTAAAATTAATTTTCAAAAATTTTAATCTTCTATATAAAACTTCCAAAGTATCTACACCTAATGAAAAATTTTCAATTAACATATTTCTTTTCTAAGAATTTGCAAAATATATTTTCAAGGATAATTTATTAGTCTTTTCTTACTCTTAAATTGGTTTAGTTCACGGTTATTTATCACTTGTTTTTATATAAATAGTATAATAACCGCATGTATTTCATTTAAAAATAATAAAGAAAAAAACTTTTTAACTATGTGATGTTAAAGTGATTAATTGTGTATTTTAAAGTTTGAAATTAATTAAAAAACTTTTAAATTAAAATTAAATTTACAAAAAATAAAAGAACAAAAAAAAAAAATAATTACAAGTAATTAATAATTGTCTGCGTACAAACATTCAAAGTTGATTAAAATATAATCACACAAATTTATCTTTTTTTTTAAAAAAATATTTTTAGTCACTTAAATTGAATCATACATAATTAAATAAGAATTACGTGAAATATAAAAGTATAATTGCAATTTTTTTAAATAGTAAATTAAAATTCAAAATCAAATAATCTTAAATTGGTTATTATTCATTTGTAACAATTAAAATTTTCATATACGTACATATACATACATACATACGTACATATACATATACACTTCAGATATTTAATATAAATATTTAATTTTTCAATTTCAATAAATTCTTTATAAATTTTTAATAAATTGATACAATATTAATACGAAAATTATACTTATTTAATATTTAATAATAAGGTAGAATAAAAACTAAAGGTTTTCAAAGCGGCACATTTTCCAAAAGACAATAATAAAAACAGTTTAAGATATTATGACTTGCATCAAAACCATGTAAATTTTCTCCAGGATTTTATATATAAGTAAAAATTTCAATAGACAAATTTAGGAATTCTTTAATTATAAAAGAACCCCCTATATACATATTAGGAAGCACATGTAACATTATAATGCTGAAGCTTTAGTTTTTGTGTTTTATTTTGAAAAAATTTGTACAGTACCTAATAAATTACAAATAGATATCTATAAATAGCAAAATTTTGATTTGTTGGCCTTAATACTTAGTTCACGGCTTTGGCATATTTATTCTGAACTATTTAAACAAAAACAGAGAATTCTCTTAACAATGATTCGTCGCTTCAGGACAATTTTTCTGCAGAAGAAAAAAATTTAGACAGTTGAAATTTGAAAATGACATTTAAATTATTTCAAATTTTTGTGATGAATTGAATAAAAAATTTTCAACAAATTACAGATGAAGAAAAAAAAGTTCAGTACATAAAGTTAAAGTTTAATCAACTTTTTTTTCGGAGAGAAAAAAAACTTTCGAAATAAATTTGAAAAATAAGGGTATATAAAAAACATGCACACATATTAGTGAGGCTAAAATATTCGAAGCGGTGAATCCAGCATGATAGCTCTTAAAAAGGAGGGGGGGTACAAAAAAAAATGTTTTTTGGTAACTTATACCTTAAGGAACTATTTTATTTCAAAATATCAAGATTTTAAATGAAGGCATTCATATAGGTATTAAGAAAGGAAAATTTTATAAAAGTTTGTTTTCACATAACGGTATATTCCAATACCAAATTTAAAAAAATTGTATTAATGATAAATCATATTCATTTATTAAGCTAAAAAAAAAAAGTTCTGTCGTTTGGCGTTTTTGGGTTAAAAAAGTATTAAGCAGAGCTTGAGATATACACATTTGTAAATATGGCTTCTTCTAACTTTGAGAGATTTTAGTTCCGTAATGGTTCGCGCTACATAGGTTAGATTAGGTTAGGCTAAGGTGGCTTCCGAAAAAACACAGTTAGACCATATCTGGTCCATTGTGATACCACATAGAAACTTTTCTATCACACTCGTTAAAAACAATTTCAGCTTTTTGCAAAGCGAAAAATGCTCTTCACATTTTTACCTGCTATATTGCTAAGGTTGTTAAAGAGATATTGCCCCAAATAGCCGACAAGTCTGGGCATGTGCAAAGGAGGTGAAGAGTCGTTTCCTCCTTTTCTTCATCTTTGCATGCTCTACAATAGTCGTTAGGGGATTAACCAAATCTTTTGGCATGCTTCCCTATTAGACAGTGACTGGTAATTAATTATACCCATTTTCATTCCAATATCTATGCCCTTTTAAGAAAAAGCAGGTCATTGGATCGCCTTAAATCGGTTTTGGGCCATATAAGTCTTGTGATATTTCACGAGGTCAAGTGACCTTAACCATTTGTTCAAGTTTCCGGCAGTTTATTACAGTCTTCGAGGTTGTATATGTTGACTCCAGAGATTTCGCCCTATATAAAACATTAATATTTTTAAAAGACCTATTTTTAAAAGACCATAGTTAAAATTTCACTTTTCTATCTTAAACGGTGTAGAAGTTTTGATATTATCAGAAGGACAGGCGGACAAAATGAAACTAATAGACAAATTTTTCCAATATTTTTTTTGAAAAATATGTTAAAAATTGCATTTATATTCAATATCCCATCGGAAATATTAAACATCACAACTATATATTAAATGAGGAAATTTAAAATTTGGTATTTTATTTTTTTTTTTTAAATCCATCGAAAATATTCTTATTTATTTATCAATTCAATCGGAACGTCCAGTTCCCATTTAGTTTAACAATTAATTAATTAATTAATACTGTTTTATATTTTCATTTCAGAAATCAGTTTAAATAAATAATTAACTGACATATTTTTCATTAACTGTATTTATTGTATCGAATTTAAAAATAATTAATTTGTTATTGTTTCATTATTCATATTTATAAATATTAACACATTTAATTGTATGCATGTTATATTTGACACCAATTTTTTATTGCCCAATAAATATTTAAAACAATTTAATAACAGTATTGAAATCTGAATATATATTATATATGAATATGTACGTGCAATGATTTCCTAACGGAATTAAACAATTCAATTATTCTATACCTAAAGATTTCCGTTAAGGATTTCCTGAAAACATTTAAATTTTAAAATTTCAATTTAAAAAAAAACGTAGGTGATATATTATTACCTATGATTATACTATAATAATAATAAAATTGCATAATTAATCTGAAGAATCAAATATGTATATAATAATACTCATATATTATTTAACCCTAATTTACCATTGGTTGTGCCTTTCAGTCCGGTTTATTATACCCGTATGAACTATGTTCAAGGGTATAATAAATTTGCCATTACGTTTGTGATACCTTAAAGGAGTCGAGCTAGATATAGTGTCAAGCGGATGGATCCGGTCAGAATCGAATTCTGAGTCGATTAAACCATGTACGTCCGTCTGTCCGTCCGCACGATAACTCAAAAATAAAGGAGCTTGAAGACTGAAAGTTTTTTACATCACTTTTGCAAAATTGTTAGTTTTGCTATTTAAATCCAACATTTTCGGCCGCCGGGTTCGAGTAGCTGCCATACAACTTCTTTCTTTATATAGAAATAATTTAGTATCTATTGAAGGTAGGTATCTGAAATTTTGCAAATGATAATCAAGTTTTGTGGCAACAACTTTTGTAAAATTTGGTTGTGCTGGTGCAACAAATTCGGATAGCTGCCATACAACCTCTCTTCTTAAATGAAAATAACTCCGAGTCTATTGTATCTGAAATTTTGTAAAAAATGTCGAATTTCATGCTAAAAACTTCTGTAAAATTTGATTGGGTTAAGGCAATAGATTCAGGCTTCTTGCACCTCTTGGAACTTTTTGAAACTAAGCGTCTGAAATCGTCGGTACTAAAACAACTGAAATTTTTAAAAAGATGATCAAGTTTTATACAAACAGGATATATTACGTTCAAACGGGTATACCAGAGTTGACACAGTCTACTCTACTGCACTCTTCCTCGTTTTAATTATATTTGATTAAAATACAAATTCTTCTTATTAAATACGGCATTTATTAATTTAATAACTTTGTTGGGTTTTTTTATAATGTTTGCACACTTTTTTTTTAACCTTTGAAAAAAAATATATAATGTAACGTAGTTACGATGTGACTAAAAAGCATATATTGAAGTTTTTAACAAAATTTATAATTGATTTTTCATTTTCCAGTCATTGAATTTTTAAAATTAATTTTGTAATAAAAATTTTTCGTAATAAATTTTTTGTACTAAAAAGATATTGTACTAATTCATTAGAAGTTGTTTAACTACTCTCTGTAGTGAATGTAATGAATGATTTAATTTTTTTAATGTAAATATCATCAAATAAAAAATAGAAACTTACAGATTAAATTAAAATTTGTACTTTTATCAATTCATCGTGTAAATACAAAAATCTTGTGATCCATTATTTGGTAGTTCACTTTTCGAACTTCAATGTCTAAAGATAGTTTGATAGGCTTTTTGAATTATTTACTTTTTAATGATATAAATACGAGGTCGTACCTTTAACATACCTTTACAAACTTTAGAAATCAAACTACATAAATATTGTACGCAAAATTTAGGTGATTTCCAATATCATATGCTATTTAGAAAGGAAGATAAAAGAACTAGATGCAAGAAGTTAAGGTTTTTTATGTTGAATTTTTACATTATTAATGCTTGAAGGAGTTTTATTTTAGAAAAATTTGTACAGATGATTAAGTTACAGGTATCTAAAAATAACAAAAGTTAAATTTTTAACTGCTAATAGTTAGGGGGAAAGTACAAAAATATTTTCTGTGGTAACTTATAACAATTTTTAAATCGTTCTTCTGTTAAAATTTGAAAAATTTTTACTAAAACAAAGTTATTTTTTTTTTTAATTACTATATACCAAAAATCTTATGTGTACCACAAAAATACGTTGCAGTGCATTATTTTATTCTAGTGTATATTTATAGGTTAATTGGAGTAAAACAACAATTTTAATTAAACAATAGTCAGTAAATAAGCTACTATCATCCACACATATACAAACAAACATATTTAAATCGTAGGATATTATAATTAAAGTGATAATTTTATTTCTCATTTTTAAATTTAAGATAAAAAGAAAACATACATAATATAAAATAGATTAAATAATATTGACTCATATTATCCAAATATAGATATATATTTAAATAATAATTTATTTCCTGTTTAAAAAGCAAAACATTCAAAAGATAAATAATTTGAAAAAAAAAAGAATATCAATACAAATTTATTATATATTTATTATATATTTAACAAAAAAAGAAAAAAAAAGTTAAAAAATATATTCAAATAAAATTGAAAAAAAAATTTGTTAAAAAAAAATTAAAACTAAAATTATTATAAAGAAAAAAAATAAAAATGGCGTCACAAGGTAGCGATAATATAACAGAAACAACATCACCAGCTACATCAAGGTTAGCTCAAATGAAAGTAAGTAATTATTTAATAAAATATATTTTGCAATATTTACATAATAAAATTATTTTAAATTTATTTTTTTAATTGTATTTGAAAATATTTTTGAAAAGAAAAAAAAATAATGAAAATAACTTTAAAATTTTTAAAATGAAAAATAACGAATTTTTTAAGTGTTAGTTTTTAATTAGCGTTCATTGAATAGAAAAATATCTGATTTTTATTAAAATAATTATGATAAACACTTTGATGACAACTAAAATGAATTTTCAAAAAATGTTATATGTTAAATTCTTTATTTATTATTGTTTTTTTATTATTTACAATACATTAAAGGATTCAAAATAAGGATATACATTTTTTTACCGATCGCACACACATGTAATGTTACTATGACGAAAGTATTATGATGACACAAAAATTTCGAACCTCAGTTTTTTCCATTTAATACATGCATTTCACCGGTATGTAGAAACCTGCATTAAGTGCTTTTGAAGTGATGTCTGTCTGTCTGTTAGTGGACACGTGTACAGCCCAAATGACTAAACGTAATGCAATATATTTCATATTTAAGATTTTGACGTAAATATCACGAATGGGAAAGTTTTTGGTAAAAATCTGTGAGCCCCAAGTGCCATTTTACTAAATATCAAATGTCACTTTAATATAATATAGATAATATATAAAATGTACAAATATACATTCTAAATATATACATACATATGTATATGTATGTTTCACAGCTGTATACATTTGTATTGCTTCTTTTGAATTTTGCCAAGAATTTTTTTTGTTTTGTAAGCATTTTTATTTTTTGTATATTTCTATGGTAACTAATAATGTACCTATTTATTTTCAACAAGTTTTCCTGTTACTGTGATCGGTTCAGTGGTGAACAGAACTAATATTATATAGTGACATATTCCTTCGATACTCGGTGTTATATTAAAGTAAATAACTCTATTTATTATCCCTATAATTTTTCTCTGATTTAATTTTATTATATGTTAATATAACATTTTATTTAATTGTGAAAGTTAAAAAAAACTAAAAAAGACAATTCTTCTCATTAACATTAAAAAGCAGCATAAAAGCAACATCTACTAATATAATAAACGAAAAAAAAAAACGATCTTAATGTTCTTCAAACCACCAGTACTATACTTCCCTTAGTATTGGGATAGGTCACATTGGGTTGAATGTAAAAGGACATTCTGTTATAAAAATGATTACTCATTGGTTACTCCAATTAAATGTTAAAACTATTTATTATTGATTAATTAATAATTAGATATGGATTTTCTATCTTTATAGTAAAATATCTACAGGTTAAAAATTAAAAATTTTTAACTTTTATTACAGTTATTCTGAAATAAACAGAGTTGTTCATCAAAATTATCGGGGTTTCAATAATTTGTTAAGCTTGGGTTTGGACGCAGCAGTCACCACTAGTTTAAACGCTTTTTATACCCTACACATTAAGTATAGGGTATATTAATTTTGGTATGGTGTTTGTAACCACCAAAAGGAAGCGAGTTAGGTATAGACATGTATATATATTCTGAATCAGGATCACCGCCGGAGTCGATTTAGCGATGTCCGTCCGTCCGTCCGTACGCACGATAACTCAAAAAATAATGATGCTATCTTGATGAAATTTATACTGTAGGTTAACAATGACTAAGGTAAGGCGGCGATTGTAAATGGGCGCAATCGGACCATGCGTTCGAGTACCTCCCATACAACTCCCAAAACCTAATACGCATATTTTCGAAATTAATAAAGATAGAAACTTCAAATTTGATACGAAGGTGCTGTATTCTAAATCCCTGATTTGCCTAAAATTTGAGATGAATTGGAGTGGTCGTACGGGTACCTCCCATACAACTCCCAAAACCGAACAAGCATATATTCGAAATTAATAAAGATAGAAACTTCAAATTTGATACGAGGGTGCTGTTTCCTAAATCCCTGATTTGCCTAAAATTTGAGATGAATTGGAGTGGTCGTTCGGGTACCTCCCATACAACTTCCAAAACCGCACAAGCATATCTTCGAAATTAATTAAGATAGAAACCTCAAATTTGGTACAAGGGTGTTGTTTCCTGAATCCCTGATTTGTCCAAAATTTAAGATGAATTAGAATGGTTGTTCGGGTATCTGCCACACAACTCCTAAGACCAAACAAGCATATCTTCGAAATGAATAAATATATAAACTTGAAATTTGATATAAGAATGTCCTACGCTGTTGATGTCTCTAAAACTTGAGATGAATTGGGGTGGTGGTCCGCGTGCCTTCACACACTTCCCAAGACCTAACAAGCATATTTTCGAATTTAATAAAGATAGAAATCTGAAATTTTGTACAAAGGTTGTAAAAGCATTTATTTTTTTAGCTTAGTTATATTAAATACCTAACTAAAATAACTTATGGATTTTTAATTTAATTTGAATTTTTCAGGTGTAGCGTATAAATAAGTCGGTTGCATCGACTTACTGTTACTTTTACTTGTTTTTAATTATTTTTAAACGGCTTTGTGTTTGGAAATACATATGTAAAAAACTAATTACAGAATGAACTTTACAGACTGGTTACAAAATCAGGGTTATCGTTTTTTGTTTTTTTTAAATACTTGTGTGTATGATTTGTTCGTATCCATGCAAATTTAATTTAAGAGATAAAACTCCAATTTAATTTAAATTTTTCATTTAAAATTTAAAAAAAAAACGAAAAACGAAAAACGAAAAACGAGAAAAAAATAAATAAAATGGAAACAAAAGAAAAACGATAGCAAAAAGATTTTGAGAAAACGAGATTTTAGAAAACGAAATTTTAAAATATGACCTTTCGAACAAACCCAATTAAATTACATGGAAACTTTTTGTTTAACAATATTTTCTATACCTTTTCCAATTTAATATATGTATATAAAATGTTCATAAAATATAAATTAAATTTAATAATAATTTTTAAATTTTTAAATTTTTACGTTTTTGTCCAGCAATTCATTGGAATTTCATTTATTTTATTTTGCATTAATCTATTCCACATCATTTATTATCATCAATATACTAGAAACAAAACAAAAAACTTAGATCACCCCATTTTATGACAAATTTTATCATTGTGTATTGTTAAAATTTTTTTCAATGATAATTTTTAATAATTTAATAATTTGTCAAAAAAAAAAATTTTATCATGAGATCATTTTTATGAAATAAATTAAATAAAATGAATAATTTTTAAAATATAAGAGCTATTGTTCATTTATTTCACTCTTCTGTAAAGTTTAGAAAATAATTTCATATAATATATCTAGTTATTTAAATAAATATAAAGTTTTTTTGAATAACATTTTATCTTATCGTCAACCTTTTAATCAAAATATAATATAATATACGATACGTAAATATGACTCGCCATTTAAAATATTATAGTTTATACTCAAGTTTATAAAGCAACCTAATATAATTCAAACATTCAATAATCAAACAACCCGCTTATCATACAATTTTATTTTTGTCCCATATATCTTTTCAGCAAATCCAAAAATCTCTGTTTAAGAGTTATGAATCTTTTGTTTTGCGAGAATTCTTTGTATCTTTGCAAAGCACTCTCTTCATCCGCTGATCTTTCACTATATCAAAAATATAATTGGATCAAATTAACTTTTGATTTAGATGGCTTGTTTCAAAACCTTCCACCTTGTAAAAATTACAGCAATTGAAGATTTTGGCTAAATCGCGGTTTAGTTCAAGTGAAGTATAGAATTTTTGCTAGCGTAATCTTCGTAAAAGCAAAAAGTGTTCTGTCGTTTGCAAAACTATGTATTAAGGTTATACGGAGGTTATGGAAGGTTTTACTAAAGAGATCGTTTAAAATATCTTACATATAGATGGTTTTTATAGTCTAACATTAGCATTTAGTTTTTTAAAAATTTCATATCCAAAAATGCAAGAAGATACTTAGTTTAAAAATATTTCAAATTTTGATATAATATGTTTGTATAGATGTACATGTTAAATGATACCAATATGAATTACATACATATTATATTCTATTTGGTTGTTCTAAAGCTTTTAATCAACTAAACAGAACGCAACTTGCTTTTTTTTTGTTTTACGAGCGACAATGGAAAACATCGACAGTTGCACGAGTTTTTTCTGACTTGTGTTGGACATGGAAATAGAGTATAGTGCACATATTAGGACTGAAGTTCCCCAAACAGCTTTGATTATCTCGAAAAAGTGCAAAATAGAGCTATTCGTCTTATTAGCAACCCTAGTGCCACCTCATCGCTCTGCCATCGCCGACTGGGTTATTGATCTTGTTATATAGATAACTTGTAGAAGCAAACATCTGTTCTGAAAAAATTAAACTATGCCTCGACCCAAAGAATACCAAGAATACCAACGTGGAACAAGGAGTGGTGCATATGCCTACCCCTAAACTACAGAACTGTCAAGATGGCATAGCACAGCATTCAAAATTTCGTTTATTATGTACTCGTCGTGTTAATGGAAACTATTTTGTCAACACATGTGCTAACGATGTAACTAAATTTAAGAACAACATTAACATCTTTCTCTAAAATAACTCTTCAAATTTTCAAAAACCATATTCTCCAAGTAATCCTATCTACATCCTTATCCCCAAAACCAATGTTATACGTGTGTATGTTATGTATTAAAGGACTCATTTTAAAGTTTCATTTTATAGTTAGTTATATATTCAAAAACAATAAAACCCACTATAAACTTTTCATCATGTTTACATAAGGAAATTTTTCTTTACAGGTTTTTTTTAAACAAAATTAGCTGCAACTGTAGCTATGCTTGCACTAAAATTCTCTAAAATATATCCTCTCTATAAACGATGACATATTTACATATTCTATTAAAAAAGTTCAATATTAAATTAACGTTGTAACATCAGAAAATAATTTACTTATTAATATTGTAATTAAACTTGTTTTTATATATTGTAAAAGTAAAAGATAAAAATTCAATTCCAATCCCAGAATAACTAATTTTTTTTTTTTTTATTTTTCATAAAACACCTACAATCAATAAATTTGCACAAACAATAAAAAAAAAATGCTGGATAAAAAGAATTTTATTAACAAAATATATAATTCAATTTTTATTGACAAATATTTATAAAACACTTTTTATATTAATAGCTAAATAAATCAAATTTAATAAAAACGAAGAAGAATACAGTTGTACTTGTCAACTTTAAATTACGAGAGCAAACCCGTTATAGCATAACGCATAATATAACATGCATCAGAGCTTAAATATAACATGCTCTCACACTTCTTATAATATTATAAAGAAACTTTATTAGGAATTTTTTATTGTGAAAAATATTTAAAATAGGTCAAAAATATGTATGACAGTTATCCTAAACTGGTCCGAATAATTTTAAGCTTTAGAAATGCACATGACCTATTACTTTACTTGGCAATTTTCAACTAATTAGTTCCTAGCACTCTAATTAGTTCCGAACATATACATATAAAAATGACTTAAAAATTTATACGAAGGCGACCCAAAAATATGGGCTGAATAATTTAAAACTTTTCAAAAGCCCTAATACGTGACTTACCAATTTTAATAAACAATTTAAAATAATACATCAACTAGGTTCATAACTTATACAAACATATGTATAAGAACTATGTCAAAATGTAGTGATCCGATCTCAAATAAAATTGAATAACGAACGTCACTAAAGTTTTTTAATAGTTTTGCGTTATTCTACTGGCAGACTAAAAATTCAGTTTTCCATACTCATCTAAATTTCAAATCCCTCGAGGCTCGAATCTATATCTATTATGCCTAGTTGAATGCATTATAAACGGAAAAGCAAATTTAATACATCAGTGAACTATTGTTTGCATTGGTACAAAAAGTAAAAATAAAAAATTTTATTTTTCACCTTCAATTAAACAAAGGTACACTAATTCTCCCAATTACATTTTTTTTTAAAGTAAAAAATATGTTTATAAAATCAGATATTGAAATCTACAATTTGTATAGTGTATAGTGTTACGAAATTATAATATAAGACGCCCATTACCATATACATAAAATGATTTGTTTTTTGTTGCCTTTATTTTTTTTTGAACGCCATTACCATAAAAAACAGACTTTTATTGATCATATCAACCATACAAGCAAGAAATATATATATATATTTTTTGGTTTTATTTTAAAGCCGAATTAATATGGTGACAAAAAATTTGCATTTAATTTAAATTTTGATTAGTAATTCTTGTGTAAAGTATTAAAAAATTAAATTTAGTGACTAATATAAACTTGAAATATTATTATTGTAAAATGGAAATGTTTAAAATTGGTATACTTACTTATATTATATACAAAATTGACATTTGAAGTTTTGAGTTTAGAGTATTATATAATAGCAATTATAGTATATCTCCACTACTATATTACTCTAAACAATAAACAAACTAAAATCATAAAATAAAGAAACAAGTAAATGTAAGAGTAAGTAGATCAAACCGACTTATTAATACCCTACAGCTAAATAATTTCAATAACATTAAAAATCCATAAGTTTTTTGGCAGCTGCTTGAACCGCTTCCCTTTTCTATCTTATTCAACTCGAATTTCAGGAACGTAAAAGAGGCTTCCTTTAACACCCTTGTACATTTTTTCAAGTTTCCATCTTTATCAATTTGGAAGATATGCTTGTTAGGTCTTCAGAGGCGTGTGTCAGGTACCCGAATTACTACTCCAATTCATCAAATCCATCTCAGGGACATAGAGGAAACATTCTACTTTTGTTGGTTTTGGGGATAATCTCGTTTGTTTCGGACTCGTTCGGAAGCTTCCAAAATCCGAACCCATGCACCGGATCCGCTCAAATTTCAGAGACTTAATTCAAATATTGAATAACACCATTCCAAATTTAAAGGTTCTATCTTTGTTGGTTTTAAAGCGAATCTCGTTTTCTCTTGGGCTCACTGAAGCTTCCGAATTCCAAACCCATGGACCAAATCCTCTCAAATTTCAGAGACATAAATCAAACACGAAGAAGCGGGTCACAATCTTGCACGCCAAAATCTACCTGCGACAAAATCTTTCTTTTTTTTTTTATCTTCCATTACAAAAATATTTATATATATATATTATATATATAGCCACTATTAAAAAAATATTTTATTTTTAATACTTTTGTATAAAGTAGGTATGCCGTACCCGTATTAGAGTATTCCACTATTGGAAGTTCTTTATTATTGAAAATATATATTAATATAAAAAAATATTTAGGAGGAATTTTACAGTTGGTTACAAAATCTGGATTATACGCTTTGTACAGAATATTTATATACATCTATATGTGAGATTCTGAGTTAGGAGAAATTTTAGAGTTAGTTACAAAATCAGAGTTTCAATAATTTGTTTAGCGAGGGTTTGGGGCGGCAGGCCCCACTATTGGAAGTTCTTTATTATTGAAAATATATATTAATATAAAAAAATATCTAGGAGAAAAAAATTAAAAACGTTGAAATGTAGAATAAAATGTTGAATCTTTTTTGTTGGAATTTTTGCAATCAATATTTTTTTACCCATTAAATCGAACTACAACTGAAATAAAAGAATTCAAAACGAATTATGATAACGATAGTGGTTTGGGATTTTGGGATTTTGGTATTTGGGATTTTGGAATTTTGGGATTTTGAATTTTGGGATTTTGGGATTTTGAATTTGGGGTTTTGTATTTGGGATTTTGTATTTGGGATTTCGTACCCAACCCGCTTATTCCTTGCTTCTTAAGATATTGTCTGTATTTTTTCTATAACATAAGCTCTAATAAGCTCTTTTTAGCACATTTCCAAAAAAATTTTGAAAAAATGTGCTTATTAGTTTCACTCTGTCCGTCCGTCCGTCCGTCCGTCCGTCCGTCCGTCTGTTTACAAAACTTCTACACCGTTAAAGATAGAGAAAAAAAATTTTAACCATAGGTAGGTCTTATAAAAAAAATAATTTTGTGGAACAACTTTTTCATGTAGCCCCCCCCATTACGGAGCTACACCCCCTCAAACTTTGAAAAAGCCCTATTTTTAAATGCATATATCTTATGTTCTGCTTAAGATTTTTCAATCTGAAAACGTCATTCGACAGGTATTTCTTTTATCTTTGTAAATTAATATCAAAATTATACAATTTTTTTAAATTTAGTATTTAAATTTACCGTTATGTGAAAACCAAATTTTGCATGATTTTTCTACTTTCATAACTCCGGCACGCTTCTAGATACAAGCTTGAAATTTTGAGGCAAGAAAGAACTTTTAGAATTAGTATAAGTTTCCTCTGAAAATTTTTTCGGACCACCCCCTGTTTATGAGCTATTAGGGCTTAAAAATTGAAAATTTGCTATTTTTAAACACCTGTAACTTAGGAACCTGCACACATTTTACTTCTGCAAGATGTAAAAATTAAAGCTACAATAATATATTTTTACGTGTGTGAAAGGTTTATTTTAATTGTAAAGGGTTCCGAAGTTGCAGCTCTTCAAAATTGTAAAAAAGCCCCATTTTCAGATGTATATATCTCGGGCTCTGCGTAATAGTTTTGCAATCTAAAACCGGCAGAAGATCGAAAATTTTATTATCTATATGAAACAATATTAAAATTATGCAATATTTTGTAATTTACGATTTAAATTTACCGTTATGTGAAAACCACATTTTGCATGAAATTTCTTTTTTCGTAACTCCGGCACCCCTTTAGATAGGAACCTGAAATTTTGAGACAAGAAAGAACTTTTAGAATTAGTATAAGTTTCCTCAGAAATTTTTTTGGTAACGCCCCCTCTTTAAGAGTTATTACGCCTCAAAAATTGAAAATTTGCTATTTTTAGACACCTGCAACTTAGGCACCTGTAAAAATTTTTCTTCGGCAAGACATGAAAATGAAAGCTACAATAATATATTTTTACGTGTGTGAAAGATTTATTTTAGTTGTAAAGGGTTCCAAAGCTGCAGCTCTTCAAAATTGTAAAAAAGCTCCATTTTCAGATGTATATATCTCGGGCTTTGCGTAATAGTTTTGCAATCTAAAACCGGTAGAAGATCGAAAATTTTATTATCTATATAAAACAATATCAAAATTATGTAATATTTTGTAATTTACGATTGAAATTTACCGTTATGTGAAAACCACATTTTGCATGAAATTTCTTTTTTCATAACTCCGGCACCCCTTTAGATAGGAACCTGAAATTTTGAGACAAGAAAGAACTTTTAGAATTAGTATAAGTTTCCTCAGAAAATTTTTTGGTAACGCCCCCTCTTTAAGAGTTATTACGCCTCAAAAATTGAAAATTTGCTATTTTTAGACACCTGTAACTTAGGCACCTGTAAAAACTTTTCTTCGGCAAGACATAAAAATTAAAGCTTCAATAATATATTTTTACGTGTGTTAACAGCTTTTCTTAGTTATATAGGATTCCGGACTTACGGCCCCTCAAAATCTCAAAAATGTCCTATTTTCAAGTTTTTTCTTATTACATGAAATTTTCAAATTTTTGTGTAAGTCACACTTCTAAACAATTTGTATTGAGTTTTGGAAATGTGCGCTTTTAAAAACCGTTGGTTTACATTCTACCTTGTTTATTTTATAAAAGACATTATTCCATTAAGAACTAATTAAATTTTAAAGGCTAATTTTTTTCCATAAATCATGTATGTGATACAATGAGTAATGTCTAAATTTACACTCTTGAATGGCCAAAATAAAACGAATTAGAAGAGAATTTGGTTTTACAAGAAAATATATATAAAACATTTTCTTGTATACTTCATTGAAGTAATATTTTTGAATCGTAAATGCGACTCTGACCCCAAGCCGTGATTAAAATATCAAACACAATATCGAAAAATGATAAAATATAAAAAAGAAAAAAGAAAAAAGAAAAAGATAATTAGTACGCGGTTTAACTTTAAGGAATAAAATTATACTTGTTTTAAAAATTGTTTATCCAGCAATAATCTTGGCTTAAACAAAGCTTGCATTATTATCATAATTGAAAACAAAATAGTATTAAGTTTTTAACATAAACTACATAATATTTATTTAATTCATTATTTTTTTTTAAACTTCAAATATTCGTTTTAAATTTAACTGCGTATTCAAAAATATTCGAAAAAATTCTCGTGACAACCATAAAATATAGTTGTCATTTTAAAAATAATTTCTTCACTCATTAAAAATAGATAAGAAATATTGAAGCAAATTGAAGAATCATAAATGTTACTTTTGTGCGGCAACTGAAAATCCCTTTTCAGATCTCATAATTCTAAAATAAGTAATTTAGATACTTAAGGCCGTTTAATACTATATATGGATTTTTATTTTAGTTCTCATTTGATCCACTCAAACGCCGACTCACATATAGAGTAAAAACTTTGAAAATGACATTTGAGAAACTCCATTTAAGAAATCAAATAAAATTTATAATTTTTAAAATTTTCTAATTTCATTTAAATTTTCATTTGAGGTTTTTTGATATTTTGACATTTGACTTTTTTATTTTGATATGAAAACTAGTGCGAACACGAATAAAATTGGCTAAAATAATTGAAGAGCGCTGGAAGGCTTCAAAATAAATTTGAAAATAGTGGAAAGATATTGTAAAAATATAATATAACTAACCCTGTTACTGATGTGCAAGTATATTTTACCGTGACATTTAAATTACAAAAAATTCGTATGGGATACAAAATTTCTTAATTCCAAAAGAAAACAAAAAAAATCATGATTCTAAAACATCCCACATTTCTACAAGAAAACAGGGGTTAAAGCTACCTGGTACATTTATGTAGCACGGTACCTGTGTATACTTAAATAAATATAGATTTTGTAATAGAAAAATCGTATCCAAATATATACTTGTATTCAAAACTTAGCGGAATGTCATAATATGTAGTGTGTGGCTGAAAGCTACTAAATTATAATTATAGATAATAATAATACCTGGTATTAAAATAAAAAGGATAAATTTATTATACACCTGTTTAATAATATTAATTAATTTTTATAAAATTTAACAATTAATTAATATTTATTTCCCGATTCTCTCTTTATTTACAATTTATTTTTGTTAAACTCGAAATGTTTTTATTTTTAAAATTTCTCTTTTGATTTACCCAAACAGTCTAAAAGAGCAAAAAAAATTAGCATTTAATTTTTCTGACATTTCAGTTCCTATTTGGGTTTTTTTGACATTTTTATTTTTGATTTCTCATTTAGAAATCCACAATATATTGTAGAAGGGTTTTTAGTTATATATTCATGGATCTTTAAAGTAATTTTCTTTTTTATAAATACACTCACTTTTTTTTGTATCATATTTTCAGTTAAAGAGTGAAAACACATTCAATTTATTTAATTTTATTAATAATCATTTTATTATCACTATTTCCATTAATATCCTTACAAAAATTCTATAGGTTCTTTTCTTTTTTTTTTTTAATATAATAACTTATTCTACTGATTCTAATTTTCTTCTAACAAATAATTTATATTAGAAATTTCAACCACATACACATTACACACATATTCAAATATAAAAAAAAATATATATTAAAAACTTAAGATTTGTGCATGTTTTTTTTATATTTATACAAGTATATATAAGTATGGTGCCTTCAAAACGTTAATTTTTCATTTGCATGCTTTTCCCATTTTTCCCAAAAAAAAAACAAACAAAAAAAAAAAACCAACTTTACCACTTTAATAATGAGAGAAAAAAATATCTAAAAGAAAACTAAAAGACAAAGTAAAATTTAAATTATTATTATAATTTTGTTAAGAATCACTTAATTTTCGTAATGAAAAGGATTCTCATGTTCAACAACTGAATTAAAAAATAATTTTTATATGTTGTTTTTATTTTCTTTTTTTTTTTAATTTTTTGTAAATACTTATATACTTACATATTACAAAAAACTGCGGAATGAGTTAAACGTGCACGTAAATTAATGAAATAACAGAAGGGTATAAGTATGTGTTTGTAAGGATAAGTAAAAATTCTATAATAAATTTAATACTTAAATCAAATCAATGTGTAAAAAAAAAAAAAATATCCTTGAATTATTTTAATCAAGGTATTCGAGGGGGTTTGTGTCTGAAAAAAAAAGAAAATACAATGTACTCGTATACAGAAAAATTAAATTTGATATTTATAACGGTTTATTTTCTAAAATAATTTGTGATTTTAATTTTTAAGATATATCTGTTCAGATATTAAAATAGCATCATTCTATTATAGAAATCTGAATAAAATTAATTTTTATTAATATCCTTATTATTAAATTATTTTCTATTCTATATGTTATCAGTCACTCAATTAAAGACAACGAAGATCTTAAGCTTTTGATTTTCCTTTGTCTTAAGCTTTTTGTTTTTACCTACCGCATACATTAATGTATAAGGTAGGTATTGTTTTCATACTAAAAATTTGTACACAAGATTTTAGCAAATATGCACTACTTCGGGGTGGAGAAGGCTGTAAAAATATTTTTAGCATGATGTCCATCTGTGTGTGGGTATGTCTGTGGGTACGTATACAGCTTAAACGACTGAGCGAAATTTTTTGGAATTTCATATTTAAGGTTTAAGGTTGATTTAAGGTATTGATTGATAAGCTTTTGGAACAAATCGCACAACCGCAAGTGGTAGTTTACTACTGTACTTTTTAAGTTTTTTACGAATATTTCGTAACAGAAAAATTTTATGAGAAAAATTATTAAGAAAAAGTTGTTAACAAGTAAAGAGCAACAAGTTTTGTCATAGAACATTTTTTGATCCGACTAACTTTAACTTTTATTTAATTTTTTTTCCAAGTCCAAAATATTTCATACATATAACACTCCATATGAATTTATATGAACAATTTTTTTTTGTTTTTTTTTTATATTTCTAAAAATTTATATACATACATATGTACTTATATCTATGCATATTATTCTTTTGTTGATGACATAATATTAAAATGGTAAAATTTTTGTTAGCAATATTAATATTAATCTTATGTTTGTTTTGTATTTGTTTACAGATTTTATTATTTTTTACTTCTAATATTTTTGAATGAAGAAAAAATCATGTACTTACATTACATAATAATGTAAATTGATGTATGAATTAATGTACATATATTTTTAGGATTTTATTGCTTATTATTGTTATTGAATAAAACAAAATGTTGTTAAATTATTATTATGAATTTTGGCATTGTACTTTTTGTGTAGTGGCGATCGGTCCTGTGGTGGAAACAGCTGTTTTTTTTTATTATACGCCATGTATTTTTAAATGTTTTAATTCTATTCTAATTTAGTTACAGATTTTTTTTTCTTTCTAATTTTATGGTTTTAATACATTATTATTATTATTAGTATTATTTTTTATTAACTACAATTTAAATTATAATTAACAATTTAAGCAACTATAGCTTAATTTTCAATTGGTTTTTTTCTTTTTTTAGTTAATTTAATTTTAATATAATTATTACTATATTTACTTTTTTCCTTTATATTAATTTGCTAATTTTAAGTTTATTAAAAAAGTTATATATCTTTCTTAGTATCTGTAGGAAAACATAGGAGATCTGAAGGGTTGTTATTTTCAAATATGGAGTGACGGGATTGTGAAATGGCTATGCATTAAGTTAGGATGTGTGGGATAGTTAATTGTTTTAATACAATAAACAAAAGAAATACGTAAAATATTATTTTAAGAAATTTCTGTATTTCGTTTGGTAAATTTTCGGTAATTCGGAACTTTCATATAATTCGAAAATTTCATATATGTTATATTTTTATGTGTATTATCCATATGATTTTAGATTTGTGGTACGTACGTACCTTCAAAAATATGTCACAAAATTAAAGGCTGAACTATAAAACTTTTAATTATGTTTTAACACAATAAGTCATTTAACAGGCTTATTTAGTTCTTTGTGTCTAAAAAAAAATTAAAAGCTTCATTAGTCGAACCTCAATTCAATGTTAAATTTAGATGATACATATCATGTAGTCTATAATATGATATTACATTTTAATTTTTCTATATAATGTAATATTAACAACCATAAGAATTGTATAACTGCTATGATGTAATTCAGTATTAAATTTAAAATTAAAATAACTATTGAAAATAAAATTAATTAAATAAATTTAAAGATTCAAATATATTTCTAAACAGAGGTAAATTCAATAAATAAATATGAATTCAATTATTTCTGCTTCGTAATATTCATTATATATTTGATTAGATTATTTAAAGATCCTTAAGTAACATTGTGATTTTTTGATGCATATCTATAATTGTAATCTGCCTACGTGTTGTGGATTTTACGTCGCCTTATAATATTTCTGTTAGCCCTATACTGCCTCTAAAAAATTGGAGATCTGCAAAGGGTTTATTGCCGGTAGCTGTTCATCTTCAATAAAGCAATATGTTCCTAGGCCTTGCTAGTAGTAAAGTTCCAATGTTTTTAAGTATGTATCTTTGAGATACTTCTTCTTTTTGACAGAATATGTATGTACCGCCGTTTTCCATTTCAATTTCCTTTAAGCGCCTTAATGCCTTAACATAGCCTGCTTGTATTCTCAGTTTGCTTACAATTCTCAAGCATTTAGTTTTACTGGATCTTTCGATTTCTTCATATCTTTTCCCGTTATAATTTCACAGAAAATCTTCAGATTTTTTGAACTCGTATTTTTAACTCCAACTGTTTTACTTATACAGTTTTCCTCTTCCATGTTTACTGCCACTGTTATTTTGTGTTTTCCATTGCCATAAAAACGTACAGGATCTGAAGAGAGTGTTACCACTTCTTCTTTTTCACATCAATCCTAATTTCACTATAACTATGTAAGTTTATTTCACTAAAGAAATTTTATTTTTCCTCACCAAATATAATTTATAATGTTACCCACCTTAAAAACCATATTTTAAGCCGGTTTTACAATACCTTAATACCTCTCTTATATTCTACTTTTAATTTTTCTTTTCAATGTGCTACAAATCTTATTTTTAATGTATTCTTAGAGTATGTATTAAAATTTGTACCTATATAGACTTTTAAATTTTCATGATAATCATGTAGCAACAAAAAAAAAAAAAAAAAAAATTATCTTTGACAGGTACCCGTCATATATTATAACAACCACAAACAGACATATTATGATATTGAGATAATTATAATCATTTTTCTTTTTGACTCATATTTTCTTTGTTTTTTTTCTTTTTATTATTATTTTTCATCATAGATAATTTTAAATTCAGGCAGTAATTAACAAAATACAAAAAAATGAAATAACACAAAAATATAAAAAAAAAAAATCTTGAACATTTAATTTATTTTTAAGATATGATTATAAGGCATTATTTTGACGTATAAGATCCTTACATATTAGTACACACACATATTTATATATATATACAAAATTACGTCCAAGGATTAAAGATAAATTCTCTAAAGGAATAATAATACACTCTGTAATAATATCTGTGTGCGATAACAAATGAAAATTAATGAAATATAATATTACATGACAGTTACAAGATATGTATGGTATTTATCAAGGATTAGAAAGATAATTTCAAGGATAAAAAGAAATTACTAAAAAAAGAAAAAAAATAATACTTGTTCTGTTCTTATTGCATAAAAAAAAAAAAATAATCATCAAAATTTTAATAAGAGAAAAAAAAAAACGAATTTTTATTATACATTACTATAAGAATTTGTTTTTTCTCCTTCAATCCTTTTTAAGTATCTAATAAAGTACTTATAAAGACATTGATTTTGATTTGATGAATTCTTAGAAAAAATCTAACTAGAAGAAAATTTTCAAAAATCTTATATAACTTTAATTACAGATATCAAATCATGTTAAGAATTAATTATATTAAAAGAAAATCTGAATTCTAATGAAACAATCAGTGAGATTTCATTATTTAAAAAAAAAAAAATAAAATTTTCAGATTAATTAAATTTTCCAGTTAACAGACATATTATTCTGATTATAACAGACATAACAGTCTGATTATTATAGGTGTTTTTATTTTATCTAAATTCTAAATTCAATATAAGTGTAAATGAAATTCTTATTTCCTGTTATATCTTTTTTTCACAATAATACTTAATTAACTATTGTATAAAACCAAATCGAATTCTTCTTTCGTTTTCTTCAATTATTTGGAATTTTATATGGTTATATAAGATCTTAAAGAAATCGATGAATAGGACAGTTTTATACTATGAATTTTATGTAATGATTTTGTTAACTTAATAAGAATTCTATCCGTTGTACAATAAGCGCGAGAAAACCTATGAAAAAATTTTTGATGGAAGGAAAAATAGAGTTTATATACCATAAACCTAAAGTATATGTTATATTAAGTTTGGTATGGAGTTTGTAACCACCAAAAGGAAGCGAGTTATATATGAACATGCATATATATTCTGAATTAGGATCACCTCCTGAGTCGATTTAACGATGTTCGTCCGTCCGTCCGCTCTTTCTCACGATAACTCAAAAACTAGTATAGTATATCTACTAGTATATCTTGATGAAATTTATATGGTAGGTTACTAATTACGAAAGGAAGGCTAAGTTCGAATTTGGACAAAATCGGATCCATGGCCTCTGGAAGCTACCGAATGATTCCAATTATATCAAAACCAACAAAAATAGAATCTTTAAATTTGGTATACTGGTGTTCTTTCGTGTTTTATTTATGTTTCTGAAATTTGGAAGAATTTGGTCCATGGGTTTGTATTTTGGAAACTTCCGAACGAGTACAAGGGCAAACGAGCATATCTCCAAAACCAACAAAAGTAGAACCTTTAAATTTAGTACAATTATGTTCTGGCTTGTTTTCTTTATGTCCCTGAGATGGATTTGATGAATTGAAGTGGCAATTCGGGTATCTGATACACGCCTCCCAAAGGCTAAAAAGCATATCTTCGAAATGAATAAAAATAAAAACTTTAAATTTTCTACAAGGGTGTCAAGCATATCCCAAGAGGATGCCTCTTTTACGTTCCTGAAATTCAAGTTGAATAAGACAGAAAAGGGAAGAAGTTCAAGGAGCTGCCAAAAAACTTATGGATTTTTCATTTAATTTGAATTATTCAGGTGTAGGGTATTAATAGTCGGTTGCATCTTACTGTTACATTTACTTGTTTTTCATTGTTTTCGGGATATAGGACTTTAAAGATGTTTTTTTGTGATTTTTCATAAGAAAATTCTGATCTTACATTAGATTAAATTAGATTACATTGCATTAGAGCACCTTACATTTGATGTAAAAAAATTAATTTTGTAGAGTAAACTACGTGGTTTTATACGTGAAGCATTTCGTATAACAAAAACAAAAAGTAGGAAAGTTCTCGCTTTTAAAGATTTCATGTGCAGACTTATTACTTTAATCTTTACTGATTCACTTTAGTTTACGTCATATTATACTTCGTTAAATCCTATGTTGACGGTATGCCAGTTTGTTATGTGTTTTCTGTTTGTTTTTTTTTTTTTTTGGTTTTGCTATTTAACAGGAGAATTATAAATCCAATATATTGGGGCTTATCCCGAAGAATTTTTTTAATCAATACATGATTATCATGAAAACATTTGTTTGTTTCTTTAATCTTCTCTAACTTTTGTTTCTTTAATCTTCTTTACATATAAGAAACTGGTAGTCTAAAGTTGTCATTTGTTTATTACTATAAATTAATTATTTCTAATTTATATTTCTATAATCTAGATTACATTGAAAAATACTAATATCTCAACTAAGCTCGTACTAGTTCCTCAACGATTTAAACTCGTATTGGTCTTAAAATTAAACACGATAAAAGTTAAGAAACATTTCCTAAAAGAAAACTCTTTTCAGTATCAGATAGATAAAAAACAGAAAGTTCCATTTTTGGTTAACTTTTAATTTAAGTCACCCTTATGTATATCGAAAATATTATTTGAATATTTCAAGAATTTGAATCATTCTTTCACTAAAAACTGATGTACTTTTGATATGAAAATGGATATTGAAATTCCCAACCTATTTTGGACTCACTTTTATACCATAATAATTTTGGTATTTTTATACCATAAAATGTTTTTCCTGACAATATTTGGGAAATTTCCAACTACATACTAGAACCCTTTTCTTGTTTCCAAAAGCAGAATATATATATGGGAGGCGGAGGGGGGGGGGGGGAGGGGTGAAATATCTTAAGTTATAATTAAATCTGAGAGATGTTACGATGTTATATTGAAGAAAACAATAAAATGAACATAATAGTAAAAGACTCTAAAAAATATATTTAATAAAATTGCTGGTTTTCCATTATAGTTAAGGCAATTTCAGCAAAATTTGAAAAATTATTTAATAATCGTATCGCAATTGGGGAGCGATACATTTAAAATTAAAGACAAATATAAAATATTAAGTATACAATTTAATTTAATAAAAAAAATGTAAAGTTCCTTGAAATAAAATGAAAAATAAAAATAAGATTGATGAAAATCTTAACAAAAGGAAACCTACACATTTTATTCTTTACATTATAATTTTCTGAACAAAAGAGAATATTAAATAATTTAAGAAAAAACAAACAATAAGAACAATAACATAAGAAAAAAAAATTAAAAAAATTGTATATTGTACATATAAAGAATTTTTCATTGTAGGCACTAAAGAAATAATTAATCACTTTAAATTGAATCATAATTACTATTATTTGTCTTAAATAAAAATAAAAAAAGAAAAAACTTTTTTATTATTTTACAAGTTAATAATTTTACATTTTTTTGTACAAGTATATGAATATAGACATATATGTATATAAACTTAGTACATAACATACTTGAATGAAATATTTATATACACACTTATACAGAGTTTCTCGAAATCGATAAGGAAATATCTTAGGATATAAGGGGTTTCAATCACAACCTGCAAATATTTGTCTGAACAAAAAGTCAATACACTCACAAACTGCAGGTGGTTCGCCATTAACAATTGCGCTGCGGCCAAATAAACCAGGCCTACATTAGATCTCAAACAGTCGACTAAAATCTTATCCCCAAATCGCCGCAATATCGATAATGTAATAGGGATTTTAACAGATCATTGTCCGATAGGCAGACATGCCAGAAGACTAGGTCTCTTCTCTTATATGATTTTTTCAGAGGCTACAAACATGAATAGGAAGAGGAATCAATCTTTCACCTATTGTGTAAATGCCTGGCTCTTGCTCTAAAAAGAAGAAAGTTTCTGGGCAAATTTTTCTTAAATAACTTTTCCGATCTGTCGGAGACAGACTTAAAAATTTTACAGCGCTTTGTAAAAAGCTCCAAATGGTTTAATTAGGAGAATTAATGATCCAAGGCATCACAACGCACCTACATTAAATTGTTTTAAGTGTGAATATGCAGCCCTTACCTACTTCCTCAGAATATAATAAAGATTAAAGAAAATCAATCTTAAAATTTCATTACATCAATGGTCTTATCGCTTACATGGATCTTAACTGTTTTTGAAAAAGAAATTTGACTGAAAATATTTTAAGATTAATTTCATAAAACTGTCAACAAGTAACTCTTTATTTATATAATTATTATCTATCATATATATAAATATTTAACGTAATTTATAGATAGACTGAATTTTAGTTGTCATATACAATTATATAAAGTTTTCTGTAGATAAATCAGAATATAAATCTAAGTAATCTAGAAATTTTTCTTCAACTTGATTTTGAAAAGTTCACCTTTTATTTATATTATAATTTCTATTAAAGTTTAGTGATATCTAATCTTACTTCTTTTAAAGTCTTTTAAAGTTTAATATCCAACAATATTTTTCACATATTGGAGGACAACCTGTATATTATATCAATATATTATTTAGTATGAAAATTATTTTAACATGATAATAATATAAGAAAATAAAAGGAAATATAATATAAATACATCAATTTTATTTTTTTAATTTATTATTTCTAATGTCAGTCTGTCAGTCAATCTGTTCTTAAAAAGAAATTCAAAAAGAAAACACAGAGTAAAACAGTTTTGTTACTAAAATAAAAACATAGCAGTACATAAAATCATGAAAATATAAAGAATTCTGAAACTGTGACAATTTTCAATTATAAATTTTTAATTTTAATTTGATTTTTTTTTTTAATTTTTAAGTTTCTTTTCTCCAGGATAAACTTTGAAAGTGTCGAAAAAAAATTCCAATTTATATTTGCCGTTAAAATCCTAAACAGGAGGATGAACAGATTGAAACTAGTAAACAGATTTGAAACATAATAAATACTATTTTTTTTTATTTTTAAAATTTTATTAATCCTTCCTTTTTCTTAATCTAAATCATTTATGAAGTCTACAAACTTACAACATCCTTAAAAATATTACCATTATTAGCATTTTCCAAACATATCAAACGTTCTATAACTAAATATTTCATTTTCATATTTTTTAAACAAAATTTAATATACTTATTATTCCTGTCATACCCTAGAGGAAAAGGCAACCATCATTTTCCTGTCACATTGCATATGGCTACGAAATATTCTTAAATAAATAAATACTTTATTAAATGAAAAGCCTAATTACAAATATTTGTAAGTAAAAATATAAATCTTACTAATAGATAGATGCCAGTAGCAGTTTTCCTTATTTAAAGTTTTTTTTATTTAACTTACATTTCGTAATTATGTCTTTCTGAGGATGTGCTAATAATGAACTCTTAAATAACTTCATCATTTATGGTTTCATTCATCTTTGATTTGATGACTAAACCTGTATGCCAAGAAAGTAAACTTTTGCAAAGTTTGAGCTCAATTTATATAGTTTATAATACCTTTGGATTTTTAAAGCCAAATAAACAAACAAACTTTTTAAAGAACAGTATATGTTATCATAACAACGTTGAGAATTTTAATTTATTTTTTTAATTTTTAAACAAATTTTTAAGATCCTTTTAATTGTTTACATTATATTAATAAATTAGTTGGTAACAAGTTGGTAATTTGATAATTTGTACATTAAAATAGTTATAAAAAACTACATTTTGTTTTTTTACTTTTACTAACTTTTTAAAAGGGAATATGAATTAAGGGAGCTTAAAGCAAGTAAATATAAGATATGACTGAGGCAATCTATGTCCTTAACGGTCCTTAATAAGCAAATTTAAAAATACTTTTAAAATTACATGGAAAAAAAAATTAAATTGTGTTTATAAAATTGCCAAAAATTAAGCAGAATAATATGTATATAATAATTATAAAAAAAACCCATTTTAGCCTAATGAATATCATATGAAATATGAATTTAAAAAATTTTAAGACTTGGTGCTTGGTACTTTAAATGATGGTTTCATTTAAATTTAATTTTTATATAAAAAATTATTATGTTGTTAATATTGTTTTTTATGATCATTACGAATGCTCATATTTCGTAATTATTAAACCCGTTTTTATTTATTTTATTAAAATCTTAAAATACCCTACGACACATATCAAATTATTTTCCACCAAAAAGGTATTTTTTGTAAGGTTTTCTTATAAATGAAAAAATTGAAATATTATTATTCTAATAATTTTCAAACTGTCAAACTTCTAACAAATATTAGTTTTTATAGAATTTTACTCCTTTCAAAATTTCACTCCTATAAGAAGCATTTAAGACATCGACCCAGTCGTTTATTATTCATATTTGACTAAACTTCAGTTTCTTTAATCATTGGTTTCACTAATCCATTTATTACTTGGTTGTAGCTAATGTACAAATGGCTTGGCTGTAGCTAATGGCTAAAAAATTTTTATTTGTACGCCATCTATTGTTTTGTACAAGAATTATTTTGTAATATAAATTAGTCAAAGTATAGGTACTAGAGGATCTTCTATATACAAAAAAAAATCTTGTTCTGAAATTAAATTTAAATTTAAATTGAATAAAATAAAAAAAATTTAAAAAAATATTTTTATAAATAAAATTAATTAAAGAAAATATTTTTAAAAAAAATACAATATTTCAAAATTTAAATCAGTTTTATCATAAACCAAGAAAATATTTGGATAAACTTCCGCAGAAAGGTGACAAGCTACTAAGATGACATCATCAGATAATGATACTTCATATCTCCAAGTTTCCATTATGACCGATGCCGCCATTTACTGGCCCAAAAATCCATTACAAAATTTTCTTAATATTTTGTAGTATATTACTTAAACTGTTATATTTGTGCTCTGCGATAGTATACAGGATTTTCTATAATCATGTAAAGCATAATACTATCTTTAATATACATCTGGTTTCATCTTAATCGGATGTACCGTTTCTGAGATATTACAGTTAAAATTCAAAATTTTGGTACAAAAAAAAAAGAATTTAAACTTTCAGGAAAAACGCTATACATATGAAATTTTTAAATACACTCTACATTAATTATTATACTATTAAAAATATCTCTTCACACCCTTTTCAACGGTATATAATATTAATAAGTATGGTATATATACGCATATATATACATATATACGTATATATACGCTTTTTCCATAATTTTTACATATTATATTGTAAATACACGCGAAATTCTGAATTTGGAGGTATTTTAGATTTAGATTCAAAATCAAGATTACGTACCGTTTTTTTCAGAATATGTATTTATATTACATACATACATATATGATCTAAATCGATGATCACCCCTTTGCGGAAGTTTATCCAAAAATCTTTTATAGAGTTATTTTATTGTACAATTTTTCTTTTCAATAAATTTTAATTATATAGGTAGTTATCTACTGCAATTTTAAAATTAATATTGGCAAAAAAAAAAAAATATTTTTCAGATTTTGCAATATTTTTATTAACACCTGTAAAAATTCCATAATTCCAGCCACATTAAACATTTTTAACATTCCATTTTTACTCAAAAACAAAAACATAAAAAAATTGAAAATAAAAAATGGTGAATAAAAAATAATTCCCGTTGAAAACAAACTCATTCATGGTACGTACATAGGATAGTTGCATTTTTATTTCAACAAAATATTATAACTGTTTGATGAATGTTTTTATTTAACAAAAAAATGGCATTGAAACATAAAAATGTGTTTGTACGTATTTAACAAAATAAAATGAGAGGAGACTAGAAGAGCCCACATTTTTAATGGAAAAAAAAAATCACTTATACTGTCTCACATTAAACAAAACTTAACAAATAATGACTCATTATCAATTTATTTATTTACAACCGACACAATTTTTAGAATAGGTACTTGTTATATGTATGTACATGTATACAAGAAAAACAAAATTTATTTTTAGCTTTCGATTTCTTTTGTCTTTTTATAAGCTTCACCTTCGATTTCAATTCAATTCAATATTCATTAGATAAAAAAATACTTTTAAACATTCAAATTTTAAAACTATAGATTAATAACAGTAAGTAGTTATTTTAATTGCTTATTTTATTTTGTACTTAAGATAACATTAGAATATTAAGAATATTTATTTCAGTACTTATGTATGTATTTAAAAAGATGTATACATATGTACATATTACATAATAAATAATAGCAATAAGATGGATGGAGTCGACAAATATAATTGAAATTCTAGAAATCAGCCGAAAAACAAATAGCAAGGATTTCAAATCGTATACACAATGAACGTAACCTAAAATACATATTATACTCAAAACAGATGATTGATGATGATTGTTAATCTGTAGTTATATAAAAATGTATAACATATTTTTTTTGTATTTCTCTGCCACATAAATGTGGAGAGGAAATTACACAATCTTTTCTGTTCAGGCGTGACTGTAAATGTTGTAAGGGGGAAAAACTCTTACGACGTGTGTGGAATTCGAACCTACACTCCCTCGGTGCTAGCAGCGTATTTTATACGCTCTTACCCACTAGGCCACCGAGGCCCCATTTTCTGATATAATTCGGAACTATATAAAACCAAACTTAGAAATTAGGAAAATAATTACTTAAAAGATCTAACATAACCTGCAAATCCTACTTTTTTCAACTATACGCAAACATTATAGAACACATTAAAATAACCAATATGTTCTAACTCAACTATTACAATTACGGTTTATTGCACATCTAATGACGTCCCAAAGGATGCTATATATATTGTGATCAAATTGAATGTAGACATTTTCTTAAGGATATTTTTATTGAAGTTTATAAAAATACTACTGTATATAGATAAGGGATTAAAACATGTCTGCTTTCTTAACTGCCATTGTGTCTAGTAATAATGCGAAAAAACGTTTATGATGCTTAATATCTGATTTACTATTAGGTTGTTTTATAATTTTATCCATTTTTTGAATGAACTTTATTGATCCTCTGCAATAATTATATACTGACAACTTTACTGAAAAATAGTAATGTTATCGTTATGTAAAGTAATTCTTCTGACTGATGTGATAAGCGGACTAACAATTTTTAATGAATATTATGATTTTATAAATATATTTATGTTCAGAATCTAGAATTTTTTATAAAATTAATCTAATCAATTCGGAACGTCCGATTCAAAAACGTTCAAATATGATTTCATTTATAATTTAATTCAATCATAGTTAGACAGACTAGTTTTTATATTCAGTTAAATATATCCTACTTATTCTAATATTTTTTAGCACATTTCCAAATAAAAATTTAAAAAATGTGCCTATTAGTCTTCCATCGTTCGTCCATCCGTCCGTCCGTCTGTTTACAAAACTTCTACACCGAGATATAAAGATAGAACAATGAAATTTTAACCATGCGTAGGTCTCATAAAAAAATTAATGTTATAGAATAACTTTTTTACGCAGCAACAGCCTCTTAAAGTTTGAAAAAGTCCTATTTTTAAATCAAAAATTACACATTTTTTGTATATTACCGTTAGGTGAAACTAAAATTTTACATGATTTTTCTCCTTTATAACTCTGGCACGCTTTCAGTTGGGGACTTGAAATTGAAATAAGAAAGAACTTTTAGAATTAGGTATAAGTTTTCTCAGAAAATTTTTTTGTACCACCCCCGTTTTAGAGCTATTAGGGTTCAGAAATTGAAAATTTACTATTTTTAGACACTTGTATCTTTACAAATTTTTTCAAATTAAAAGGGTAAAATTAAAAAGCTCTCTTAAAATTTATGAAAGTGTCTCTTTATTTTTAACATTTTTTCTTATTATATGAAATTCAAATTTTGGTGCAAGTCACAATTTATAAATAGTTTGTATTATCTTTTGGCAAATGTGAGCCTTAAAAAACCGTTAGTTTAAATTTTGCCTAGTTTTTTTTTCAATTAAATCAAAGCTATTCATTTAATACGTTACTGAATAAACAGTAAATTAAATAAATTACTAATAAGTAAATGACTGATATAAGAAAACCAAAAAAAAAAAAAAAAAAACACAATTGATTCATTGTAAACCAAAATAATAAAAAACAAACAATAACAAAAACAATATATAATTAAAATTACACAATCAAAAACAGTGAAACTTTAAAAAAAACGAGGAAGAATACAGTTGACTTTGTCAACTCTTAGATACCCGTACGAACCGTTAGTATGTTCACAGCCTGTCACTCTGCTTACAATATTATTTTTTTAATATTTTAGTATTTTAAAATAATTTGGGTGAATTTTATAATTTCTAGTACTATGGGTTGTACATATATTCAAACTATATGTTTATATGTACATTCTTCAAAAGCAGATTCTAACCTTCCACATAACGACTATCAATCCAAAACTTGATATTGATATAGCGAACATGATATTATATAAGTATGTATGTATAACAATATCATATAAATAAAAATTCTTCAAGCAACCGTTATGTTGTTTATTTATTTGCATTTTTATGTACTACGCATTATATCCTCAACAATTTCAAATTATCGAGTAAAACAAATGCAAAAAATTTGTTGAAGAAATTTGTTAGAAAATTTGAAAAAATGAAGTAACACTTTCGTCAATTATAAAGTAACCCTATATTATTAAAAAAAGTTGTTAACAGAAATAAGAGTATAATGTTGAAGCTTTAATTTTTGTGTATTACTTCAAAAAAATTTTAACAGGTGTTCAAGTTACAGGTGTTTAAAAATAGGAAATTTTCAGTTTTTGACCCCTTACAGCTCCTAAACGGGGGGTGATACAAAAAAAATTTCTGAAATGACTCATACTTATTTTCAAAGATCTAACTTCTGTCAAAATTTCAAGTTTCCAACTTAAACCGTTTAGAAGATAGAAGGGTTAAAGGATTTTGCAAAATTTGAGTTTCGCATAACGGTAAATTAAGACACTGTATGCTACAAATATATATTTATTGTATATATATTTTTAAAGCTGATAAAAGTAGTAATCGTTTGGCGTTTTCAAAATGAAGATATACTTTATACAACTTGTGCTATAATAATTTAAATATAGAGCTTTTTTGAACCTTTGGGGAGCTGTAGATCCGTAACGGGTGGGGCTACAAAGAAAAGTTATTAAAAATAAAATTAATATTTTTGTGAGATCTATCAGCAGTTAAAATTTCATAGCTCTATTTCAAAAAAAATGTCGGGATCTAAAAGTTAGGTGTTCGAGCTACCCTAAGTTTTGGTCCAAACTCAACCAAAAAAAATAGGGAACCTACAAATTTTTCCCAGAATATTTTGTGTAAATTTCAAGATTCTAGCTTTCTTAGTTTTTGAGTTAGCGTGCTGACGGACGGACGGACGGACGGACATGGCTTAGAATTTTTTTCTGATCCGATCCATACCTTTGAAGGTATATCTAGCTCGCTTATTTCGAGGTGTTACAAACGGAGGAGTAATTTTATTATACCCGATCCTATCGTACGGGTATAAAAACGTAATTTTCTTAATAAAGTTGCGCACACAAATTATTAGAAGACAAACGATCATTACAATATTAAACTTACAAGTCGATTGCATGACTCATGAGTTTTTAAATTGAATTTTAAATGAAAGGAAAAGTATAATATTTTTCTATTAATGATTTATTTTTATTTTTCCTTTCTCTTTCTCTCTTTTCTACTCTTTTTTTTTTCTCTGTCTCTTTTATCATTATTTTACATTTTATGTACAGGCAGTTATTTTGTCTAGCCATAACTATATAATTTCATGTGGTTTTATTCCATTGTATATTTCACGGTTAACGCTACTATTACTACCGTTGTTTGTAATTCAATTAGTTAAGGTTAAATAAAAAAAATGTTGGGAGCTAAGCTGATATAAAAATTTTATTAAAATTTCATGCTTTAAAATTATTACCTATTTTATTTATTTATTTGTTTTGTTTCTACAATTATTTATTTATGCATTGTAGTTTCCAAAACTAAGTTAAGATATTTTTTTTTTTTTGTTTTATTTTGTTTTACATTAATTGCATTTCAATTTTCAACCAGACTCAGCGATAATAAAAAAAAAACGGACCACACAAATTTTTACATCATCTGTAGATATGTGATCATATTACAAGTTTTTAATGAGATTTTTTATTATGTGACTGGTAAATATTCATAAAATTATTGTGTTTATAGTTTTTCTTTATTCTGAGGTTATTTTAATTACAAATTCTTTGTATTTTGCTTATTATTATTATATTACACAGTATAAAAAATTAACTTAGATTTTTATTATTTCTACTCAATTATGCATCAAACAAATTTTAATATATTAAGGAAGCATATTAGACCTTCACCTTATATACAATACCACCTTATATACGGTGTATTTGGAAGACTAAAATTAACGAAAAATTACAATCAGATTCTTGAGATAATTCAACCTAAAGTTTTTAATTTATTATGCTTACATCTTAAAAACTGCGCAATTAATTCATAAATTTGAAAGACCGTCAGAAAACATTGTATTTCAGCTTTCCAAACAATGTCTGTAAATAGCTTAGATACCTATCATTTAAAAGTTATGAGTATTTCAATGAAAAAAAAAATTGAAGAAATACCCAATTTTTAATTTTAGCACATTTCCAAAAAAAAAATTTCAAAAAAATTTGCTTATTAGTTTCACTTTTCCCGTCCGTTCGTCTATCCGTCGTCTATTTACAAAACTTCTACACCGTTAAAGATAGAGGAATGAAATTTAATCATCGGTACGCTCATAAAAAAAATTAATGTTGTAGAACATCTTTTTAATGCAGATCCATTCATTACGGATCTACAACCCCTTAAATTTTGAAAAAGCCCTTAAATGTGTATATCTCAGTATCTGCTTATCATTTTTTCAATTTAAAAACGCCATTCGATAGGCCTGTTTTTTAAAATAAGAGTTATAAATAAAAAAAAAATCTTAAATTGGCTCTTTCGTTTAACATATGAACAAAAAGTACCTGAAATATGGAAAGACATCGTTTAGAAAGTTGAATGAAAAGCTTTCCGACAGTACTTTAGTGCTCAATAAACATTTTAGCCCTCATTATCTCAAAACCTGAATGAAACAGGTTTTTCTTATGTCGCTTTCTTTTCTGAAAAAAAAGTTTGAACTGGCAAAGTGCAAAACTGAAAAAAGTCAAAACTAATTTTTTCTAGTTTTGCACTTTGTTTTTCGGTATAGAACTGAAAATTTTTTAGAATAGAACAGAAAAAGGTCAACTTTTTTTTTCAGTTTGCTGCACTGATTTCTTTATCTACAAATTATATTTTACTTATTTAAAAATTTTTAAACTTATGTTTCTAATCGAATATAAATTTTTTTTGTTTTGTAAACTAGATATTTTTCAAAACTAAACCAAATAAATGAAAATAATGTATTTATACCCGTACGATAGGATCGGGTATAATAAAATTACTCCTCCGTTTGTAACACCTCGAAATAAGCGAGCTAGATATACCTTCAAAGGTATGGATTGGATCAGAAAAAAATTCTAAGACTTTTGAGCCATGTCCGTCCGTCCCTCCGTCCGTCCGTCCGAAATTTTTACAGAAGTTAGATCTTTGAAAATAAGTATGAGTCATTTCAGAAATTTTTTTTGTATCACCTTCCGTTTAGGAGCTGTAAGGGGTCAAAAACTGAAAATTTCCTATTTTTAAACACCTGTAACTTGAACACCTGTTAAAATTTTTTTGAAGTAATACACAAAAATTAAAGCTTCAACATTATACTCTTATTTCTGTTAATAACTTTTTTCAATAATATAGGGTTACTTTATAATTGACGAAAGTGTTACTTGATTTTTTCAAATTTTCTAACAAATTTCTTTAAAACGAATTTTTTCCATTTTGTTTTACTCGATAATTTGAAATTGTTGAGGATATAATGCGTAGTATAAAAAAATGTAAATAAATAAACAACATAACGGTTGCTTGAAGAATTTTTATTTATATGATATTAATATATATACATACTTATATAATATCATGTTTATTTACATATCGTATATGTCACTAGTGAATGAATGATAAGAGTATAGATGTATATTATATAGCGCCGTATTTACATACATATATGTATTTTATTGTACTTATAAGAAATTATTCTGTCAATGGAATATTTAAATATAATATAATATAATATTTAAAATTATATTTACTGTTTTGTACTTAGTAAATTTAATATACATTTACCGCTTAGTATTAAATGGTACTATAGAATATTTGAAAAAGTTTTGGATTGATAATCGTTATGTGGAAGGTTAGAATCTGCTTTAGAAGAATGTACATATAAACATATAGTTTGAATATATGTATAACCCATAGTTCTAGAAATTATAAAATTCACCCAAATTATTTTAAAATACTAAAATATTTAAAAAATAATATTGTAGGCAGAGTGGCTGTGAACATACTAACGGTTCGTACGGGTATCTAAGAGTTGACAAAGGCAACTGTATTCTTCCTCGTTTTATATTGTCATCAATTACTATTTACTATTTAACTGACAGTGACAATTATATACACATATTTTTTAATGTTGTCATTCTGGAGAGGGCAAAACTCATTTTATTGCCCCGTCAATACTTTCAGGTCAAGTTTTTAAAAAAAATGTTGCCCTGTGCGAGTTTTGCCCTAAATTTCTTTCAGAAAAGAACACGAAAATTTTTTTCACTTTTGCATTTTTTTTTCAGAAACGAACGGAAAAAATGTGACCTGGAAAAAAAGTGCAACCCCAAGTCAAAACTTTTTTCAGAAAAGAAAACGACATTAGAGACTAATTTTTTGTTCGTTTTCGTTCTCAATACTCAAGCCCGAAAGATAAACTAAATAAGTTATAATATTAACGCACACATATAATGTTGCAACTACAAAATACAATTTAATGTAAAGGTGAGGCTTTTGTAGCACATTTTAAATTCAAGAATGTATACAACATTAAATACAGAAATGTTAACAATTGTAAACAGGGTCAATATATTAAACATCATCTTAAAATTATTATACCGTAATGCACTAAATTGTAAGATTACATAGCATATATTTTGTTAATACTAGCAATCAAGAGCTAAAAACTAAACTAAATTTTCTGATTGAATATTTAAAATTTTAGAAAAAAAAAAAGATTAATTTTAAAACTTAAAATTAAAATTTGAATCAAAAAAATTATCTAAAATGTTAAATAAACGAAATTTAATGGTCGTATTTTTAATTTTTAATTGAAAATTTTATCTGTAAAATACATGTATTTCAATGAATGCTATGCTACAGTTTTTTTTAACCATTTATAGATTAAAAAATTCAATTTATTCATTATTCATTCATTTAGAAAGATATTTTAATTCATTATACATTTTCATTATATACATAAAAGAACATACCGATTAAAATCATTTAGAAACAATATGGTTGTTTGTTTTCATAAGAAAATAAAAAATTAAACCATATATACATCAGACTCAGACAGAGTATCATGCATTTTTTTTTTGTATCTTTTAAATCTAAAATATCTATTCATTTATTTTTTTTTTTCAGAAAATTTTAACATTGATTTAAATACCAATGAACTGAAATGATAATTTCAATTAAATAGACACTATATATATGCACTCTATTCAATTTTGATTACTTGTTTATTTATCCATTATTGCATTTACACTATATTTTTTATTAGATATTTTTTTCTTTTATTTATTTTTTAATATTATATATATATAGATATTGACACTAATAGTAGCTTCATTGAATTCGAAATTAAATTCCAATAACTACAATATCATTCTTTAATATTGTAGAGAGGGGAAATATTAACTCCATAACTTTAAAATAGAATTAATTATTCATAATTTTTGTTATATGATTTAGAATTGAATTTAGAATTATGAAGGGGTAAGAAAATTTGAAGGAACATTTTAAAGAAAGATGTTAATGTTTTTCTTAAAGTTTACTAAATCGTATACATAAGAGTATCTAACTTTGACAAACACATGTGATAGACAAGTACCCTCATTTCGAAGAGATTTTTCCAGTAGCCCTTCCCAAGATTCCTTTCCTTTGGGGTTCTAACGTATATTCCTATGTCGGCTTTATCTACTCTTTCAGCTTGTGCCCTTAGCATCAGATGATCTGTATTAATTCTGATATAGAGTTTGAGGTCTACCCTATTTAGTGTCAAGATTTTCTTTGTCTTTTTCTTATCCCGCTCGCCACAAAACGCTCCCGATACTTTTTTTATCTTGGATTTGGCACAGTGCTTATTCGCTTTTTTCAATATAGAGTGAGTTAGTCCTATTAAATTAATATCCACACTAGGTTTGACTAGTACAGATTTATTCAATTTGTCTCCATTCTTATTTTCTAACATCTAAAGTAAAAAAATTAGTATTTATGCATAGTAGGATTGTGGTAATTTCAAAAAGTTTTCGGGGTTTGTTTTTAGAATTTCAAATAAATTTCTACTTGTGTCAAAATATTTCCATTTACAATACATTTCATAAATTGTTTTGATAAAAAACATTTTAAAATTGTTTCAATGACATCTTACAAAATATTCTCAAGAAAATGAGTACTGCGTTTTGTATTATTAAATTTCTTAGACTATTAGTTAATTTTCTTCTTTTTTTTTCTGTATAGAAGAATGGAATATTAATTAACTTGGCATGAATTTTTGTATTGAATCTAGAATATAAAATAATCTTTGAGAACTAAAATTAAATGTAGACATTCTTGTGATTAATATGCACCAAGAAATTTCATTTTAAATTCAAACAATTCCATTGTTATTCTTAAAGGGACGACACATTGACAAAAGATAATTGAAAAAAAATTTTTTTAATATGCACAATAAACTTCCAATAAACATAATGAGTGCAACGTTATGATTGTATTCTTTTCAAAATAACAAATTGAAAATTGCATAATAATAATATTTTATATATTATATATTATATTATATACTCGTGCATAATTGATTTTTCAATCTGTAGTTTGTTATTTGAAAAAGAAATAAAAAATAGATCACTTAATATTGTACAAAAAGGTGCCAGCATGTATTTTGTTTTAATAGTCGTATTTTGAAGCCAAAATTTTGAGCCAGCATGTTTTCGAAAAAAAAAAAATTTGAAAAAACAAAATATAATACTCACATGACACAATTTTTTTTTTATTTCCAAAAGTTTGGAGGAATTTTTTTTAACATGCATTCTTATTTCATTTTAAGAAATCACATATAGGAGTATATAATGAAACAATCTTAAGCTGGAACTAATTTTTGATGATCAAAACAAAAATATTACGTTACCGAAAACATAATTTTGCTTTCACTTGTTCAACAACTTTTTTTCAAAAAGTGTTCTCTTACAATCTTTTTAATTTGGCTCTTATACAATCTTTTTATATTGGCTCTGAAATTTGCTCTGATTTCCTGGCTCAACATATACATTTACCGTTATGAAAAACCATTTACCGTATTAGAACTATAAGGCATCAACAATTTAAAATTTGCTAATTTATTGCCTAGAGGTTGGTACAATTTTTTTTCGAAGTTAATATACAAGAACGACTGCAGAAATTGAATATACTTCACCTGCACAATCTTTCATTTCGTCATTATTTTCACTGATTGGCAAGTAGAAATTTGTTCCATAATTCTTCCTCCATTTCATTTCATTTTATCTGATATGCCTTACCAAGAAAGACAACAGTTATTCAAAAATGAAAGAAGTTGTACTTAATAAGTTCATACATCCTGTTTAGCACATTTCCAAAAAAAAATTGAAAAATGTGTCTATTTGTGTCCGTCCGTCCACCTAAAATTGAAAATGTGCACCTTTATAAACCGGTGGTTTACATTCTGTCTTGTTTTTTTTTTGTTTCATGTTAGCAATTCGTAATTTATCATTTGTTTACGCTATTAAATACTGAATATAAAAAATGTAGATGTTCATGCTAGGCTAAAACGCTAAAGCGTCAAGGCGTACCCAAGGGGTGTACTCAAACTATACCGAATTTCAATTTAAAAAATTTGTACATTGTTACCCAATTATAAATGTATTTTTACACACATACAAGGTACGTAAATGTATTTAAGCAAGAAACTACTGCATAAACCAAAATTGAATTTCTCCGTATAGAGGTCTAAAAAAATTCCGAATGAGAAGGCAGAAAAACAAAAATTTTAAAAAGAAAAACAATTAAATTCATTCATCTGAATTTTGTAAAAAAAAATTTATTTGAAAAACCATCTGTAATCGTTTTTATTTTTATTTTTTTTTTAAAAATCTTAAATAACATCAAGTAATTTCGTTTTTATTTTATCTGACGGTCATTGTTTATTCGTCTGCAAAAAGAACAAAATCCAAAACAGAAAAAGAGAAACAAACCCTAAAACGATTTTATCTTGAAATAATTGTTAAAGTTTTTGTTTTGTTTTTTTTTTTTTGAGAGATAGGTACTCCTACAAGTTTTAGTAAGAATTGAAAAAACCCTCCTATTTAATTATTGCGTAGTGTTTTAATGGTTAAACTAAGCAACCATAATTCTAAAGATTTTTTTTTTTTTAATGAATGGTCAGACATCTCGAAATAAAAAAACAAAAACCAAACAACGAAAAAAAACTAACCTAAAAGTATGTACTTAATTAAGTGCTAAAAATTTGTTTTTTGTTTTTGTTTTTTAAGAGTCTTTGTAACGAAATATTTTGGTTTGTGGTTAGTTGACTTTTTTAGAGAGTAAATAAGTTCAGAAGTTCAACAAATCAACAGATGTTGGAAAATAATTTTGTTTTTATTTTTGGTGCAATGATTTATTTCTTCATAAAATTTAATTTTAATTTGGTTATTGTTAAAAATTTATTAAATTTAAGACGATTTTTTAGGATGAATGAAAAAGGTATCAAAATCTGTTATACATTTTATATAAGTACCTAACGATATCTTGGAAAATCTAGAATATTAAAGGATATTGAATAAAATCTGGACGAAAGAAAAACATGAATATTAAAATTCAAATTTTAATCTCGAAATTTAATTTAAGAACCTAAGTTTGGTTTTACACCCTAGCCGATTTCTATAGGAAACGTTCTTGTAAGTTTAAGTTTTAATTGGCATTATTTTTTAATATGGGCTGGTGAATTAACAGAACTATTATGAAAAATTTCTAAGGATGATTTCTAATGCATATTATATAAATGGCTATAAATGGCTCATTCCACTTCTCTATAGAGTCTTTCGATAATTCCCATCTACACGCATAAAAACAAATAAAAAAATGTGCAGGATGTAAAGAATGGTATTTTAAGGCGCACATTTCCAAAGGACAATACAAACTGTTTAGAACTGTGACTTGCACCAAAATATTAAAATTTCCTTAGGATTTCATAAAATAAGAAAAAATGTGAAAAATAAAGAAGCACTTTCTTGAATTTTAAGGAAATTCTACATATTTAAGAAAAACCATTATCACATCTAAAATTATAAAGCTGAAGCTTCAATTTTTGACTTTTATTTTGCAAAAATTTGTGCAGTTGCCTAAGTTACAGGTGTTTAAAAATAACAAAATTTCAATTTTTGAGCCCTAATAGCTCTTAAATGTGGGGTGATACAAAACAATTTTCTGAAGAAACTTATAATAGTTTCAAAAGTTCTTTCTTTCCTCAAAATTTCAAGTCCCTATGTAAAAGAATGCCAGAGTTATAAAAAAACAAAAATCATGTAAAATTTGGTTTTAACGTAACGGTAAATTTAAATACTAATATTATATAATTATATAATATAATTTTGATATTGATTTATAAAGGTTAAAAAAATACCAGTCGAATGACGTTTTCAAATTGAAAAACTGCTAAGCAGAACATGAGATATACACATTTAAAAATTGGGCTTTTTTAAAGTTTAAGGGGCTGTTGCTCCGTAATCAATGGGGCTACATGAATAAGTTGTTCAACAAAATTTATTTTTTTATGAGATCTACCAATGGTTAAAATTTCATTTCTCTATCTTTAACGTTATAGAACTTTTGTAAACAGACGGGCGAACGTACGGACAAAATGAAACTAATAGGCATATTTCAAAATTGTTTTCGAATTGTGCTAACAATGTACAGGCTATTACAATACTTTTTTGAGGTGTTTTATTAAATTAAAAAAAAAGAATAAATATAACAGTATAAAAAAAATATATCAATTCTCATTTTACTACCTTTCAAAAAATATCTACTGGATTTATTGTATCTTGAGTGATTTATGAATTATTATTAAATAAAATAATAAGTAAAAAAAATAATTTTTAAAATACATATGCTTTTATCGAAACCGAATTCGCCCCCTAAAAAGTAGAAAATAAAATTGATTGCAAAACTTTAGCTTTTTGGACTGTTATAATATAAAAGTGAGTTGCTAGTGCAAGCATTTTGGAGCAAGCATTTTGTTATAATATAAAAGTAAATTGCTGGAATAATATTAAATAAAAATCTGCGAAATTTGAGGTTCGTGTTTCTTTTTTATTCCAGCAATTTACTTTTATATTATTAGGGGGCGAATTCGGTTTCGATAAAAGCATATGTATTTTAAAAATTATTTTTTTTACTTATTATTTTATTTTATACTTTTTAGTTTTAAATGAAGCACATAATTTAAATTTAAAAAATATGGGATATTTTTATTATATGGCAAGAGTAAACATTTTTTAATTCCAGTATGTAATTCATAATTAATGAAAGTACCTCGAAGAGTAAAATATGTACCAAAATACTGTGATAAATATTACAATACAATTTTAGTTGAAGTAACATTTCTAACACGTATGAAAATGATATATATTGTACATAAATGTATTTTACTGTATATTTCTATAGTATAGCATTAGTAGTATATCGTATATCCAAACAAACATCTAACTTTGAACACCTAGTACCTACCTAATCCTTTAATAAGATCATGCAGTAAAAATTCTTGACAAATATCTTGATTTAAATTATAAACAAATGGAGCGGAAGAAAATAATTTAGGAAATTAGTTTAACATAATATTATTTACATACGTACGTACATATTTACATACGTAGTTTTAATTTTTTGTGTTGACAAAATTTTGTTTGTAAATCATAATGCGTAATGCGCAAAAGCATAATTTTGTAATGATCTTTACTTTTTATATTCTTTACTATGTACATACAAAAATATATTATGTATGTATGTAGTTTGAATTTGGCAATTGGAATTAATTTGAATGAAATTTTATATGTATATCTATATACACAATATACATAATAAATGTTCCTAAATAAAACACATAAAACATTAATTTTTAACGCCATACATATTCAATATGCAATAAAGTTGACAAGAATGAATGTTGACAACAAATATTCTGATTTAAATCCTAAACAAATGTTTTAAAACAAAATAATTTAGCAACATAAAAATATTGTACCTATATATTTTGTGTTTTGCTAAATCCTAATACAAAATACATGTGCACGTCAAGATTGATTGAACTAAATTATTATAGGAGGAAAGATCAAATAATATGTGTATATTATACATAAAATTTTATTTAAAAAATGTTGATGAATACAGTTAACAAAAAAAAAAAAAATGTACTTACACGAATTGGATTCGAACCAAATTACTCTTACTTTCAAAACCTGTACGCTCTCCTCTGCACTATACAACACTTAAAGATTTAATGAACATATTACGAACATAAAATCTTAATTTTTAACCATGTATATTCAATATGCATTAAAGAATGTTGACAGCAAATATTTTGATTTAAATACTAAACAAATGTTGTAAACAAAATATTTTAGCAACATACATAAAAATATACTATTATAGGAGAAAAGATCAAAAATATATTGCGTGTGTATTGTATGCATGAATTTAGAGATAAAAATTTAAGTTTCAAATTCATATATACAAAATATATACATATTTTATTCAAAAAATGTTGATGAATAGATAGTTAAAAAAAAAAACAAAGTTGCATGTGAACTGGATTCGAACAACATGACCCCCCACTTTTGCAACCTGTACACTTTCCTCTGCACCATACAACACTTATAAATGTTGCTAACAGATTACGAAGATAATAAAAAGCGTGACAGAATGACAAATAAATAAATAAATAAACCGACAGCGACGAGTTAATATAAAAGCATATAATAAACTATATTTGATATTCTAAACGAAAAACTAAAAAATTTCATACATAATATAAAAAAAATTTCTTTTGCATGTGAGTTTTTTTTCCATGAGAGTGTCAGAATAATAATTTTAATATTAAAACCTTTATTTAAATAAAACGATCCCTTAACAACATTTCTTATATAACTTAAAAAAAAAGCTGACGTTCAAAATAAAATTTAAAATTTACATACTCTAATATGATTCAACGCAAAAAAATTGTATATATGTACACATTTTCTATACCTAAGAAATTTAAGTGTTCACATTTTTAAGTGCCAACATTCTTTCACAAAAAATGTCTTCATCCTTTTTTATTAATTTATATTTTTAGAAATGTTTCTTTTTTGCATAAGTAATACTTAAAATCCCATCATATTATTTTATAAAATCAATTTCCATGTCACTCTTTTACTAAAACAAAATAAAAAAAAACTAGAGATATATTGAAATGCAAAAATTTCTAAAGAAAATAAAATCACATTACATATCTGTAAAATGATCATAGGTGTATTTATTAAAAATCATTTCTTAGAAAATGTCAATAGATCAATAATACAAATGTATATTGTGTGAAAGGTGTACATATTTTCTTCTGCTTTCATTTTTTTTATTATCAATTTTTTTAATAATGTTAAAAATTCCCACATATTAACATTATTATATTACATAGCATATTATGATACTATTTAATATAAATTTATATGTTCTCCACCCACTTTTATTCTTATCATTTTATTTCTTGTAAAAAAAAAAAAGTCTTGGAATTTTTTTAAACCTTTCAGGATCAGATGTATTACAATATAAACATGTATATATGATTATATTGTGTTATATAATATTTGGTAGGTAAATTTTTATTATTTTAGTCAAATAGATAGTATTTGACGAAGCAAATAACTTTAATAATAACTTCATATTTGAGGGGCTGTAGCTCCATATTTAAATCTTTACCACTTTAACAAAAAGAAGGAACATCAGATAGTAATTGACTGTGTTAATTCTAGAATACCCGTATGCATGTATGTTATACTGTTTACCATATACTGTAATCATTTACAGTATATTACAGATTGTAAAATTACAGATGTCAAGTTAAAATGTCAAGTCAAATGTCAATATATGGTGTGGCTGAATGAGCTCATTGCCTCAAACCAACGAAATTTTACACAAGTTATTTCCATAAAACTTGATCAATTTTTAGAAAATTCCAGATGTCTAGTTGTATTAAGTATACTGAGATATGAGAATATAAATTTTACAGCTACACAAAAATGTTGTGTATACTTTAACTAAATGTTGCAGAAGTCGTTGGAATAAAATTTAAGTTCTTTAGACAAAATTTTAAATTTCCACCTTATATTGACACTGAGCTCATATAAAAATTAAGTAATTATATGTTTATACGGCAGTAGCTACCCAACCTGCTGTGCTTACAGTAATCAAATTTTGTAAAAGTTACTGACATAAAACTTAACAACCTTTCACAAAATTTTAGGTACTAGAATAACGCTTAAAATACCAGTAAATAATTTCAAAAAGTGCTAAGTACTAAGTAAAAAGTGCTAACAAAAATAATTAAAAAATTTATATTTTTTGATTTTTTTAACGGAGATCTTTAGGAATTACCAAAAAATACTACAAAGAGAAGGAGTACCAGCACAGTTCCTCAATTAAAATGTGAGACATTAATCTACTACTGCTTCTTTTTTTTAACACGATACCCAAACATTAGGAAAGGATTCCTTTATATAAAGTTATTGTAGAATTATGTAAAGGGCATACGTAATTGGAGGAAAATAGGATAATAAAGGAGAGTTTCTTGTTAAATTAAAAACGAATCTATATAGGTTCAAAATTAGACGTCAAATTTAACTATAGATACATAATTAAAATTAACTTAAAAAGTATTTATATATTTAATGTCGAAAAAAATCTTATACCTTATTTAAAGGAAAGAAAAAATATCTTATATTTTTTTGAATACTTAACTATAGATATTAATAGTTTTTATAATTTAGGTGGTAATTTATATCTAAGGATAAATATAATATGACGCCAGTTTACATACAAATGGAATACAAATTAAATTAACCGACTTTTAAAATAGTAATAAAATTACATATAATTAAAAGTATCTGCCTAAAATAAACATTTGACTACCACATATTATACATATTTTCCTATATATATATTATTGTATAGAAAAATTTTACAGTTATAATAGGATATTGCAAAAGAAAAAGGTTTTTAAGATCAATTTTTTTTTGCTATAGCATAAGAAGTCAAAGTAAAAAAAAAAAATCTGTTGACTTTTCATTTAGAATATTTGGCTTGTATTGTTACGAAACAAATCGAATCGCATCCTTTAAGCAAAAAAAAAAAATTATGTAAATTTTTTTCTTTTTTCCATGTTTTTTTTTTTCGTATTGGTTTCATTGCTTTGCATTTATTTTTCAAAACTCTGACTATTTTGAAAAATAAAAAGGAAACATTTATTTTGAAAACTGACCGTCCTTGATTTTGAGGCATTTATATTACTTTATTATTTATTTTGAGGTATTTTGTATTTTCTTTGTTATCGTGCAATATTACATTCAAGAATATTAATTTTTATTTTAAGATCAATAGGTTCTTGTATTATATTAACAGCTTATTTACGTCGACTGAGTTCAAATTATTCTTAAATTACAATTTAATACAAAAAATTCAAAAGGTTCTTAAAGCCCGTATTTAATTTTAAAAAGAATAATCAGAATCAGTTAAATGATGTTAGATAATACCTTAGATGTTTTGATTATCCTGCACATTATCTACATTTCTTAAGGAATTTTTGATTACTCTGTACTGTATCTACATTTGTGGGAGGTAGGGAGATTACTCTGCACAGTATCTATCTACCAGTATCAGTATAAATCTATCATTTCTTATGTACACTACCTTTGAGAAGTTCGGGATTTTAGTTACAATTTTTGAATTTAAACAGTTGGTATATTTTTAATAGTCGACATATTATCAACTTTAGATACAATATTCGTTGTATAAGCTGTTATGCCATTTGTGCTTTACGTTTTATTTTTAAGCTTTGATAAATTAATTTGAACTTTTAATCTCTCGACTCACGTTTATGTTCTTTTATGGAGAATCCCACCCTCATTTATTTTTCTTCAATGGAGAATCCCATGATTTTCTAACCACAAAATTACCTTTATTTCGATATGACCCTTAATTTTACTAAAACATTTTTCCCATTCTTATGTAAAAAAATTTCAATGAAACGAATTCCTACTGTGAATTTGAATGATATAGGTATAACTGTAGCCTAGAAGATAGGTATAACTGTAGCCTAGAAGGATCTCGAAACATTTCAGTGGATAATTTTAAAGACCAAGACAATTTAGTTCAAAATATAATTTTTTCTCGTTCCACGTTTTTTCAATGATTAATCTTTCATATTGCAACAACAGATAATCTTGTCTAATACTAAAATATTTGAAGGGATATCGGTGGCCTAGTGGGTAAGAGCGTATAAAATATGTTGTAAACACCGAGGGAGTGTGGATTCGAATCCCACACACGTCGTAAGAATAATTCGTCTTTACAACATTCAGAGCCTGAAAAGGAAAGGCTGTGTAATTTCCTTGTCACATTTTTGTGGCAGGGAAATAATTTAAAAAACAAAAAATATTTTAAAATAAGAGAATAAAAGCAATTAACATTGACATTCAACCAAAAGAAACTGACAAAAAATGTAATATTGTTTCTGAAATGAAAATCTCAGCATGCATGGAACTAAAATAAGTTAATTAGGAATATCGTAATACTACAAATATATGTATAAATTCAATTTTATAATAATAATTCAAAAGATTACTACCGTTATTTTAAAAACGTTAAATTTTTTTATTTTTATTTTTTTTTCTATTTTAATATTTTTTTTTATTTTACTTCTTGCAACAGATCCTAAGAATTGTTAATATATGGCATGAAAATTTACCATAGGTTATGCTTTGCTTTTTGCTTTCATTTAAAAAGGACATAAAATTGATTTATTATATTTATGATTGAATATAATATAATATGATATATATATATATATATATATATATATATGTATAGATAATAAATACTATTATATCATATACAACTAATACGTTAAAAATTTTTTTACTGACAAAAAAGTTTCTTTATTATTTTTTTATAGTATAGTTAGTGAATTATTTAACAACCTTATTCCTTTTTTTTTTATTTTTTAACAATTTTATAATTTGAATTTTAAATTTTGACAACAGATCCTAACATATATACAAAAACAAAATTTAATATAGTATAATTTTATTTTTATTTTATATTTTTACAACAATCAAAATATTTTAAGTCTTATCATAAAAAGCACAAAATTAAATTTTTTTGGTTTTTATTTTTTTCTTTTTTTAACTTTTCAAGAATGTAAAAAATTTGTTATGAAATAATGAAATTCCTTGGTTTTTTATTTATTTTTTTTTTTTGCCACTAAGCTTTAAAATTATACAAAAAAAAACAAAATAGAATTTCTTGTGTATATTTATTGTAAAATTAAAGTTTGATTTATAGATATTAAAATTATGGCCCATAAATTTTCATAGGCATCACTATTAGGCTACATAATAATATGAAAATTTATAAAAAAGAAAATAAGATTGTTTGGTTTGTCTGTGTCAACTCTAGGATACTCTAACAAACTTAAGTTATACTGTTTCCATAAAACTTAATTATCATTTAGAAAATGTCTAGCTTTATTTAGTACCAAGATGTAATGATATAAATTACTGTATCTACTTTGTAATTTATTGCGTTAGACTAAACAAATTTTACAGAAGTTTTAAACAGAACCCTTATAACGTTATTTCTTAAAATTACGAACTTTAAGTTAAGTTAAGGCACCGATCGAAGCCGCCGATTGAACTTTCTGAAATTCAATAGCGAAATTAAAAATTTTATAAAGAGAAAATGATAAAAATTTCAGAATCTTAACACCTTCACGTTATGAGTTATCGTGCGGACGAACGGGCGAATGTTTCCTTTTTCCTTTTTTCCTTGTTTCCTTTTAGGCGCCGTAAACGTAATTTGAAAAATATTATACCCTGATCTGCCTTAGTAAGGGTATAAAAAATAAAATTAAAAAAAAAAATATGCTTCTGCTCACAAGTTATTTCGAAATTATAAGAATTATATATATATAAGAATTATATATGTATATATACATATATTTTTTTTTTGTTTTATTAATGAAATTAAGTTCTGCCTTAAAAATTTTTATAGAGGCCGGAAGTTTAAATTTTTTTTTTAATCAAAATGTTGAGCCTAAAAATATGCGAATTATTTAAAAAATGTGAATACAAACAAAAAATTTTTTATGATTGGTACTTTTACTGTATCAAGCCCAAATACAATTCTCTTTTTCAACCTTTCCTTATATACGGGATTAATTTTATTTTTATTGATTTTAAAAATTTTTATTTAATTTTAAAATATTATCTGAAACTGAATATTCCTTATTCAGTTTTTTGAAACGGAAATTCTTCTTTATTATTAATAAAATGATTCTTATTAAATACTATTTTAGGTTATTCAAAAACTAATTCTTATAGATAAATAAATGTTTAATGTTATTTTCTTCACTTGTCCTTCTTCTTATTAGTTCTACAGAATATGTATATGGATCTTTTAGAGTTGACAACAAAATTATCATTATACGCTTTTATTTCATTTTTAATTTTGTGAAAAATTACCATTTTCTGACAGAAATATTATAAGTAGAAGGAAAATCCACAACACGTAGTTATAGGGGAAATACAATAGATTTACATCAAAAGGTCTCAGTGTCATTTATATTCATTAAATAACAATCTACAATCTACCGTTTAGCTTTAGTTCTTTACTTTTGTCGTCATTAGTTCATATGAACTAAAGTACAATTTTTCTTCATTCGTTTCTTTCAGGTTCATTTATACAGCCAAAAATCTTATGAGGAACAACCTATCTTTATTAATTAAAAATAATTACGCAAAATTATTGAAAATAAGAAAAACATAAGTTCTTTGAAACATAAATTCTACTGATTTTACATTTGATCTACTGATATTACAATCATCAGTTACTTCTCAACAAATTTAGTTCTAATACAAAAAAGATTATTTATTTTAGTTTTAATTTACATGAAAGCATTGCCAGATTAAATTTTTAAACACGCTAAAACAAAAGACTATTAAATTTATTTTTTTTTTTTTAATTTTTATCTTTACAAATTACATAAAATTACAAGCTGATATAAGAAAAATTTGAGTACTTAAAATAAAGTATAATATATTTTATAAAAGTTTTAAAGAATTATGATTAATAAATATTAAAAAGTAAAAATGAACATATTTTATTTATAAAATTTGCATTTTTATTAAAAAAAAAAGCAAACGCCTTCAATAAAGATTCTAAACAATAAATTTTATCATTTGAATGACACAATAATTATGTGAAATAATTAATTTAAATTTTATTAATTAAAAAAAGCAAAAAATTTATTCTTTTTTTTTTTGTTAATACATTTTAAAAAAAAATTTATAAGAATGTTCTTTTTAGTTTTAATATGTTCGCCCATTCTTTACTACTTTCCAATTTCATTAAAAAAAAAATGTATTTTATTGAAGAATTATCTTTTTACATAGCGGGTTACAGTTTACAAACCTACAGTTTTCCAAAGATATAAAAACCCAAATGGTTATAAACTTTATAAAATAATTATAAAACATTTTTCAACAATTTGATATTTAAAATCACCATACAGTATATCTATAAACTTTTGAAGTAAACAACTTGAAAATTTTGAAGAAAAAAAGATCTTTATCTTTGAACATAAACATAAATTATATCAAGATAAACTTTTGCATTCCCTGCCATAAAAACAATTAATATAAGTGGTCAAAAATTAAAGACTATTTTGAGATCTGTAAAACATTATATTTTCATATTTTTTTTTTATTTTTTATTGCCTAAAACTAAACTGAGGTGCCAGTAATCATTAGACTCTAAATTTGTCGTGCACCTTCAAACCGAAGAAGAGTCTATTCGGCGAGAGTTGGTGTTAGGTTTCCCCAAATTTATGCCATGAAGGTTTCTCTTTGAAGGCTAGACTTTGAAGGCTTCTCAGATTCATATCAGAGAGCTCACCTAAATCTTGGAAAAGAAACTACTGAGATATTTTCGCCTTCCTCTTAACCGGCTAGGACAGTTGCATAGAAAATGCTCCACGACCTCTATCGCAACAGTTCCTCTGCAAAACCTACAGTTAAGATCCACATGCATACCTCTTATTCCAGTAGGTTTACTGATAAGATAATGGGCCGTAATAGCACCAACCAATTGTCTTTTCTCCGGTCCAAAGAGAGAAAGTATGTATTTGGATAAGTATGAATCGGTATTTTTTAAATAAATCAAGTTTTCCTTTAATTGAGAAAAGCATTTTTTCACTTTTTAACAATTTACTCTTGAAGAAATGGCAATTTTAAAATACTTTAGAATATTGTTTTGGAAATGTGCAACTTTTAAAAGTCTAGAATTTATATACTATAATATTAATATTATTTATTGACAGTTTATTCAACAAGCTACACACACCCCCACAAACATAATTTTTTTTTTCCTATAGTGTTTTGTGATTTTTTTTAATATTAATTTTGTTTAATCATTTGTGACTCAGCTTTTATTAAATTTTTTTTTTTTATAGTTTTACTATTTTATTATGACTGAAAAATTAATTCTTTTATCATGCAAAAATAAAATTTATTTTTTTATTGAATTTGTTGTACCAGCTGTTGATTTTTTTTTTTTTTTTTTGCTTATTTTAATTATATAAATTAGAATTTTTAAAAAGGAATTTTATATTTTAATAAAAAATTAATGTGAACTGTCAAAAAGCATGCATACGCCTCTCTGTAGGTATACGCCTCACGTTTGTATAGTATTATAAAAATGTATGTATACTGTTATAAAATTTTTAATTATTTTATATATGTATATTTAAAGATTTAATATTTTAGAATTATGTAATTTTATAATAAATTAATATTCATAATTATAATATTTATTTTAGTGAATTCACTAATAATTTATGTCTAATTTATAGCCTAAGTAGTTTTAGTAACTAGTAGTTTTTCTAAAAGCTATTCAATCGATGACGCACGAAACTAGTAAAAATGTAAAGCCAATTGGTAACAGGCGATATTTTAACTTATCTCTACGAGAATCTCAACACGATTATTTATTGTTTCTGTAAATCTGAAACTGTATCTCTCGATATCTCAAAAGGCTTTAATAGAGCATGGCATTCTGCTCTTTTGAACAAACGTCAGGTCATTAGTTTGAAAAGCTATTTTTGTACTTAAATTGAGTATTTCCTCTTGAATCCATAAATTCGTCATCTTGTCGATAAATTTATTTCCACCACTCACGAAAAAATAGTGGCGTTCCACAAGGCACCAACTTATCACCCACTCTTTTCTTGATTTTATCAACGACCTACTTTCTTTTATCCTCAATGCAACTCATAGTTTTATTGATGACATTCTACAATTTCTTAACTAAATCTATATTACTTTTACCATAATTCGCTTAAATAGAATAATGGTTACCACAGTGAACCATGATCTAGTGAAAATTAGAGTGGAGTAACACAAAAAGAATCGTGTCCAAAAGAAGCCACTCGTGAGGTAACAACTCCCCTTTCACCATCGTTAAAATTTCTTGAAGACGTAAAATGGGTTATGGAAACACATTTAATGTGAGAATCACTCAAATGTAAAACATCATCATATCCCATTAAGTTCCATCAAGTTTCACCATCATATATCTCTCTAGTTCTTCTCCTTCTTTTCTAAACCTACAATAATATTATAAAAAAAATGTTGTATGTGTATTGTGTTCAATCTTAATCTTGATCTGATTCATCTCTTATTTATTATGCTTTATCTGTATAAATTCAAACAGAGCCCATCAAAAATTTGAAATGTTATTAAAAATTGTTTCTTCAGTTTCAGAGCAGCTTTAAACGAACTGAAATTATGTTATACGCCGTACAAACTAAAGATTTACTTCCAAATCTGGTTAAAGCACTATTAAATTTTTTTTTTTTATTCATTTACACTCTGTTTGTCTATTTGTGCATAAGTATAACTAAAACTAAAAAAATAACTCCTCTTTTTCATCTTTAAACTCCAATATTATTTCAAATATTTAAATGAAAACAGGTATTCAAATTTAATCACTTTTAAGTTTAGCATTTTAATGTGTCATCATTCATCAGTATTCCATTCAAATATAACCCTATAATTTTATTATCATTCAAATAGTTTAAATTCTATCTTAAACTACACAAAAAAAAATCCATATAAACAACAAAAAAAAGACATTGGTTTATGGTTATCTCTTCACTACGTCGGTTATTTACAAAGAAAATTAAATATTAAATAAAACAAAATTATTTTCATCTTAATAGCTATAAATTATATGTACCTACATTAATATAGTCTATGATATCTTATAGATTCTAGTGATAAAATAAAGAATTTCAGACTGGCAAAAGTAACACTTTAGATTTTTAATTTTATTTTAATTACAATATCTTAACATATCTTAAAAAAAAAATCACTCTTAATGTAAAGAACTATTCAAAAAATGTTCCAATTAAAAATCCTTTCCGTTATAGAAAAAAACGCTTTATTCTTTATATAAAAGAGGGTCAAAATTTAATAGCCAACTAAGTTTCAATTTTTTATTTTTGCAAAATTTAATTGATGTTTGGTTTGATGAAAACTATTCTAAAATTTGATATTGAACCAAGTTATGTTTTACCAGCAATCAGTCTTTACTATAGTCTGATAGATTATAATACTTAGTGTCATAATTCTAATCTTAAAGTTATCTGGCTAAATAATAACAATATACGTTTCGCAGCGAATTTGAGATTTTTAATAATACTTAACTATTATAGAATATTTTTAATTTTTTCGGGTAATTTTTATTAAAAGATATTCAGCAAATTCTGAAATATTGAAATTTTAGATTAAATTTATGTGTAGATAGATACAAACGTGCCGCCATTCATATATGTATACTGATACTGCATAGAGAAAATAGAACGAAAGTAAATACAAAGCTAAAAATCATAATATTTTATTTAATCTAAATTCTAATCTATAAATTAGAGATTACGACATTATCTTAAAACAAAGTTTAAAAAAAAAAATGAAAAAATCTGATATGAAAAACTTTATTTTTAAAACAAATATTTCTTTTAAGATTTTTGAAAACACCGATTTTTATATTTTGTTAAGGGAATCAGGATTTAAAATTTCAATAGGATTCTATATTTTATTTAGCAGAAATTTTAAGACGTCAGCCCCCACTATTTTAAATATTTTATTGTTGAAAAACGTATATGAAAATACAAATGAAATAGGAGGGATTTTAGACTTTGGCTGTCAAGTTTTTTTTTTTTTTCAAGATATCCGGGATGATCCCTTAGAAATAACCTAAAATATATACTTCATAACAAAAAAACACCAACAATAGAAAATATTAAAAAATAACCTATTTTATTATTATTTACAAAAATATCAAATTTGTCATAATTAATGACAGAACAATACAGAAATCAAATAAATTTTTCTTTTTTTTTTCTCTTATTTTCTTTTGTATATCTTTTAATACTCTGCTTGTTGCTATATTTATCTGTAATCTTAATTGTACCTATATTATATGGTATCTAAAAAAAAAAATTAAAATATATATATAGCAAACAAAAATCAAACTATAATGATTTTATAATAAATATTAATATACATATTACATATATGTATATATAACATAAATAAGCTTATTAATTTATTATCATGATAGACCCGTCCTAATCATAGTTGAATGTGTCAAAAGTTATGTCATCATATTAAATATGTATCTGATGATTAATAAGATTAAATAAGAGTTCTTTTAGATAAACTTGTTTTTGTTGATTTTTAATCAATATTGTCATAACAAAATTTTTGTAAACAAAATATAGAAAGAAAAATATATAAGTACAGATTTATTATGTACTAGTACATAAATATAATAAAAAAAACAAGTAAAGAAAAAAACCAAGGGTTTTCAAAAAATCACATTTCCAAATTTAGTTTTTCGTAAAGAGTACATAAATATTAAGTAGTTATATTGAATAAAATAAACTTATAATAATACAAAATTTGAACGTAATCGTTAGAATAATTTGTTAGAGAAATTGGGAAAAATCTTCGGGAAAAATCAAGTCACACTTTTGTCAATTTTAAGGTAACCCTATATTATTAAGAAAAATTATTAACACAAACAAAAATACAATGTTGGAGCTTTAATTTTGTGTATTTCTGTATTACTTCAGCTCCTAAACGGGGGGCGACACGAAAATATTTCCTGAAATGACTCATAGTGGCTTCCAAAGATCTAACTGCTCTCAAAATTTCAAGTTTCTAAGTTGAACCATTTGAAAAATAGAAGAGGGTTTTTTCAAAATTGAGTTTCACATAACGGTAAATTAAAATACCTCACGGCAAACCCACATATTCATTTTATATATATTTATAAAGCTTAAACCAGCTATCGTTTGGCGTTTTCAGATTGAAAATACGCTTATAGAACCTGTATTATAACAATTTAAAGAAGTTTGTAAGGTTGTACCTCCGTATTGGGTGGTGCCGAAAGCTGTACCTCCGAAAAAAGTTATTCAACAAAATTAATTTTTTGGCGATGCCTATCGGTTGTTAAAATTTCATTGCTTTATTTCAAATAGTGTAGAACTTTTGTAAACACCCAAACGGAGGGACGCACAGACAGAGTGAAGCTAATAAGCACATTTTTTCAAAATTTTTTGGAAATGTGCTAAAAAGTAGGAAAAAAATTTCAGAAATGATTTATTGATTTTAACCAAATTATGTTAATTAAATTATTAATATAAATATGTGTTTATTCTTCCCTTAAAAATAGTTCAAATTACTGTCAATTGCAACCTATTCATTTCATTTTAGCAGCTATCAGTTAGTTTTATAATAATAATTAATAATTATATTTATAATTAAATAAAAAAATTTATATATTTTTTTTCTAACTTAATAATTGAAAAAATAAATCATTTTATATATAATTATCAATTCAATATAAAAAATTAACACTACTTCTTTTAATTACGTATTACGAATTTGGATTCCATAGTGCATGACTTGATTACTAAAGTCAGACGGTGGTCAATTAAGGAAGAATTTAAAGAAGAAGAGCGAATATTTTGTAGCATTTCTTAAATTTTTGACAGAAAAATTTTTTAAATTAGTATTTAAATCTATGATATCTGAGTATTAACAATAAGTTCCGATATTGCAAATAAAAACTAAGCATACTATTTTAAGCAAACTATCTTAATTACAGTTGAAAACAAACAGTCTCATCATCTCATGAGGCAGACAGTCTCTCATCTCAAACAGACATTTGTTTTTTTGACCTGTCCTATCACTATTTCAAGTATTGAAATAATGATAGTGATACTCCTTGTAAACTTTTAAAACACTCTGTATACATTACCTTAGTGAAATAGGCATTGATCTTATTTTCAATTCACCTAATTTCAAATTTTTATTATAGGAAATATGACATTAAGAATCCATTACCACCTTGGTCTTGTCAGTATATTTTAATTAATACAAAAAAAAATCAGAAAGAGAATGGGTATCCACCACGAAATGTAATTATCTCTTAGAAAATTTAAGATATCTGACTTAATTAAATATCGATATATATTTATGTCAACTTTGGAGTTATATGATAGCTACTTGAGCTTGTTGCCCCTAACCAACCAAATTTCACAGAAGTTATTGTCAGAAAGCTTGATATTTTTCTACAAAATTTCAGATGATTGACTTAATTAAGTCCCGAGATATAATTGTGTAAATTTTCGAGTTTTATGAAAGTTGTTCGAATAATTTGTACTGAACCAAGATATGCTAGCTACGTGAACATTCTGTTCTATACCAAATTTTATAAAGTTATTGCCATCAAATTTGATACTTTTTTAGAAAATTGCAGATGTATTAAGCAGATACCAAAATATGAGAATATAAATTGAATATTGAATATTGAATATATTTGAATATTGCTTATATAAAAATAGAAGTTGTATGGCAACTACACGAACCTGATGCTCTAGATCAACTAATTTTTATAGAAGTTTTAACCATAAAACTAGATTCCTTTTCGTAAAATGTTGGATACCCATAAATTCAATAGACAAGGAGTTATTTTCATATAAATAAAGAAGGTATAAGACAGCAACTTGAACGCGACAAAATGTAAAAAACCTGTATTTAACCTTACATTCATTTTTAGCACATTTTTCAAAAACAATTTCCTTATAACCATTTAATTTTTTTATATTACCTGTACAGCGTTTAAAATAGAACAATTCAATTTTAAACATAGATAGATCTCTTTAAAAGTTTTAGTCATAAAGGTTGCAGTGGTGCAACTTTTTTTTAGAGAAACCTATTTTTATGTAACCCTAGTGGTTATGGAGCTACAGCCCCTCAAAGTTTGCAAGATATCATATTTTTGAATGTGTATATATTTCAGGTTTTGCTTATCATTTTTCCAATCTAAAAACGTCAAACGACTGGAATTTTTTTTACCTTTACAAATGAATGTCAAAATTATATAACTTTTTAAATTTAGTATTTATATTTACCGTTATGTAAAGATACAATTTTGTAAGATTTTGCTTGCTTCATAAATCCGACATGCTTTTAATTAGAACCTTGAAATTTTGTTAGGAGAAATATCTTTCAAAATTAACTCAGATACCTCCGTTTCTTAATGTTACGCGTGTATTAACGATTTTTTTTAATTATATATAGGATTTTTTTAAAATTGAAGAAATTTTCTATTTATTTTTCACATTTTTTCTTATATATAAAATTCTAAGAAAGATTACAAATTTTGTCACAATATTCTAAACTGTTGTTTTAGTTGCCTTTTAGGATATATGTGCCATTTTGTCTGTTTCATTCTGCCTTGTTTTTTAAATTGAACCTTTGAATATCTTTAAATTTCAATATTTTTCTTAAGGATTAAAAATTTATGTACTATTTTATATATACTAATTTACATTTTATTGTTTTTATATAAAACATAAAAGATTTGAAATTTTAAAAAACTTTTTTTAAAATAAATTATGATTTTAACATAACAAACATTTAATTTATTTACTTTTATTTTGTTTTTAATAATCATAAGAATATTTATGATTTTTATAAATTTACGAAACAAGATATAATGGTTACACGCGAGTATATGACAGTACGTGTTTGCTCATAAAATTGTTAAATAAATCGAAGATGCCACGTTTTATCATTGATTCGTTTGATTATTAAAAACTCACATAAATTTTATTTTTTCAGATGAAATAAACAAAAAAATAAAATTTTAAAAATAATATTCAATTTAAACTCAGTTAAGTTTTTTTTTTGTATCAAAACATTATTTAAGATATTAAGATACTTAAAAAAATGTTTCATATATAGATACATAATAATATCTAGATCTTATAATAATTTATACAAAAATGAAGATTCAAAAAAAATTTTTCTCATTTTCCAAAACGAAAGAAAAAATAAAAAAAAAATTGGTCTTTTAATTTCCTGATTTCCTGGAAAATTCTAATAACCTTGATAAACAAAAGATATATATAAATATATATAATATATCTTTATAGTACAATCTTAATTATATATATATATTTATATATCTATACCTGAGTACTAAAACCTATAAGAATTCACAAAAAACAAAAAAAAAAACTAAAATTAAAATAAAAAAACAAAAAACAAAAAAAACAACAAAAATTATACTTATAAAAAATCACATAATCAAAAATATTAAAAAAATAATATATATATACATATATAATACATATATATAAAAAATAATCCATCATTTTATGGATTCAATAATGAAAATCTAATTTTCTTTAAGAATAAAATACAAAATTTATAGATACAGAGTGACTAGAGAGGCATTGATCTGCTATGCAAGAAGATAAGTGATTTTTGATAATATTTGAAAGAATGTTGTGTTGTTGTCTTCTTTCGAACAATAATTAAAAACTCGAAAATATCCATATACATACAACCAAATAAATACACTGATAACACACTTATCTGACTGCTTGATTCGAGATTCTTATATTTGGAATTTTCAGAGTTAAAAAGATGGAAGTATTCCAATAGGTACACGTACATTTGACTAATAGAATATTCTGAGCATAAAAATCTGCTTTTAGTGTAGTTTCAATATAATTAGCTATTATACAACACGGTTCTAGACTTGCTATACTGTACCTACATATATTATGATATCAGGAAACTTTTTTAAAGTTTATCAAAAATATAATTTCAAATTTGAAACATAATTAATTCCGAATAAATATTAACGAGGTCTAATAAATTGTGTGGCAGCTTTTCGAACATTTAACCAAAATGAATTAAAACTTTGCAAAATTGATTGCCCTGTTACACAATTTGTGCATTTTAATTTGGAATCTTCTTGTCTTATATTAGTTTTGAATCCAAATTATATACACTAATGTTCAGGATGGTTGCCATGATTTTCATGCAGTTCTTCCCAAAACAATTCTTTCTAACATAATTCTTTCCAACACAATCCTTCGACAAAACAATTCTTCAAGAAAATAATTTTTCTCAAAACAATATGATGCTATCATATGCTATACTTTATGGATGAATGTTTAATTGGATGTCGAGCCATAAGAAAATATCGTCACCAAATTATGGATTAACTTAACTTTAAAATTATAAATAAAATTTTTCTGAATGTTTCCAAAAATAATTAGCTTAAATGGTCTTGTTTAATCAGTAACTGACTGATGACATTGATTGGGTAGCAAATAGTAATAATAATAATAATGATATCTGCGCGACAGTGGTGCTACCTTCAATTATTATCTCATTCAGTTAAATGTTATGTACTACTGCATGTTGTAACTATTGATAGCTTCGTTATTGGAAGCGAAATAATAATAGGCGAATTAATTTCTCCCATATAGTCTCACTTCCCAATTCAAAGTGTTCGCATCCCTGTCTTATTATTTCCTATTTCTCTTCACTAGTCAATATATTGCATAGGTTTTATAGTTATAGGTTTAATCCTATTAAATTGACTAAAGGAAGAGATAAGTTTTGTCAGTAAGAATCTGACACTACCAAAGTGGTATTCAAGGAGTTTTTGGAAATTTTTTTTTTTTTTGCTTATTATAATGAAAACAAAATTTTTTTTTATAAATTACTCACCTTGTTATACCCTCATCGAATCGAGTTGAAATAAATTCGTTCTATATAATATAAGTAAATATATATATATATATATATTATAATATGAATCAATTCTTCAGGAATAATTTTTGATAAAGAAAATTCTTGTAATAAATTTTATCAATTCTAACACCAGTTTCAACAATTGATTTTGTCGTTTGCTATGTTTATCACTACAATAACATAATATTTTATACTATATAATATTATATAAAAGCATAAATACATAAAAGATTACATAAATGTAGGCGTTTTTATTTTAGTTGTTAAATTTTTGTTATTTTTTTTTTTTTTTGTTTTTAATGTTAAGCATTTTTGGAATACCCCCGATGTTCACTAGCACTAAAAATAAAAAAAAAAAACCATTCATCATTCTATAAACCTCTTCTGTTCCATTGAAATTATTTATTGTACTTAGATTTAACTTCTCAATTGGGGTTACAGAGTAAAGAATTTATAAGTACGAAAATATTATATACATATATATATATATATATATACTATCAGTTAATATACAAATAATATAAAAATGAATATATAGAATAAATAAAGTATTTATAAATTATATGAAAAATATTTATAAGATTTATTTTTTTATTTTTAAAAATTTGAATGAAAAGATTCAAGTTTTAAAAATAGTATTTAAATAGCAATAAAATAAGACAAATTGAGATTATATTTGCTTTTTTTTTTTTTTAAATTATTAGAAAATAAAATTATATTTTTCTTAGCATAAAAAATCACTATAAGAAGTCTTGTAAATGACTTATAAAAGTTTTTTTTTAGAATTTTTGTTAAGAGAAAAATTATTAGATTTATATTGGGTTACCTACAGTATTTACAGTTAAGACAGTATTTCATTTGACTGTATGTCACTTGACTGTAGGTCACTCGCCTGGATTTGCATTTTGTCTGTATTATCATTTGATTGGATTATTATTTCACTGGATTTCATTTGTAACCAACTCTAAAATCTTCTCTAATTATATGGTTTGATACTATTATTATATTTATATTTTGATACACAGTCAATTGATACCGACACAGATAAATCAAATACAGGCATATGACACGCTCTTATTTATATTATATTAAAGTTTTAATGTACAATATTTAATATTGGATATACATATAAAGGGTGTCCGACTTTATGCTGTTCTTTGTAGAAGGTATCCTGTTTTATGTTGTCCTGCTTCTTATGTAATGTAGCAGGAAGGAAGTCTCATTTCATGATGTTCCAAATATTATAATAAGGTGCAAAAATCATAAAATTACTCTACATCTTTTAACTGTTCAACCCTGAGAAATTTAACTTTTATTAATAAATTAATAATTTTTGAAAATGAAATATACCTAAATGATAATTTTTCGTTGAAAAAGCACAACGTATCTACAATTTTTCAAATCTCTTATCAATCTTCAAATTAGATTTATTTCTTAATTTTAATTTTATTTTATTTTTAATATTTTTACATAGTAAAATAGAATATTTTAGGCACAATTACCTAAACAACAATTAGAAATCACTCCTTATTATAAACTTTTAACATACTGTTCTACCATTAATTTTTTTTCTAAATGCATTTCTCTTAAATGTGGACAGGAAATTACACAGTCTATGCTGTTCAGGGGTGGCTGTAAATGTCGTAAAGGGGAATAACTCTTACGACGTGTGTGGGATTCGAACCCATACTCCCTCGGTATTTACAGTGTATTTTATACACTCTTACCCACTAGGCCACCAAGGCCCCTAATATCATTAACCTATTGTATGGCAATTGTATTTCACCTATTGTATGGCAACCAGGTGTTAGGTTAAAATATTATTTATGTATTATTATTTATATATTTTTAATATAAATTTAATTATATAAAAAAATATATTTTTAACAATTTATTTAATAATGTTTGTATATTTTTTATTTATTTCCAGGTAAGTTTCACCATTTGTAAACAGTGAAAATAAATTGGTAAATTCTATAATAAATTGCTGGAAAAAAAAAATATGAGATTAAAATAGAAGAATCTTGAAATTATAATATAAAAGAAGATAAAAGTTTTAAATTAAATAATAATTTTGGTATAATGATGAATCTAAAAATAAGATAAAAAAAATATTTATGTTTTTTTATATTTTCAAGTAAAATGGTATGATAAATTTTATAAATTTAAAATTAACACTTTCGAGAACACATTTATTTTTTATAGTTTCAGTCATACAGAAACGTACCATTTTCAAATTAATACTACTAACTTGCAAAATTGCTTTTTGATTATGGTTAAGCAAAAATTCAGAAAAGACGAGCAATTCAAAAAATAATTATGGACAATGGGAGCATTTCAAAATTTTGACGCATCTATTCGTCAATGCTCAGTCCAATAAATTAAGTCCAATTATAAATAAAGTCCAATTATTAATTATTAAAAACATATGCTTGTTCAATATTATGCGATACTGAGATCGAGCATAATCTTCCACATGTAATTAACCAAAGTGTTAATCAACTAATATCAAACGATTGCTCTAATTATGAAATGCACATGGTATTTTCAATTCCCGCAATTGGTTAATTACATTATGGAAGATTATGCTCATTTTCAGGATCGCTTAACACCGTACACGCATATGTTTTTATTTTACAAAATGCTTTCTCTATTGGGTTAAGCATTGGAAAGTATGGTGGTTACAATTTTAAAATAGAGCCGTACTATCCATGGAATCATCATCTCCTGGATGTCTCTTTCTTTATGGATTTTGGTATTATCCATAACCAAAAACCTATTTCTTAAATTTGTATTGCTTCCAAGTTCGAACAACTTTTTTTTTATATTTAGAAGTATAATGCTCTACAATTGTTTCAATACTTTCAAGAATCTCTGGCGTTATTGTTTTAGTACGATTTGCACCACGTTTTTTTCAACAAGCATTTCATAATTTTGTTTGTAACGATCTAATATAGTTTTGGCAGAATTTACATTTATTGATTAATGTGTAACAGATTTAATAATGGTTTTGCCTTCTTGATACAATTTTAGGAGAAATAGTTTCTTATCTTTTGTAATTTTTTTACTTTTGCAAATGAATTAAATTTTACCTTTTGTAAATAAATTTTATTGGCATTGTTTTTAGTTTCATTTATTTTGAAAATGGTTTCATTTATTTTGAAAAATAGTTTCATGTTCTTGCTTTGGCAGAACATATACTAAAATTTGAACGATACAGAGAAGATTAGCATGGCCCCCGCGCAAGGATGACACGGATAATCGTGAAGCGTTCCACATTTTTAACAATAACAAAAATAATAAGCGTAATTGAGAAGACAGGTATAATGCTAAATAGAAATAAAAAAGAAAAAATTATAACAGACCCATAATGGAAACACAACATAGAAGAACACATTATAGATTCAATAGCCAAACAAAATAAAAACACTACATCAAACGAAAGATATATACAAGAATATAGAGCAATAAAACGGAAGAACCAAGCTGAGATAAATTTATACACAGATGCTTCAAAAAATAGCAGTGGAGTGGGATATGCAATAGTAGACGAAAGAAAGGTACTCAAAATAGGATACATGAATCCAGAATGTTCTGTTTATACTGGAGAACTATGCGCACTAAGCGAAGCCGTAGACTTAACTGTACATTCAAAAAAAACGACCAATATTTTCACAGACAGCCTAGCAGTAATAAAAGCTATTAAAAAAATCGAAGCTATTGAAACATCAATTTTAAACATAATAAAAAAAGTTCAACAATCAAGAAAAAGAATTAAAATAATTTGGGTTCCAGGGCATGCCGGAATTGCTGGAAATGAAAGGGCTGACAAAGAAGCTAAAGAAGCAACTAGAAGACCGACAATAATGACAATACCAGAAACGTACATCCATGCAAAGCAGTTTATCAAACTTTTTAACGATAGAAAAAAACAAGAAGAATGGAACAGTAGTGAAATACTTTTAAAGACCATTACACCACAAATAAAGTATCATCAACAAATAAAAACTAAAAACAGAAAAATAGATATAAAAATAAATCGAATAAGGTTAGAGACAACTTTGGCCACACATTTATACATATTTGAAAAAACAGCTGCACCTATATGTAGCTTTTGCCAGAGACAACTCACAATAAAACATATAATAACAGAATGCCCATATCCATCGAATAAAATGCCAATTGAAACATTAAATTGCTGTAAAGAGGGAGATATAGGTGAAATAACGAAATTGTTTTCAGCCCATGGTATATGGGATAATATCTAAAATGAACATTACAAAAATCAAAGAAGAAATGAAATTTCAAAAATGTAAATAAAACTATTATAAAAATATAATATAACAAAAAATAATAATCAAATAAAGAAAACATTTATAATGATAAAAATTAACAAAGAAAAATAAAGTAACAGAAATGATAACACAAACTTTAAAAAAATATAAAATAAAATAAAAATGTAACTTAAATAATATAAGATGAAAATGTAAACTTAAATAATATTAGATAGGATAAAAAATGTAAATTAAATAATGTAAGATAAGATAAAAAACGAGGAAGAGTGCAGTAGAGTAGACTGTGTCAACTCTGGGATACCCGTATGAACGTAATATATCCTATTATAAAACTTGATCATATTTTAAAAACATTCAGATGTTTTAGTACCGAACTACAGAGATATATTTATGTAAATTGTGGAGTTGTATGACAGCTACCCGAATCTATTGCACCTAGCTTCATTAAGTTCCAAGAAATGCAAGAAGCCTAAACCGGCTGCAATAGATCAATCAAATTTTACAAAAGTTTTTGGCATGCAACTCGACACTTTTTCAATAAATTTCAGATAGCTAGATTCAATAGACACTGAGTTATTTTCATTTAAAAAGAGAAGTTGTATGGCAACTACCCGAACCTGTCATATCATCACAACCAAATTTTACAGAAGTTATTGCCATAAAAGTGGATTATCATACGCAAAATTTCAGATACCTAGATTGAATAGACACTGGGTTATTTCTATTTAAAGAAAGAAGTTGTATGGCAGCTACTCGAACCCGGCGGCCGAAAATGCTGGAGTTAAATAGCAAAACTAACAATTTTGCAAAAGTGACGTAAAAAAAATATCAGCCTCTTAGCTCCTTTATTTTTTGAGTTATCGTGCGGACGGACACTGAGTTATTTTCATTTAAAAAGAGAAGTTGTACGGCAGCTACTCGAACCCGTCGCACCACCGCAACCAAATTTTGCAGAAGCTGTTGCCATAAAACTTGATCCTCATTTGCAAAATTTCAGATACCTAGATTGGATAGACACTGGGTTATTTCGATTTAAAGAAAGAAGTTGTATGGCAGCTACTAGAACCCGGCGGCCGAAAATGCTGGAGTTAAATAGCAAAACTAACAATTTTGCAAAAGTGACGTATACAAAATGTCAGCCTTCTAGCTCCTTTATTTTTTGAGTTATCGTGCGGACGGACACTGAGTTATTTTCATTTAAAAAGAGAAGTTGTATGGCAGCTACCCGAACCCGTCGCACCAACACAACCAAATTTTCCAGAAGTTGTTGCCATAAAACTTGATCATCATTCGCAAACTTGCAGATACCTAGATTGAACAGACACTGGGTTATTTCCATTTAAAGAAAGACGTTGTATGGCAGCTACTCGAACCCGGGGGCCGAAAATGCTGGAGTTAAATAGCAAAACTAACAATTTTACAAAAGTGACGTAAAAAAATTTTCAGCCTCCTAGCTCCTCTATTTTTTGAGTTATCGTGCGGACGGACACTGAGTTCTTTTCATTTAAAAAGAGATTTTGTATGGCAGCTACCCGAACCCGTCGCACCAGCACAACCAAATTTTGCAGAAGTTGTTGCCATAAAACTTGATCATCATTTGCAAAATTTCAAAACCCTAGCTTGAATAGATACTGAGTTATTTCGATTTAAGGAAAGAAGTTATATGGCAGCTACTAGAACCCGGAGGCCGAAAATGCTGGAGTTAAATAGCAAAACTAACAATTTTGCAAAAGTGACGTATACAAAATGTCAGCCTTCTAGCTCCTTTATTTTTTGAGTTATCGTGCGGACGGACACTGAGTTATTTTCATTTAAAAAGAGAAGTTGTATGGCAGCTACCCGAACCCGTCGCACCAACACAACCAAATTTTCCAGAAGTTGTTGCCATAAAACTTGATCATCATTCGCAAACTTGCAGATACCTAGATTGAACAGACACTGGGTTATTTCCATTTAAAGAAAGACGTTGTATGGCAGCTACTCGAACCCGGGGGCCGAAAATGCTGGAGTTAAATAGCAAAACTAACAATTTTACAAAAGTGACGTAAAAAAATTTTCAGCCTCCTAGCTCCTCTATTTTTTGAGTTATCGTGCGGACGGACACTGAGTTCTTTTCATTTAAAAAGAGATTTTGTATGGCAGCTACCCGAACCCGTCGCACCAGCACAACCAAATTTTGCAGAAGTTGTTGCCATAAAACTTGATCATCATTTGCAAGATTTCAGACGCCTAGCTTTATTAACTTCCAAGAGGTGCAAGAAGCCTGAACCGGCTGCTCTAGGCCAACCAAATTTTACAAAAGTTGTTGGCATATAACTCGACACCTCTTTACTAAATTTCAGATTCCTAGCTTCAATAAACACTGAGTTATTCTCATTTAACCGGATAAGTTGTATGGCAGCTACCCGAACCCGTTGCACCACCACAACCAAATTTTGCAAAAGTTGTTGCCATAAAACTTGATCACCATTTGCAAGATTTCAGACGCCTAGCTTTATTAACTTCCAAGAGGTGCAAGAAGCCTGAACCGGCTGCTCTAGACCAACCAAATTTTACAAAAGTTGTTGGCATGTAACTCGACACCTCCTTACTAAATTTCAGATTCCTAGCTTAAATAAACACTGAGTTATTCTCATTTAAACGGAGAAGTTGTATGGCAGCTACCCGAACCCGTCGCACCAACACAACCAAATTTTACAGAAGTTGTTGCCATAAAACTTGATCATCATTTGCAAAATTTCAAAACCCTAGCTTGAATAGATACTGAGTTATTTCTATATAAAGAAAGAAGTTGTATGGCAGCTACTCGAACCCGCCGACCGAAAATGTTGGATTTAAATAGCAAAACTAACAATTTTGCAAAAGCGACGTAAAAAAAATTTCAGCCTCCTAGCTCCTATATTTTTTGAGTTATCGTGCGGACGGACGGACGGACGGACGTACATGGCTTAATCGACTCAGAATTCGATTCTGAGCCGATCCATACCTTTGACACTATATCTAGCTCGGCTCCTTTAAGGTGTCACAAACGTAATGGCAAATTTATTATACCCTTGAACATAGTTCATACGGGTATAATAATGTAACATATAAAATTTAAGTAAAACTCGACAGGCCCACATCCGAAAGGAAAACGGCCTTTACTTCTTGACTATAACATTGCATGTTATAGTCAAGTGTTTTTAAATAAATAAATACATAGTTTCATTTTATTGAAAGAAGGTTTCATTTAAACGGAAAATGCTGTATATAGGCCAAAAATTTCGCCTAAATATTAATCGATATTCGGGCTCAAATATTTTTTTCAGAAAACCATAGATCATAAAACCATATTTCATGACTATAGCTTTAGGACCCTTTTAAATCCGTCATAAAACCATATTCGCAATATGACTTTATGAATCAATTGAATGGGTTATAAAAAAATAATCAATGTTTAAAACGACCGGCGTATTGCCTTATTGTTGAAATAAGTATCTAAAAACATAATTGAGAAGGATTTTAGAGTTGGTTACGATTACAATTATAAGGTATACGCTTTTTACTAAATAAACTTTTATAAATTTTGGAAAATTCGGAATTTAGTTACAAAATCATAGTGTTCCGATAATGAGTTTAGTAGGCGTGTCGAGATAATAGCCTCCACAATATAAAATTTGTTTCTGTTATAATATCTACAAAAAATAATTAGGTAGGATTTTACAGTTTGTTTATTAAGTTTGGCCATATGGTTTAATGTCCCATTCAAATGAGTCATAAAGGTGTACTCCCAATATGTCTTTAAGACTCATATGAATGAGTCATAATGCCATATTCGTGAAATTATACGTGAAATATGACTTTATGACCTATAACTTTATTACATCCACCACCATCCACCTAACAATAAGTATAGAAAATATTTCCTGTCTTGTATTTCGTTAATAAATTCGTTAATTCAAATTATTTTTCATCTTCTTCATCATCTTTATTTGTACAAACTCTAATCAGAATTATAATATTTTAATATTTTATTACAAAATAAGTATATTTCAAATTTAAGTTTTTTTTTATTTCTCTAAAATTTTGTAACTTTTTATATTAACCACAGGAAAATTTTTTAAATTAAATTTACCAAAATATTAAAAAATCATTTTTTTTGTTTCTTTCTTGTTTTACCAACAATTTGTACAAAATTTTCACTTTCAAACCAAACTAATGAAATCATTTTAAAGAAAAATTTCCTAATCCATTAAATTTTCTTTTGTTATCCATTTTTAAAATCAAACATAAAGCAAAAAAAAAACATAAAAAAGAATGTAAAAAAAAAATAACACATAATAAAAATAAAAACCTAAATAAAGTTTAAAATATTTTTTTTTTTTTTTTAGTACAAAAAAGAAACAAAAAGGAACTTTAGAACAAAAATTCAATTTATTTCCATGAAAAAACAATTTAGAAGTAATAAAGAAAAATTTTCAATGTATATATACAGGTCAAATATTAAAACATTGTTATCTGTTAAAGAAAGAACAATCTTTGTTTTTGTTTTTGCTTTTTCAAAAAATAAGAAAAATCTACATAAGTTTTGCTTTTCTTTTTTACAATGTCTTATTTTTGTTTTACTTGGGAAAACTTTATGTTTTTTTTTTCTTTTGTGTTTTTTTTTTAAGTTAAATTTTTTTCGAATTTTTTTTCTCTTTCTTTTTGTATGTACATTATGTAATAATAAATGACTTAATTTTTTTCTTACATTTTTTTTTTCTTTACTTTCATGCAAATAACCCCCTTTTAATAGTATTCATTTTAAAAAACACAATCTTTTTATATATGTATACTCGTACATATATATATAAAATTCCTCCATTAAATGCACACAAATTTGCAACCATTTTTTTTTCTGCCCAACCCAAAACAAAAGAAAAGAAAAACAAAATATTTTTTTTTTTTTGTTTTGTTTTTACGATAACTGTAGCTTAATGCCTTCCTCATTTTTTTGTTTTGTTCTTTACTAACACAGAAAATAACAAGGATATCCGATCATACTAGTATATAGTAACAGCAATAAGACATCCTTTTTAACTTTATCTAAACAGTCGTCAGATAAAAAAAAAAAGAAAATAACAATGATGAAAATTACAATAAAAGAAAGAAATTTAAGAGCAATTTAAATGAAAATAAATATTTAAAGATAATGATGATAAAAAAAAAGGGTTAAATAAAAAAAAAAATAAAGTTAAAAAATGTGTATTGTTTTTCTTTTGAAATTTTCGTTAACTTAAAAATAACACAATAACAGAATTTTCATTTTCATTTTCAAATATATGAAACGAAAAACTTGAATTCATAATCAAATTCTTAAGTTTGATATTTTAAGCAACTTATCTTAAAAAATATGGGAGCGTATCGTAATCTCATGAATTAAAATCTTGTATTTTTATAAATCTCATTTTTTTAAAATCCCGCGTTTTTAAATCTTGTGTATCAAAATAAATCTCATATTTCAAAGTCTCGTGTTTTTGCGATATTTTTAAAAAAATCTCGTAAAAAAGTAGAAATAGAAGAAATACAAGGATTATAGGGAGCCAGTCTTTAAATGCCTTCTTGTTGAAATAAGTATACAAAAAAAAAATAATTAGCATCGATTTTAGAGTTGAATACAAAATCTGGGTTCCAATAATTTGTTTACGGGGGTGTATTTGGGGGGTGGATTACTACTCAAAAAGTAATCTTTTCTTTCATAAGTCAGAAAGAAAATTTCGTTCTCTAATTTTTTGAAAATCGTCACTTTTGGTAAGTGCATATACAAACACACATTATTCTAAAAATATTCTTCTTGATTTTCCGCTTTTCCGCTTGTTCTGACAACCGTACAAATCAAAGAAAATTTTTAAAGTTGGTAGCATTTTTTACGATTACAATACTTTTCTTACAGAGAATGAACATGAATTCAAATAAAGGACAAATTACAAGGAAAATTAAGACTACAGAAAAAAAAACAAAGAAAAAAGAAACTAAAAGCAAAAAGAGTTAAAATTGATTTCAGGCACTATTCAGGTACCTACCTGACATCATTCGATTATTTTTTTTTCTTTTCTTTTAAAAAGTTCAAAGTAATAATTTAAAAGAAAGTTCAAGGTTTAATTGACTAATAGATACAATCGAAACACTCAACCAGTAAAAAGAAAATTTAAAATAAAAGAAAAAAAGTTTTAAATTTAATTTCACTTTATTATTTGTATCCATTTTTATTAATTTTTAACAAAATTTAAAGTTTTACTGAAAAAATATTGAAGTTAAATAGAATTAGAATTCAATCAATTAAATCAATATTTTTATATTTTTTCTTCAAATACAACTTTTAAAATTAATATTTAAGAATGAAATTTATAAATAAACATACCAATTATTTAAAAAAAAATTTAAAAAGAAACAAGTTTTTATTACTATATAGTTAGTAACTTATTCAAAATCGAAATAACATACAAAAAGTGGATTAAGTGGAATTGGTTCTAAATAAAAAAGAAAGAAGATCCAAGCAAATAATTTGCAGGATGGCTACTTATACGCAAGTTAAAGTTAAATAGTTAGCAGGATGGCTAAAGACAGCAAGTTTGTCTGATTTTTCGGTAATTTCAAAATCTTCTTTCATAAGAAATATAGAGGTCCCTGGACGTGAGACATACAAGACAGGCCTGACACAAAGAATACAGCGGTTAAGAGAGATTTTATAGTTGGTTACAAAATCAAAGTTGTACACTTTTTCCAGAATATGTACTTGCAAGATTTTAAATTAGACAGGATTTTAATAATAGTTGGTTACATAATGAAAGTTATACCCACGGTTATAATAAGAAATTGAGATGTACATCATAAACTTTTCAAATGTTGCAAAAAACAAAATTATCAACAACCTTCCAAAGAAACTTAAACCTAAATAGTTATAAACAAAATTAAACGAACCCTCTTTTCCAACCCAGAGAGCCTTATATATGTATATACATTTATTTGAACCCTATATATTCATTTATACATTTTTTAATTAATTGCTAAACTTCAAAGTACATCAAAAATTTTAAGAAAATATTTGTTGAAAACTTTTCATATATTTTAAAGCTAATTATTATTGAATTGAACAAAAGGATAAACATTTTAAAGATTTATTCATTGTTATGACTTAGAAAAGTAAGTTCTCAAATATAAAAGTGAGATAATATTCGGTAGTTAGATTGCTGTTATTAAAATTTTTACCTTAAATTTTGTTTTGCAAAAAAAGCAAAGATATATAAAATATTTCATAAAAGTTGATTTAATGGTTTAACAATATTTAAATAATAAACTCAACTATTACTTTTCAAATTTTTATTTTAATATTTCTTTAAAAATCAATTTATTTCATTTTCCCGATTGCTATTTTTCTGAACAGCTGATCAGTAATTTTGCATATGAAACAAAATTGTTCCAATAATATTATGTTTCATTCCTTGCCATTTCTGCATGTCATTGAGAAAAATTATGATCACAAAATTACTTTTATTTTAATTTGACACCTAATTGACACCTAGTTTTTTTTTAATCATTTTTTAATTTTATGTAGCCCTAGACAGATTTGATGATGATAACGTGCTCCACAATTTAAAGATCAACCAAGTACTTAAGCAGTGACATACCATTAAAAATGAAAACAGTGACATACCATTAAAAATGAAAATACATATAGCAATATGTTATAAAAAAAAAATATTATATCGACAAGAAGGATACTGTGAAAATATTTACAAAAAAAAAAAAAAAAAGAAAAGGATATGAAAAGTTGTAGCGATAAATATCAAAAAAAAAAAAAAAACAGAATATTAAAATTTACATATAAGAAAAGTAATTTCTACTTTTGACATTAACATATAATGTTCCAATTTTAACATTTATACATATATATTTATATATATACATATAGATATATAAAATTTAAAAAAAGATTATTTTTTATTTTTTTTTTTTATTTATTGGGTATTGTAAAGTATAGAAAGCATTATTAAGTAAGAAAAGCCAAAAATAAGGTTTCATGTATTTACAAATTGAAAAAATTATTTATTTAAAAGGAATGTATTTCTACAGACATCTCAAACATGAATCCTAATGGTATATAACGCAGTTCTTCATAAAAAAAAAATTGTCTCTAGTTTAAAGTAACTTAATATTTATTTCTTTAATTCGTTCCAAATTATCATTTTTCATTTTTGCATGATTAAAAGGAAGACCAATATGGAACCGATTATAGAATTGTAAAAATTTTTTTTTTTTTTTAAACCTGCAAAACTATTTTTTCATTCATAATTAAATTTAACATTTTGCTAAAATAGACATTAATTTCTGAAATTACATTATATGATTAATTAAATAGAGGAGGCTGTTAAATGATTAGATATTAATCTAGTCCAATCTATATGACATTTTATCTGTAAAATTTACGAATCGATGTGGACTTATCTCTACCAATTACTAATCAATTTATCAGTTTAAAACATCAGTATATGATCATCCTAATTTACAACAGGATTTGTTCTTTCAATTGTTTCAATGTAAATTAAGAGTAAGGCAATAAAAATATATACAATTTATTACCGTATTATTATGGTAATTTGTTTTTTTCATTCGTTTCGTTTCAACAAGTAGCGCAGGACATCCAGTAAATCAATTGTTATTCATAATAAACTTTATCTTAAGTTTCTTGAATTATTATTTTCACTAAACTCTTGATTATTCGATAATTGACCAAATTGTGCAATATTATGAGAGATACAAATATTATATTTGTGCGCCATCTATTATCGTATATAAAAATTATTTATTAATTATTTTTATATTACGATATAAAATATTACGATATACACTTTTATGATATAAGTTAATACTATAAAATATAATGTGAGTGAGCTGTCGTTCTTTGAATTCAAAATCTTTCCATTGAAAGACACGCAACTTAACCACTACGGTACAAATCAGACATCCTATGTAAAGGATCTGTTATTATTGTTATGTGCATTAAAAATATAAATATTTTTAATTATAAAATTTGTGCCATTTTCCAGTTTTTATCATTTTCATATAGTCTAAACTTATAAATAAATTTTTCAAAAAAAAAAAAAATTAAATTATCCTTAAGGCATTTTTAATTTTTATTCACAACAAACTTATTTTTATTTATTTACGTACCATTATTTCAAGTTAACTAGAACAGAAAAACAAAAACGAGATAAATATTAATTCTAAAATCATGATCATAACCCGTAAAAAAAAAAGAACATAATATCGATTATCAGTTCCTAACCCTATTTTTATTTATAAGGACTCGTTTATATTTAAAACTAAATAAAAAATCAATTTAAAATTCTCTGATTATATGGTATAGATGAAATAAAACATATCCTTTTTTCTTTTTCTTATTTCACTGATAAAAGATTACAATTTAATATGAATCTTTTGTATATAAATGCACATACATATAGATTTATATTATTATTACATTTCTTAGGTATATAATGTACTATTATTATGTTTACGTAATATACATATATAAAATATAAATATATAATATTTGCATAAATTTTATCTGATATAAATTGTTTTTTTTTTTTCTTTTTACTATTTCTTTATTTTTTTTTTTTCTCCTTTACTTCAATTTAAAATTGAACCTGACCTTGCGTCTGAATAGGTGTATATACATATATGTTTTTATTTTTTGTTCCTTTTTTTAAATAAATATTTGTACTATATGTATATTTTATTTCATTCGTGTTATTCTTATTACTTCTTATATATGAAGGTAATATAATATCCTTAGGGATCAAGAAAAGAAAACAAAGAAAAAAACAAAAAAAGGAAAAGAAACAACAACTTTACCTTAATTTTTTATATGTGTTATATTACTTTGACTCTCTAAAGCATATAGAGTTAAAGAATATAAGGAAAATGATATAGGTACATTTTACAGTGATACATACATAATATTATATTCTTTTTTTTATAAAAAAAAAACTTTAGTTGGGATGAATGGCATCCCAAAAATTTAAAATTTATGTTTTATTAAGAATTTAAAATTTCTTATAAAAGTATATGTTACATACTTGTATTTCATATATACAGGGTGTCCGATATCCTTAAAATGGGTGATCAAGGATGTCAAAACATGCAAACAAATCTTCCGGAGTGCAGTAGATTTTAATTTGAAATATCTTGAAAATGGTAAAAGACAATTAATTTAAACATGAAAGAAAATTTGTAATTTAATAACAGGTAGTTAAAAATATAAAAATTCACCCATCTGGTATAATTGTTTTATTTATATCGACATTGTCGATCATCCATTTTAAGTACAACGACAATGGAAATCGAATAATAATTTTTTTTAAATAGTAAATCCTATACCATATATCAGAAGCAACAGACAAAAGTTATAAGGTTTCTTATTATGCTTAATTTAAAAAAGTGAAATGCTCAAATGCAAACATCATCAATCTATAATAAATACAGGAAGCTAAATAATCGTAATTGAAAGATGTATTCAGTGAGAAAAATCCAACAATATTCTAATAGTAAAACTCATTTTCATTGAATATATTGAAGTACTAAATAAATTTTTCTAGCAACATCATAAAACTTCTGCTATAGATTCTAGAGAGAATAACATACCTACAAATTCAGGATTATGTTTTTACCTAAATCCTTAGTTTCAAAAAGTGTTTATTCTTTTAACAGGAGAAATTCACAACAAGAATAGGGCCAAAACGCCCAAAAACTAAAAATCACACTAGACTCGAAAAAAAATTTCAAAAATTTTTGGCAATTTTTCTACTTTTTTTTTAATACTGTATGACTCAGAGGTTACAGTGTTGATCTTCATTCGAAGGGCCTAGATTCGAATCCCTGTAAAAGTAAAAACAATTTTTATTTGAATTTCGACCGCGTTTTAGTTACAATTAGTTACAAACAAGATAAACATATATAATAAAATAAATATTAAATATATACACTCACAATTTTAGCTGTTATACCTTATAACTGACAGATATACCTAACCAAATATCCTAATGTTAACAAACAAATATTCAAAAACAAAAATATATATAAACAAATAGAATTCTGTCGGTATCATTTATTTATTTATTTATTTATTTATATTAATATTACATACATTAATATAGTGCAATATTATTGAACCATCGGCTACTAAGGCCACTATAGGTTTTTATACTATTATTAAATTATATACTAATATTATTTATTTTGTTTATATTATATACTATATATTTACATTATATTAGGTCGGAAGGGGGGTATGTAAAGAAAAAAACTTACGACCTGTGCAGGGATCGAACCCACACTCCTTCGGTTAATACGCCACACACCTACCCACTAGGCTACCGAAGCCCCCGCGGTATCATTATTGTAATTCAAGCAATTATATTTGTAATAAAGCCTACTAATGTTTCATGTTCAAATTTAAATCAATTTTAAAAATAAGAGTCTATTTTCAACATATTTCCCTTATCGATTATATCCCCATTTTCCTAGCATTATTAAAACACTCATTCTTGTTCCAACATATACCAATGGCATAGACAGAATTAAAAGTCTAAATAGTTAAACAATTAGCAAGGAAAAAAAAACAAAAGAAATTTAGGCTTTTTGTTCCTTTACGATTTTTGAACGATTTTTCATTATGATTGACAAATTAATGATTGCAATTTTTCATTGTTGCTTTTGAGGACGAAACGATCCTAACTAATTAGCCTAAAATATACTTTGGTTGAATATTCTGTTTTAATTTTAAGCATTTTATTTTTAGACGATTATACAGACAGCCGATAATTCAACTTTACAAAAATTGTTCTATTTAAATAATGTGAAATTTTCATTTGATATATCTTTTTAATCATTTGTTATGTTGTTGTTTAATAACTATCTTAATAGTTTTCGAAAACTACTGAATGAATTAAAGAGATATTTTATTGATTAAGACTTGGGATGAAAAGGTTCAATTAATTGGATTATTCCGAAGGGTCAGGCAAAATACGCAAAATAATGCGATAAAAACCGTAACTTTATATAGGCTAAGAATTAAGGAATAGAAAACGGTAGGACAAGGATACGGAAACTTTGAGAACAGTAAGACTATAAGAGAACAATGAATTCATTAATTATTATTATTACAAATTTTCTACCAATGACAAAGTCCTCAACAGTTAAAACTCACAATAATATATAACATATTTTTTCTAGATTGAGAAATATTTTCTATACATATAATAATAAAAAACAGCAACTTCCACAACCATTTTTTACACAAAATCAAAAATATTTTTATTTAACAAAAAAAAAAAATTGATATTTTTGCCGTTCTTGAAAAATTTTTATCTGCCAAATATTGTCTGACCTTGGAAAAATATTTTTCGATATGGGAAAATTTTTACTTCTTACTTCTTTTTGTTTTTAATTTTTATTTTTATTTTCATTTTGATTCTCTAAAGATTTTCCCTCATTTTCCTTGTTTTATATTGTGTTTTATGTCTCTCGATAGAGATTTCAGAGTCTTAAATACTTGTGGAAAACTTAATTGAATTTTTTTCTTTCTTATTATTATTATTTCTTTTTTTTTTTTTTTTTGTTTTTTTGGCAGTAAAGAAACTTTAACAAAACAAAATTCGTGAAAATTTATTTAAGAGAAAAATAAAACAAAAAAAAAAATTAAAAAAAAAAGGTTTTTCTTTTCTAATTTTCCTGATTTTCTCACACTTTTTTTTTGCTTTTATTTTTATTTTATTGTTATTTTTATTTTTTTTTGTTTTTTATTTTTATTTTTAATTTGTGCTTTGTGTATAAAAATTTGATTGGCAAACGAATAAAGAAAAACAACAATTTGTTGATAAAGAGTGTTGAAATGATGCAGAAAGGACGATACGAAATTAAAGATTAAGAAAAGTTACTAAAAAAAAAAAAAATAAAAATAAATTAAAAAGAATAAAAACATTAAAAAAAAAATGATAAAGAAAGAAAAAAAGTTTGTTCATAATTTTTAAAAGCTAGAAAGCTTATAGTCCAAATGATAAATTATCAAGGAGTGTTGCGCTTTAATATTTTTTTTTTTTTTATTATACATGAATATGTATATACAATAAGTGCTCGATATTTAGAACTGTTGTGCATGTATAACATTTATTTAAAAAGTAAAAGTATTTAAAATGTTAACGTCTACTTAGCGTCTTTCGATTATCCTGACTTACTCCCGTAAAATAAAAATAAGCGAATTTTAATAAAGAAATCATATTTTTTTGGTTTGGAAATAAGCTTTATTTTTAACTTACTTTAACAAGTCTTTAAGGGTTCTCTTCTTTTTTTTTTTCTTATTATTCGTAAATTATAAGCGTTTACATCAAATATCGTATTTACACAATACGGAAAAATGAATTTGTTTGGAAATTTATTTAAAAATTGTGAACACATAATCAATACTATTAAAAAATCTTCACACAATAACACTGACAACATTTTACTTAAAACTATAAATTTTTTACAATTTTTCAAATGTAAATTATAAAGTTATAAAAATGTTCAGATTTACATATTTGAAATTTCGTGAATACAGTGTTGTTTTAGGAATTTTTTTTAAATTCTTTTCAACTTTTTACGTCAATTATTAAAATTAATAATGGGTTACAATTACCGAGAATGTATTGTATAACTACAGTATATATCTAAATTTATTTTTTATTTTTATTTTTTATTTATAAAAATCTGTTAAATATCACTATATTGTAGAAGGATACAAAATTTAATTAAAAATACTAAAAAAGAAAAGAAAAACAACAAAAAACAAAATACATACCTATAGAGAATTTTCTTTTTAAATTTTTAAGACTGTTTTGTTTTTCACTTCGAAAAAAAAAAAAAAAAAATATTTTTTAAAAAATTGATTTAAATAAACTTGACACTTAATATCTGGTTTAAATCTAATTTCTTTTTTTTTTTTTTAAATAATTTTTGGGTTTATATATTTTAGAAGAAAAATTAAATCATTTTTTTTTTTTTTTTGTAAAATGGAAACTTTCAATGTCATTATCAGAATTTAATTTAAGAATAATACTTAGTTAAGAGAGATCAGGTTTATGATTTAAAATACCATAATATTATGTATATATTCATTTGATGACCCTGAGAAAATTTAATTTTCTTTAGGAATTAAGATTATACATTAATAAAAAGGTAGTAAAATACTAAAGTCTCTAAACTGTAAAAGTTTTATTATTAATACATATTTATTTTTTAAATTCTGTTATAACTACATATAACTAATATATTTATTACTAATAAAAACAATATTTATTTTATTCGATGGCAGCGGTACACATAAAAATTAATTTCGGCTTCTGTCAGTCGCGCTCAGTATATAATAAACGAACGTTGAATATTGTAGTTTTTGCAACCAAGGAACATTTTATTTTTAATAAAATGAAAACATAATTTCTTATTATACCTTACACTTAAATTATAGGACATATTAACTTTGGCATAATGTTTGTAACAACTAAAAGGAAGCAAGTTAGATATGAATATCTATATATCCATTTAATCAGTGTCACCTACTGAGACGATTTAACGATGTCCGTTCATCCGTTCGCACCATAACTCAAAAACTAATAAAAGTACCGTGATGGAATTCATAAAGAAACTTATTAGTTACGAAAGAAAGGCGGGATTGTAACTGGGAAAAATCGATCCATGGGTTCGGATTTTGAAAGTTCTGAACGAGCCAAAGAGCAAACTAGCATAGCTTCAAAACCAATAAAGATAGAACTTTTAAAATTGGTACAAGGGTATTCTGTCATGTTTATCTCTATGTCCCCGAAATTTGAAATGAATTGGAGTGGCGGTTTGAGTAGCTAACACAAGCCTCCCAAGGCCTAACAAGTATATCTTCGAAATTAATAAAGATAGGAAATTGAAATTTTGTATAAGGTTTGTTAAAGCGTTTATGTTTTTTTAGTTTATATTAAATGCCTATTTAATATTATTTATGGCTTTTTAATTTAATTTAAATTTTTAGATGTAGCGTATTAATAAGTCGGTTGCATCGACTTACTGTTAGATTTACTTGTTTTTTATACCTTACACCTAATGTGTAGGTTATATTAACTTTAGTATGGAGCTTGTAACCACCAAAAGGAAGCGAATTAGATAATATTTTGTATATGCATGTATAATATTTTGAATAAAGATCACCTCCTGAGTCGATTCAACCATGTCCGTCCCTCCGTTCTAACTCAAAATCTAGTGAAGCTATCTTGATGAAATTTATATAGTAGGGTACTAATTACGAAAAGAAGGCTAAGTTCGAATTTGGACAAATTCGGTTCATGTGTTCGAAAACCAACAAAGATAGAATCTTTAAATTTGGTACACTGGTGTTCTTTCATGTTTTCTTTATGTCTCTGAAATTTGAGAGGATTTAGTTTCTAAATTTTTTATCAATTATTGTCAAATTATTTAAAAATAAAAATACTAAATACTAAAACCTAAACCATTTTTATTAGTAGATTTTATGTTTTTATTTCAAATTTCACAAGTAGTGAAATGATAACTTGGCCTATATTTAAAATTACACTACGGACCTAAAATCTCATGAGTACTGATGTGCTAAATCAGCTCTCATCAATAAGAAAATAATAGCTATCTATTAAATCTTTTATTTCTTACAAGGACTGGTGCAAAACATGAAAAGTTCATCAACGAAATACACGTTGTTCGTTGTGGTAGTGTTGAATTTTAATTAACTTTCTCCCTTTAAAACCAAACTTTTGGTTTGGATTTTTAATACAAATAGGTTTTAGGGAACTAGGTTACGAGAAGGAGCTTTAAAGTGTTATTTTAGAAATTCAAGATTATGGTGGATAAAGGGAAAAATTTGGAAGGATATTTTGACAAAATATTTTAATGTTCTTCATAAACTTTGTTAATTCGTATACGTATATAAATTTTCAACTTTAGGGAATATATATGAAGGTAAATGATTCGATAATGGTGACGTGCGCATGAATTTATGTAAGCTGTATTATGCCATCTTAACACTTTTATGGTGTAGGATCTGTTGTATTTCTTTTTTCTCGTTGAAAACTTTGATTGGGAGCATTAGATGTCTTATTTCTTTGGAACAGGTGCTTATACCTATATATTAAGTATCTATAAAACAAGGTTAGTGACGCAACCGTACGGCGATAAATAATGTAATAAATTCAGAGCTATTGAATAAAGACCCATAGAAAAAGGCAATCGTCCTTTACAGTTCTTACAAGATGAGTCTTAAGAGAATATAAGCCGAACAAAAATGACTCAATGAAATTTTGTACAACAAAACTACAACAAATACATGGTTGAATATTTTTTACACTTAAAAACAGAAAGACTCAAATCCTACAAACAATATCACTATATTTTTAAACATTTAATATTTATATAAAATTTTAATATTATTTAGCAAATTAAAAAAAAAAAAAAAAGTAATTGCAAAAAATAAACATAATAGCTAATATGAAACCAATTTGTGCAAAATTTTTAAGGACTTCTTTTTAAGTCCTAAATAAACAAAAATATAATGAAAAAAAAAAATGAAAAATTTTGTAAACAATCTATTACATTATAAAAGAATTAAAGTACCAATTAAGTTCGAAAACCTTTTTCTATTATATACAATGCATATATATATATATTTATTATATATACATTATTGATTTGAAACTCAATTAAATTTAGTATTTAAAGAGGTCGTAGAACCATTTACCGATGAAAAATTTGATTATAAGAAAAGAAATAATTGAACTTTCATTTATACAAACATAAATAAATATTAGTACCTATATGTGTATTGTGTATATAGATACATTATATATAGTAATAAATTTGAAAATTCATAGAATTGTTAAAAATTGTTCGGTATATTCAAGATTCAACTAAATAAATAACACTTACTTTTAGAACATAATATGAAAAGTTACTTTTAAAAATTTAAATAGAGATTTTTATGTATGTATATAATAATAAATTTAATAACGCTATCAACTTGGATAACAATTTTCAAATGAAGGCATTTCGTAGTTCACCAGCCATAAATAACTTTAATTTAATTCTTTTTTAAAGGACTACTTATACAATTTCAAAATATTTGTTCGAGTGCCGGCAAATTTCCGTATAATTCTCAAAATAACTCTTGATTTCACTCGAAATTAAATATCCAGTAATATTAAAAGACTATATAGACTGGGCAAAAGGATCGGAGACTTATATTGAAATTTGAATTGGCAAAGCTCTGGTTATTTTTTGATATACTCTCAACAATATTTCAGTCAAATAACATTATTTTGAGTACTAAAATTAAAATATTACGTTAAATCAGTACTGCTACACGGCTATGAAATATGCAAGGTTGTAACTGCCAATATCACCAAAAAACAATACAGACATACATATATTAACAAAAGTTTCAAACTCATCTTGAAAATTCGCTCGCCACAAATAATTAACAACAAATTGTGACATTGTGGCAAAAACCAAACCAAGAAATGACCAAAACCAGATGCGAAGAAGAAAATGTTGATGGATCGGGTACATCTTGAGAAAACCAAACAATAACCACGCAAAATAATGTTTTGAATGGAATCATCAAGGCAGGCAAGAAAACCTAAAACAACACGGGGAAATATCGTTTTGAAAGAAGCAGCAGCGCAAAGAAGAATTAAAAAGAACTAAAACCAATTGCTGGAAATCGAACGGGATGAAAGCAATTTATCAATGCGCTATGCCACTTTTAAGGATTGGAGGATCCATAGAAAAGAAAAAGGTGTCTTTTTATTTTTCACATTATTTCTTATTATATGAAATTCTAACAAAATTTCACAATCAGATTCAGATTTCAGATTCACAATTCTAAACAGTTTACATTTTCTTTTGGAAAATTGTGGCCTTTTAAAATTGTTGATTTAAATTCTGCCTCGTTATACCTGTACGATAAGTATCGGGTATAATAAAATTACTCCTCCGTTTGTAACACATCGAAATAACCGAGCTAGATATACCTTCAAAGATATGGATCTGATCAGAATCAAATTCTGAGTCGATTAAGCCATGTTCGTCGGTCCGTCCGTCCGTCCGTCCGTCAGCACGCTAACTCGAAAACCAAGAAAGCTAGAATCTTGAAATTTACACAAAATATTCTGGGAGCAATTTGTAGATTCCCTATTTTTTTGGTTGATTTCCGACCAAAACTTCGGGTAGCTTCCGAACAACTAACTTTCAGATCTCCACAATTTTTTTGAAATAGAGCCACGAAATTTTAACTGCTGATAGATATCATAAAAATATTAATTTTATGTTAAGACTATTTTTCTGTAGCCCCACCCGTTAAGGAGCTACAGCTCCCCAAAGCCCCCAAAATTCTCTATATTTAAATTGTTATAACATAAGCTCTATAAGGTATATTTTCAATCTGAAAATTCCAAACGATAGCTGCAATTATGAACTTTACAAACATATATATAATAAATATATACTTGTGTTTTACGATGTCTTAATTTACCGTTATGCGAAACTGAATTATTGCAAAATCTTTTAACCCTTCTATCTTCTAAACGGTTTAAGTTGGAAACTTGAAATTTTGATAGAAGTTAAATCTTTGAAAATAAGTATGAGTCATTTCAGAAAGTTTTTTTGTATCACCCCCGGTTTAGAAGCTGTAAGGGGTCAAAAACTGAAAATTTCCTATTTTTAAACACCTGTAACTTGAACACCAGTTTTTTGAAGTAATACATAAAAATTAAAGCTTCAACATTATACTCTTATTTCTGTTAACAACTGTTTTTAATTAATAATATAGGGTTACTTTATAATTGACGAAAGTGTTACTTGATTTTTTCAAATTTTCTAACAAATTTCTTTAACGAATTTTTTGCATTTTGTTGTACTCGATAATTTCAAATTGTTGAGGATATAATGCGTAGTACAAAAAAATGTAAATAAATAAACAACATAACGGTTGCTTGAAGAATTTTTATTTATATGATATTGATATACATACATACTTATATAATATCATGTTTATTTACATATCGTATATGTCACTAGTGAATGAATGATAAGAGTATAGATGTATATTATATAGCGCCGTTATTTACATACACATATGTATTTTATTGTACTTATAAGAAATTATTCTATGAATGGAAACATTTTTAAAGAAATATTGCAATGTATGGCGATATACTTATAACAATATAAATATACTATGTACGCATTAATATAATATAGTATTTAAAATTATATTTACTATTTTGTAATTTAATATACATTTACCGCTTAGTATTAAATAGTACTATAACATATAGAAAAGTTATATAGATAATCGTTATGTGGAAGGTTAGAATCTGCTTTTGAAGAATGTATAAACATATAGTTTGAATATATGTACAACCCATAGTTCTAGAAATTATAAAATTCACCCAAATCATTTTAAAATACTAAAATATTAAAAAAATAATATTGTAAGCAGAGTGACAGGCTGTGAACATACTAACGGTTCGTACGGGTATGTAAGAGTTGACAAAGGCAACTGTATTCTTTCTCGTTTTTTTTAATATTAACCTACATCATAAACTGAAACTCTTATTATAGTTATGGCCTTATATAGTATTCATTTTTTTTTTTTAACAAATACATAATACAACACTTAAATTTATTATAAAATTTTTTTTTTTAATTTACTTTATGTAAAATCTACTTTAAATGATAATACTTTAACCTAAAAAAAAAATTTATTGCATTAATAATATGCACTGCATATTATATTTTACGAGTATATTTTAAATGCAACAAAATGTTGTCATTTTTAAATGGATCCTTAAAGTTTTATTGTTTTTCTTTATGATTTGAAAAAATGTTATCACTTTATTCCTCTATTAATAATATTATATTTATACCAATACGCAAACAAATACTTAAAGTTAAAATACAAATATAAACCGTAATTTTCTTCAATATACGAGTATACACTTATTTCATTATCCCTTTTTTCATTGAACCTCAATATCAAAAATAAATAGTAAACTATCATTATACATATTATAATATACAAATAAACGTAATACACTTTTTCTTATGTGCAATATTATTACATAATATAAAATGTAATTTATAAATTTATATACATACATATACATACACACTGTTTCAAAAGTAAATGTCTACACAAATTAAAGTTACTACTAGAAGTTGACAAAAATTCTCTAAGGAAGAAAAGTCTGAAATTAGAAATATTTTTAATTATTAGTGTATGTTTGCCATTAATTATATGATACGAGTTTAATTAAAGTTATATTTTTCATTTATAACCATAGAACCACAAAAAAATGTTTATATATAATAGTGAATTTCAAACTTATATTTCAATAGGCAAATTATTTTTCATTTCACAGTTTCATTTTATAATTTTTATTTTTTTTTTCTTGTCACTCCTATATGGAGCATAGAGCATCCACTAAGTCATTTATAATTCATATTTGACTAAGCTTCAGTCTCTGGAATTATTATTTCACTAAGCCGTTTATTACTCGGCTGTAGCTATTGTATAAGATTAGGCGTTTCTTTAGTTCTACGCTTATCTTACACAAGAATTATATTTTATTATTATTTTATTAAATATTACAATATGATATTAATTATAATTTATAAGACATATATGCCTATTTTTAATTAAATTATATTGTACTAATTATATATTATAAGAACAATCTATATTATTTTTTATTAATCTATATGACCCAGCCGTGGTTTGAACACCAGACCTTTCGTATGAAAACATTACACCATTGGCTGGATTATAAGCACTACACCATTGGCTGGATTAAAACTGAGATAATATTAACTAACAATTCACCTTAAATAAGAGATTCTATTCATCTTCAGTTTTATTTTGTTTTTTTTTTCATCAAGAAGAAAAGTAATTTTAGTACCTACTTAGGCAGAAAAGTTGAGAAAAAAGAATACAACTAATTATTATTTCTTGGGGTTTGTGTCTTAGAAATATATACTGTTGCTTTTGTTGTTTGGTAGGAGGGACAGTAACTATTCTTACAACTTTACGAATTCAATCCAATAACTATACTTAACTAAAATTAAAAAATAAATTTTTAAACAAATTTTTCTCGAAAGTTAAACCAATATAAAATGAAAATTGTCTTAAGTTGTAATAAATATAACATAAATTTTATGCTTAAATTCACAATAAAATAAAAAGCAAAAAGTGAAATAAAAATAATGAAAAATATAATTGGATCGACTTATATTTAAAACTATAAGAATTCTTGAATGTAAAGGTAAATGGAAAAACAAAAACCTGTATGTTTATAATGTCAATAATTCTGATCTATAAAATCTCAATAGCGCGCACTTTCTATTCCTGATTAAATTTAAAAGATTAAATCTAAAGTATTTTTATAAAGTAATTTACTGATATGAAATTTGAAGTTTTTTAAACTCTAAAGTATTTTAAACTACAAATAAACATTTTGAACTTACTTACTGTGCAGCTACAATTAAAGTTTTTTTATGCTTTATTAACGCCAATTTACGACGTGTACAAAAATTACTGCCACAATGAAAACTTTTAGAAGCGTAAAAATGGCATTTATTTTTATGTTGAAATTTGTTTTGTTTATGAATTTTGACAAATTTATTTCTTTGTAAAATCCATTTTCTTTAAAAAAAATTGAAGAAAAAAATTCAAAAAAAAAAAGATGAAATATGAATATTAAATATGTGAATAAGAAAAAAAGACAAAACATGACATTTGACATTTCAAAGCGAATTGAAAAAACAAGTAAATGCAACAGACTTATTAAGACCCTACACCTGAATAATTCGAATTAAATTAAAAATCCATAAGTTTTTTATGAGCTGCTTGAACAGCCTCTTTTTTCTTCCTTATCCAACTCGAATTTCAAGATTTTAAAAGAGGCATGCTTAAACACTATTGTACAAAATGTTAAGTTTCTATTTTTATTAATTTCGAAGATATGCTTGTTAGGGCTTGGGAGGCGTGTGTCAGCTACTCGAATTGCCACTCCAATTCATCTCAAATTTCAGGGACATAGAGGAAACATTACAGTCCCTGAAACAATTTTAAAGATTTTATCTATATTGGTTTTAGAGGTATGCTCGTTTGCTCTTTGGCTAATTCGGAGGCTTCCAAAATCCGAACACATGGTCATCTCAAATGTCAGTTTTCAATTTCAAAGAAAAGGAAACATAACAGAACACTCTTGTACCAAATATAAAGGTTCTATCTTTATTGATTTTGGAGATATGTTCGTTTGCTCTGGGGCTCTTTCGGAAGCCTCTAAAATCCGAACCCATAGTCGAAATCTTCTCAAATTTTAGGGACATAAAGAATATATACCAGAACACCATTGTACCAAATTTAAAGGTTCTATCTTTTTTGATTTTGGAGATAATCTCATTTGCTCTGAAATAATTCGGAAGCTTCCAGAATCCGAACCCATGAACGGATTTTTTCCAGATGCCTTCCCCACCTTCCTTTCGTAATTAGTAACCTACTATATAAATTGCATCAAGATAGCTTTATTGGTTTTTGAGTTATCGTGCGAACTGACGGACATCGTTCAATCGACTCAGGAGGTGATCCTGATTCAAAATATATATACGTATCCATATCTAACTCGCTTTCTTTTGGTGCTTACAAGCATCATACCAAAGTTAATATACCCTATACTTTAGGCGTAAGGTCGTATAATAACAGTTAAAAATTAATCAACTTTTTTCAATGTTAATTGTAGCACCTTTCATACAACTCAATACATTTAAACTTTTTTTGACAGCCCTTATGTCATAATTGCTCTCCTTTTTAGCACATTTTCAAAAAATTTTAAAAAAAGTGTGCTTATTTGCTTTTAATTGTAGTGGTACCGAATACGTGACAAAATTTATTTGTTTGTTATTTTTTATCGATATATGAAAACAGAAAGAAACATCCACATATATTTATAAATGGGCCACCCTGTTTAACTTTTTGTACGTTGTAACTTTTTTTCGTTTTGATATGGTTGATTGATATGGTTTTTATAGCAAAAAGTTAAGTCAAAAGAAAAAGAGGTTAAATAAAATCTACAAAAGTTTTCCAAGTAAAATTTGAAACTATTGATTTATTAAAAGGACTAATTAAATTTCCTTAAAGCTATTACGCTAAAAAAAATTTTTATTTTTAAAAATTGGATTAAAACTAAAGTAATCAAACTTAAAATTATCTTTTTTAAAATTAAAATTTAATTTTAGAATTTAGTATTTCTTGTCACTATGTTGACAATCTTTCATACCTCTCATATATCTCTTTTTAAAGGCTCAATCCTTTTTATTAATAACTATGTCCTTTTTTATTTTCAAAGTTAATTATTATTAACTTTCCCCGTTTAGCAGCAACTATTGCAAGAATCGATATTCTCAATCTGACAAGAATCAACATAAAATATTATTCAGGATTTATTATTATTATTCTAAAATACAGTGGTTTAATTAATTAAATTATATTTTTGTTTAAACAAAATTTTGAATTTACTAAAAACGACTTAAAAGAATAAATTCTATAGACAATTTGACGCCCACAATGACATTTCTTTAGCAACTTACAAAAACAAAACTTATGACAACTAAAAATTGTATATATGTATTTTTTGTTAAATGTTTTATTTTATTTAAATTTACTAAAAAAAAATGATACAGAAATAAAAATAACAATAAGAATTCTATGAAAATATTTTTCCAGGATATTATAATAACTGTCATCATATTTTGTTGTTTGTGTAAAAAACAAACAAATTGTATTCAATCCATTATCTGGGTTTTCTTATTGATATTGATGTTGCATTTGCAGCAAAGAAAAAGATGATGGAAGCATCCAATAAAGGAAAGTAAAAAAAAGAAAAATATTTGTTTTTTGTTCTTTATGTAATAATACGAGTATATAAGTTAAATGAAATCAGAAAGAAATAAATATAAATAGAGAGCTGCATAAATTGAGTGGAAAAATATTATTAGATAAAATATACACTATGCAGTTAAATTGAATAATTCGGTTATTATATATAATACGATAATGACGTCTTCCTTTAAATAGTTTTATTGATTTCCAACAATTTTTATTCGAATGAAAAAAAAATATTATATAAATAACATTAAAGTTTGTTTATTATAAAATCAGAATAGAAAAATCTAAAAAAAGAAACGTATTAAAAGTAGAATTGGACACAAAATAATGATCTAAATACATTAATTAGATAGCAGTTTTCTGCTGCTTCTATTGTGGCAAGGTAAGAGTTTGATCGGTATACTAAGAAATTTATTTTAAAAAATCTTCTCTTTTCAAAATTTACCTTTTCAAAATCTCCATTTTTCCTACATATCAATTAAAATAGCAAAGAATTAAAACAAGTCTAAAACAGTCTCTAAACAAATTATGAAATTCAGCTTTAATAACCAATTCTAAAATTACAAAATCCCTCTAAAACGAATTATTGAAATTTGAAATCAAGTTTCAAACTTAAACTATTTAATTTTTTTATAGTGAAACAGTAAAGCATTAAAAATAGTAAAGGACACCGCCTCAGCAAAGTTTACTAAACATATTATTGAAACCGTCATTTTGAAAACAACTTTAAGGACCTCCTAAAGTGTTTCTTTACAACTTCACAAATGGTTGCAGTTCTTCTGATAATTATTCCGAATTATACAGATTTAAGTTTATTGCAATGCAGGATATTAGTTGTGGCACTACTATAAAATGAGTTTAAATTCTTTTCTTTCTAAAATAAAATTAATTTAGAACAATATTACCTTGCTCTTTATAGATTTGAAGAAAACTGTATTAAATAACAAAATGCTTTGTATGTTATTTATAAGTATAAGTTTTTATTGATAGTTTTCTTATCTCTTTGCCCCTTTCAAATGAAAATAGAGGTAGAAAACCAGTCGTGGTTTGGACAATTTCGAAAGATAAAAATTAAAAAAGTTGTTATTTTTTAGGCAATTCTGAATTAATATATAAACCATTTAGTTTTTTAAGCAATAAATTATCTACGCGACTTTCTATAAATATTATTTTAAAGAAAATGCGGTTGCAATAATTTTGCAGTTGAGCAGTGGAACTAGTATAAGAGAGCTTTTATGCCATAGACGTTTTATTCCAGAAAATAATTTGTTTTAAGAAAAATCATTAACAAAAAAAAACTTTCCCGTGGATCTAAACTTTTAAAAGAGTTGTCATTTTATCTTGCAAAGAGCAGATTACTCTTATAGGATGCACTTCTCATTTATATACACAGTGAAAGTGAGCTGATTCTACTATATTATCTAACAAATCAAACCTAAGTGTTCTAATAGTTTAGTTTTGCAAGCTTTTTTATATTTCTTTTATTCATAATGTATTTCATATGTCTTTAGAAATACCTTTTTAATAAAATAACGTTGCTGGTTTTTTTCTTCGTTTTTTACCAGCTGTTGGTCTATTTTATTTCGTTCATTTAGATACATTTCAAAAAAACTTTTATTATTATGAAACTTTATTGTTTTTTTTAATTAAAGATACAAAGTTACTGCAAACATCAGCAAATTAACATTAAATAATATTACGATATGCCTTAAATTCAAACTTTCAAAAACTTATACTGCAAAATTTTAATGCTTTTATTTTGTGAATTTTTTTTTTTTTTACCAAAAAGAAAAGTGGCAAATTTGATCCCTTAGCGAAAAGAAAATTTTCTTTTGACTTTAATATTACATTAATATACATTTTCATTGGAAGGAGCAATTCTTAAAAAAAAAATTATAAGCTTTTATGAAAAATAATAACAAATAAAAATAAAAATTCACAACTGTTGAGAAATTGTTTAGATTATTAACAATTTTTTGTAATTGTTCGTTTAAGAATTTTTCTTTTATTTCTTCATAATATTACTATACACTGATTCTGACAAGCATTTTATAAAAAAAAGAAAAACAAAACTCTAGACCAGCGATTCTTAAACTGTGGTCCGCGGCCTACTAGTGGGCCGTGAACTTTTCTCAAGTGGTCCGCAAAGAAAAAAAAAATAATTTTTACTTTTTTTTAAAATGGAGTATATTTTTTTTTCTTAGTTCGAAGATTTGAAATAAAAAAAAAATTATATTAAATTTGAAAAAATCACGTAGTTCATGTATTTACAAATGAAATAAGCGTATTCTTTAAAAAAAAATATTTACATTAAATATAAAAAAACTAGTATGAAAAAAATTATTAAGGTTAAATATGAATGAAATCTAGTACTCTGATTATAGTTTTATGCATATGGAATAGCAAAAAAAACCATATTCTCTATATACGAGTATAAATAAAATTTCTTTCTAATATATTTTTATTAGTTCTATTAACATTAACTACACAAGTTCACTTATTTTGTTTTCTTATACAAATTTATTTCAAATCGTAAGTATAAGCAAATCAATAATTATTTTTATTATCAGTTTTTTTTTCAAATAAATGTGCGAAAAGTAATTTTATTGCAATTTTATAATACTAATTTTTGTTTTTACCCAACAAAGTTTAATTAATTGAGGGTTTAAAAGAGGTATTCAAAATATTATTTTTATCTTTAGTATATTTTTTAAATTTATTTATTACTGTTAGAAATAAAAAATAATACAAATGGATCGTTGGCTTAAAAGAAAATCTGATCAAGTAAACGAAGGTGCATCAACATCATCAACTATAGTAGACACTACTTTAATTAAAAAAAGAACAAAAGTACATCGAAAATATGATGTTAGCTATTTATCATTAGGATTTATGCTAGGAGGTGTAAATAATGAACAACCTCTGTGTGTCCTCTGCCATAAATTGCTTTCTAATGAAGCAATGAAACCGTCAAAATTGCGGAGACATTTTGACAGTAATCATAAAGAATATGTCAACAAACCCGTAGAATTTTTTAAAGAAAAAGAGCTTGAATTTAAAAAAAGTCAAACTCTTATTGGAAATATAGCAAGCGGATCAAATAATAAAAATGCAGTGAAAGCGTCGTTTGAAGTTGCCAATCTCATAGCCAAAGCTGGGAAACCCCACACAATCGGGGAGGACTTAATTTTACCAGCAGCTAAAGCCATTGTTAATACAATGCTAGGTGAAAAGGCTGCAAAAGAATTAAATTTAGTTTCTTTATCTAACGATACCATAAAAAAACGAATAGATAAAATTTCTGATAATGTAAAAAACCAATTAATGGACAGAATTCTTAAATCCCAATATTATAGTTTACAGTTGGATGAAAGTACAGACTGTAATAACAATTCTTGGTTACTTTGTTACATTAGGTATGAATTCGAGAACAAAATTAATGAAGACATCTTTTTTTGCAACAGTTTGATCCATACTACCGCTGAAGAGGTGTATAATAATTTGAATACGGTTTTAATTTCAAATAGAATTAAATGGTCCAACTGTGTAGGAATTAGTACAGATGGTGCACGTGCCATGTCGGGAAAACTAACTGGTTTGATTACACGAGCAAGAGAAAATAATTCTTCAATTAAGTGGCACCATTGTTTTATTCATCGAGCATCTTTAGCTGCTAAAAAGATGCCAGAAGAGATAAAAAAAGTCTTGGATGATGCCGTTAAGATTATAAACTTTATTAAAGCAAGGCCTTTAAATTCAAGAATATTTCAGCAGCTCTGCCAGTCTATGGATAGAGATCATCAACAACTTTTGCTTCATACAGAAGTGCGCTGGCTCTCTCGAGGAAAAGTTTTATCACGGCTTTTTGAACTAAGGGATGAAGTCAAGCTATATTTTATTAATTTGGCATCACCATTTCCAATTGGTAAAAATATGTGTAACTATTCGTGGTTAGTCATTTTGGCCTATATGGCAGACATATTTACACATTTAAATTTACTTAATTTGAGTTTGCAAGGATTCGATGTCACAATATTTCATGTTGAAGATAAAATTGAGGCAATGATTCTAAAACTAAAATTATGGGAACAACGTTTATCACAGCGAAATTTTGATGCTTTCGAAAATTTAAAAACTATCGTTAATACCACCAATGAAAACTTATCTTATGAAATTTTAAATTATTTCATCCAACATCTGAAAGATATGCAATTGACTTTTCGTGAATATTTTCCACCTCCAGATGATACAAAATTGTGGATTAAATATCCATTTAACATAAACGTTGATAATATAACTGGTTTAACATCAATTCAAGAAAATTCATTAATAGAAATTTCTACTGACAACTCATTGAAAATAAAATTTAATGAAAATACTACGACCGATTTTTGGCTTTCTTTACGCAGGGATCATCCTGACTTATCAAAAATTGCATTACAAGTTTTAATACCGTTTCCTACTACATACTTATGTGAAAAAGCATTTTCGGCACTTGTATATTTAAAAAATAAATATAGAAATAGGTTGATAAATGTAGAAACTGAACTTCGAATTCAAATATCAAACATTGCACCTGACATAAATAAATTGACATCAGAAATGCAACATCATCCCTCTCATTAATTAATTATTATTATATTACTAAATATAAATTAATTTTTTTTTTCAAAATGTCCATAAACGTGTTAAAAACTATATTAAATATTTAAGAGTTCAGTAAAATTATTTTATTTTGCCATGTTTAGTTTATTATTTTCTTTAATTATCAATTTATTTTTTATTTAATTATCAATCTATTTTATGATGAATTTGTAGTTAAAATAGAATTGAATAAATATTGTTAATTTACTATAAAAAAGTCGAAATTTTATTTAGTGGTCCGCATATTTGAAATTTTCTAATCGTGGGCCGTGAAATAAAAAGTTTAAGAACCGCTGCTCTAGACTGTTTACCACACTCCTTGAACTACTAACCGTAACCTTATGAATTTAATAAGAAGGCAGGGAATTATCAAAAAAAAAACGAAGAATTTTCCTACGTGACAAAATCTCTTTTTTATTTAATTTTTTCTTTTTGTTAAAATATTTTCCCAGAAAAATTTTCAGATATTCCTTTTTATTTTTTTTTTTAGGAAAATTTTGTTTTTTAAGAAAATAACAATATGTATTTCAAATTGGAAATTCATTTTCTCGAAACTTGTATACAAAATTCTAGTATAATGTCATCACTATAATGGGCTATCTTTGTTTTAAAAAATATCTTTTTTGTAATTTTTGGTTTTCATTTGAGAAGAACTTTTGAGGAATAAAGGAAAAATTGATTTTAAAAAAACTTTATTAAGAATCTAAGATTTTATCAATATAATATTAAATTAATCTAAATGGTCATTGTTTCAAACATTAACTAACTTTATCTCAACTTTTATTTAAATTGTCCGAATTTTTGCCGCCCTAATAATTATGCACTTGCAGTTTTTAGTTATTTACTCTTTTTTTTAACTTCCTGGAGTTCATATTTTGAACATTTCAACCATTAGCAAAGATTTCTACCATTTTTATTTCTACTATTAGCAATCATTTTACCATTTTTTATTTTTATTTTACATTTTATTTTGTTTATTTTATTTTATAGATAATCTATTATTTTTTTAACGCTTATTTTGGATTAATCAAAAAACATGTAGCGTACTATTCAAATGCTTACATTAAGAACTAAGAATTAAGAAGATAGAAAATTAATTTAATGTTATTATCTTCATCTAATGAACATATTAAATGTAATCAACTTTATATTAATTAAAGAATGAATAATACTAATGAAAGGTGGCTTGAGTGAATAAAAATCGTATATAACAAGAAGTAGTAGTATTTTTATACCCTACACATTAAGTATAGGGTATATTAACTTTGGTATGGTGTTTGTAACCACCAAAAGTAAGCGAGTTAGGTATAGATATGTATATATATTCTGAATCAGTTTCACCGCCTGAGTCGATTTAGCGATGTCCGTCCGTACGCACGATAACTCAAAAAATAATGATGCTATGCTTGATGAAATTTATACTGTACGTTAACAATAACTATGGTAAGGCGGGGATTCTAAATGGGCGAAATCGGACCATGCGTTCGAGTACATCCCATACAACTTCCAAAATCGAACATGCATATCTTCGAAATTAATAAAGATAGGAACTTCAAATTTGATACGAGGGTGCTGTTTCCTAAATCCCTGATTAGCCTAAAATTTGAGATGAATTGGAGTGGTCGTTCGGGTACCTCCCATACAACTCCCAAAACCGAACAAGCATATCTTCGAAATTAATAAAGACAGAAACTTCAAATTTGGTACAAGGGTGTTGTTTCCTGAATCCCTGATTTGTCCAAAATTTAAGATGAATTAGAATGGTTGTTCGGGTATTTGCCACACAACTCCTAAGACCAAACAAGCATATCTTCGAAATTAATAAATATATAAACTTGAAATTTGATATAAGAATGTTCTACCCTGTTGATGTCTCTAAAATTTAAGATGAATTGGGGTGGTGGTCCGCGTGCCTTCACACACTTCCCAAGACCTAACAATCATATTTTCGAATTTAATAAAGATAGAAACCTGAAATTTTGTACAAAGGTTGTAACAGCATTTATTTTTTTTAGCTTGTATTAAATACCTAACTAAAATAACTTATGGATTTTTAATTTAATTTGAATTTTTTAGGTGTAGGGTATAAATAAGTCGGTTGCATCGACTTACTGTTATTTTTACTTATTTAAATGTCTTTAAAACTTAACCACCTTTTAATAAACAATTTTTGGTTTTAAAAAAAAAAACTTACGTTATCGTCATATAATTAACTACAATTTCTTGTGTAATTTTCAGAACCATTTCTTCCTCATAACTTTTTGCTTAATTTAGAATCATTACTTTGTCTTATCCCTAGCTTCAATTAAAAATATCAAAACAATGTTTTCCTATAATCATTTAATTTTATTTTTTACACGATTTTAATTTTAAGGAAATATAAAAAAAAAACTGAAATCTCTTTTTGCACAAGTTTTAAATATGGACCCAAATTTATTTCAAAATATAAAATCTGTATTACAATTTTTATAGGCAATATATTAACTCTGTAATATAAACTTAAAACTAAATTCATTCTTCAAAACGCTGAAGTATTAGTTAGTGGAGACTTGTGCCTTAGATTAAATGATAACAGAATGAATTTCAAAATTTCAGTAATGGATAAAGAAGAATATTATCATGATAACATATGAAGTGATAAAAATTATATTGCAGTCCTAAGTAAACGAATATAACGTAAGTGTTTAGGAAGGAAAAGGAGGGAAATTTTTGTTATTTGTGAAAATGATATTTTTACATTATTTCAGTATATGAGATTTAGACGTTTTTTCATGTTTTTAAATTAAAATTGACCTCATATAATATATTTATTCTTTATAATATCTTTATGACAATTAAAGATCCCAATAATAAGATTCTAACAACAATTTTCAGATATTTTCTTTTTTTCGTTTATTCCCCTCCCACATAAATGTGACAAGGAAATTACACAGTCTTTCCTTTTCAGGCATGGCTGTAAATGTAGTAAGGAGGAATTATTCTTGCGATGTATGTGGGATTCGCACCCACACTCTCTAGGTTTTTACAACGTATTTCATATGCTCTTACCCACTAGGTGACCGAGGCCCCAATTTTCAGATGTTTATTAGTAGGTATATTATTTTTGATAATTTTTTTAGGTAAGGAAAAAATCTTTTATTTTAAGATACAATATTTTTTCCAAGGCGAGATTTTTTCTCCTAATCAAGAAATCGTTTACATAGAGCTAAAATTTATTAATTATTTCATAATTATCATAAAATCTATTAACTTTAAATCACTTTTGAAAATAAAGTTATAATGAAATTTGAAAATTTCATAGGCAACTTATTAAGAATTATTGTTAACATTTTCTTGTAGGTATATATTTTATATTACATTAATGTCTGTAAACTTATAATAGGTACACTTAATTAGTTATGTAAATCTTAGTAACATTTTCATAGTTATGATACCTTATTTGTATAGCTCTTTTTCAAATAACACACTGATCCGTAAATGAATTAAAAATGACTAAATACTAGACAATACTAATATTTACTTATAATACTTACTACTTATTATACTTTAAACTATTGAAATATACTTTAAACTATTTTATTATACTTTAAACTATTGAAATTTTATAGAGTAGGTACTTACATTTGGATTTTATATGACTCTACCTATGGTAGACTTACTTATATATGTTTCTGTATTAAATTGAGGATCAACTAACTGATACTAGAAAAATTTAAATATAATTAAGTATTATAACTCTTATATTCATATATACGAAATCCTCAATAGTATTTGAATATTTTTAAGGTTACAAATTTACTGCTTATATATATTTTTTTTCCTAAGGAAGGTGGGAATCTTTCAAATACACCAAGAATTTCCCCTTGGTAGTATCAGATTCTTACTGACTAAACCCACCACCCCCTTTAGCCAATATAATGGGATGAAATCCTTACCGGCGAACACAATATATTAACTAGGGAGTAGGGATAGGAAATGGATACGGAAACTTTGAAGTGGGAGTGGAACTGTAAGAAAACAATCCGCCTATTATTATTACTATTTTGCTAACAGTGACTATAGCTGTTACAATAGTTACAACATGCAGTAGTATATAACATCTCTTACTGTATGAGGTAATTATTGAAGGCAACCGCCACTGTTACTGTAGCAGTTGTTATTATTGGTCAAAAATGAAATCAAATTGTCGTAAAATATAAGTTTGAATATGGAATAAGTTATCATGATAGCGATTATTAAAATTAAAATATCTTATCTAAAATACTTTATACAATAATACGAATTAGTAGACATTATTTATATAGTAACTAGATAATATTCAATAAATAATTATAATACTAGGTAGTTCTGATTGAAAAAACATGCTTATAAACATGTTATTAAGAACTATATATACATTAACAGACGAAGAAACAATAATAAACCAAATTAAACGTAAAAACGTAGAAATGGATAGGGCACACTCTAAGTAAACACTCTAGAAGTACAACAAGCATTGCGTTGGAATGGAATCCTCAAAAAAGACCAAAACTGGGTCGGGATAATAACAACATGCATCGTACAATAACGGCAGCGTTAACAAAAATGGGGAGGACATATTTTGGTATCTTGTATTTGGTATTAAGATTTTGGTACCTATATGCGATCGAGAACAATGAAGGAGGCAAATTGATGCTTTATGCACTCAAAAGTAATGAAAGGAAAAAATTAAAAAATTAACATAGATAAAACTGAAATATTACCATTAATTTAACTCTAATGATTGATTTAACTGAATGATTAAACTCTAATGATTAACTTAATTTAATGATTGCCCTAAAATGCTTAAAAAAAAAAATTTCTAAAAAAAAGACAAGACTATAAGAACTGTCAAAATGTGAAGTTGTTAAAGAATTCATAGAAAAAAAACATAAAACCATCTTTTTTTTCGATTTTGATATTTTATACAAAACTCAAAATCAATTCTGTTCTCAAATCTGTTCTTATATTAAAAATTAAAATTGAAATACTTTTAAAAATTTTGTTACAAATTCAATAATATGATTACAAATAAATTTGCATATTATTTTATTTTCAGGTGTTGTTCCCTTATAAGATATGTTAATAATAAAAAAAAAAATACTTAAGATATTTACTAATAATATTACATAAATACATATACTAAAGGGTTATTATTTGACAGAATTCAATAGAAATGGTATTACATAGTTTCGTTCTTCAAAAAAAATCTTAAAATATACTTTTTTTGTTGTATATTTTTTTTTTTGTGCATTGTAAGTTTTACTACAAAAATAAATTCGGTTTTTATACCCTACACTTAAAGTATAGGGTATATTAACTTTGGTATGGTGTTTGTAACCACCAAAAGGAAGCGAGTTAGGTATAGACATGTATATATATTCTGAATCAGGATCACCGCCGGAGTCGATTTAGCGATGTCCGTCCGTCCGTCCGTCCGTCCGTCCGTCCGTACGCACGATAACTCAAAAAATAATGATGCTATCTTGATGAAATTTATATAGTAGGTTACTAATTACGAAAGAAAGGCTAAGTTCGAATCTGGACAAAATCCGTCCATGGGTTCGGATTCTGGAAGCTTCCGAATGATTCCGGCTTTTGGAGATAATCTCCGCAAACGAGATTATCTCCAAAAGCAACAAAGATGGAACCTTCAAATTTTGTACAATGATGTTTCTTCCCGTTCGATTTATGTCTCTGAAATTTAAGAGGATTTGGTCCATGGGTTTGGGTTTTGGAAGCTTCCGAACGAGCACCAGAGCAAATGAGATTATTTCCAAAACCAACAAAGATAGAACTTTTAAATTTTGTACAATGATGTTCCTTCCCGTTCGATTTATGTCTCTGAAATTTAAGAGGATTTGGTCCATGGGTTTTTGATTTGGAAGCTTCCGAACGAGCCCCAGAGCAAATGAGATTATCTCCAAAACCAACAAAGATATAACCTTTAAATTTGGCAGGGTGGTGTTCTTTCATGTTTTATTTAAGTCTCTGAAATGTGAGAAGATTTGGTCCATGGGTTCGGGTTTTGGAAACTTCCGAACGAGCCCCAGAGCAAACGAGATTATCTCCAAAACCAATAAAGATAGAACTTTTAAATTTTTTATAATGATGTTTCTTCCAGTTTTATTTATGTCTCTAAAACTTAAGAGGATGTGGTCCATGGGTTTGGATTTTGGAAGCTTCCCAACGAGCCCCAGAGCAAATGAGATTATCTCCAAAAACAACAAATATATATAACCTTTAAATTTGGCCGAATGGTGTTTTTTCATGTTTGATTTAAGTCTCTGAAATTTGAGAGGATTTGGCCATGGGTTTAAATTTGAAAGAATTTGAACCGTGGATTCGAATTTTGGAAGCTTCCGAACGAGCCGCAGAGCAAATGAGATTATATCCAATACGAACAAAGATAGAACCTTTGAATTTGGTACAATGGTGTTCTTTCGTGTTTGATTTATGTCTCTGAAATTTAAGAGGACTTGGTCCATGGGTTTGGTTTTGGAAGCTTCCGAACGAGCACAAGAGTAAATGAGATTATCTCCAAAACCGACAAAGATATAACCTTTAAATTTGGCAGGGTGGTGTTCTTTCATGTTTTATTTAAGTCTCTGAAATATGAGAAGATTTGGTCCATGGGTTCGGGTTTTGGAAACTTCCGAAAGAGCCCCAGAGCAAACGAGATTATCTCCAAAACCAATAAAGATAGAACCTTTAAATTTTTTATAATGATGTTTCTTCCAGTTTGATTTATGTCTCTAAAATTTAAGAGGATGTGGTCCATGGGTTTGGATTTTGGAAGCTTCCGAACGAGCCCCAGAGCAAATGAGATTATCTCCAAAAACAACAAATATATAACCTTTACTTTTGGCATAATGGTGTTCTTTCATGTATGATTTAGGCCTCTGAAATTTGAGAGGATTTGGTCCTTGGGTTCGGATTTTGAAAGCTTCCGAACGAGCCTCAGAGCAAATGATATTATCTCCAAATGCAACAAAGATATAACCTTTAAATTAGGCAGAATGGTGTTCCTTCATGTTTGATTTATGTTTCTGAAATTTGTGAGGATTTGGTCCATGGGTTCAAATCTTGGAAGCTTCCGGACGAGCCCCAGAGCAAACGAGTATATCTCCACAACCAACAAAGATAGAACTTTTATTTTTAGTACAAAGGTGTTCTGTTATGTTTCCTTTTCTGTAAAATTGGAAACTGACATTTGAAAGAATTTGAACCATGGGTTCGTATTTTGGAAACTTCCGGACGAGCACAAGAGCAACGAGCATATCTCCAAAACCAACAAAAGTAGCACCTTTAAATTTAATAGAATGGTGTTCTGGCAAGTTTTCTTTATGTTCCTGAGATGGATTCGATGAATTGGAGTGGCAATTCGGGTAGCTGACACAAACATCCCAAGGACTACCAATCTCCGAAAATAATTAAGATAGAAACTTAAAATTTTATACAAGGGTGTCAAGCATATCCCAAGCGGATGCCTCTTTTACGTTCTTGAAATTCGAGTTGAATAAGACAGAAAAGGGAAGAAGTTCAAGCAGCTGCCAAAAACACTTATGGATTGTTAATTTAATTCGAATTATTCAGGTGTAGGGTATTAATAAGTCGGTTGCATCGACTTACTGTTACATTTACTTGTTTTTATTTAAAATCAACTAAAAATACAATGCAAACAATAATATTTTGTCAATAATACAAAATAATATGCTACAGAATTGGTATTGTAAATTTTTTTAAGATAAAATCTTCTTTTTTTTTTTAACTTAACATCATATTGTAATCTGCCTGTCTTTTATATAACATTTTAGATACCACAATATATTATATAATATATACTGTGTTGTGTTACTTCATCTTTTGTATTTTAAGTAATGGATGATTTCCGGAAAATTTTTCGTTTATTTTTTACAGAGTAAAAAAAACTTGAGTTTTCGAGAAAAGAATGACTATTATAATACAAGCAATTAGTTTAAGACAAGTTTATTCCAACAGTTGCAAAAATTTAGGTACACATACCTATACACATACTACAATATACCTATATACATTAACTACAATCTTCGATCTTTTCCAAAGTTTATTGGTAGATACCTTAGATCACGTAATGAAATGCTATATAGGCTCAACTAAGCGATGGAGACATTAAGGGCTTCAATAAGCCCTTTGAAAATGAATGGGCGCAACTTACTTAAAGAGATGTAGCACTTACATTTATTGAAATACGAACCACTCAATATATTTTTTTTAATTTAATAAAAACTACAATCTTTTTTTTTATTTTTTTCTTTAACGCCTTATACTGAAACCGTTCAATATCTTATAACATTATACACGTTGTTGAAAAGAAAATATTTTAATTAGTTTAAGCCTTGTCAGGGATCCCTAGTTCCACAAATGTAACTGCTAATTCTAACGTTTCTAAAATAATAAGAATATGAGATATTGAATGCAATCAGTTAATAGCACTGCTACAAAATAATTCAAGAGCTTTAAACAGTTTTCTGAATGAAGAGTTATTAGATAAGTTGTTTTATTTAATGCATTTAAGTTTTTAATTCATTTCGAAGAAGTATTCTTGCTCTCTAGCATTAATCAATTCACTAATGAGTGAGACTACATAAAAAATTGTTAGAAAGAAAATAATTTTTTTATAAGCCTATCCATATTTTTTATTCTATTGTTTCAACTGCAATGGTGTAGAAGTTTTCTGAATAGGAAGGCGGACAAAACTGACAGACAAAGTCAAACTAATATATGATAGCTTAATTCGATCAGTGGGATATAGGTAAGGATTCTGATCATAAAAAAGTGTGTTCCTATATTTTGATAAATTTAGATCGGTTGTATTAAATCGAAACAACTTTTTTTCTTGTAAAACTAAAAACTAAATTCAATGTAGTTATACCATTATTTTAAAAAAGGACATCATATAAAATACGTTTAAATATTATAATTTCATACATTAACAATTTTCTTATTATATCCATTGAATTTTGTTTTAAAAAATTAACAATTCCGGAATTTTTAAATAGCATTCTTTAGATTTTGCGGAAGTCTTAATATAAATTATTACATATACAAAAAAAAAAATATTCGTATCAAATAAAAATATTACCATTAAAGGAAATTTATAATATTATGTATGTATATAATATTATGTATGTACATAATATTATGTATGTATACATAAATATTTACTTACAATTTCAGTATATGTGCAAAGACTATTACTATAATTTTTGCAGATAACTGCAACGACAAAAATTGTGAAATATCCTTGCGTGTGTAAACGAAGAAAAAAAAATAAATATATTAACTTTTTACTTTTAGGTCATATTATTGTTGACGAAGAAAATTTAATGTTTTTTATTGCTTAATACACTTTCATATCAAACAAAATAGAAATATTATATCAATTGTCTTAATATTTGTTCAAACGGGGCAATCTCCAAGCAATTATTTAAAGTCCTATATACAAAGGCTACTTCTTCATTTTGTAGCAAATTTTCAATATGAAAACACCTGGAAATTTTTCACAAGTATAAATATTTGTAAAGCTTATACAAAAATATGAAAACTCAAACATTATATTGTAACAAGTGCCTAAAACGATTTTCTTAACTAAATAGGATTTCCTTAATAAGTCTAAAAAAAGCAGTCTTGTGATTTTTCACATTTTTTCTTTGATGACTTTCATGTTGTTATTTAATAAGATTAAATATACAATTGGCCCCATTCTTTCGTTTTGAAGTTGGAAATAAGTGAACTAAAAGCAATTTTGGAGTTAAATTTCATAGATTATACATTAACTTGTGCCAAAACTTTTTATAATTGATATAAAAATAAAATTTTATATTTGCTATATAAAGAAATTCCAAAACCTGTTATAAGATGTGCTCAATGCTGAGATGTCTATATACTCAATATGTACACTTGATTGCCCAAAAATAAATGGGCAATAATTGATTGCCTAAAAACAATTTATTTTCCAATTTTTTTAATACTTCTCTTAAAAATAAATTACTAAAAAAACAAAAAAAAATTGTAGATAATTGATTATAGGGGAAAAAATAAAAAAATATTCCACCCCTTAGTGTTATAATAATAATATGGACATGGGCTATTTTTAGTAAATAACATAAAATTGTAATTATCTATTATAACAGTACCAAAGAAAAATATATAAATATATTACTTTGTTTCTTTTTATTTATTGTGATACAAAAATTCTCTCAAAATCATTTGTCCCTTTTCCAAACAAACGATTATAATGTGTAATACACTAAAAATCTAATGTTATAATATTTTTTTTTTCCTAAGGGAAGTGAAAATCTTCCAAAGACACCAAGAATTTCCCCCTTGGTAGTGTCAGATACTTACTGACTAAACCCACCTTCCCCTTTAGCCAACATAATGGGATGGAACCCTTACCTACGAACGCAGTATATTAGCTAGGGAGTAGGGATAAAAAATGGATACGAAAACATTGAATTGGGAGTGGAACTGTAAGGAAACAATGAATCCGCCTATTATTATTACTATTTGCTAACAGTGCCTATAACCGTTACAAAAGTTACAACCTGTAGTAGTATATAACACCTTACTACATGAGGTAATTATTAAAGGGCAACTCCCACTGTCACAGTAAAGTGAAAAAAGAATTAATTTTAAGATAAGCCAGTTTTATTATTAATATCTTAACATTCTAATAAAAAATAATCTATCATAAAAAGTTTGATAAAACAAAATGTATGGCTAAATTTGATATTTTTAAATATCGTTATATCATTGTATAAATAGTTCAGGGAATTATTAGAGTAATTAGAACACTTCCGGCTTTTGTAGTCAGTTTGCTCTTTGTATTTCAGAATATGTCGACTTTTCCTACTTTTTTACCATTTAATTTAATTCTAATTCAAATTACACCTGCCGCTTTAAATTTATTGGTTATTAGTCGATTAATAAGTTTAATCCATGACTTTAATCCTTTTATTTCGGCTACAGAAAAAATTTTAATGATCTCCTATTCTAAAAATATACAGAAAATATTTTAATGTATTTACATATTTATTTTTTCTACATGAAAAAACAATTTTTCATTTGCACTGCAGTTTATGGTTCATGATTTCCTACTTTTTTTTTCCTATTATATTTAAATGTCTACAATAATATTGACCAAAAAAAAAATAGGGAAATCAAGCAAAAAACATAAAAAGGAAAAAAGAAAAAATCAAAAAAGAATCACTAAAATTATTTCCACGCGAAGCTTGAAAAGGATTTAAATTAACGATACAAAATATAGTGAACAAACACGAATAAAAAAAAAAAAATACATAAGATAGACAACAAAAACCAATAGTTAATGTTCCATAATTTTCCTTTATTTTTTGTTTTTAATTCGGCAATATTTTTATATTATTTACAAAAATAAAAAATAAAAATACGAAGTAGGGTGTTCAACTTCCTTTAGTACGTGTTCATTTTTTAGTAGATAAATTGTTGTGAAAGAGTGAACAAGTGTGTACACGTTTGTTTTTGTTCGTGTTTTTTTTTTTTTTTATCCAAACAAATACAAAATCTTTTCCTTTATTATAATGAAATTTTTATTTAAAAACAAAAAAAAAATTATATACAACACAAATACATACAAATAAATTTTTGAAATTATTCACTCAAGGACAACAAAATTAATTTATATGCACACCAATACAAAAAAAAAAACAAATGCGAGTATAATGTGTATAGTAAATATAACATAAAAATAATAAATTAAATCGTAAAATCGTAAAAATGAATAGAATTTTTATCAATGTATAGTTATATAAAATTAATTAAATTTGAATTTAAAATTAAAAAAAAAAATAAACAATATAATAAAAATGTCAAATAATGAGTAAAAAAAGAAAAACTAACATAAAAATAGTAACAAAAAAAATTTTTTTTTTTTTTAAATAAATAAATAAATGATAAAAATGAATGAGTGAAAATAAAAAAAAAAAACACACAAACTAAAAATATACAAAATTTCAAAAAAAAAAAAAAAAAAAAACCAAACATCATAGAAAACTAAAACAAACAATAGAAGAGATTAACGAGAATGAATTATATTGATTTTAGTCCTTTGACACGTTTTGCATCAGATGGTGCTCTAATTCATCGTAATACAATAATACCATCATTAAATGAAACATCATCATCTGATACGGCTACCGGTATTATACATTATTTACGTAAAACTGGTAGTGGTGGTAATAATACTACTAATAATAAAATATCATTTATTAATAATAACGGTGGACATCATAATATTGTTAATGGTTATCATTTAAATGAATCTGGTGCAAACAAAAGATTAATTGAAGCACTTAATCAACTGTCACCAACAAATGATAATAATGATAATAATACTACAAAAATTCATTCATTCGGTTCACAAAAAGATGTAAGAGAATATTATGTAAATATATAAACATAAATACATAGATATATATATATACATACATATATATTTAACATATATTAAAATGTATAAATATTATATATATATATATATATAACATACATATATACAAAAATTTATTTTTTTCCCACCAAAAAAATAAAAAAAAATATATAAGTCAACATAAAACCGTCCAAATATGCCTAAAAATATGCAAAACAAAAAAAAAAATTTTTTTTTTCATTTTGTTTTTGCAAATAATAGAGATGAAAAAATGTCATTTCAAATAAGTGCTTTAAAATTGAAAGGAAAAATATAACAAAACCAAAAAAGAAAAAAGAAAAAACAAATTTAAACTAAAGTCACGTAAATCCTCTACTAGATTAAACTTTTATACCACTTGACACTAAAAATGATGGGTAAGAAAAAAACAAAAAACAACAAAAGAGAAAAAATAAATATCGATTTGAATGTTGGTGATAGGTACTAAGTATAATATATAGGACGAAAATAAATATTTCTATTTGTTTGTACCCAGATTTTATAGGATATAATTAAATTATTTTGACATTTCGGTAATATATGACGAAGACATTTTTAGTTACTTTTAATAAACACATATCTAGTAAATCGTTATTCAGAACAAAGATAATTATAGAACGAATCTCTGTACAAGCATGTGTAACACTTTTCAGAATAGATAGATGGCACATTATTTGAGAAGACTTTTGTAAAAAAAATCTAAAATTTGGTTTGGTAGATATTTAGTAGTTTAAGAATGTGAGATCATTTTTACACATTTCACCAATATAACGGACATTAATCTTAAATAATATTACTTTATAACGGACTCAGCTTAACTAATATTTGGAATTGAAAATTTTTATATCCTATACCTTTACTAATGATACTTATAAACCACAATGCAATTCATTATAATTGAATGACGATAAACCTAATATTTAATTTTAACCTATTGTTATAATCTTAAAATATTTAAGCTTTCCATAGTTGAAGAAATATAAAATCTAATTTAAACAAATATAAGGCAAATATATTAGAAAATATTTCATAGTTTTCCTAATTGGTAACCGACAATTTTGATCAAAAACGAGATTATTTTGCATTTCTAGTAACATATTATTTTATCACTTATAAACGTGAATTTAAATATTTAAATCGTATTAGAAAATGATTTTTAAGATTCCCAGTCAAAATAAAGACAAAATGAAACAAACAAGTATTCATGTATGTATTTAAAAAAGGGATGCTTACGATAAGTGCTCTTTATTTTATTTTCATTTTAGTGCCGATCTCTGTTCTTCTAACAGCACCAAAACAAAGAAAATAGATAAAGTACTTAACAGTTTCCTTCTTTTTTCTTTTCTTTGTTTTTTCTTTTTTTTTTTTTTGTTTAGAAATTGAAATTGACACAAATATTGCGTTGAATCAAGTGTGAACATTTTTTTTTTTTTTTTTTTATTAAAAACAATATGAAATTTCAATTTTATACTTATCTACATATCTACAGATTGTATTGAGTACTGTCTTCACGTATATGTGAGTGTTATACAAATTTCAAATTTATTAAAAAAATCATTTATATTTCATATATAAATTTATCGTATTGTTATCATCATCATTATCATATTTTTATTGTTGACTATTGTGAGTATAACAAATTTTTCTATTATTGTCTATCAGCAAAAATGAATCCTTTAAATATTAATCCAAAATTTTATATTAATTTTATATACTCATTTTTTATAATTTTTTAGTCAAATTTTTTTTTCTGTTATCATTGTAGTTTAGATTGGGCCTAAGCCCTTTTATAAAGATATTAATTATTGAAACATATGTTTTGTTATATTGTGTTTCTAAAATAATGTGCAACATTTATTTCTTATCACTGCAGAATACACTCATTTGAAGACCAAAAACTTCTTATTCCAAAAATCCTTGTCTGTTTAATACTGTTAACTATCTAAATTAAAAAAAAAAACAAAAATCAACATATTTTTCCATACCAACAAGTTTTTTCTTTTATTCAATTGCATCCTTTTAAGTATTAAAAAGTAAACTAAAAAACAAATTAAAAACAAGTATGGTATGTACCATTTATTGCTCAGATGCGAAAAAATTTTTATGTTTCTAGTTATACCTATTTAAGATGTTAAGTTGTAGTATCTATTCGTTTTAATCTCCTGTAAAAAAAAAATTTAAGCTGCTAGTATATGAAATATAAAAAAGAAAATATCGTAATAATCCAACTTAAACCAAATTAAAAGAATTTTATTTTTGTTTGTTTGACTGTTTATTGTTATGCAACTATAAAATAAAATCGATTTTATCTTGAATAACATTTAAAGTGATAAAAAATTGGTTTAATTATGAAAAAATATTTTACATTGTAAATTAAAAACATGTTTTTTTTAATGGATTGCAAACAATTTCAGACATTGACAAAATATAAAATAACTATATAGTTATAGTTAAAAATTGGTTGGTTGGTCGGTATAGGGAGCTGACCATCGCCGCTCATAACAGTGACCCCAATTAGCGTGTTAGAACCGTTTTGCTACCACTTCCGTGACCACAAGACTTATAATAGGGCTATACTAGGTTTTATTTTGGATTCATTTCGTTACGTTCAGAAACCTTACCATTTTTGCAGGTTGCTTAATCTCTAGATCACTAAGATCGTTCAGTTGATGGCTACCCAGAGCTACTCTTCTGGTCCTAGTCAGCGCTGGACACTTACAGTTGATGTGTATGAAGGATTCTTTCTCATTCAAATCACCCCAACTGCGTCATGATGAATTGAATGGGATACCTAGTCTGGCCGCATATTCACCAATTCGCCAGTTAAAAAGAAGTTTAGAATTTAATTTATGAAAACTGGAAAATATAAGATGAAAAGTAACAAAAATGTTCACTATCAAAATATTAATTTCATGCGTCTAGAAATATACAACTTGAAAATATATTGTATTTTTTTGTATTTTGCAAGTGATTAAGCAAATGGCTATTACCCAACGGAATACAAGTTAAAATCATGAATTGGAGTTAGTTTAGAAGGAAAATTAATGGCAAAGCAATTTATTTCTAAACAAATCCATCTTTCGATCAAATTTAAATTAGTACTACCCGTGCTGTTCTATCGTAATAAAATATTAATTGTAAATTAATGTCTTTTACTTTATAAGACTTTTAGTACCTAATATTACTTCATCCTATATGATTACTGAACAACCGAACACTTCAGATTTTTGTATTTTATTTAAAATTTATTATATAAATGATTATATCTATCATATAAATTCATTTAATTAAAAAAAAACAATTAAAAAAATAATTTACATAAAAAGAAAAAAATGGTAGTCAATTATTGCAGAATTAAAATACATTTTGACATGTTCAAAAAAAAAATTAAAATTTTACATTTCATTTTAAAAAAAAAAATTTAAAAATATATTGCGAAATAATTATTACATAATTAATAAACAAAAATCAGGGATGTTACATCGATATATTGATTTAACTCAAAGCTTCCCCAAAACCCAAAATTGTCGAAACTTCTCTTTCATATCTCTATCGAAAAAAATTATTTATTGGCTGAATAACTGAAAAAATAATTTATTTTGACAAGGTCCGGTTTTATTTTTCGATTTTTTTTCGAAAATCAATTTTTGAAAACGATCGGCGTAGTGCCTTGTTGTTGAAATATGTACGTAAAAAAATAATTGTTAAGCATTTAGATTCTAATAGGCAGGACTTTAGAGCTAGGCAGGACTTTAGAGCTAGTTAATTAAATTTAATAGATTTTCTTTTAAAATAGCTTTAATCGAATGAGACATAACGCTATAATATGGTTTGGTATACCATTCAAATGAATTACAAAAACATATTACCAATATAACTTTAAGACTCATGTGAATGGGTAATAAAGGGATATTTGTAAAAAATGGCTTCATGACACCCCAAAATCGTCTATATATTCACTGTCCAACCAACAAAAAAGAAATTAAATATGCCTCGCCCCATTAAAAATTTGCATAACCCTTCACTGATAGAAAATATTTTATAATATTTAGTTTAGGTAATTAAAAATTTTTCATTTAAATTTTTTTTTTTTTTTTTGTAGATACTTTAATGATTTTTAATAGTTTTATGACTTTAGAATATTGTTTTGTTTTAATTGTTTTTACGACCTTATAAACTAATTAAAAACAATAAACAACACTTTAAAAAAACGAAATTATTTATAAAAATTAAAATTGAAAATAAAATAAAAATCAATAAAATGTTAAATAATTCAATTAATTGATTTATCGAATCAACAAAAAAATAATATAATATTTTTTTAATTAATTAAATACTCAAACAATATGGTACTAGAATCCTTTTTAATCAAAAACAACTCAAAACTTTTCTAAAATATTTAAAATAAATACAATAATGGTACTCGAAACCTTTTATGTAACCGAATATATTAATAATTTAATTGCTTATAATATATATTTATTATACCCGTATGAACTATGTTCAAGGGTATAATAAATTTGCCATTACGTTTGTGACACCTTAAAGGAGTCGAGCTAGATATAGTGTCAAAGGTATGGATCGGCTCAGAATCGAATTCTGAGTCGATTAAGCCATGTACGTCCGTCCGTCCGTCCGCACGATAACTCACAAAATAAAGGAGCTAGGAGGCTGAAATTTTTTTTACGTCACTTTTGCAAAATTGTTAGTGTTGCTATTTAAATCCAACATTTTCGGTCGGCGGGATCGAGTAACTGCCATACAACTTCTATCTTTATATAGAAATAAGTCAGTATCTATTCAAGCTACGTACTTATCCGTTTAAATGAGAATAACTCAGTGTTTATTGAAGCCAGGAACCTGACATTTTGCGAATTATGATCAAGTTTTATGGCAACAACTTCTGCAAAATTTGGTTGTGGTGGTGCGACGGGTTCGGGTAGCTGCCATACAACTTCTCTTTTTAAATGAAAATAACTCAGTGTTTATTGAAGCTAGGAATCTGACATTTTGCGAATGATGATCAAGTTTTATGGCAACAACTTATGAAAAATTTGGTTGTGGTGGTGCGACAGGTTCGGGTAGTTACCATACAACTTCTCTTTTTAAATGAAAATAACTCAGTGTCCGTCCGCACGATAACTCAAAAAATAAAGGAGCTAGGAGGCTGAAATTTTTTTTACGTCACTTTTACAAAATTGTTAGTTTTGCTATTTAACTTCAGCATTTTCGGCCGCCGGGTTCGAGTAGATGCCATACAACTTCTTTCTTTAAATGGAAATAACCCAGTGTCTATTCAATCTAGGTATCTGAAATTTTGCAAATGTTGATCCAGTTTTATGGCAACAACTTCTGTAAAATTTGGTTATGATGATATGGCAGGTTCGGAAAGTTGCCAAACAATTTCTCTTTTTAAATGAAAATAACTCAGTGTCTATTGAAGCTAGCTATCTGAAATTTAGTGAAAAAGTGTCGAGTTGCATGCCAAAAACTTTTGTAAAATTTGATTGGTCTAAAGTAGCTGGTTCAGGCTTCTTGCATTTCTTGGAACTTAATGAAGCTAGGCGCAATAGATTCGGGTAGCTGTCCTATAACTCCACAATTTACATAAATATATCTCTGTAGTTCGGTACTAAAACATCTGAATGTTTTTAAAAGATGATCAAGTTTTATAGAAACAGGATATATTACGTTCATACGGGTATCCCAGAGTTGACACAATCTACTCTACTGCACTCTTCCTCGCTTTTTTTCAAGCATTAAATGTTATATTTTATAAAATAACAAAAAATTTAAAAAATGAAACGGTCAAAAATTTTACTTCAAAGATTCCAAAAATAACGCTCAAACTAAAATCATTTTTGCTGGAGTGCGGAGTACAGTAAATAAACGTAGAATAAATAAACTCTGTGTCGTCATAAATATCGTTTTGAAATATCAGAATCGAGTTAACAGAGTTAAAATTTTTAATCCTACTAGTGAGGAGAATTAAGAAATGTTACAAATGTCAAAATCTTATAAAGTGTCATTATTATTTTTTTATTTCAAATTTTACCATTAATATAAACTTGTATATTAAAAATATTTGTAAACAAAATCATTCAATTGAACTGTAATCTAATTTTGACAGTCCAAATTCATATTTAACTCTAGTCGTTTCGAAATGGCAGAGTAAAGCTAACTCTGCATGTGAGTCTGGTACTTAATTCTATAAAAGCATAAACTCTACTCGCAGTAAGAAACGTAACGCACTTCTGAGCTTTGGCTCATTTATTAAAAACATTAAGCGAAACTTTCAAACATCAACGAAATGTCTAAGTTTCTTAAACCTAAGGTAAAAATATATTTTATATCTTTTGACATTATATATTATTATATTATTAAATATATTATATAAAGCATACATCTGAATACTTTTCAAATAAAATTATAATTTTAGTGATGCACTCAGCATTATAACAGTCTACTGCTCGAAAAGCAGTTCATTCACATAAATATACAATATTCAATAAAGCCTAAGAACCAAAATAAATCTCTGACATCTAGAAACTGAAATACATATAGCAACATTTTCTTTTTAACGTATTTAATTCTATTTCACAAGAAATTGTAACTTACATCCGATAACAATAATTAATAATTAAATTTTCCGTCCGCAACTTCACGCATGAAAAAACTCAAATAAACTTTAAATCTATAAGAGTTTAATAACATTATGTTTAAAATTCCAATATAAAAAAAAAAATTTAAATTCATACTTATAGCTCACATATAAAAAAAAAAATCCTATTTGTAATTAGACCGGTTTCAAGGCATCTCTCAATTTTTTGTCCAAACTAGAATCGACCATGAAGCAGTATAACAGTGTAAATTGTTTGAAAGGATTTGTGTTTTTTCTATATTTTTATTAATTAAAATTTTAATATTTCATTTATTATATTAAGAAAATATTGTACTAATAATATTATGACTTATTTTTATTAAGAAAACAAAAAAAAATTAATTTAATCGGAAATCTAAAAATCCTTTAGCTGAAAATTTTTATGTCATCTATATAATTATGGCAAGTTTTCTTCAATGTGACTATTCTGAAAATGAAAAGAAAATTAATTAAAATTTTCATAATTTCGAAAACTACTAACCTTTCAAGTTGTGGTATTCTTATAAATTATTAAAATCAAAATTAATATACTTAGATAATAAAATTTGACAAAAATTTTTACCACAACCCTTCTATTGTTACCCGAATTCTTCAATTATTCTATTATTATTCTTCTATAACTTTATATTTTATTTAAAGATTATTATTGTCGAAATGTTTATTAATCTCAAATATCTAAAAAAAGAAAAATACATATAATTTTCTTTTATGATAAATTAACATACAATGTTGATTCAACAATAATTAATAATCCTTTAATAATCTTTATTATGTAAATATTTGACATTTACGTTTGTCTTATTATTTTTTTTTTCTTTTTTTCTTTTTTGATTTTGTTCATAATTAATTATAAATAATATTTTATACAAAACAAAAAAAAAACTTCACATATGCTTTATATAATACCCGATGTAATACTAAAAGATAGGAGCCAAGTAGTTCGCAAAATCTTTATGTCCAACAACCATTACTCCAAATATTATTTTTGACTATTAGTTTGGGCAATTTCTTTTATACATATATTGGGGATTTTCTCTCGATTCCCTAATTGTGTGTTCTTGTGGACAGTTTTATGTCTTCCACTTATAAAATAAATGCGAACATTCCACAAGGCACCATCTTACTACATACTTTTTTCGTAAATGTCATTAATGACCTACTTCTATTCTATCCTCAATCTAATTCATAGTTTTAATGATGACAGCATTCACTCTGGTGACATTCTACGACTTCCTAAGAAAACCAAATACCACTTTTACCATAATGAGTTTTAATAGAATGATAGTAACCTCAGTAAAGCATGACTTAGTCAAAAAAGCTGATTAGAGTAACAGAATAATTCTTACTTCCCAAATTCTATTTTAGTAAAATAACTATTCCCAAAAAGTTCTTTTATCAAACAATACATTTTCCAGCAAATACTTTTCACAACATCAAAAAACAACAAGTAGAAGTTTATGTAAAGAATTGCAAGAAACATTAGACGAAATAGGATTTGAAAATATAGACTTTCCGAACTAGATCGCTCTTAAAAAGATCTATCAGAATATCTATCAGGCTATTAGTCCATAATAGTACGTACTGATCCAAAACAATCGGGAAAAAAAATATAAGTTCAAATATCCATTATTTTTTATTTAGGTTTTTGAATAATTTTTTGACAAAAATGTCAAAATATCTCATTATGAGAAACAACCTGTTGTAAAATGACAAAATGCTCTTTCCCTCATTTTTGAGGGATTAGGCGAAATGGAATTTTGCAATTTGAAATTCCACTAACTGTTCCATACCCTAAAAGAAAAAGGCAATCAACATAATGTTAATGTAATTTATAAAATGTAATAATTCTTAAATATAATTAATAATATTTATCTTTCATTAGTGTGATTTAGCTTTGCCTATACGTAAACTTTATTTTATTATATTTTATGATTATTAAAAATACTTAATCATATTATAAATTTATTTATAGTATTGTCAATCTTTTTTATTTTCATTAATATTATTACACTAAAATTATTCATTTTAATGACATTTAATTTTTTAGCTAATGATAACTATCATATAAATTCTCAAATGTTGGGAAATTATTTATACATGCATATGTATATGTAAAAATATTAAAATATTTATATAATATACTAAGAAATGCATTATTTCTTTGAACTTTCTTAACTTGGTTTAACTTTTAATATATGCTGAAGATGGCTAATTTAACAAGGCTAAAAATCTAAAGCTTGAGATATAACTTGAGATATAAACATTGTTTAAATAGAGATTTTCCACTGTGACAACTGCAGTTCCGTTTACCATAATATACAACTAGAAAGTTTAGAGTTTTAATCTTATTTTGAGAATATTTGCATAGGTTTCAAAGTTACAGATATTTAAAATTGTTAAAATGTTGTTATAACTAGTACAAAATTTTAAATTTTTGACCCTTAATAGCTCTTAAAGATGGGGTGGTACAAAAAAAAAACAATTTCTAAGGTAACTAATGCTAATTTTAAAATATCTTTCCTCCCTCAATTTCAAGGTTCTAACTAAAGTAATAGTTAGAGATATGAAAGAAAGAGAATAACACAAAATTGTGTGTTGATTGAATAAATATTAAGCAGAACCTAAGATACCTAAGATTTGAAAATAGGTCTTTTAAAAGTTTAAGGGGCTGTAGCTCCGTGAGCTCAGTTAATGGATGAAGCTACATATAAAACGTTGTTCTACAACATTAATGTTTTTATAAGACCTACCTATATAGTTGAAATTCATCTACTGTTAAAGTAGATGTTTTCAAAACAAAAATACGGAAGAAAGAAGAGACAGAATGAAACTAATAAGCAAATTTTCCAAAATGCTTTTGAAAAATGTGCTAAAAAGACGAAGTGTATTCATCAATCAATTAATAAACATATAAAAATCAAAACAAAAAATTTTTGTATTAATTAATTTTAAGGTAAAACCACATCAAGGTGTTGCAAATCAAATCGCGATTCAAATCAGTAATTAAAATTGATTTTATGGAGTTCATATAACAATTTTAATACAAAAATCTTTAATGTTATATTTTAAAATACATAAAACTGATTTTTGTTTATTTATTTAAAGTTTCCCAGAATATCTGTTTTCCTGAAAAGAATCTAGTGATTTTATACAATTTCCATTTACACAGTCAAAATGTTAAAAGAAACTAAAATTTTTCATTAGATTGTGTAATTTTCAAAGAAATTCAATAATTTAGAATAAAATTCACAAAATTTTCCTTTCAATTAAACTAAATGTTCTTTAAAAAATAAACTTAATACTTATAAATTGACTTTATACATCAAAACATGGCTATTGATTGAACCTTGAAATTCGAAAAAGGACATTCAAAAAATTTTTCTTTTTCTATTTAAAATTAATTTCTATGATATTGAAACTAATCCATAATATTCATCCTTAGGGAAAAAAAAAAAAAAAAGACGAAATCTCAATTTTATTTTCAACCTCTTTTAAAAAGTGAACCTCTATTAATTAAATCGTTATTAATTTCAATTCAATGTAATCGCATATTAATTTTAAACATAATTGTTTGTATTTTTTGTTTTTTTTTTTTTTTTTTGTAAAGAAAAAGAATCCAGTTATATATACCCTATATATTATTAGTTATATACATATATTATTATTATATATATAAATATTAAAAGATATTAAATATCCATTAAAAGTCACCCTGAAATATAAAATAAAGGACACATTCTGATTATGCCTTTTTTTTCGTTTTTGTTTTTTTTTTTTTTTTCTAATTATGCAAATTCATTAGTATATGTATATACAAAAATCCCATCGTAAAACTCAGTAATTAAAAATCTATCCTTTTTAGAAATCGTTGTAATTAAAATTTCAATACATACATATACATTTATATCATTTCATTTATTTTTTCTTTCATATATTCTCTTTTAATATACAACCTATAGTAGGACATTGACTTTTTAATTTAATCTTACCTTTTATTGGTTTAATCTTATATTTTGTTTAATATAAAAGAAAAAAATTAGATATAATTGATAAAACACATATAAAGGAGTCAAAACTTCAATAGGATTATTCTTTTGTTATTATGGTACTTTTTATTAAATGGTTTACCTACACAATCAATTTTCAAAAATTTTCTTTTTCTGAAAGAATTTTTCAAAAAGATTTTATTAAAAATATATTATGCCAATAATTTATTTTTTTATCAAAATTTGAATCTTTGAAACAAAAATATATAAGAAAATTGGTAACTTGGTTTTTTTTTTTTTGTTTTTCTTTTTTATTTGTTAAAATTGTTATAAGTGTACCTTTTAATGATGATGATAATATAATTTAAAAGACACTTAATAGTTAATAAAGAAAACATTTAAGATTAAAATAATGATAAAATTAAAAACTATTAATTTTTTAATTTAAAAATTATATATATATATATATATACATATATAAATATTTGTTTTTGAAAGGATCCAATTTTTTTTATCCGTAAAGGATATTTTTTGGTCTTTGAATATAATAAGATATAAATTATTTCTCATCAAATATAAGGTACCTAACCTCCAAAACAAGCAATACATTGCAAAATGGATTCTAATCTAATGTTTTGTTTAAAAGGGAAATGAAGTTTAATTGGTTCAAGGACAACACTATACCAAAAATAATTCGGACGTTGACCACATTAGTATCTTTCGAGTTTCCCACCTACTATCACAAATGTTTATCCCATACTGACATGATTAAGTATAATTTTTTCAATAACTCGACTCGGGCCTTGTAAAGCTCTCAAAAAAAAAATAATTTTTCTGCCTATTAGGGTGTAATGAACACATTTGAACCACTGTAAATTTTGCGTTGTGACTAATGTCGCTAATCTTTTTGTCCGTCCGTCCGCTTCTTTACAAAACTTCTACACTGTGATGAAGCAATTAAATTTTCCTTATGGATTGGTCTGATTAAAAAAAATATTTTATAAAATAACTTTTTTATAAAAGTCCACTCGTTACGGAACAACATTTTATTAAAGTTGGAAAAAGCCTTACTTCCAAATGCTAATATTTTCAAGTTCTGTTCAAAATTTTTTCCCTAAAATCTAAAAACGTCAAATGACAGAAGTTTATTTAAGCTTTATAAAATGATATAATAGTTATATAATTTTTTGAAATTTAGTTTTTAAATTTATCCTTAAAACTAAAATATTCCAAATTCTTCGTATTGCACAAATAATTTTAGTTAGAGCTAGTTTAGTCAGTTTTAGACAGAATTCTAAAGAACGAAGATCTTTAAGAACTAACATAATTAAGGTCTACGGTACTTTTCCTATTTAAGAGATCACTTTATCCCTATTTAACTTGGATGTCTATGAAAATTTATTTAAGATTAAAGAGAAAAATTAAGGAAAAATTAAGTTAAACAAAAACTTAATTTTTTGCTCTTAAAAAAATGTATGAATTGCACAAACATTTCGACAACTGACAACTTTGTCGATATAATATGCCGACGTGATGATTTTGTTTTCTATTTTTCCGTTAAAAAAAATTATAAATTTGAAAAACACATGACATACTGCGTTTTAGCTTCTCCAGCGATAAAAAAAATGTAAATGTATAGCGAAGCAACATAAGATTTTTAATTCCATAGTTTGTAAAAACTATTGTAAATTCCAACGCGACACACCATCTTGTTCCTATAGTTTATTTTGTTAATAGCGATGTATTCCATTTTGTCCAGTGACATTAAGAACATCTTGTCGGTGAATACCATAATATTTTAACACCATATTTTAATTAATATTTGAAGAATTTATTTTAAATTAATACACTTAATTTATTAATACACGAATTGTTTTTTTGCTAAATGAAAAACTAAATTAATTTTTAAAATTGTACTTGTCATATCTTTTAGAAAGCTTTAAAAAATCATAACAATAATATTTCTAATAATTGATTATGGTATGTTATCAATAAATTCACAGGACTTCGATGTTCTAGTTGGTAAGATCGTATGAAACACACTGTAAACACTATAAACATTGTGGTTCCCAATACCACACACATCTTAAAAATAATTCCCTCTTACAATATTTACAGCCATAACTTGGAAAGAAAAGGCTGTGTAATTTTCTTGTCACATTTATGTGACAAGGGAATAAAATCAAAAAAAAATAAATCCACAAGACAATAAAAGAGGTATTCACTACAAGTTCAAAAGTATATATTGAAAACGTAATTGAAATAAATAAAAACAAAATATTGAAGACAGATGATCAGGTCTTACAGTTTTACACTAAAATGAAAATACTGCTTTTAAATAAAATCTACATCATTAAATAAATATGTTTTTAAACTTAAATATGTCTTAATTTAATAATATTACAATTAAATCTTCTTAAATATGTACAATTTGAGAATAATTAATAAATAATAATTATATTCAAACAGTTTATCTATCTTTAAAAAAATATTTTTAACTATGTATCTTTATACTTTTCCTTTTTTGCGAGGATAAGTAGAAATAATCGAAACTATATACATAGAGAAGTGAAAAGAGCACGAATCCTCTATGAGTGTGTGCGACTTTAACATACTAAAGATCATTTCCCTTTTTTATAATTAAACAATATAAGTTATATGTCATTTAGTATACTAATGTACTGCTTGGCGCAAGAAAGTTAGTTTGTAATAATAAATAACTATTATTCTATATAAACTAGCCTCGACCTAAAAAATTAAAATCTTTAAATATTGACTTACATAGTAACTGTATTGTAATTTTTTTTATAAGCATTTACACCACCTACAACCGCCTCAACTAACTCCAGCTTAAGTAATGCATATTAGCATCTCTTTTTTTGCAGAAAATATTTTTCTTTTAAATTCTCTACTAACAATTTTAAAATATTCTCTGCATTAATTGCAATCTCCTATATTTTTTTTATACTATATAAGGGTTAGCCTAAATACTTCACTGACGGATCAGGTAGATCCACCGCTAAACAGCGTTAAGAGAGATATCTTCCTCCACTTTTTGCTCTTATCAAATCTTTTGTGGAATGAACCAGCCACATGTTGTACGGCCAGGAAAGTCTGGCCATCGTATGGTAAAAAAAAGAACCGAAAATTTATTGAAGCTATCCCGCCGGAATATAGCCAGAACAATAGGTGTGTTCAAGGGCCACTGTCCAATTGGTGAACATGCGGCCAGATTAGGTATCCCATTCAATTCATCATGTCGCAGCTGTGGTGAACAGAATGAGAAAGAATCCATCACACACTTCACCTGCAAGTGCCCAGCGATGGCTAGAGCCAGAACAGCAACTCTGGGTAGCCATCAACTCAACGATCTTAGTGATCCAGCGGTTAAGCAACCTGCAGAAATGGTAAAGTTTCTGAACGCAATGAAATGGATCTAAAATAAAAATTAATATAGCCTTATTATAAGCCTTGTGGTCACGTAGCAAAACGGTGCTAACGCGCTAATTGGGGTCACTGCCATGAGCGGCGGCGGCCAGCCACCTAAACCAACCAACCATATCAGGCTTAAGATAAATAGATGGCGTAGGAATTAAAAGAAATGTCTTAGTGTTTTACAATAATCAACGGCTTATTGAATATAATGATTCCAGAAACTGAAACTTAGTCAAATATGAATAATAAATGACTTAGTGGATGCCCTATATGCTCCTTATAGGAGTGGCAAGGAAAAAAAATATCAGGCTTCAATTCTCCATTTGATTATTTTCGATTTCTATTGTTTACTCAAAATTGTTAATCGATAATATTTAATTTTAATCTTTTATGGTATAATTTTTATCGATAATTTACCTATCGAAAGTTTTAAATTGCAAAAGCTAAGCCAAGTGGCATTAAATATATTTCGCATTAAAGATTTTTTTTTTGTAAAAAAAATCATTATTTGTTGTTTAAATATTACAAAATTACTGAAAACTCTAAAAATCTATAACCATTTTATTTTTGTCTCTTTTAGATTTTCTTTTACAGATTTTGATTCAATTTAATTCAAACAAAAAATTTATTATTCGAAAGAAGAAAATTCCATTAAAACATTATAAATAAAACATTAAATTTAAATGTATATAATATTATATTAATTTTTTAATGGTAAAATATAAAAATTTCTGTCTTTTTTCAAGGTCCATCAAGGTCTATTATACTTTAATTGTTTTTGTCATTAATCGGCTATAATCGTTATATTATTAAAATCAGATACCAAAAAAAAAAAAAAAAAAAAAAAAAACAATCGGTGAATTCAATCATAAAATAAAAAAAAATTAAATTTCAAACCAATATCAAAAACTGAAAAGGTTGTTAGCCTCTTTCAGCATTGACCTTCTATACATACAAATTATTTTGATTATACAAATACATACTTAGTCCAAAGAAATATTTAAACTTTCTATATAGAATAGTTTATATACATATTATAACAATAAAGATTATTGTTTTTCTGCTATCCTTCGATTATCCTTTCTTGTCTATTAAAATGTTGGTTTCTCTGTTAAATGATAAAATTTTTATGACGGTTCAAATTTTTTTTTTTTAAGAACGTGTCATTAGAAATTAATTTTTTGGAAATAAATTTTTTTTTGTGAAAAAAAAACTGAAATTACATTATATACAAAATAATATATTATGTATAATATTAGTTAAGGTAGATGGTCATTAAATGATATTATTAGAAAAAAAAAATCGATTAATTTATTAATAATAGTATCTATTGAGGCATTTTCTTTTTTATTGAGACTATATGAACATGTAATTATATTCATGTTTTTTTTTCAGCTTCTTATAATTTTTTTAAAATCTTATATTATTTAGATTGTGGGTTATAAAAAGTATATAATCATTATACTAAGACGAAGCACTTCTTTGACCGATGGAAAAGTTTTTAAAATATAAAGTCGATTAATGAAAAATTAATATAAAGACCCTTAATTCGTTTATATTTGCCATCGATTTCAAAAACAAGTAATTTTTAGAAAAATAGGTAGAAAGGAAAATAAAGGAACAGGAAGAAGTAAATTATGATAAAATTGGAATTGGTGAAATATGATATAAAATGTATTGTAAATATGAATTTATTGATGAAAACAAAAAAAACCAGGTAGCATTACTGCCATATAAAAAGACAGATATATTACGATACTAAATTTTTTACATAAATATTATTAAAACACAAGGAAATATATAGAGTTAACTGTGTCAACTTTAGAATATCCTCACGAACAATATCTGAATTCATACTTTGCAATAAATCACTGTTCACTGGTGAAATCTATTTGCATAAAATTTAATAATCTTTTACAAAATTTAAGATATCTGACTGAATGAAGTATACTGAGATATATTTATGTATATTTCGGAATTGTATGACAGCTACTCGAATTAGACATTCAGTTATGTTTATATATAAAAGAAGTTGTATGGCAACTTTTGAATGTTTCGGTTGAATTAGCTCTATTTCATTTATTTATTATCATTTATGGCGAATGTTGTAATCTTCAGCCCATTTCTCTTCTTTCTTCTATTTTTTCTTATAGAAAATCAACTGAAGAAAATCACATTTTTGTTACTTATCATACTATCAAGAAAACTGTAACTTCCATACTTCTTAGTTGAACCATCTAACTTTTTACTATATTACAATAAGGTTATTTCATGGCTTTCAAACTGTTGATTTTTACAATTTTTAGAATAAAAGTTTCTATCCCATTTTAATTTTATGCTAGATATAAAATTTATCTATTATATATAAATTTATTTTTCATGAGTATATACATATACTTAAAAATAAAACATATAAAATAAAATTACAAATCCGGAATACTAACAAAATAAAACAATCTAAACATAACTATATATAGTTCTTAAGATTAAAGTAAATAATTTAAAAAAGAAGTTTATACTTAAGCCAGATAAGCATTTTACGGTAAATCATTAAAAATAAGTTACCATTATTTTATTTTATTACCTATACTGGATTCCCTGGGTTTTATGATTTTGCAGCTAGTTATGTCCAATTAGGCAAAACGCTATATATTGTATGCACCTCACATAGAAGTAAGCATTTTATTATCAATTATATCATGAGACATTTTCGATTCATTTTAAAACGCATCTTTTGTGCTTTGAAGAGAGTGTTTTGAAAGCTTGCATCTCAAAATATTGTCGCTTGAAATCTCGCAATTAGATGTCATGTTTTAAAATTTCGCGATTCATAATATTTTCCATTGAGTCCCACTTTAATTAGAAAGGATTTTAGAATTGGTTACAAAATCAGGATTATACGCTTTTGATACGCAAAAGTTTGACAGGCGAGATTTTAAGACGCAATATTTTAAAACACGAGCTTTCCTCACCTTTTGTCCGATAACTAAATAAGTTTTAAAGATTTAAAAATATAAAAATATAATAGGATATTTAAAAATAGCCAAGATTTAAAATGTAATTATCAGTAACCTTTCTATATAGTAATCTTTTATAGTCATTATTACAACAATAAATTGAAATAAATATTTCAATTTTAATAACACTTATTTTAATTTTTTTGTACTTATCAGTACATTTATTGACTAAATTATTCAATTATTCATTCAAATGTATATAGATTTAAATGTAAAATTCTTTGTTACATGTTGAATATACATAATATTATGAATATCAATTATGATCAAAGCATTCTTCTGCTTCAAATAATTTCATGTGTTAAAACAAAAGAAATTTTCTCACCCTTTGTTTTTTTTTTTTTTTATTTGCCATTATATGTTTTTTATATCTAGATATTTTTTCATTATTACTTTATTTAAATTCAATTGACATATTCCTATGCATATAAATAGATTCATATATTCATACATACATATATACAAGGATATTGTAAAAGAAAATTTACGATAAAAGTAATGTCGTAAAAAAAAAAACAGTTTTTTCTATATAAATACGTATATTGAAACAAGAGAATTTAATTTTATTATAGTTTATCTATTTTTCAAGATAACATATGTGCACATACTTTAGTTAACATGTGTTTTAACATAACATAACATATAACATTTTTTATTTGATTTATGAAATTCTTTAATAAATTTAAAACCGTATTGAATAATAGTCATAAATAACAATTTGTTTGATGTAATAGTAGTAGTGTGACAAAAGTAATAATTGGTAGCAGTTTGTAGCAGCAGTTTTAGTTATAAAATATAAATAGTAAATTATTAGTATAATATATGCATGTATAATGAATATAATGATTATTCAATCAAAAATTGTAAATGGAAAAATGAATATTATATTATTATCTGTATAAAAATGATACTTAATAAAGTTTTATTATCGATTTTATCTTCATTATCAGAATAAAATTGAAAATTTACAAAAAAATATATATATTTAGGTCTTTGGTTTTCGTTTATACCACAACTTAAATTTTTGAAGAAGATATGCTCTTTTATATAGGAGAACGATATATTATAAAAGTCATTTTACAAAAAGCCACTTCATTTTAAATTTCTTCAAAATATATTTAAAAAGAATTAGAGTTGGTTGGTTGTTTTATCTGAATGGGAAATTTCCGGAGTACGTTTTTTGTAAAATGACTTTTGTTTAAATGTATTATATTATATCTTTTGGTAAAGTGTCTTTCATACCCATTTCATATTATATATCCGCTTTATTTCAATCACCCCACAAATAAATAGGTATATTTATTATGTACAATAATACAATAATTTATTATGAATATTATGTGAAAGGTTTTGTCTTCTTACAACAAGAAGTCATTATAATTTCTTTTTTCCTTTTCGGCATGATATTCGAACAACATAAACATTGCCTTGCCATTTATTAAAAAATAGTAACATCTACTGTAAAAATTCTTACACTTTTTTAAAACGCAAAAGGAAACGTAAGTTTTTCATGCAATATTTAATGCATTGACCAAGATATAAAGAAATACTAATTCATGAGAAAGAATTTAGGATTTAACAGAAAAAAACATATTCTTTAAAAACAAAGTTTGTCCCGACAATAACTCGTTATCGTATCTAGAAGATAGCTATCTAAGAAATAGATTTAAATTTATTGCAATATTTTCTGTATTTATTAAGTAGAGTTAAAGTTACCGCTATAAAAAGGGATTTGACTATTGCGAAATGTACAAAGCATTTATAGGTATCCATATATTTATATCATATCTTACAGTTATATTTTCATTAAAAACTATATAATAATATGTTAAGTAGTAAAAGTATAATTAAATTTATACCCATATCGTTTTAGACTTTTGATATGAAACACCAAAATTTCTCATTCCATTAGGGTTAGTTAAAAATACAGAAAAAAAATTTTAACCATAGGTCTCATAAAAAAAATAATTTTGTGGAACAACTTTTTCATGTAGCCCCATCCATTACGGAGCCACAGCCCCTCAAACTTTGAAAAAGCCCTATTTTTAAATGCATATATCTTATGTTTTGCTTAAGATTTTTTCAATCTGAAAACGTCATGCGACAGGTATTTTTTTTAACTTTGTAAATTAATATCAAAATTATACAATTTTTCTAAATTTAGTATTGAAATTTACCGTTATGTGAAAACCTAATTTTGCATGATTTTTCTACTTTCATAACTCCGGCACGCTTTTAGATAGAGACTTGAAATTTTAATGCAAGAAAGAAATTTTAGAATTAGTATAAGTTTGCTCAGAAAATTTTGTTGGGCCACCCCCTGTTTATGAGCTATTAGGGCTCAAAAATTTAAAATTTGCTATTTTGAAACACCTGTAACTTAGGAATCTGTACACATTTTACTTCGAAAAGATATAAAAATTAGAGCTACAGTAATATATTTTAACGTGTGTTAAAGGTTTATTTTAGTTATATAGGGTTCCAGAGTTACAGCTCTTCAAAATTGCGAAAAAGCCCATTTTTCAGATGTATATATCTCAGGCTTTGAGTAATAGTTTTGCAATCTAAAACCGCCAGAAGCCCGAAAATTTTATTATCTACATAAAGAAATATTAAAATTATGCAATATTTTGTAATTTACTATTTAAATTTACCGTTATGTGAAAACCACATTTTGCATGAAATTTCTTCTTTCATAACTTCGGCACGCCTTTAGATAGGAACGTAAAATTTTGAGACAAGAAATAACTTTTAGAATTAGTATAAGTTTCCTTAGAAATTTTTTTTGCACCACCCCCTTGTTTAAGAGGTATTAGGGCTGAAAAATTAAAAAATTGCTATTTTTAGGCACCTGTAACTTACGCACCTGTACACATTTTTTTCGGCAAGACATAAAAATTAAAGCTCCAGTAATATATTTTTTACATGTTTCAACGGTTTTTCTTAGTTAAAAAGGATTCCGGACTTACAGCAAATCAAATACCAAAACTCTGTAAAATTTAAATAGATACACAATATCTATAAATATGCACCATAAAATAAAATAAAATGAATTGCATGTCTTATAGTTGCCCCAATCGAGTTTTGAAAGTTTAAAATATTTTACTATTAGTTTTATGATTCTTTTGATATTTGAATGGAAAATTTTCATCTAAATTAAAATGCAAACCAATTGAAAACAAAAAGGATTTTATTATTTTCTGATTTTTGTTTTTTTTTTTTTGTAAACCTTTAGAAATGTACACAAAATGATTGCAGATAATTTTAAAATTTTGTTTTTGACAATTTTCCAAAGCAAATAAAAATACATTTAAAATTTTTTTTTTTTAATAAATGACAAAATTCAGTACGAATTTTTTTAATTTTTCAATTTTTTTACTATTTAATTTTCATTATTTAATTTTCCAATTAGAAATTATAATTAAATTACAAAGTCCTTGATCGAATCTATTTTATTTTTTTCCCTTTTAATTGATTTACAATTCAGATTTTCTTATACAGATTTTAAGTTTTTATTACATTTTATTGTTGTTATATTAATTGATTTTTAAATCAATATTTAAAAATTAAATAAATTTAAAAATGTAGTTAAAAATCAAAAAAAAACAATTAAAAAATAAAAAAAAAAGGTTTTTTAAATATAATATACTTTTATCGAAAAAAAATCTAACCCCCTAAAAAGTAGAAAATAAAATTGGTTGTAGATTTTAAGCAACTCAAATTATTATAAGATAATAAAAGAGGCTGGGAAATTATTTAAGGTTAGGGTTCATTTTTTCTAAGAGTCAAATATATTGTTCAGTTAATAGCCGTAGATTTGATTTTCCATAGATTTCAACTTATTTTATATAGGAATATAAAAATTTAAAATAAAACTTGAATACTACTGGGGGGGAAAAAAAAAGGAAAAACTGGTTATATAGAACATAAAACATTTACATAAACTTGAACATAAAATTTGCTGAACTCTAAAAACTTAACACAGAATTCCAAACTAAGTACGAATTAAAAAAAAAAACAATTCTAATTCTTTCTTTGGTTCTAGCTCTGATAACGATTTAAGGGAGCATGTCATATGACTGTATTTCATTCGGCTGAAGTGTCATTTGACTGGTTTTTTGTAATATTTGACTGTTTTTTGTAAAGTGTTTTAGAGTGGCATTTGACTGGACTGGTTTCAATTGCCTGAATTGTCTTTTAACTGTATTTCATTTGCTTGTATTATCATTTAACTGGATTTCATTTGACTGGATATTTGAAGAAATTTCACTTTATTTTGAAATGTAAGCAAAAAAATTAAGATGGATTTTATAGTTGGTTACGAAATTAGGGTTATACGATTTTTCCTGAACTATTTAAATGTTTGTTATTGTTGGAATATATTAGTAATACTTTGGAACTTCTGACATGTAAATGATATGTTCTTTTTACAGTTCCATCCCTAAAGTCAAATGAAATATAGACTTGTCATAGTAACTTCGATTTAACTGTCATTTTAAATATTTTACACCAAATACAGATCACCATAACTGTACAAAAAAAAAACAAATATAAATCAATTAAACAAGAATTAATAATATTTTTTTTATATAATAATTTAGTTTATTAAATTTTTTTTCCAATATCTACTACGTCCAGACGATCGAATAAATTCGCAAAAAGGTAAAGGAAATTTAATAATACTTAATATTAGAATGTCTTAAAACAAAATCAAAACCCAACCAGATCTATTAAATCGACATTAAATCGAGACAAAACAATCCAAATTTAAAAGAAAAAAAAAGGTCTATTGAACAAAAATATTTAATAAAGAAAATTCATATGTTAAAAAATATATATATATATCTACTTAGTTAAGTGAAACCATAATCCCGAAATCCTTATAAAATATTACAACCTCAAAAAACAAAAAATAAAAAACAATTCTAAATCACCAGAGAGAAGATTAATGTAAAAGACAAAAAATATAAAAAAAAACAAAAAATTAATTTATTAAAATGAAAATCTATAAATTTTTAAAATACGCCTACACATTTGTTTTATTCATTGGATTCGTTTTAATTTAACCGAACAGGTCTTTTATACTCATATTCATTTTTATATTTTTTTCACATTTTACACATTTTTCGCATTTAATCTTCAATATTTTACAATTGAATCTTATAAATATAATAGAAAGCAGAACACAAAACAAAAATTCCCCATCGTTTAAAATTCTCATTTTAGATGACATGTTTCTATATATATGTATATACAAGATTAATTGATGGGTTTTGTACACGACATTTTGCTTCAATTTACTTAACATATTAGTAAATTATATAAAATTGAAAGCTATCCCATTCTCACGAAATATAAGAATTTATACTGTACGATAGATTTCATAAAGCCCTACGTCATAAAGCCATAGGTCATAAAGCCAAATCTCATGATATCTAGATTTCAATAATGTGTTGAGCGGGAGTTTGAGGGTGGTTGCACTATGTTAAATGATTTGAAGTTAAAATATGAAAGAAAAATAATAACGAGATATTACAGGTATTATTGGGCATTAGAAGCATTATAAGTACAAATAAGTCCAGGTTACAAAATCAGAATATGCTCTTTTCCAAAATTACTTTTAATTCGGGAAAGTGTCATACATCTGTATTTCATTTTTCTGTGGTATCATTTGCCTGTATTATCATCATATCATCATGTATTATCATATGATTGTATTTCATTTGCCTGTATGTCGCTGGCGTTATGTGATCACGCTCATATTCCTGTTTCCATAGATTTTTAGAGTTAGTTTCAAAAGCAAGATTATAATAATTAGTTTAATGAGTGTTTGTAAGTCATAGTCCCTACAATATTAAATTCTGTGTTCTTATAATATCTATAAAAAAAAATAATTAGAAAAGATTTTAGAGTTTCATTAAGTTTAAAAGATTTTCTTTTAAAGTATAGTTTCAATTGAATAAGATATAACGTAATATGGCTTTATGGCCTATGACTTTATGATAGCCCTACATACCATACATACTATTATAAACATTTTCAATGTATTACATTTAATAATTCATTTCAATAAAATTAACACAAGGGAAATCTACATAAATGTTCGATTTTATTTCGTTCTTTTTTTTTTAATTCTAAATATTGAAGAAAAGTTTAATATGTATTTAGATACTAATAAAAATGACGAATCAAAAAAAAAGCTTTGAAGTATTAAAATGGAATATGATCATCTGCCAAAAACACACAAACAAAATAAAAACAAAAGATTGATTGTTAAAACCAAATTTTATCCAAAAATGTGAAGCTTTTGGTTACTACCTATTTGATTTTGTCTGAGAACAGAAAAAAAAAACTAAAATGAATACTTCAACTTCGGTCATAATTGAAAAAAAAACCTTCTGATACATGGCAACATAATATTTTTATTCAGATTAATTTCTAAAATTAAAAGACCTAGGTATTTTCATTTTTATTATGTTGAGGTGAAACTCAACATAGAACAAGAAAAAGAGATAATGGAACAGTACTAGGAAGAATGGAAACCAAATAATAAAGAAAATCAAGTGAAACCTGTTAAACATTGGAAGTTACCCAAGAAAAACTATGCACGGTGTTAACTGTTTCGGAAATCAGAATGAAATATAAATACATAATACTATGGCACAGAAAGTTTAATAACTATAGTAATGTAGTAAGAGATGTAGATTGAGATGTTTAGTAAAGGTGCTATAAGAAGTAAGGAAAACATTAGTTGGTAAGACCGCATTGACTAATCATATGGTATTATAAATAATGTGAAAGAAATATTTATTCAAGCAATACTTGTAAACTTACTTTTCTGCATCAGATATCATCTATAAATATCTAAAAAAAAAACATAAATAGATGGGAAATGAAGTATAATTCACGCATATTAGCAGTGGAGCCCTTTAAACAACGCTGAGCTATCTCGAAAATAGAACTTTCTACTGATCTTGTTTTTAGATATCTTACAGGTATAAACACCTGTATTAAAGAAATAAAACAGTTAATGTTCCTGTACACTGCAGAACTGTTAAAATAGAATAAGACAATTTATGAGAATTACCGTCACATATGTTCCCCAAAATTGGTAACTCATATGTCTAATATTTAGTAAAATTTAAGAAGAACATTAACAACTTTAAAATTTAATTAATTTGTTCTTTACTTATAAACAGCCGATACTAATTGAATTAACTTACTTTTATTAAAAATTGATTGCAGACCAATAAAAAGATAATATTATATATTACATATTGCATATTGAGACAACAAAAAAAAAAGATAAAGAAGAAAACTAGAAAAAGAAAAAAACTTGTTTGTGTCGATTCATCATTCAGCTCAAAGAGGACAATTGAGAATCGGACACGTAGTATAAATATTTACATTATATAGTTGGTTGCAGGAGATAAATATGTGTTTTAAAAAATATTACTTTTTCAGTCATTCCCTTCCTGATTTAAAACCAGATTTTATTTATTTATTTATTTATATTAATATTACAAATCATTTAGAATATCGCAATATTACAAAACCATCGGCTACTAAGGCCATTTAATAGGTCGAACACTATTTTTAAATTATACACTAATATTATTTATTTTGTTTATATTATATACTAGCAGAGTACCCGGCGTTGCCCGGAGTACTTTATTGGCTTTATGAAATAAAAATTATTAAATTTTGTTTCTGCGTTAATATAATTTAATTAATATAGTTAACTTATTACTATGATTTTACAGATTTGTGGTAGTTTATATGCATTTATATTTGTATTTATGCATTTATGGTAGTTTATATTCTATTTTTTATTAGATTTAGTTAAATTGAATAAACAGAGTCAAGAATTAGAGACAATTCTTCTACAAAAATTTTTTAAAGGAATCAATAATCTATTGAGTACACAATGACGGCGATGTGAATTTCAATTATGACCATAATGTAGTACATTTGTTTTCGTAAGTAATGTCACTTCATGTTTTTGTGAATTATCCTTTTAAGCACATTTTGAAAAATTTGCTATTAGGTTCGCTCTGTCCCTCCGTCTGTTTTCCAAACTTATATATTCGTTAATATGCGTTAATACCGAAACATAAAATCGTATTTAAATTATAAAAGACCATAATGTAATAAATTTTTGTTTGTAAGTAATGTCACTTCATGTTTTGGTGAATTATCCTTTTAAGCACATTTTGAAAAATTTGTTATTAAGTTCGCTCTGTCCCTCCGTCTGTTAAAACTTATATACTGTTTAATAAAGAGCAATGAAATATTAACTATGCACAGGTCTCTTAAAAGAGTAATGTTGTAGAACAACGTTTTTATATACCCTCACCGTTGAAGATCCTACAGCACCGACAGCTCTTCAAATTTTGAAAAAATTTCTTTTTAAATGCGTACATTTCAGGTTCTGTTTAACATATTTTCAATATAAAATATACATGATTGTTTTTTACCTTTATAAATCAACCAGAATTTTTTTTTCGTTTAGTTTTTCTAATAAACATAATAAACATAATTTCCAAATTGATTGGCTAAAAATATGTGTAAAAATTGTATATGGATAAGAATGTAAGGTTTTCTGTTCTTTAAATATGTATGTACTCATTTTTGATTAAATGATGTACAGAAATATGAATATGTTTTCTAATTTAATTGATTAAGTTTATAGTATTTTTAAATATACGGATATTATACATACTATATGTACATATTTCAATGATATTTTATGGGAAACATGTTATACACATGCATCTTATATAGGTAGACCACATGTAAAGACCACATTTAAGTAATGCATTTATGAATGATGACATGATGATTGTTTAATGTAGGAGATTGCTTCTGTTTTTTAACATGAAAATGTTATGTTGTTAAGACTTAAAAACAGTATTGTTAAGATACTTAATAAAGTTACTTTAATTACTGTTCTATATTAGAAATTTGCATTGAAAGGTTTTTATGGAATATTAGAAACAGTATAGATAAAAGTAAAGAGTGTTGGAAATATCTTTTTAATAATAATAACAATACACAAAATTAGGCAAAATATTATTAATAAGTGCTCGTGCGGAAATGGATTAATAAACGTTAACAAACATTTTGTCACAGGCTTTATTTAGAACCATAAATTCATCCTCCCAAATTAGACCGAAAGTAGAAAAAAAAATTTTTTTTGACAGTCTATCGTGTCGAAATGTGTTAATGTATCACAACAAAATTTATTGAATGAGTTTGTGTGCCAAAGTGCAATACTTGTGCAAATTTTCAATTGGTCAAATCGTTTAAGCACAACAACAAAAGTGAGACACTTCATGGCCTGAAGCCTGATGGGTTAATGTATCGTAACCAAATCAACTCAGAAAGCTTTTGTTATAAAGACCTACACTTTTGTAAATTTTCAACTCAATTGGTAAAACGGTTTAAGTGCGACAACAAAGAAATTAAAAATTTTAATTGAGCTCTGGTACCGAAAAGGGTTAATGGATCGTAACCAAATCTCCTCAGTGAGCTCCTGTGGTAAAGAGCTACACTTTTGTAAATTTTCAAATCAATTGGCAAAACCGTTTAAGCGCGACAACAAAGAAATTGAAAAACTTCATTGAGTCCTGGTGCCAAAACGGGTTAATGGATCGTAACCAAATCAACTCAGTGAGCTCCTGCGGTAAAGAGCTACATTTTGATAAATTTTTAACTCAATTGGCCAAACAGTTTAAGTGCGACAACTAAGTAAATTACAAAATTTCACTGACCCCTGGTGCCGAAAAGGGTTAATGGATCGAAACCAAATCAACTCAGTGAGCTCCTGTGGTAAAGAGCTACACTATTGTAAATTTTCAACTCAATTGGTCAAACCGTTTTAGCAGGACAACAGAAAAATTTAATGAACTTTGTTCGGCTCTCGTGCCCAAACGGGTTACCGGATCTTCATAAAAATTTGTCACAGGCTTTTTTTCAGACCATAAAACCACCATACAAAATTGGACATAAATCGGAAACAAAAAATTTTTTGGAAGCCCGCCGGGCCGAATGCGGGTAACATATTGAATCCAAAATTCTTCAGTACCCGTCCAATGATAAGAAGAATATTTGTTCAAATTTTCAACTCAATTGATCAAATCGTTTAGGCAGGACAACGAAAAAACGAAACGGCTTTAAATGGCTCTCGGACCGCAATGGGTTAATGAACCGAAACGCGATATAGCCTATAACACTTTCCGGGATTGTAGGAACGTTCCTGCAAAATTTGGTTGCAATCGGACTGGTGGTTTTTACGTGAAAAGGGCACAAACAAACAAACAAACAAACAAACAAACAGAATTTCTTCCTTATTTATTAGATTTTATATTTATGATATATTGATGGTAGCAAGGGGGATTTATTTTAAATTAATAAAACTTGCTACCTGTGCAGGATTTGAACCCGCACTCAATAGGTTAAAACGCGACACGCCTACCCACTAGGCTACCGAAGTCCCTTACCTGATTTTATAATACACATTACATAAAAATTTAAAAATTGCATACTTTTAGGTGGTGATTTTTGAAAAATAATATCCTATTATATAAAAAATAAAATTATATTATATATAACGTAATTTTAATAAACGAATTCATGAAGAGAAGGATATAATATATACAATAATAATTATTATTATGATGATATTCTTTTTTCTATTATTCAAAGTATTTATCATTTAAATTGTACATTTTCAATATAATACATAAATTTAACTTAATATAAAATTGTATATATGTATATAGGTACACAAAACGTTTGTATATATAAAATTACAAAATAATTTTTACAGGTATTAGTTCTGTGACCTAAATAAAATATACATACCAGTAATTTTAAATATAATTTTTTGTTGCCTTATTTCTATTTTAGTCCACTGTTAATAACTGTAATTGTACAAAATGAACATAAATATACATAACGATTTTTTTTTATTTTCGTATTTTAAAATGAAGTTATTTATTTGTATATTTCAAATTTAAGTCGCAACGCAATAGTTTTTTATGTATTTTAAAATTATTTTACAATTATAAATTAAATATTTTACTGTTATGATCCTTATTTGTAGTAAAATACTTTTAATTGTCAAAACTATTACAGTTTTTCAACTAATATAATAATGTTAAATCTTTTTCCTTAATTCTTTATACATTTTAATTTCATTAAACTTTCAGAAAGTTACTTTTTATTTATGCTTCATCTATCGTTTGGTAAAGTACTTTAACCATTCATTATTTTTTCAGTAATTTTCTTTACAATTAAAAACACTTGCGACCTGTGATGGATTTGTACCCGCACTTCCTCGGTTAATAAGCCACATTCTTTTTGTTTTATTAATTTGTAGTTTAGTTATTTTTATCCTTAAATTATTCAATAAAACACGAATAGGTATCAGAATTGTGATATATTAATTCAAAAGCAATTACCAAACTACAGTTCATAACGAAGTCTTTAATCGATTATTTATGTCCCTAAACATTAATATATTATAGTTTAGGTTCAACATTTTATTTAAAATTATTCTTTTTTAATTAAAATAACAGAATCTTTATCTTTTCTATAACATAATTTTATATTAAAATCTATTTTGAAAATTCAAAATATATTTTGCCAATCAATTTGTAAATAGGTATCTTAGATATCTACTGAATATTCAGAATAAACTATATTATCAAAACCCAAGCTACACAACAAAAGATTTATTCATAAGATTTTAATTGTATTTTTTTTTTCAAAATAACACTTAAATAAAAATTTTTTTTTTTTTTTTATACATATATGAAATGTATGTATGCTTGTATGTAAAGAAATCGAAAATGCACGTTTTCAAATCATAAATATAGAAAAAATTGTCATCAGAGATTTAACATTTTACCTTTTTAGTTGAAAGTTATTATAAAAATATGTATACCGGGTGCCGGGAACTCAAAGGTCACGAAGAACGGAGGTGATAGAGAAGTTCATAAAAACAAAAAATTGTTCTAGAGAGGGGGGCCTATTTCTAACGGTTCCCGAGATAACGTCCTTTAAAGTAATTTAATTCACTTTTTAAAGAAATAGCAACATCTTTATCGCTGTATAACATAGAAGATTCGTTTAAGTGTCGGTAGCTAGCTGAAGTTACTGGCTTTCACACTAATATTTAGTTACCAAGTTTAGTTACCAAATTATATTATTATTTTTATGTAACAGTATGGAAAATAGTTTTTTAGCAAAATTTCAATTAAGCATATGGTTATTTAGACAATTATCTCGAAAACGATAAAAGATAAGACAAAAATGTATTAACTTAAATTGAAGCTGAAAATTAAATAAAATTGATACATTAATAATGATTTTTATGCAAAAATTACAGTTATTTTATAAAAACAGTAAAAAATATTAATATTGTAACTCTTAAAGATAAATAAAAGTTCGAATATTAGTGTAAAAGTCCATAACTTCAGCTAGCTAGCGACACTTAAACGAATCTTCTATGTTACACAGCGGCAAAGATGTTGTTATTTTTTTAAAAATGAACGAAATTACTTTGAAGGGTGTTATGTCGGAAACCGTTAGAAATAGACCCCCTCCAGAACAATTTTTTGTCTGTTATGAACTTCTCTATTACCTTTTCGTTCTTCGTTCGTGACCTTTGAGTTCCAGACAACCTGTATATAAAATAATATTACTGTGATTATATATGTATACATATAAAGATAACCAGTGATATTTATATTTGATATTTCTATATTTGTAGTATATTTACAGTTATATTTACTGATATTCAATTTAAGTTATCAAAAATAAAGAAAATACTTTTATCGCTGTATTAATTGTCCATATAAACAAAACAAAAAAATGTTCCAGCTTTTATTTTTTTTTTTTAGTGCATTTCTATATGCACTATAGCCGTTTTTTTCTACAGGCTTGGCTGTAAATGTCGTAAGAGGGAATAATTCTTACGGCATGTGTGGGATTTGAACCCCCACTCCCTCGGGAGGTATTTTACACGCTTTTACCCACTAGGCCACCGAGGCTCTTTCTAGCTTTTAGTTAATTTAGAATAAAAAAAAATTTTATTTGCTATAACTAACACAAAAATTAATCTTCTTTTATTTTGTGCTTTCTAAGTGTTTGTACAAAAGTGGGGTTACGCAGTGAGAATATTTTGGAAATAAATTCTTATTAATTTTATAATTTTTGTAAACACGTTTTTAAATCACTCGGCTCTTACACTTTTCTGCTTCAAAATTTCCATGTTTTCTAGTGTCGTTAACTTCATAATCGATTTTAATTTCTACTATAAAATATTAACGTATAAAAATTGTATATGTATAACCACTCAAATTTTATATTATTCTCTAATACGTAAAATAAGATATTTGCTTCATTATGATTAGACTTTAGTAACGATACATAATTCGACAGCTGGATACATACTATTTTATGTAAATTTACAAAACATTAAATTTTAACATAGCTATTAGGTCCATTGTATGTATTTGTACATTGTATGTAACAAATTTTAATAAAAATTATGTCCTTAATATTTGATTATTTGAGCCTCTTTCTAAGCTCAAACATTTAAAGTCAAATTCAAAATGAATTCCGATTATAATAAATATGTTTATTAAAGGTCTGCAATTAAAATCTAATACTCTACATTTAAAAAATAAATAATCCGAATAGACAATTATGCATAATACATATGTATATGTGAGTTTCTCAATTAGGAGGGATTTTAAAGTTGGTTCAAAATCATGTTAGAGAGGATTTTATAGTTGATTACCAGAACCAGAACTGCCGCATTTTCTGTAATATTTATAAATACGTTAGTATATTCGCGATGTACAATTAGGAGAAATTTCATAATGTTGGATACAGTAAAATAAAATCCAGTCAAATGAAATATAGACTCATGATAGTCACCTTTGTGTTACTCAGTAGGCTTTAATTCTTTTTCGAAATGAACTTAAAGCCCACGGCCATTATTGCATTTTCAGTCACTGCATTTTTGTTTTACTGTAACATGCTTCACACTTTTAGAAGAACAATGACGTTTCTATACACATCTCTTTTATATATTTTTTTTAATAAACATTTTTTTTTTTCTTTTTTATTATCTATAGAATACGAATAAAATATTAATAATTTTATATTAGTTTTGGGTAAAAAGAATTATAGATTTTTTTGTATCTTTACTTTATTCCCACTTTATTTGTATCTTTCCTTTTTTTATTTGTTTGTATTTAGTTCTTTTAAGATTATAATCAAATAATCATTATCAAAAAAAAAATGTCAATTCAAATTATGTATATTTGTACATATACATTGAAATAAATAAATTAATATATGTATATATATATATATATGAATATATATATTAAAATAAAAAAACCAGTTTATTTATTATGAAAATATATAAGAAGTCAATATTTGAATTGTTCTTTAGTATAAAGTTTAATAAAAATGTATGCTGCAGACCATTGAAAACTTTCAAGGATAATAGTTATTTTTATAATAAAAAAAAAAAAAATCATAACATAATAAATTTATACATATAAGCATAAGTTTGTAAAGTGAATAGATACCTACATAAAAATACATAAAAAAAAAAAATGGAGAAGAAAAACCACAAACACAATTATTAGGAAAAAACTAATAAAATGTACTTGAAATTTTTCAAATAAAAATTAGGACAATCAAATCGAAAAAAAAGAAAAATAAAACTTCAATATAAAAGGGAAAAAAAAACGTAAAAGTAGGTCAACTTTTTTTTTATTTTATTTTAAGTTTTTTTTTTCAAGTTTAGCTACATATAAGTTGTACAGGAATTATTGGAGATGGTAATTCCCTTTTATGTTATACGAGTATGTAATTCTATTTGTCACAGTAAATATTAATTATAAAAAACATTTTAAATAAAAGCAACGTAAAAAAACGTGTAAAAATATGTACCCACAAAATAGAAAATCCAAATCAATACATTTTTATTGAAAGGGATTAAGGAAGGGTAGGAAAGAATTTTTAATAATTTAATTTTACCGTTTGGAGAAATATTTAAAAATTACATAGAAATACATTAGATTTGTTTCTATTTTCCTAACGCTATGATTTTATATACGGTTGATTCGGACAGTGGTTAAAGGGTTCAAGTTTGATTCGAAAAGTCTATGTATGAATCCCAGCTCAGGAAAAGTAAAAAAAAAATTTGAGTTAAGTTCAAATTATTGGCAAAAAATACTTTATAAATCAATAATAGGAAAATATAAATACCTATGTATATAACGAAATAAATATCAAATATAAACAAAAAATTACAATTTTATCTTATAACTCACAGATATTTAAATATGCTAATGTAATGTAATTTGTTTCTATACTGCTTATGACACATACATACTTACTGCTTATGACACTGTACCTACTAAAATTAATAATTACACATTTATTTTATTTTTAAGGTCCACCACAATCACCATCCACAATCAACTTTTTATGAATTTGAAAGCTGATAACCTTAATATGTATAATAATTACCTTATATATATAAAATGGCTTAAATCAACTATCTATATTATACACAGGTAATAGGACATGATTTTCTTTCTGATAGCATATAAGAAAAGTTTTAGATACCGTTATTTCGAAAACAGTTAAAAATCTCCTTCTCTTTAAAACACGTTTTCCTTTATCTCTGTATCCTCGACCTTTTATTGCAAAGAAGATAATTGAGAGTCGGATATACTGTAGAAGGCGTTTACTACATTCTCTTTTACGTCAAAATCTAATGCGACAAAATCTTGTATACAAAATCTTGCTTTCGAAAATCTTTTAAAATAAAATCTTTTTTCCAAAATCTACTAGGACAAAACATGTCACATATTCTCAAGAATATTCAAAAGAATGAATTCAAAAGAATGTCACATATTCATATATATAAATATTCTGGAAAAAAGGCAAGCCTGCTTTTGAATCCAACTCTAAAATCCCTCCTAACTCAGATTCTCACATATACATATACATATATAAATATTCTGGAAAAAGCGTATTAACCATGCTTTTGAACCCAACTCTAAAATCCTCCTTAACTATTTGTTTATACATACTTTAAAAACAAAGCCACAATCTATTTCTTTAAAAATATTTTGCAAGATTTTGTCCGTGAAAGATTTTGTAATGCAAGATAAAAAAAACAGGCAAGATTTTGTCGCAGGTTGATTTTGGCGTGCAGAATTGTAACCCGCTCCCCTGTAGGAGGTTTAAAGATAAAAAGGAAAATCTAATTAGCTTTTGGATAAAAGCACTCGAAAGAAAACGGAATGTTAATAAAGATTTTTAAGATAGAAGTAAAATGAGTATTATCATTTGATTGCTCGGTTTTCTCAAGGAACTTAGGCAAATGCGGTTTACATATGTTCAAGATTTTGTTCAATTGAAAATATAACACACATGATGTGATATTTCTCTTTCGCACATGCACACTACGTGCAATTTACACTCAAATAAGTGTAATACATAATAATGCAAAATGTTTCTTAAAATTTCTAATGAGTACTGAAAGAGTACTCTCTTGTGAATTATCTTGTAATTTAAAATACATGTTCTATAATTTATTTTAATAAATATAGTATCTTAATAATAGGATATTTTAGAATTATAACACTTTTATAACACTTATATACACTGTAATAAATTTCTTGCTAAAGTATGGTTCCTTCTTAAAAATCAGTTTTCCTATTTTCTGTAGTAAAAATTTTTAATCACTTCCTTTTTTAACAACTTTAACATATTATTTATTTTAGGCGTATTTTATTGCTTTTTTTTTTTTTAAATAATTAATTAAAAACCAACAAACGAAACTTATAAAAAAGAAATTATAAGAAAATTATTTTTATACTTAGTTTGTAATCAAATTCGTTATTTTTTAAGCTGTATATATTTAAATGTATTAATGATTCAAATATTTTATTAAACAATTTTTTTATAACCTAAGCTTTTTACAATTTAAAGTAATAAATACAATTCCGACGGCCGAAGAAATTTGCTTTGCGCAACAATTTCTCATTAAAAGAAATATAATTGTAGCGAAACGAAAAAAAAACAAGTAAAAGTAACAGTAAGTCGATGCAACCGACTTATTTATACCCTACACCTAAAAAATTCAAATTAAATTAAAAATCCATAACTTATTTTAGTTAGGTATTTAATATAAGCTAAAAAAATAAATGCTTTTACAACCTTTGTACAAAATTTCAGATTTCTATCTTTATTAAATTCGAAAATATGCTTGTTATATCTTGGGAAGTGTGTGAAGGCACGCGGACCACCACCCCAATTCATCTCAAATTTTGGAGATATCAACGGGGTAGAACATTCTTATATCAAATTTCAAGTTTATATATTTATTAATTTCGAAGATATGCTTGTTTGGTCTTAGGAGTTGTATGAGAGGTACCCAAACGACCACTCCAATTCATCTCAAATTTTAGGCAAATCAGGGATTTAGGAAACAGCACCCTCGAATCAAATTTGAAGTTCCTATCTTTATTAATTTCGAAGATATGCATGTTCGGTTTTGGGAGTTGTATGGGATGTACTCGAACGCATGGTTCGATTTCGCCCATTTAAAATCCCCGCCTTACCTTAGTCATTGTTAACCTACAGTATAAATTTCATCAAGCATATAGCATCATTATTTTTTGAGTTATCGTACGTACGGACGGACGGACGGACATCGCTAAATCGACTCAGGCGGTGAAACTGATTCAGAATATATATACATATCTATACCTAACTCGCTTCCTTTTGGTGGTTACAAACACCATACCAAAGTTAATATACCCTATACTTAATGTGTAGGGTATAAAAATGTACAGTTGTTTATTCAAAATATACATACAAGATTTTTAATTGATAATCTTTGAGAGATAAATGTCAAACCCGATCATCAACAAAGAAAATTAAAAATATTTTAATCTTGGTGACGACAAATTTTTGGTTGGACGACGTCAATGATCCTAACTGAGCAAATACATAAGAATGCAATAGTCGTGAATTTTTCGTAATAGGGAAACCAGAATCATGTCGAATATTCGCGACGATAAATATATTCACGATATAAATTTTTTATTCTTTGTTAACTTTGTTTTGGCCAATTTTTGTAAAGCTTTTAAAGTTTTATTACGTTATTATATAATATATACTTTATTAAATAGATTAAATAAGAGTGTTAATTATGTATCATCTTTTATTATTCTGCTCTGTTATTATTTCCATTACCTTTTGTTGCACCTCCCTTCTACTACAAAAGCTATAATTCATTTCTTACCCAGCCAATGGTGCAATAGTGATTAAGATACCGACCTTTCATTCAAAAAATCTCGAGTTCAAAAAACTCTGGCTGGATTATATAGATTATTGAAAATTAATTATATATATATATATCACATGATTTATATCATATTGTAGTATATAATAAAAGTAAAAATAAAATAATTCTTGTGCAAGATAATAGATGGCGTAGAAATCAGAAATATTTGTGTTTCATAGACCTGTAGAATAACTACAGTCGAGTAATCAAAGGCTTAGTAAAACTAATGATTCCAGAAACTGAAATCTTAATCAAATATGAATAACAAATGATTTATTGTCCCAAAAAATAATAAATGACTAAATGCCCTATGCTTCTCATAGGGGTAGAAAGGAGAAAAGAAATTCCAATCCTTATTAGAAAATGAACTGTGCAAATGGTAAATCAAATATTTATTTAATATAAATAAATTTATAAAATTATTTATTTGCTTATTTACTTGATTGTTATTAAATACATAATTTAAGTCGATTTTGAGATTTAACTAAAAAACTAATTCCAGTTTAGTGAAAAATATGATTCTACCGTAAGTAAGTATAATTGCATCGAAAGGTTCGTTATGCTTTTAAACGCATGGTTTGAGGTAATAAATTTTGCTTTTATTTTTTAATTGTAAAAAATTACTATACTAATATGTATTATTAATTCAAAAATAAAAAAAAATTATTTTTAATCCTTTGCATTAGAACAGGGTCATCGTTTTTTTTCATCAACAAACATTTAATGTAAGCATCGAGGAAGTGTGGGTTCGAATCCCACACATGTCGTAAGACTTATTCCCCCTTACGACATTTACAACCACGCCTGAAAAGGAAAGGCTGTGTAATTTCCTGTTCACATTTATGTGGCAGAGAAATGCACCAAAAAAAAAAAAAAACATACATTTAAAAATAATTTTATCTAACATTCAAATTAAACAATTGTTTTTTTATTTTATTTAAGCCCATAAAGTAAAAAAAAAACGCCCCGTTTTGTAATCAATTATTATACCCGTATGAACTATAATAAATTTGCCATTACGTTTGTGACACCTTAAAGGAGTCGAGCTAGATATAGTGTCAAAGGTATGGATCGGCTCAGAATCGAATTCTGAGTCGATTAAGCCATGTACGTCCGTCCGTCCGCACTATAACTCAAAAAATAAAGGAGCTAGAGAGCTGAAATTTTTTTTACGTCACTTTTGCAAAATTGTTAGTTTTGCTATTTAAATCCAACATTTTCGGTCAGCGGGTTCGAGTAGCTGCCATACAACTTCTATCTTTATATAGAAATAACTCAGTATCTATTCAAGCTAGGTTTCTGAAATTTTGCAAATAATGATCAACTTTTATGATAACAACTTCTGTAAAATTTGGTTGTGGTGGTGCGGCGGGTTCGGGTAGCTGCCATACAACTTCTCTGTTTAAATGAAAATAACTTAGTGTCTATTGAAACTAGCTATCTGCAATTTAGTGAAAAAGTGTCGAGTTGCATGCCAAAAACTTTTGTAAAATTTGATTGGTCTAAAGCAGCCGGTTCAGGCTTTTTGCATTTCTTGGAACTTAATGAAGCTAGGCGCAATAGATTCGGGTAGCTGTCATACAACTCTACAATTTACATAAATATATCTCTGTAGTTCAGTACTAAAACATCTGAATGTTTTTCAAAGATGATCAAGTTTTATAGAAACAGGATATATTACGTTCATACGGGTATCCCAGAGTTGACACAGTCTACTCTACTGCACTCTTCCTCGTTTTTGTATACTTTTCAAACTGTTTATTGATTCAAAATCTTTGCAGCCATTTAATTTAACATACGCGAGTATAACATATATATATATGTTATATATATACTCGTATAATAAAAAAATCTATTCATTAAAATTAAAGTTTTAATCTATTGAATTTGTAGGCATAAATGGAAAACATTTAATCCTTATTGAACAAGAAAAATTCTTAATATATATCTTTATCTAAAATAGTTTATTGAAATCTGATGAATGAATGAATTATACACACTTACACTGATTAATAAATTGAAATTTATGTCCAACATTCTTTTATGTGAACATAGTACATACATTATATTTTCTAAAACAAGTATACAAATGTTTTGTTTTTTTTCCAATTTCTGTGACTAAAAGACAAAATCGATAAAATGAAATATATTAGTGAAAAAATTAAAAATTAGAAACATCATAATATGGGTTCTCAGATTTAGATATACAATATTATATGATATCAAATATTTAATTTTAGTGCATTTTTCAAAATAAATTTAAAACATTTCCTTATCAGTTTCACTCTGCCTGTCCGTCCGTCCTCCCGCCTGTTTATAAAACTTCTACAACCTTTAAGATAGAACAAGGAACTTTTAACCAAGGATACGTCTCTTAAAAAAATTATTTTTTTCAGAATTTTCTTTGTAGTCTCATCTATTACAGAGCTAGAGCCCCTTAAAGTTTGAACAAGCCCTATATTTTTAAATATGTTTTTATATATATCTCAGCTTTTGTTTAATATTTTTTCAATCTAAAAACGTCAAACGAAACGGGACTTTTTATTATGTTCATAAATTATACATTTTTTCAAACGTAGTATTTACATTTACCGTTATATGAAGACAAAATTTTGAAAGATTTTGCTTCCTTCATAACTCCCATACGCCTTTAGTTAGAATCTTGAAATTTTGAAAGAATATATATTTTTCAGAATTATCATAAGTTACCGCAGAAAAATTTTAGGTACTTCTAAATCTGTAAGTTTTCAAAATAATACGCGAAAATTAAAGCTTTAACATTATATTTGTAGATTTGTTAACATATATGGATATACTCGTAGACATTTTTTAATTATATAAGGTTTCATTCAAATTGAAGAAAGTATCACTTGATTTTCCATCAATTTTTTTTACAGAAAAAAATTCTGAGAAAATTTATATGATTTTGGTGCAACCCATAGTATTCTAAACTGTTTTTATTGTCTTTTGTAAAATGTGCGTTAAAAATTCTTAGTTTTACTTCCTACCTTTTTTTATCTTTATTTTTAATATTAAAATAAAATTTTATATAAATTTCTTATATTTTCGCTTTAGTACAAATTTTAAACAGTTTCTCTATGAAATTTCATATTCAAACTTTAGACGATCATTTTTTATTGCCACAGACTTATTTAATGCATTATATTCAAAAGAATCTTTACTTTCATTTTAGTTTATTAAAGTACTTTTATAAAGATAGATCGCTTTTAAGAGATTATATGTGTGTATCACAATTTTATGCCTAAAAACATGTCCATCAAATCCAATATTGATTTAATATAATAGAAACATAAATATACAGAATAGGTCAATTTATAACATCAAAAGTAATTCGTTAAAATTTAGAGATTTTTTGTACTATAGCATATGTGTGGTATTTATTTATTTATTTCATTTATTTTTAAAATTATACTAAATATTTATTACGGCGTTACTCATTCCAAGTCACTAACCCCTAAAATAAAAACGAAATAAACCCATTATTTTTGCTAACATTTAATTTGGTGATTAATTAATTTTTTTTTTGGGGCTAGTTCATTTTCTAAGATACTTATAGAAAGCTGCGCGCCATTTGTCATGTCCGACAAAGAATTTAAAATAGTAGAGGCTGTCGCTGGCTTTAAATAATAGTAGAGGCTGTCGCTCGTTAAACAAATTATTTAAATCCTGATTTTATACCCAACTCTAAAGCCCCTCCTAAATATTTTTTTTACATAACAATCACTTAAAATATTTTATAAGTAACGGATTTTGTAATGTTTTTCTTTCGGGGCTTAATTCGTAGGGTAGAGCAATTTTTGGGATCAAATTCTTTTTTGCGTTTTTTAGGTTATTTCATTTTTTTTGGAAGTTAGTTCATTTTTAGAGTTTGTGGATTTATTTATAAGATGTAATTTTCCAAATTCCAATTCGATAAACTTAAAAAAACATGTTTGGAGTTTAATTAATTTTTTTTGGGGTTAATTAATACATAATAAACTAACAACAAAAAAAATTGGGGATTAGTTCATTTTTGCTTTTGAGGATTTGTGACTTGGGGTTTAGTTTATAGCACTATTCATTACACTAAATTAAATACTAAGTCAAATAATCGTTGTATCGCTTTTATTGATTATAAAATGGTATTCTTTTATTTAGTTTCTGTTACATCTAATCTGAAATCTAAATCGTTTTCTTAAAGAATAAATCATATATATATATATCATTTACATATTTCTATCAATTACTCTGACAAATTAATATATCGTAATTAAGTAACAAAATATTATATTTAATTTTAAATTAAAAGATTTATGAATTCTTCATTATTTTTTATATTACATTAATTAACGATTTTAATATGTATCTAACATGAAAATTACAGGTGCATACCTATTTAGTATTTACCTTCAATAATCCTAATATCCTTATTTTGAAATTTTTTCAGATTGGTGTTCATTATATTTTGATTTGATATAAAAATAATGGACGAGCTGTATTCAAAGCGAGTTGAATTAGTTTTACATTTCTTCTTATAAAAAAAATAAATAAATTTTCTTACATATACATATCTATATATAATTGTTATGTAATTTTTAAAATTTAAATTGTTAAATATTATTTCTATTAATACTATTGTTGATTGCGAAGCAGTCATAAATTACAGAAGTAAAATGAACCCTTTATTTTCATTTCATCTCGACTTTTTATACCGAATTTAGGTAATTTCCTTTTACTACAACCAAAGAGTTTTTTAAATTTTCATTAATTAAACAGGTACTTTTATTGTTACTAAACAGGTACTCAAGATTTTGCTCCTACTAATTTACATTAATTAATTACTTTGTGTCTATTATTGAATTATTGAAAATTGGTTTGTGTCTCTGGATATACTTTACTTTAGGTACATTTCCCGATTGCCTTGAAATTTTACATAACGGTACCTAGTGACTTCACCTACCTATATGTCATAAAACATGGCTTTTGGCGTAAAAGTCACTTAAAGTTCACTCACTCAATTCTTTACAACATTGTGGGGCTTACTATTGTCTTTAGTAAATATCTTATTTCATCTTAATCAGTGCTACCGTTTCTGAGATACTGCAATTCCAAAGGAAAATTTTGATAAAAAAAAAATTTTCTCTAGACTTTCTAGAAACCACTATATACTTTATAAATTTTCAAAGACACCCAAATTATCTTTATACTGTTAGAAAGGTATTTTTCAGAGTTATTACGCCTTTTCCAGAATATTTATATATTTGTATATGTGAGATTCTGAGTTGGGACTGATTTTAGAGTTGGTTTAAAAATCATCGTTTTAATAATTTGTTTAGCGCGGGTTTGGAGTTGGCAGCCCCCCTATATTAAATACAATGTTATTGAAATATGTATGTAAATGTATAATTAGGAAGGACTTTAGAGTTGTAGATTGTTTTTAAAGCTTTCACTATTACCCCGTAATTGACTTGAAATAAAATAAAAATTAGCACGTAAAACAAAATCTAAAATGTCGATTGTCTTGATGTCCATTAAAGGTGACCACCTCTATTGCATAAAAAAAAAATCAATATTAAAAGGAATTAAAAATAAATCGAAAAACGTGCAATATTTCATTTCACACTTTTATTTTACCAGTACTGTTCTTTTAATATCTTTTAAGGTTTTTGCACTTTATCTGAACATTTACACCAACAATTTTATAAATTTCTATTAGACGAAAATTTTGTTATTTCATGGATAAGAACTACCAATATATATAGTCATATATTACATCGCAAGTTATTATTAACATCTCATCATATTGGAAAAAAAAGAAAAACAGTAAAATACCACCACCCACCTAAGCCAAATTTCTAATAGACAAAAAAAACAAACAAAATAAAAAGAATAAGACTTTTTTTTTACAAGAGAATTAAGTGGTTGAAGTAGCCGTTGATGACGGTCAGGGATAGAAAATAATACATATTTTTTTCACATTCTTTTAATACTTGTAAAAAACTTTTAGTTACTGTTATAACTAAAGAATATCTACATATATATATACATATAAATATAATTTTTACATTATGTAGTTCTATAAAAAAAAAACAAAATATTCATAAAACTTTGAAATAGATGGACGTGTGCAAAGTGAAAATTAATGGACTCTTGGGAAAATTTCATTAGGAATTCATTGAAAAATGGAAAAAAAAAAAAGTAAATGACAATTTAGACCAACATTCAAAAGGACTTCTGTATAAAATAGAGTTGGGAATTATTAAAAATAAATAATAATTTTTAACTACAATAGTGATTACTGATTACATGCAATGTTATTTCTTTTATAAATTGTACATACAGGTTATTATTATAGTTGATTAATTTATAAAAGGGTTTAATTTCGGGTTTCAAGATTCGTTTTTAGGATTATTTTAAGAATTTCTTATTTTTGAGAACTATTAGCTTAAAATTTAATCGTTCTAAAACGTGTTAGTCCTGTGCTTACTTCTTTTGCTCCAAAAACATAACGTATATTTTACAAGTTGAAAAACCACCATTTTATAACCATTTTATACATATATTTTTTTTTTAATGCATTTTTTTGCCACATAAATGTGGACAGAAAATTACACGGCCTTTCCTGTTCAGGCATGGCTGTAAATGTCGTAAGGGGGAATAATTCTTACGACGTGTGTGGGATTCGAACCCACACTCATTCGGTGTTTACCGCTTATTATATACGCTCTTACCCACTAGGCCACCGGGCCCCCCATTTTTTATATTATATCGTCCAGACATAAATATCTGCTAATATTTTTAAGGTCCTTTTGCCTTAAAGCATGTGGGCCATCTCGGTACAAGTATTAAATTATAATTATATTTAATATTTTGTTTAGATTATTTTATTATATTTTATATATTAATTTTGACCTGACCGGGGTTTGAACCCAAGACCTTTCGTTTGAAAGACCGGTGACTTATGCACTGCACCAATGTTCAGATAAATTTAATATTTTTAAATTTTGTTTTTTCTGTATAATCATGTAAATTTTATCTTGAAAATTGGGATTTTATTTCCAAAAAATATAGTATAGAAAAATAGAATAATACTACACCAGAGACAACTTTTCTTTTTAGAATTTAAATGTCAATCGAAAGACACTTAAATTTTTTAAACTATCTAATCAACGGTGCAATTACCGTTGCAATTATGCAATTACCGTTGCAATTATGCACCGTTGCAATTATACCGTTGCAATTATGCAATTACCGTTGCAATTATGCACCGTTGCAACGGTGCAATTATTGATTTACAGAAATATTGATTGGTATCTTTCCATAAATGTTTTATTGGTACACCTATACGTTAAATGTTATATTAAGTAAAAACAAAATTCAAAAATATGCAAGATATAAAATATACAATAAATAGTCTACTAATGTCAACTAATAGATTAGTCTACACTAAAATATCATTGCATATTTTTTTTATAGATGAAACAACAAAACAATTTCTATCATAAATTTCCACCGATCCTTTAATCCTAAGATGCAAGATTAGTTTACACTTTTACATAAAGACGCTTATTGTGTTTCTTTAGTTCCATTAAAAACGTTAGAAATTGTGATCCTACATAATTTACTACTCAAATTCTTATTCTACTATAATATTATATAATTGGACAGAGTTTTAAGTACTCCTTAAACATTTTGAAAAGTATAATGCTTGAGTCGATTCAATTTTTCTAAAAAAAATTCTATCAGAAAATTTATTTCAGTAAAATCACTTGAATTGATAACTTGTTTTGTTTTTTTTTTTTTTTAAAGAGAATAAAAGAAATTTTCGTTGTTTTAAAGACAAGAAAAGATCTTTCCATTATTTCTAAGATTTCTTAATCTCAAATTTTATTTCTTACATAATATAATCACCAAATCAGTAAAAATCTAAAAACCTAATCACTTTTTTTTTTTTTTTTCAAGAAAATAATTTGAAATTTTTAAGTAAAAAGGCAGCGCATTTTTTTCACACAATCAAATCCTTTTTCATTTTCTCTTTATTATTACATACGATACTTCCCAACTCTAATATTATCAAAATTTGTTAAAATAATACATATGTATTTTTTACTCCTAAAAATAGTATAGCATGCCATACACATACATAAACGATATATTTAAAAGGTTTTCTTATTACATATAATATAATAGGTAGTGTTTAAATAGGAAATTTATATTGACTTTTTGTATTTTTTTTTTTTTTTCTAATATTTTTTTTTTTTTTATTTAATTTAATTTTTCTTTTTTCATTTAGTAAAATGTGTTGTGCCTCTTAACCTTCTCAAAAAAAAAAAAAAACAAAAAAGTCATGTATATTATGAAAAGTAAAATATTGGAAAATTTAAAAGAAACAAAAGATTTCAAAATTTTTTTTTTGTCTTTTCAATTTGAAAATTTAATTTGTAACATTTTAGTTTTAACATGTGTTTGTTTGTTTGTTTTTTTATTGATTTAAATTAAATATTTATAATAAAAAAATACTTTCAGTTTTAAATAACATAAAAAAAAAAAAAAAAATAAAAAAGTTTTCTTTAGAATTTTTTAATAAAAAAAATAACAGTGAAACTTTTGATTTTAACAAAAATGGTTTCAATTTGATTGTTAAAAAAAAAAAAAAACAAGAAACAAAAAAAAAAAATTTAATAGATATAAAAGGAAAATATAAAAAAAAAAATTAAAGTGAAAATTTATATTATAAAATAATATTTAATTTATTTAAATATTTATTATAAATTAAAAAAAAATAAATAAATAAATAATACTATATAAAAAAAAAAGTGTTTTAATTAATGAAATATCTACAAATAAAAACTGTTACGAGATCCAAAAATGGTAGAATTTTTTCTAGTTATGCAAAAGGATGACGTCCTAGAAAGATTTGTTAGTTAATCTTTATAACATTATTAAATTTATTTTAATTAGAAATAATTTTGTTTTTTACAAAATAAAACATTTTTAACATATAGTTAGTTAGTACATATATACATATATATATATATATATATATATGAATATATATTCTTATAATATATACAACATGATTTAAAATTAATAAATATATTTTTTTATAAACATAACGTTTATTTAAAAAAAAAAACTAAAAAAAAAATTATTTTTTTGTGAACGTAATGTTCACATTGTAATTATCCTATAGATTCTTATTTTACTTCGTTTCAACAAAACATTATTAAACAAATATAAATATAACCAAAATTTAGTTGTCGGTATGATATATAATGTATACTGTATTTAGGCAAATGGTTATTTTATGGGGAATAATTTTGACAGACCCATAATATTATTGGCAAATAGATATTAATAATTAATGTCCGAAAAAATTGGGTCTAATCGATGTTATAAAGTTGAAATTTAGCGGTAATAAAGTCGAAATCAAGACTTTTTAAATTCGGCTTTATTACTGTTTTGAAAGAGAAAAAAAATCGAATCAACCATTTCCATTTTTTAAATATTATATTTTTTACATTTGTTTTTCGTTTGAGTTCAGTACATGTGTATTTATTTGGGTTATTCTAGAAGATATCCTTGTTGTTTTTTTGGAAATTTTTTTAAAAATACATATCTGGCTTTCAGTTGACTATGAATGTTTGCTAGTGTAATATTACTTATATATTTCCAGAAGGGTTAAAAAAAACAAATTCTGAAAAAAAGGATATACCTTCTTTTACCTTAAAATAATTAAAAATCATAAAATAATTAGAAGGGGTAATTGTGAATGCCTTAATTGTTAAAATAAGTATTTAAGAAAAATAATAAGGAAGGGAAGGAGTATATGATAGGTTAGAAAATCGGGCTTTCAATCATTTGTTTAGCGGAAGTTTTGAGAACATTCAACATCCTTTATTTTTAAAATATATTTTGTTATCAAAATAGCCATATCATGTATTATAATAAAAAGCATTTAGTTTTAATAATTTTGAGTAATTAAATAATTTGTTATTGGGCCAAACGTAATATGTTGAATTACAAGCAAAAACATAATATGATAAAAATAAAGTTTAACTTTATTTTTTTTCCCATTTCTGCATTATTTCAATTTCAAAACAGTACAATGACTGAATTTGCAAAATACGCGATTTGGAATTTATTTGCCTGTAAAAAAGGATATTAAGGTGATTTTGTCTTATATCTTGTGGCATTATTTTAGAACACCACAATAATCATAATATGTTTAGTTTCTCACATGACTTTGAATTGACGTTATACAAAGTTTTAACAAATTACTGTGGTGGAAATTGTAAATTTCAGCTTTTTAAAATTTAAATTCTAGTTATACCTAAAACAAAGTGTACCTTTATCAAAAATGTTGTATTAGAAACACTATATTAAAATGTTTTTATTATTAAATAATATTTGGATTTTTTTTTGTTTATTTACTTATATTAATATTACAAATCATATAGGATAATGCAATACTATTATTTGTTTTATTTATATAATATTATACATTTGGTTACAAGAGAGATTTGTTTTCAATTATTAAAACTTACTACCTGTTGAGAATTTGAATCAGCATTTTCTCTGTTAATAAGCTAGGTGTTTAACCACTAGACTACAGAAGCCACCCCTTGATTATTTTACACTTATTTAAAAAGAAAATCATTGCATACTTTTAGGCTTTTTATTTTTTTTCTTTCTTTTAAATCTTTTAAAATTAAACTAGTATAAAAGAATATATTTTATTAGTCATATTGCAATATTATTCTAATATTATTATAATAGTACACCTTTAATTGCAATACCTTTAGTATATAAGAAATGTCTTATAAAGGTTTTTTTTTTTTTAATGCATTTCTCTGCCCCATAAATGTGGACAGGAATTACATAGCCTTTCCTGTTCAGGCGTGGCTGTAAATATTGTAAGGAGGAATGACTCTTACGACGTGTGTGGGATTCGAACCTACACTCCCTCATTTTATACGCTCTTACCCACTAGGCCCCTAAACGTTAATATTTGGATATTAATTCTAAGAAAATAATAATGTTTACGTTTCTTTTGCACGAAAAAAGTAGTTGAGAGTAGTTTAGAATTATTGGTAAATCGAATGCTAATTTTTTGTTTTACTCGTATAATCTAATCTTTCTTAAAGGCTGCTGTAATTGGATTAAGTTACGAATTTTAGTTAGAGTTCCGGAGTAGTACTCCCCAAAGGAACGCAAACAATACAAAATTTAATTGATTGTGAATCATTCGAATTAAAATAAAATGAAAAAAATAAATTTAGTCTTAGTTTTAAAACTTAACAAATAACAACAACTAAAGTTATTTTTCAAATTTTAAATTTTATACTTAAAGCTGAAAATATTTATTCGGTATCAAAAGAATTAAATATATATGTATATATTTTTTTACAATATACTTATCCCTTAATTCATTATTCAAAAGCTTTTCTATACAGTAAAAAGATAACTATGGAAAAAAATTTAATTGTAACATTCTTTTTTAATTTTTTTTTTTTTTTTTATTATACTTTTACTATAATTTATACCAATTATATCAATAATATTTTTGCCCATGTTTTAACCATTATAACCATCTATTCTCCTCATTCTTTTAATATTGGATTATATATACATTTAATTTCCGACTTTATTTTTTCCCTCCTTTTTTTTAACTGAAAATGTTTTTACTTATTTTTAATTTTTTTTTTTTTCTTCTAGTTTTTCTTTTTATATTTTTAAGTAAATTTTTAAAAAAAATCGAATATAAATGAAACAAAAGTTTCATTAGTATTCAATTAAGGACTTAAAAAATAATAATACATAATATTTATTTACAAAATTGTATTTTAATTTATAAATAAAAAAAAAAATTCGTTCAAATCAAATTCGTTCTTTTCTTTCAACCTTTTTTATGTTATCACATTTAAAAGCAATTAAATTTATTATAAGAAATAAACTAAAGAAAAAAAATTTTTGTTTTCTATTTTAAAATAAAAAAATTCAAAAATATCACTTTGTTTCACTCGATTACACACTATTTTCCTGATACAACACAAATATAGCATCACTTTTCTATCAAAATCATTCGGTTTCAGATTTTAGATTTAATTGAAATTCGAAATTTATTCTGTATGCAAAAGAGAATTTAAAATACCTTACAAGAAAATCAACAACAGCAATAACTTAAAATGAAAAAAAAATTCTTTAACTTTTACTTTTATTTTATTTCAAAAAAAAAAAAATTCAAATTTGTTTTCGATGTATTTAAAATATTCTAGGGATATTCCATTCACTTGTAATTGTTCCTCTTCCTTTTCGGAGCTTTAAATTCCAAATATTTTTTGGGTATTTTATATTAGTTTTCCTTCTAATTAATTTCCTCTATTTGAAAAATATTGATTTTAAGAAGAAAAAAAATGTTGTATTATTGTTGTTGTTTTTAAAATGGCACTTATCACATTTTCTTATGAATTAATTTTTTGTTTTTAACATTTAAAATCGACTATGGGCAATCTAGTACCTAGCTTAGGTTAAATTCTCATTCTTTAGTTTCATAACTTTTATTGAGATTCTAAGATTATCAGATATTCCCGTAGTTTATTTAAAGATTTTTTTTTTGGGAAATACATTTCCGGGAGGAGTCAGTTCTAAGAAATAAACTCTAACAGGGACTCTTAATCTGTTTTATAGATACCTTATAAAAGTCCGTTCTTCTTCTGACGATATGAAAAGTTTGATGTCTCCACTTAAAATATTCCAAAGAGAAATAAGATTTATAAGATACAAACTCTGACAAGAATACTTACTTTGTTTTATAGAAATCTTATAAAAGCTTTTGTGCTGACTGCTGACTAGATGAAAAGTTTAATGTCTCCATTTAAAGTATTCCAAAGAGAAATAAGGAGCACCTGTTGCCCACTCTTATGTATTTCAAATTTCCAAATGTCTTATTAATATATAATTAATTCGGAATTAAAGAAATTCGGATGTGATTTCACCTTTTTTACGAGAGACTCAGTAACAAAAATATTAAATTCATAATATTCAGTGAATAATTGCTATTTTTTGATAAAAATTTTTAAAGTTAGGTAAATAAAATGAACTGACTGATGAACTAAATTAAAGATATAACAATGATGAACAGTTATGTAAGTATAACTATACTTATTCACAAACATGACATATAAATCCATAAAATTTTGAAATTTCTAAAATAAAAAAAAAATTCGAATACCTTCTTGTATAACACTAGACTTCAATCTCTGTTCAAACCACAAATGCATGGTATAGTAAAAATACCAAGTATGTAAAAGCAGTATGTTAAAATTTCTTAATATAAGAATAAAGCACGGTTAAAACTTAAAAAAAATTTTTTTGTTCCTGTTACTCCGTTAGACAGCGTTGAGTTTCCACTTGAATTCTTTTATCTTCTGTTATTCATTTTTTCTACAATTGTGTTCCAGGACAATTTGCATCTGCTTAATTCTTCTAGAACAGCTGTACATTTCATTGTTAATCTACACCTGCCTCTTACTAGTAACGCTCCTTGCAAATTACAGATCACTGACGTTCTAATTATGCTCTTTTCGTTTTTCCTTAATGCGTGTCCTATCAATTTTCACCTTCTTCTGGTTATTTCCTTTAACTCAGAAAATTTGACTTATAATTCTTATTTACCAACATACGATTAAAACATATTACATATACATAAAAACAAATGTTCGCTGGATGATCCGTTTCATAAAATCGGCTTTGCTTGAAACGAAATGCCATAGATCATAATGGATATGTATACTGTTGTATTATATTAAATCACAAATTAAACTTTGAACATGCAAATGAAAATCTTTTATTTATAATTAACAACCACTATTTAGTTTTAAAAAACCTTAACTATATGTATTTTTGTTTTTTTTGCAATACCCTCCATCTAATCCATCTTAAAACCATTTTTTTTTAGAATTAATTACTGAAGATTGATAATATTATAATCAAATTAATTATTGTTTTATCACATCCAAAATTATTTCTCTGTTAAACAAAAATCATGAAATAACCTAAATAAAAATCCTTGTAAAATCCTTGTTTTGTTTTATTTTAAATACCAAAAAAAAAAAAAAAAAGAAAAAAAACGACATAACACAATAAACGATTATTATTGCTTTAAAATTGCCCTAAAAATAAAATATATTTAATTTTTTTCCAGATTTTATTTTTCCTCAGTTTTTTCCTCTTTGTACAGAGATACCTTATATAATTATACATATATTTATAATACACCTATATTTTTTTATCAAAAATTTTTTACAGATCTGTTATTTTTTTTTTTTTTTTATTCTTATATTTTTTTTTTCCTTTATAATTTTTATTTTTTTTTTATTCTTTCAGATGAGATTTCAGCAAAAACAACAATTGGAACGTGAACAACGACGAGTGGAAATGACATCCACTAAAATAGCAGTAGAAGAAACAACGTCAACAACACAAACGACATCAAAATCATCGTCTTCAACGAAAGCTTTAAATTCAAGTATCGTTCCTGGAAAGGTATGTTTATATACATATATACATATATATATAATATAATATATAAAATTAATATACAAATAAATATAAATATAATAAAAAGTAAAAAAGAACTTAAAAATAATCTATAGATACATGAATGGTATAAGTTATCATTGAATAGCATGATATTAAGACGAATTTTTTTTTTCCTATATATATATATATGTTTTTTTTTTCATTGAAACGATTTCTAAATAATGTCAATTTGCTTTGGAAAAGTCAGAAAAAATCAAAAGAAAAAGAGAAGACATAAAAATTAAAGAAAATCAAATGAAGAAAAACAGAAAAATAACACCTATATCTTGGCCTTAATACATAAATTTCAACAATTTTTGATTTTGATTACATAAAAGAATTTTTTTTTATCTATTCCTAGAATAAAACTTTTTTTATTTTATTTTTTTAAAGTGAATTATTTTAAATAAAATTTTTATGTATTTTACATTACCTGTGTATTTTACCAATTGATTCATTTTCAAACTATTAATTGTATTTAAAAGGAAAATCAATAAAATCAATATATTATTTTTCTTAGAAATTCTTAAATTTTTTGTTTTTAGAATAGGAACTAGCAAATCTGTTATACTCTTGAAGCTATTTGTGTGTTAAAAATTCTAAGAATTGACAATAAGCAAGAAAATATAGATTGTAATTGTACAAAACCTTGAACTGAAATCATTTTTTTTTTTTTTTTTTTGAAATTAGAGATAATATTATTTTCCTTTTTTAATTTTTTTTTGCGCGTGATATTAGACAATATTTAAATGTTGTTCTTATACGCAAATATTGAAATCAAAACTTATTAAGCACTCAAATAGATGGTTTCTCTTTAACTTAAATTGATTTAATTACAACAGGATATGTGCTACAAAAAAATAAAGAAAATAAAAGTAAAGCGTCAATTATTTTTAACTTATATATGACTTGTGGAAAAATATCGAAAATCACATGCATTTTTACTTAGTGTAATCTGTTAGAAATATAAAAATCTTTTCTGATGGCAAGAATAAATGGAAAATATAATATTAAGTAAATTATAAACGGAACCATGTTTAAATCAACGAAAAGTCAAATATGAATTTTTTCTCGTCAAATGGACGAAATTTCACTTTCCACGTGATATCCATTATACTAGTTTTACATTATTGTATATTTATAGCTCTAGTATTATTGTATATTGCTCTTTAGATTTTTGAAAATAAGGATACTATACCCTAGCCACCATCTCGCTCGTGTTTAGAAACTTTGAGAGATTAATAATTAAAATTTTCATCTTTTACAAAGTTTAAATTTTGACACCTATGATACATATTTTTAATTTGAGACGTCAAAATTAAAACTTTATTTTTATTATATAAGTTTTTTTTTTAACATGTGTGTAAGATATAACACAACATATAATATACTGTTTTTAACAAAAAATTATTTCTTTAAAATGAAAGAAAGAGTCTTCTAATTTTGTTCATAATTTTACAAAACAAAAGAAAAATTCCAAAATAATCTCCAAGAAAATGATATTTTATTAAAAGAATAATTAAAATAATTATTTTAATACTTTTAACTCAAATGTGTATGCTTAAATAAAATTCATATTTTTAGAATTTGTAAGAAGTAAATGCATACTGTGCAAGATTCAAAGTTTTCAATTCTTTCAAAAAGATTTATTTTCTTTTGTCTAAAAATTTTTCATTTTCCCAACCAAGATCAAAAAATTCAGGATTCTAAAGATAACGGGAAGTTTGTAAGGCAAATTGTACCTTGTATCGTCATCTTTCAAAAACATTTATCAATATCCCCACATCTTGCTCTTTAAGGCATAAAGGATAATTAAGAACATGCTTGCCCATTTTTTTTATATAAACCGTTATATATTTAAATCTATTGATTATATAAATATATATATATGTATATTTTATCTTAATTAAGTAGGATAATGATCTAACAATTATTTTAACGTTTGTTTGGTAAATATAGGTGGGTGTTCCCGCTATAGAAATATAAAAATTGGAAATTAAAAATTTTAACCAAAACAAATTTATTTTTAATTTTTGTTTTTTTCTTTTAATGAAAGCTGAGCTAACGCGTAAGAATTTAGTACACTCTAGGCCAAGATAAAATAATTGTTATATCATTATCCTACTTAATTAAGATTAAATATATACCTATATATATATTCAAGACTTAAATATAAATCGGGGACCTCGGTGGGTCTAGTGGGTAAGAGCGTATAAAATACGCTGTAAACACCGAGGGAGTGTGAGTTCGAATCCAACGCACGTCGTAAGAGTAATTCTCCCTTACGACATGTACAGCCACGCCTGAACAGAAAAGGCTGTGTAATTTCTTTGTTACATTTATGTGGCAGGAAAATTAACCAAAAAAAAAATATACATCAGTTTATATAAAAAAAAACTTAAATGGGAAAGTAATGTTTCATAAATGATCTTTTTGTCCTTAAAATACTAGATGCGAAGATAATGATATATATCTTTAAACAGGTGGCTTAATAGTATGTATATAATAGTAGTAAATATAAAAACAAAATTTGTAAAAAATGATTAAAATAAAATTATCTAATTTTATTTAATACATATTTTCATTTAAATTTCCAAATTAAATAATATTAATTTTATCAAAAAAAAAAAATTTAAATTGTTTAAAAAAAATTGCCAGTATTAATCACAAAAAAAAAACAACCTTCATCAGTCCCTTATTTTGATATTAATTAAAATATCCATTGAAACACAAAAAAAAATACCCATAATACATACAAACATTTTCCCACAACTGATATTTATCAGGATGAAAAACCCTAATCAAAATCAAGAAAAAATAAATAAATAAAAAAAATATATATGTATATATACATACATATAATAACGCGTCAATACTTCGATTACAATCAATTTATCGATAATTGTATCATGAAAAACCCTATCGAAATTATTTTCCAAAAAAAAACAAAAGAAAAATAATGAAAATAATTATCTTTAGAATTTTTTTTTTCCTTAATTTTTCTAACCATTTTTATAAAAATTAATTATATTCCCGAAAAGAAATCAGTTTTTCTTGGTTTTTTAGTTTTTTTTTTTTTTTGTTTTTTTTTCCAAGAAAATAATTAACTTAATTAAAAACATTTTAATTTAACACCTTTTTTATATTTTAATAAAAATTAAGGTTTTCATGTTTTTGTACCTATATATGCAATCTATAATAGTACCCGATAAAAAAAATGTATACAGCATTGACAGAAGGTGGTAAATGGTAATGAATTAAAATAACAAAAAAAAAAATACAATAAAAATAAAAAGAAAAATGAATATAATATATTTAAAATATTTACAAATACAACTTTTGAATTTTCAAAATATTAAATACTTTTAAGTACAGATTTCCTTCTCCTTACAAATTTCATTACTTTTACTACATTTGTTGACAGTTGAAAATCTTTATACTTAACTGTCAACTGTAATGTTATTTTTTTTTTTTTCATTACATATTTTCAATTTATTTTTATATAACCTGATTTAAATTAGATATTAATGAAATTGTTTTTTTTTTTTTTCTTTCCATCTTTGACTGTATTTTATGTCACGTCCCTCATATCACTTTTCGATACAATTTGTTCAAACATTTCGAAAGTGATTTTTTTGGTAGGATTTTATGTGGGTAACTAAAAAGGGTAGTTGAATATATGAAACAAAAATACGAAGAGGGAAAGAGATATTCTGGCTTTCTATCTTAGTATAGTATTCAGACAATATTTTTTTACTCATTTATTGGCACCTTTTTCTTTCTTTAAATACCCGGAAATCAAAAAGTTTATCAAGTAGTCAAAAAGTATCAAGTATTATTTTTCATTCATTGGAACTAAAAATTTATAACAAATAACTTTGACCTTAGACAATTAATAAATTGATTTATATGACAGAAATATTAAGTATTTATTATGTGAATCAACCATAAAAGTGGTCACCAAGTGTCTTAGAAATGAAAATGCATTCACAGATTTAACCGGAAAAAGATGTAATTATCTTAATACGTTTCAGAATTTTCGATTTATTGATCAACATTGATTCACATTGTTCTACACTCATATTTTTCAGCATATTACTTCTATTATGCTACTACAAACCAATGACAACTAGAGAAGAATAGTTTTAATAAATTTATAACAACCACTTCATGAAATTTACGAAACCTCTATTATATCCCTAATTTTTTGCTATTTTAATCCAATTTTGAATATTATTATGGTGTTACCAGATAATGCAATTAATGGTGTCTTCTTTTTTTTTGTTCTCATGATGTATTATTTATATATTCACATTTTGACCACATATTTGGTCAATACCTAAGTAGTCAATATCTCGTATAATCTGATATTCGGCATTCTTAAAAAGTACACTAAAATATCTATTTGGTTCTTATTGTTCAATTATTGCCAGCTTATCATTTTATTCTGTTTTTGTGTCCATATTTTTATTGCAATTATACATATAGATATTTTACTAAATTGTAGAATGAACCTCTAGAGCCAACCAATCAATGTAAGCGTTTGTTGCATTATTACAACCCTGTGTTTATTAGTTCGATTTCTATGTCATCCCACTCATATATACATGGAAGATTCATTACATAAAAGTTGTAAATTATAAAAAAATATATTATTTGAAAACCACATATAATAAGCGAATTAATGAATGAATAAATTTCACTCTTCTTTTCAATTTTACTTAAATCGTAATAAATGCATACATACATATATAAATATATACGAATACTATATGTGTATATCCATAAATATTATTTTATTTAAAATACATCATATCATTCATAATGTCATATATACATATATATATATATTATTTTTTTAGCATGGAAAATGTTTGAAAAATCGTTATAAAAAAAAAACAAAAACCCTATTAAATTTATTATTCATTGAACTCATCCCTTATGACCTTGAAACAAACAATAATTAATTTCAATATAAATTCCAATGTGCGGTGATTCTTCAACTATAAATTTAAGATATGAGATACTTATATAATATAATATAAAATATTCATGTATATGGGCTTAAATCATACTCTTATTCATTATTATATATTATATGAGTTTTATTTAATAAATCAGTTATATATTCAATTAAATCCATTTAAATGAAAAATAGAAACAAACTTGTAGGTGAAACTCATTAAAATTTACAAAATTCATTTAAATTTAAAAAAAAAAAAAAAACATAATAATATTTTTTTTACATTATTATGACTTTTTTCAAAAAAAAATTTTATGATTTGAATTTCTAGAAAAAAGGCCTAGACGAAATGAATTTTTTCTATGAAAATAATGATTCTCTACAAAAAAGGAAAATAATGGGCCGCAATTAAAGAAACAGTGGTGTAGTTTTTCATATTATTTTATTACCGCATTAAAAGTAAATTACAAAATAAAATATGCTCCATTAATCATATGTGACCGTGGGCCACATTAAGAGTATCCGTAAAATTATTAAAGAAGTACTGCGTAAAAAGAAGTACAGAAGCATAAGACAACCACTAAGTCATTTATTATTCATATTTTGAGTAAGCTTTAGTTTCTGTCATCGTTAGTTTTACTAAGGCGTTGATTACTTGCCTACAGCTATTGTACAAGACTGCGAAATGCATATATTTTTTTATTTCTGCGCTATCTATGATCTTATTCAAGAACTATTTTACTTTTTATTTTATTATATATTACCAATATTACGATATGATATTTATTATTGGATAGGATCGGATATAATATATATTTTATTTAATTGTATTATTAGCTATTTATATATTATAAGGCAGATGTATATTATTTTTTATTAATTTATATGATCTGACCTCGGTTTGAACCTGAGATCAAATGAAATTCTTTTGACCCTTTCAAATGAAAGATTGATGTCGTAAACACTCCATAATTGGCTGGATGACTCAACTTAATATACATTTATTTATTAGAACAATGCCCCTTCAGATTTCTTTCATTTTTGAAAAGTCATCATTCTCGAAAAGCCATCATTAGTATAGGCGATAGATAATCTATAATTATAATTTCGTAGTTTTTAGTCACACACTACGTATTATGACATTCCGCTAAGTTTTGAATACAAGTACATATTTGGATATGATTTTTCTATTACAAAATCTACATTAACATATAACATACATATGTATGTTTAGAATCATGATTTTTTTTTTGTTTTCTTTTGAAATCAACAAATTTTGTATCCTATACGATTTTTTTTGTAATTTAGATGTTACGGTAAAATATACGTACACACCAGCTACAGGGCTCCTAGTATATTTGTAATTTCTAACACCTCATTCTTAGATCTTTCAAAACTATAACTTATATTTTATAAGTAGAAAAAGACATAGATTAGACATATTTGGACTCGATGTGTTTTTAAAAATTATAATTACAATTTAAGTTAATATAAAAATATTTAAAAAAAATCCTTCGTTCATATTGTTCAAACATTTTATTTTTCTATTAATTTAATTTAATTTAATTTTTCATTTTTATATTTTAAATGATCAGACAAAAAAAGTTTTAAGTAAACTTTTAAATAGTGCATTATTTTTTTGATTTTATATACCGAAAACAAAATAAACTTAAATAATAATGATTGTATATAAGAATATTTACGTATATAATACATACGTGAATACATACGTATAATACATAAGAATATTTACGTATATAAAATCAAGTTGGTATCATTTACAATAACCTTGACACGCAAACATTTTAACTCACCTATTCATTTAACAACGTGATTAATTAGTAATGGGATCAAAAAATTAAAAAAAAAAATAAAATAAATAAAATTGATTTTAGTGGTATACATTTATATACCTATATATGTATATTTTTCATTTCAATATAAATACACATTATATACAGAGGTACATCTATCTATAGGATAATATATACATTTAAGTTTTAATTTAAAGTTTATCTATTTATATATATTTATAGATATACGTTATATATATTACAAGATTGTAGCTACCAAATAATTAAGAAAACTATAAACAGTACTAATAACTATAAATTTTAGTTGTTAAATTGTAGTTATTAAAAATACTATTTACAATATAATTAAAAAAAAAAATTATATTTTAAATAGATTTGAGGTATTTTAAAGAAAATCATATTGCGCCTATATGTATGCAATATTTTCCTACAACTATTAAGTTAGATTAAGATTAAATAAAACTGGGTGGGGGCTTCCGTAACCTAGTGGGTAGGCGTGTAGCGTATTAACCGAAGGAGTGTGGGTTCGATCCCTGCACAGTTCGTGTTTTTTTTCTTTACATACCCAATAATTAGATTTTATTAATATTTACAGATATAGCATTGTTTTTCTTTTTTTAATTTTATATATATATTTTTAAATGTCAAGTAATTCAAAATTAGGCACGTAAACCGTTTTTGTAAACTTTTTCTTAAATTAAGCTAAAATAAGATATGAATCGAATAAATAAAACAAGTTTAAAAAAAAAATAAAATAAAACCTTGGTGGCGGAGTAATATAGATTCAACATTGATTTTTATTTACTTTTTACAATGATATGAAAAAGAAAAATTACAATTGTACATAAATGAATGTACATAAAAAAAAATAAAATAAAAAGTTTAAAAAAATAAATGAAATCTCGGTGAACGAGTGGTTAAAAACATATCTTATACGTACATACTTTATTAAGCGATGTAGTAAGTTTTAGTCTTTTTTAATTTGAAGAAAAAATCCACCCAAATATATTGAAAATGTACAATATAAATTTAAAAAAAAAAAAATAATATTACTACATATTATGTTAATAATTAATAATATTGAACCGATAATGATTTTAGCAGCCAATGATTTAATAATATGATTTTTATATTTTACATTATTTTATGTGATTTGTAATAATAAAATAAATGTCAACAACTAATATTAATCTTTATTTGAAATCTCAAATTATTTATTACGTATATGTAATCTTTACCTTTTTGTAATTTTTTTTTTTTATTTCCCACTCCTGTAAGAAACATAAAGGCATCCACTAGATCCATTCTAAGTTTCATATATTTCTAAAATTTTGATCTTTGTGAATAAAAATATGTATGCATTAGCTTACAGTTAATTTAATTATAATATTTTGCTTATTTTTTATATATATGTATGTATATATATTTTTTTTACTTTAGGAAAAATGATTTCCAATTTAAATGCAAGTTTTAATTTTTTACAGCAAGTTTTTTTTTTTTTTAACGTATAATTTTCAATAACGTATTTGCGTAATTTGTTATAAGTACTTTAAAAGTTTTTCAGGCAGGCTATAAAAGATATATATCGGTTTGTTTTTTAATAAAATTTGAAACAATACACAAAGACAGAATCAGACAAAACTTTTATTAAAATAAAGTTCAGTTAATAATCATTTTTTAAACTGGAAGAGGAAAACTGCAAAAAGAAATGTTTGCAAATAAAAAGAAACCATTGCATTTAAGAAGAAAATGCTTGCACTTAAATTGTAAATACATTTTTTTTTTAAATGAAAAAAGTATAACAGTTCTTTTTTATTTTAATATAATTTTTATAACTACATTGATTATCATCCAATTTTTAAAGTAAACCATAAAAATCATAAACTTTATTAAATTTCTTATCATTAAATTATCAGAAACTTAAAACTCCAAAAAAACAAAAAATGAAAAAAAATGGAAAACTGTAAAAAGTTACTACTAATTCACTTATTCATAATAATTAACAATACAAATTATTGTTCCTGTTATTTTTTAATAGTTTTACAAAAAAAAAAAAAACAGAAAACAAAAAACTTTAACAATTTTCTTTCATCAACTGCCTATTATTAAGTTGTAATAAGTATAACAAAACAAAAAAAAAGTGTTATCCTTTTAAAAACTATTATCCTTTATTATAAACAATCCATTAAACGATAAAAACATAAAATGAAACAATTTCCAAAAAAAAAACAAAATTACATCGCCATTCTTTGTTCTTATTTTTTTAACTTTTTAAAAAATTGTTCATAACTATTTTAAAAATTTTTATATTCGTTTTTTATTGCAATATGCTTAAAACTTTTTCTTTTGTATTTATTTTTTTTATTTATTTTTTTTTGAAGCAAGAAACTTCTTTTTTGACGATCGACCAAATTTAAAAAAGAACAAATATAAAAACACAGCTATAAGTGATATTAAATAAAAAAAAAAAAAAACAAATTTAACTATAACTGTTAATTATAATTCCTTTATAAAAAAAAAGCAAAAAAAAAATAATTACCAAAAACTTTAATTTTTTTTTTTCCTCTATTTCTTTTTTAATTTTTTTTCGCTTATTTAAGGTACGGCAAATGTTCGATGAAAGACGTCGTGGTACTGGAATTGATAAAAGTTATCCATTAAAACCATTATCCAACAATAATAATAACAATATGAATAATCAACGTTCAACATCCGGTAGTAGTGGTGGCAGTAGTAGCGGTGGTGTTAATAGTGGTTTAATTTCCAAAAAAACAACATCAACAACAATAAATTCAATAAATCGTAATGGTAACATAGTTACAAATAAAACCTCATCAACAATAACATCAACAAAACCATTATTACGTACACAACAACACCCAGTAAACACAATAAATTCGACAATTTCTGGTAACTTAAGGAAAACACCTTTAAATGGTCGCTTAAATGCATCATCAATACAAGGAAATTCTCAAAGGACTATTACAACAACAACAACAACAACTGCAAAACATAATAATATGCAAAATAATACAATTGATTATGATAATGATGATGATGATGTTGATAATGATAATGATAATGATAATAATTATAATAATAATAATAATAATAATGATTATAATGTTGATAATGATGATGATGATAATGATTATGTTGATAATGATAATAATGAAAATTTTACTGCCATCAATGAAGGTATAATGAATGAAAATTCAAATAATTTGGACGATGAAAATTTTTCTGGTATGTTGTTACAATAATAATTATTTTAAATTGAAATAATTTTCTAATATACTCGTAAATAAAAAAGGATATTCTCATTAATATATACGTTGTATACAAATATTAATGTATTCTTAATATAAATATACATATACAACACGATAAGTCTAAATGTTTCAGGTTAAGTGAAATAAATTAATTTACAGGGTGTAATTTCAAATTTTAAAATTATTTTTTTTCACATTTATATTTAAATTTTTTTTAAATTTTTAATTTAAATTCCATTTTAATTATGTAAAGTAATAATAATTAATGGAAAATCGGTTCGGTTTAGTATCCCAAAATTAAAATTAAAAAAAAAAAAAAAAATCCCAAAAAAAAACAAAATTCCAAAAAAAAGAATTCTAAAATACATCCCATAAAAAAAGGGTTTCAAATGTACAGAATCGCAAAAAAAAAAGTTCAAGTACACAAAATCTCAAGATAAAAATAATAAATAAGATTTCTTGCTTAAAATATCCCTTTGTCCTCAAACCCCCCGCTAAACAAATAACTAAGCCCCTGGTTTTTTAACAAACTGTAAAATCCCTCCTAATTATTTTTATTTCATAAAAATTTCAAAAACAAAGCACCAAAAAAAGTGGGGCTGATCCCCTTAAACTTCTGCTAAACAAATTATTGAAACCCTTTTTTTGTAACCAACTGTAACAAATCGTTCCTAATTCAGAATTTCTTATATATATTTCGTATACATATATGTATATTTTGGGAAAAGCGTATATCAAATCTAAAATTCATTCCAATCCTTTTCTTTTTTTGTACATAAAACATTTGTTTTAGTGGGGACAATCGTTTCCAAACTTTTACAAACCAAGTTATTGGTACCCTGATTTTATAATCAACTCTAGAATGTTTCCTAATAATGTTTATAACATCCATACTTTAGCAATAAAACATTTAAAGTAGTATATATCGAAATTCAGGGAAGGGGTTTTTTTTTAGTTTTTCAAAACATAATTGAAGCTAATAAATGCATTAATTCAATGAAATTTATATGTAAACAATGTAATAATTATAATATTATTAATTATTTTTAAATTTCAAATGCATAAAACGACATTATTTTGTTAACATTAGGATTTTGTAACATTAGGATTTTCTTTTTCTTTTTGGAGTTTTGTAACTAATTGGAATTTTGACATTAGGGATTGTTTTTATTGAGTTTTCTTTTTTGGGATTTTGTAACAATAGAATTTTTTTTTCTTTTTTTGAGATTTATAAAATAACAGAAAATATATTACTCCTGTTAGATAATATTACATAACTGAATTTCAAAGCACCCCGAATGCCGAATAATACCATAAATCATATTTTATATAGCAATTTACTTTTAATTTATTCAAATTTTATAATAAATAGTTCTCCAATCTATAGTTTAAAATCTCTATTTAAATTTACGGAAAAAGGTAGATATCGTTAGTATAGTTAAAAATCTTACACACTAAACTGTGAAATCTTTTAAAGATTATCTGGATAAATATTTATTTTTACCCTTTAACTTCAACAAGTTTTTATTCCCTTTTGTAACTTTTTATATTAATATTTGTAAAATTGAATATTTGGATAATAAATTAAAATGTATATACAGGTTGACATGCACTGTTAATATATTTTGTATCAGACATTTGCTTAAACCAAGCATCAGTTATGTTGTTCATTTAGTGAGCTATCACAATTAACTGAAAAAGTCATCATTTACAAGGATTAGTAGGTATGTTAGTAAATGATGATACATAGATAATAAATAAACTTAATACTTAATTGAACATTACCACTGTTGTTGTTGTTGTTTCTCAGGGGGGCATGAAGTTGCCCTTACACCTAGGCCCTGCGTCCCGTTGTGCTCTCCTGCTCAATGGTCCGCTCGCTTTCTACAGCGTCTCGTCGACCCACTCAATTCCCTTTATGAAACGCACTATGTTTCCTTGATTGAGCATTCTCACCTCGGATAAGTTTTCCCATTGATCCTCTCCCAAGGTTCTTCGCCTTGGGGTTCTCAAGTTTGGACATTGGCACAAAACGTGAAGTACTGTTTCTGCCTCTTGCCCACATCCCCTACATAGATTCACTTCCGTTATACCTATTCTTTCGGCGTGAGCCCTTAGCAACAGGTGTCCAGTGCTAATTCCCATGTATATTCTCAGATCGGTTCTATTACCACTGTTAGTAACTACTAATTAATGTTAGTAATGATGTTAATGGTAATAAAAAACAAGAAGAAAAAAAAAGAAACTAAAATGCAAGTTAGATTAAAAATAACAGACTAATCATGCAAACTACTAGAATTTACCATGCTCGCGTGAAATCTGGCTCTCAAAGTTAATTTGTTAACGCTAATATCGAAGAGCTCAGACCTTGAGTTAATCTCTCTTAGCATCCGAGAAATAGGTTCAAAATTGAGAATCTATCTATGTATGATTGTTAAAAACAATAATTAAAGCATTTGTGTTGCATTAAAGCATTTTTTTTATAATAATAATAAAGGAAAAGTTTCATGGTTATAACTACAACTTACAAGTAATATTATTTGACATCTTTTTATTTTTTGTTGTTGTTTCTTTCGTTTCTTTCTCTTATTGTGAAAGAATAAAAATAAAATTTTTGTTTGTTACTTCGGTTTGATTGTTTTTGGCGTAACTCGATAAATTGAGTTTTTGTCTATTATTGTAAATATTAACAGAGCTGTATGGTCCAAGTACAAACTTAAACATATTGTAATTTATAAATATTAATTGATTTATTGTAATTTATTTTAAAATATTATAATAATAAAGAAAAAAAATAAAAGTTATTAATTTTTGATATCCAACAAATTCATTGCACAATTATTAATAAATAGTTGTATGTACCATATATGTACATAGGTATATATTTTGATTATTTGACACTTACACATATTTTATTATGGTTCTTGATAAGTTTTTAGAAAACCCTTCACAAAAAAATTAATTTAAACAAATATTTGAAAATAATTAATATTATATTATTACTTTTTAATACACCCTGTATAATTACTACTACTACTTTATCATTGTCAAAAAATGTGCGATAATATAAAAGTATAAAAAATAAAATAAAAAATCTTGAAACATTTAGTTGATGGCCGATTAATAACTGTTTAACTGACATAAACAATTTAAACATGGAAAACAGACAAGTTTTAACTAATATATACACACACCTATATTTATTATATTAGTTAAATACATACATACTTATGAATAAAATAATTATTAGTTTGTGTACAAAATTCAAACGCTGACATTCATTACGGTAATTTAAAAATTTAATTTTACGAAAATATAGATACATGTGTATAATTATGTACTATTATGTACATATATATGTATAGTATATATATACATATAATATACATACATACATATATTCAAATAAAGAAAATTGTATTTTTTTTTCTAAGAATTTACAATGTCAAAGTAGAAAATTTTGAGTGAAATCAAATTTAGAAATATGAGTTAATTTTAGGGTCTTCGAATCCTGTTGGAATATGCCATTGGCTATATAATAACGAACATAACATTAAAATCCTCCACAGATCGTAAATATTTTTGAAAAGGAATAAAAATGGCTGAAAATATTTATTTTCAATTAAAATCTATTCCCCTTGCATCCAAGTACCTATCTAATAAATTAAATATGTACATACATATGTATATAATATAATTTCATAATATATAATGTAAATAACGTCACATTCATACAAGAAAAAGGACTCCAAATATAAATATAATTTTAATAAATAAATTTAATAAATAATAAACGTTTTGTCGTTAATTTTTGTACATGTCCTGAGAATATCATTTGTTTGTAAATATGTGATTTTTAAGTCACACACAAAAAAAATTATACTTAAGAAACAAACATACATACATACATACATGTTTTCTGAATAATATTTACTTCACTATACAGTGACACCTGTTTTAATTAAAACCCTTTTCGGTCTATTTTTAAAATGGAAATTATGGAAAAATGGAAAACTTTTTTATAATTTTCATATTTAAATACAATTCAAAAAGGGAGTCGATCAGTCGAAATTAAATTCAAGTTTAATTGAAAATCCTTATTTTTAAACCGGTAAATGAACCGAAATAAACCGAATACGAAATTAATTTCTAATATTATTTTAAAAATTATTTCTTGAAGGGTCTTTTTAAATTTTCTTTAAAACATTTACTTTTCAAAATTTTTATCCTTTTAAGGCTCAAAAAAAAATTTTTTTTTTTTTGTCTTCAAAGAAAAAAAAAACTGCAACAAAAATTTCAATAATTTACATATGTACATACTTACATATTTTAATTTTTTCTTTAATTAATATTTTAAAATAATATAAAAGTAAATTTATTTCTTCTATTAACATTGAGTTGAGTAGTCATACTTTAGACAATTATTTTTATATTGTCATTTCCACAAAATATATATATGTAGTTTATCCGATTTATTTATTCAAAATATTTTTATATTTTATTCTATAATAATTTACTTAAATAAAACATTAATTAATTATTTAGACGAAATGAATATGGGCAAAAATGTTATTAGAAAAAATCTACCAAATGTTGGTAAACTAAGTTTAGATGACCGTAATAATAATGCTGGTGGTGATATGAAATCAAAATCAAATATTAAATTAAAACCAGTAATTACACGTAAAACATTACCATCATCTCCATCAAATACAAATACAATAAAATCAAAAACGAATCAAGTCAAAAATGCTGTAACAAAAACAACCGGAAATAGATCTCAGCCAAATATTACAGAGAAACCTATGAAAACTATGACGGTAACAAATAAATTTATATTTAATTTTCAAAATACATAAATCATATTACAAAATTTTTTATATTTCATTTAACTTTTAAATTATTTAGACTTTAGACAAAATTTTTAAATTAAAAATTCAAAAAAATTACCTAAAATCTAAAAAATTTTAAATGGTTTTTATTTTTATATTTATAGAAAAATAATACAAAAATGTTAAGTACAAAAGTTGAAGTTATAAAACCAGTTGAAAAAGTATCATTGGGTCCACCGCCAGAAGGTATGGCAGCATGTTCAATTTGCGGCCGGCATTTTAATATAGATCGTATTGAAAAACATGAAACAATTTGTCAGAGAGCAGCAAATAAAAAACGTAAAATTTTTGATTCTACAAAACACCGTGTTAAAGGAACTGAAGCTGAAATATATTTAAAACGTGTTGGCAAAAATCCTGCAAAATTTGATGCTAAAAGTACATCATCCGGTACATCTATATTAACAAATAAAATAATACCAAAACCGATTGGTGTTTCATCACAAAATGGTAGTAACAGGAAAAGCAATTGGAGAATAAAACATGAAGAATTTATTAATGCCATTAGAGCTGCTAAGGAAGTTCAAAAACATTTAGCAAAAGGTGGAAAATTATCTGATTTACCACCACCACCACCATCTGAAAATCCAGATTATATTCAATGTCCACATTGTTCACGTCGTTTTAATGAAGCAGCAGCTAATCGTCATATACCGAAATGTGCTGATATGTTACATAATAAACCTAAAAATAAACCACCTCCAAAAAAGAAATTTTAAAAAGAAATAAAATAAAAAGATTTAATAGATTTTTAACCATTTTTTTTTTTATATGATGTATCTAATTAAAATCAAAAATATTTTTTTTTTTTTTATACAACGCTAAAAATTAATAAAATTGAAAATAAAAATAAAAAATAATTTTTATCAGCTTTTTTATAACATTCCCATAAATAAAATTCAACTTAAGAAAAATTTTTCCAAATATGTATGGAAAAAAATAAGTGAACATATTATATTCATACTAACTGAAATCTTTATAAATATAGTTTACTAAACAAAAAACAAAAATTAAACAATTAAAAAATACTAGTAATTATTTATACAATATATTATAATTATGTATGAAATCTCATATTTTCTATGTGATACTTTATATAAATATATTAAAATTAAAATAAACTAATAAGAATTATTTTGTTTTAAATTGAAAAGTGTTGATTAAATTAAAATTCCAATCTAGACTACTAATCTAAAATTCTTAAGAATGTTAAATGATTATTTCATATGATTGTTTCAGAATTATAATACTATAAATTTATACCATTGTTGCATAAGACTATATATGAAAAACTATAAGCAAAACTTTTTAATTTATAAATTGAGGATTTATGAGAGGAATATTTTGAAGTTTCGCTTGCACTGCCGAAGTTAAATATAAGTGATTCCAACTTTAATTACAAAACTTTCAAAATAAAAGTGATGATACCATTAAGAATTGGATCAGTGCAAGCATTAGATTAGATCAGTTTTTTTTTTTAACTGAAACAGCCTTCATATTTTGCTTTTACTACTATATTAGCTTTTATTGATTAAATATCAATATTGATAAGTAAAGGTTGACAATGAATTGTATATTTTCACACTATCCATTATTTCATGATTTCATCCCATATATTATACTTTATATTATCCATTTTAGGTAAATATATAAAATATTTGATTGGATTCTGGTTGGGAAAAACTTTATTAAACTATAACAAATGCATTTTAGTCGTACTATACTAAAAACAAGCAATTCAAAATATAATTTAATAATTTTAAAGAATCAGTATTAACCAGTATAAATGTTTGTTTGTTTTATTTTCTACATTTTAAATTGTACTTAATATTTTTTATAATTTATTATAAAATAATTAAAAATCGCTCAGTTTCAATCTGAAACATCTTCGATTTTTGATGTCGGTGGATCAATTAATGTTTTACAAAAATCAGCAGCAGCTTGCATTTCAAATCCTTCTAATATATATCCTAAATTATCCAATGTTGCATCTTCGTCATCTTGAAACCATATAGTTAACATTGCATGTGCTTGTGCTGCTACTGTAGGATTTTCACTTTCAAAGAATAATAATTCATCGGGCGAAAAGCCCAACTTTTTACCCAATTTTTTCCAATCTATTCCAACTTTACTTGCAATTTCTTCAATATTTTCTTTAGTTACAGTGTTTGTTTTATGTGTATTATGATCGTCTGGTGTTAAGTTTTCTGTTTTCATTAATTCAGCATCATCTTGTTCTTCTAAGGCAACACTTTCCTGTTCATTTTGTTCTAATACAGTATTATTAGTTATTTCTTGTCTTAACGTAATTTCATTTTTATCTTTTAAAATTTTACGACTAACACATTCCAAATAATCAACAATTTTATGAGGTGGTGAAGGTAAATTAACTGAGGTAAAAAAATGTGGTGACTGACGTGCTAAAAGACGTAATGCACGCCATTCAAACGATGGATCATTTTTTTCACGGGGATTTTCTAAATAAGTTTCAAGTTGAGGTAGGAAATTTCTTTCCTCACTTTTACATGCCATAAGATTATCAGGTGCTATATTCCACAACCGAGTCAACTCATTTCTAAAAACAAAAATTTATTACATTCTTTTACATTTAACTCGCAATAGTAAAATTCTTTACTTACGTTCCCATAAAAAATTGACCTTTTCTGTTTGCCTCTTTCATTGCTTCTCCCAAAGTTTTTTTTGGTTTTTTCGGTTTCGATACTTCTTCTTCACTTGGTTCATTCTTATTTTCTGGTTTATTAAAATCTTTGCAACCTTCATTCTTCCAATTATTCCAAATTTCCTCTCTTTGTAACATATGCTGCACTGTTTTTGTAAATTTCTTACCTTGAGGCGGTGTTTCTTCTAAAAGTTTATTAATTTTTGCTTCAGTTTCTTTAATAAAATCTGATTGACCTTGATTCAATGTGAATGATTCTCTAAAATAAAAAATTCTCCTTATTTTAATTGAAATATTTAATTTGTAATTTATTAAATACGTTTTAAATTTAACGGTTGAACTCAGATATTGAAATAAAATTAAAAATTGAACTAAAACTGAACGACGAAAATTTGAATCTGAAAGTTGAAGTGCCAGTAATTTTGGATTTGTCAAAAATTTGGCAAAGAAATGTTCTGTTTTAAAGTTTTTTGCTTCATCAATTTCCATTGATGTTTCTCCATTTATTATTGCATCATGTTTTCTCTTTTTTAAACCTGAACTTCTTTGTTCTTCCAGTTTAAAACTACTGAATGCCGATAAAACTGCCGTAGCATGCTAAAATTATTAAAAATTTATTAAAAATATTTTTATTTATTTTATTTTAATTAACTTACACTTGCAAATGTTTTCCATTGAACTTTATTATAACATTGGTTAGGATTTCTGAAAAAATCTTGTAATGTCCAAAATTTGCAATATAGATTATAGTCAATTTTTACAGGAATATCTTCCAATGTGTCTGCTAAAACTTCTTCCGAATCTTTGTCATCTACACCGAATTCAGTAATATTATCCAAATTAAATTCTGAAATAACATTTAAACCAGATCTTTCGGAAAATGGGAAAAACTTTGCCAAAAATAATAATATTCTTCCGCAAAATACGGTATTCTGAGTACGTGACAAACGGCGTAATAAATCATTACACATTCGTAAAATATTATTTTTACAATTTACAAAGAAAATTTCTTCTTTCCACACAGTGACACGATCCTCAACAAATGTAAAAATTTGTTCACACTTTTCTAAAGTAACTGCATCAAAGGCATCACCCAAGAGTACTACGGGTATTGTGACTGAAACTATATCCTCTCGAACAGCGTCAATTGATAGAGAAATTACAGATCCTACTTTGTTAATATCATTTAACTGGAACAATAAAAGTTCTCGAAACGCTTGATCTAAAGCTGGTTTTTTATCTGCATCATTATTATTTTTAAAAGATTCATAATCTGATCTTACAGCACCTAAATTAACATTTTGAAATGCTGTTTCTAATGAGTCCTACAAATATTTATTTGTACTAATAAAATTCAAAAATATTTATAATATTTACTTTGAATTTTTTATGTATTTCACCAAAGCTCGTTGGGGCATTTTTCGCTGGAACGTTGTTTGAAGATACTTTACTCATGTTATTTAAAATAAAACTACTTTAAAAATAATTTCTTTATTATAAATAACAAAGAAACAAATGATATAAACTTGATTTTAACTAATATTTACAATCCTTATCTGTAGAATGTTGATTATATTTTCATTTAAACAATTCAGTAACTCCGTGAAAAAAAACTAAAATTAAATTAATCAAGATTCAACAGTCAAAGTTAAGAGTGAAGGAAAACACAAAACTGACAACTGACAACTCAAGTGACAAATTAAAGTAAATTTATTTAGTGTGGCCATTGGTAGGAAATATTAATAAGATTATTGTATAATGTATTGCAAGCTAAGGTTGCTATTAAATTAATCTTTCGTTAAATTTATGTCTGCTATAAAACTTAACTTATAAAAACTGAGAAAAATTGGAGTTGGGACGTCGCACGATAACATTTTTGCAAATTTTACGGGGTAACCAAAAGAATGGAAGTACATGTGATATAATTAAAAGTTTGAAAAAATATAATAGAAGATAAGAAAAAAAATTACCAACAAAGAATACCAAATTTACTATTTATTTCAATTCCATTCTGATCGCATGAATGAACATACGAAATGAACTACGAAACTATGTTTAAAGAAATTTAACAAAACTGACATTAGAAATAAGATTAGGTTTACATACGGAATTCAACGTATGTCACTAAGTGACATTTACATATTATGTCGAAGTTCGAACTATTTCATTTTGGTTACCTTATGCAAATCAAACTTACTATTTAACGAACTAAAGTTAATATTGTTTGATTCCTTTTACACGAAAAGATTAGTTGAAAGTAGTTAGTATATTGAAATCTATAATTTATTCTTGGTTACTACCAAAATTGGTAAATACACTACACTTTGTTACTAAATGGAATCCTATCATACTCTTTTAAAAAGGCTGCTGGTGTAGTTAGGCTTGGGAGTGCAAAAGAGTAATTTACTTCGAAAAAGGAAAACTAACACTATGTCAGCAAAAGGGACAATGTGATCAGCAGGATTACTTTGCACACAGAATGGGAGCAGCTTCTCAAAAAATAATTTATATAACCCTTTAACCCTTTTTTGTGTGTTTCAATATAAGGAAGAACAACATAACATTTTTGTGTAAATTTCATGCCTACAATAGTTGTAGGGATGTTAGATATCCCAATTTCAGCGGGAACCCTCGCAATTGTAACTACTTACCCGATGATTTTCCGCTTTAAAGCTGTCTCTCGACATTACAATTTACATCTCGAATGTCACGATTTTCGGCAACTTTGTTTTACAATTAAAAGTATTATTTAAAATTATATTCGTAGGTTCTAATAAAAATATTTACTACATTAAGCAATCCTGTAATTCATAAAAAAAAAAAAAAAAAAACCAAATATGTATAACAAATCGATATTGAACATTTTTTTACAGCTTTCAGTAAACTAAAAGAAACCAAACTGTGAAACAAGAAGCCTTGTTATACTTTGAATTGAATGTAAGTTTGAGCTTCTTACTTGAGAGTAAGTTGAGACCGACGATTCTTCAGAAACTTTTGTATGTGCTATTTCTTGCAGTGATTATTCCGACATTTCAGGTGAATTGGGACAAAAAAATATATTGATAAAGACATAGCTAATACATCACAAAAAAAAAATACTTCTTAAATTTCCAGTTTCTTGAATTCATGGATTAAGTCCCGACTGTTCTGGATTTAGCTTAACTTCATTCTCGTTCAAGACATTTATTCATATGGCATTCCTAAATGGTTGCAATTACAACATTTTGCATCGCATCGCTAACTATAACTGATTATTAACGCTTTAATTTTCATTACAGCAATTATCCACGAAACTGTTAGAGCGTAGATAGCCGACCATAGCAGATACAAAAATGACATCTGTTAAAAAAGAGAAAACTCTATAAAAAAATCGTCCGGTGATATTTTTATATTCCGAATCCGCCGAAATATGGGCCATAAAATTCAGCAAAATCGCACGTAATGTGTTTGGAGTTGGATTTTTTGCTGAATTTTATCGGCGATTTTTCTGTATAAACTAATGCAATTGAAAAAAATTTGAATGTTACATAAAAAAATCCGCATACTTTATATTTTTCAATCTTGAAGTGTCAAACTAAAAAAAAAAAAGTAAATATTGTATTGTAATACCTATTGTTTACATATTTTTTACAATTTGCACGGGAGAATAGAAGTTTTGTGTGCGTTTAATAAAGTTTATTATTTTTAAGAATAATAATTATTGGTAATATTTATATTGGTATTAATAAAATAACTATTTACTATGTTCAATTACAAATAAAATTTTAATTTAATATTGTGCATTTAAAAATATAAACAGAAATAGGTTATGTAAAAATAGGTTACTTTAGCAAACACAAGCAAGAAAAACAAGCATAAACATAAAATGTATGTAGAAGTAGGCTGGTATTATGCAAATTGAAACAGTATTTATATAGCAACTTTCAACTACCTTTTCTTGAATTAAAAAAATATTCATTAAAAAATCTAATATCGCATTTTAAAATCACCCTACTGAATAGAGCGACATCTTAACTTTCATAATCAATTATTAAAGCGCCATTTTATGGAAGATTTATTATAGGAATAGAATGAGCGCAGTCATCAAGCGTAGGAAGCGTTATAATATCATTATTTTTTGTGTTTTTAAAAATAAGAAAAATGAAATATATTTTTTTTATCTGAATTTTACCTAACAATGACGGCAATAAATAATACAAAAAGAACTTGAAAATGTCTTTTACAGAAAATATGTTTAAATTTTCGAGTTCAAAGTTCTGAATTGCTATTTTCCGAAGCATTATTCATGTCTTTGCGTGCATTTAAATACATAAGAAAAAAAAATTTTAATTCTGCGTTAAAAATAAGAGTTTTTACTGCATGCTGGCTGCGATATGACTATTTGATGACTACTTTACTTGTGGCTATTTGTACTGATGTCTATTAATGTATTCAATTTTAAAATGATGGTTAATATCTTTCCGTTCCTAAAGTTATAGAATTAATAAAAACGCGAGTTCATTTTATGACTTTTTAACTGACGACAATGATAATTTTAGCAAAATTTAATTTTCTATATAAATATTATTATGCAATACTTTTTAATTCTAAGTAATTAAAATAATACAAATAATTTAAATATAGTAATTTGTATTTTTTTAGAGTGCTATTTTTAATTTTAAGTTTACTCTTTGCAATATTACGTAGTTCTAATAAGTACTTCAGTCTTTTTAAAGTCTTTTATTCCCTTTTTTGATAAATGCTTGATAAATAAATAAACGATAACTAAATAAACGATAAATAAAAATTCATAATTTCGCTATGAAATTAATTATTGATTTAATCTGACATATAAGAAAAGTAAATTATGTAATTATAATTTGAAAAAAAAAAAAAAAAAAATTTTAATAAAAAAATTATGTTGCAAAATATTTTTATCAACAAAATTTAATATAATGGTAAATAACATTAATAAAATGGTAATACCCCATCCCTCACTTATCGGGCACTCTTTATACGGAATTTCGCTATAACGGGAATTGAAAAATTATTCTACGGTCTCTGTTAACGTACAAAAAATTCGATTTACGGCAAAAAAAATTAACAAAAAGCACAAAAATTTGTTTACACATAAAATTTTGTTTTTTGTGTATACATTGCATTTTTTTTTATGTGAGATATGTAATAACGGTGAAAATTTTAGCAACAACTATGTGTACGCATTATCTTTTTGTCTTTATATTCAATTTAAATGCTCAAAGATCGTAATACATATATTGTGTTCGTAATATAATGGATTAATTTATGTTTTTAAAGAATTTTGTTATTTTTAATTATTTTTATATGTAAATATGTACATAGTATTTCTGAATTAATTTTATTTTTGTTTTTGAATATTTTTATGTATACTTTATTTTAATAGTTATGTAATAAATATTTTTGAATTATTATCTTAATAAATATTTTTTCTTTTTTAATAAAATATATAATTCATATCAATTTTGGTATACATATAACATTATTTTTACATATATGTACCGTATACAATACGTACATACATTAATATGATATGTTCGAAAAAAAAATCGATTTATGGAATTTCGATTTACGGACAACTTTTCTGGAACGGAACTCCGCCGTTAAGCGAGGGATGGGTAGCAATAATAATAACTTTCTTTATGGTAATAATATATATATATACGTACATACATATATGAGTTTATGATGTATTTATAAGATTATAACTACCGCACTCACATGCAGAGTTAATTTTATACATTTCGAAAAGACTAAACTTAAGTATGAATTTGAACTGTCAAAATTAGATGGGAACATTTTTATATATTTCAAGCAAATTTCAAACAATCATTATTTCGAACAAATAATGGAATTTAAAAAAAAAATTAGTTTTATATTATACTTGTTCAATTGAACTATTTCATTTATACACATTTATTTCAATATGTACCTAAGTTTATAATATTAAAGTATGAAATAAAAAAACAGTAATGACATTTTATAAGATTTTGACATTTACAAAACTCGTTAACTCTGCTCTGCTTCCGAATAGGATTAAAAGAGAACCTGTTTTAGATATGTATTTCGATTTTCGAAATGCTATTTATCTATTCATAGAGCAACTCTAACATCCTGAAAGTAAGAAACAAAACGCACTCCAGGGAAAAAGTTGATCAAATTTTAGCTTTTACGTTTTCAATTTTAATACACTTTGAAACGTCAAATATATTGTGTTGTCACATTTCTTATTCACTTTTATTTACATTATATTCATATTTCATATCTTTTTTTAAATTTATTTCTTCAAATATTTTTTTTTTTTCTTATAAAATAAGGATTTAACAGAGAAATTAATTGAAGAAGTAAAAAAAAATGCGGTAAATTTAAAAATTTATTTCAGTGTACATATGTATGTATCACCATTGTATATGGTATAAACTTCTTTAACAAAACAAATCTCAAGCTCTGCTCAACACAAAAATAAATGTCATTTTTACGCATCTAAAAGTTTTCATTGTTACAGCAATATTTGCACATGGCAAAGTTTTGACATGGCACAAATCTTTATATGGATATGTACGCGAGTATTTTTAAAAGTGCATATGTATATACATTACACATGTACATGTATTTTTGCTCAAAATCAAAAACTGAATCGATTTAGCCATGTAATGTAAGCCTGTCCATAATAACTAAAGAAAATTAAGCTAGGATTCTGAAATTTTTACTACTTCAACTTTTACCGTTGTTAGTTTCGCGATTTTATTGAGAAAGTTCGATCGGCAGGTTGGAGTAGTTTCCAGACAACTTCTTTTTTATATGAAGTCTTATGCCAACGGGTAACGACTTCTGATAATTTTGGTTAGTACACAATAGATTCGGATAACTGCAAAATTTTTATCTTCATATTTCGGTACTTAATAAAGATAGACATTTGAAATTTCTGTGAAATTTGATTGATTTTGGTCATCAGATACCGTAGTTGTCGTTTCTTGGGTTCTAAACATCTTGAAATTTTGTAAATATATTATTGAAAGGTAAATTTTATGTTAACAGCAGGATACCTAGAGTTATCCTATAGAGAATAACTCTAGGTATGCGCAGGTATCCTAGAGTTCAGACAATTAACTACACACAAATTATATTAAGTCATATTCTAGAATTTATGGGTATACATTTCTGTATGTCTACATACATACATACATATATGTTAATTACAATTCTTTTTCACATTTTAAGATTTATTTTATTTCATATAATAATTTAAATATGGTACCTATGTATATAATTTAAAAAAAATTCATTTCTCCTGCCAGCTTTCTAAATGTTTTAAAGATGTTTTGCACCATTCACAAAATTTCGTACCATTTCCCAAAGTAAAAAACTTACAACAAAATTCATATTTTCATTAAAAATCATAGAAATTTTTCATACTATGAATTATGTACATACTACATATGTATGTACATACATATGCATGTACTTAGCACTTTTGAAAACATACATCAAGAAAAATACTCCAAAACTGTCATGCAGAACAAATTTTGAATAACGGATTAGTACATTTGAAAGAACGCCCCAAAAAATCTCTTATATCAGTCTATTATTAGCCGTTTTCAAAGATATTGAATTTAACGTTTTTTTTTTATTTACTTTGTCGTATAAACTCTTGATTCTCATATTCTTTACAGGTTAGTCTTATTTGATTCAGCTTTTGAAAGAATTATTATCCTGGGGTAATTACTTTTTGAATTAGAATGAAAACATACGTAAATTTTAATTTTTTTTGAAATTGATCGGTTTTCTTTTTTTTAATTCTCTTTTTTTTTAAATTGAATCTAAAGTAATTTTTTCCAATAAGACTAACCGTTTCCCAGATATAACATTTTAAATAAATGAATAAAATAAAAAATAAAAAAATTTTTAAATAAATTAGCTTGTGTTAAAATTTAAATTGAAAAAAAAGCCTGGAAAATAAAAAATAATTTCAATTCAAAAAATTGTGAAAAATCATCAACAGATACACATAAGTAACGGTAAATGTAAATATTACAAATTTCAAAATTTAAAGTTTGTAACTTAGTTATGGGAGAGATATATGAAAAGATATAAGTACATGTTAGAAAGTATATGCTAAAAAGAAGATGAAAACATAATAACATTAAATTTCAAATTAAAATATAAGTTGCTTGTGTATCCACTATAGTAGCATGTCGATTAAAATACTAATTTTTGTTTATCCAAATTATTTTAGTAACGCATGAATTTCAATGCTAAATTAAAAGATACAAAGTTTAAAGCATATTTTTCATTATTATGGAAATTTTAATTATACAAAGACAAAAACTTTCGACAAAATCAAAGCTAAAAAACATTTCAAAAAATGTTTCACTTTTATATTATTTTTATTTAATAAAATCATTTTGCATTAACAGCTCTTTGAATCCAATCTAAAAATGATGGAACATTAACATAAACTCCAGGAACATTATTTGTACCACAACCAATACCCCAAGCCACAAGTCCAACAACAGCCCATCTTTAATAATAAATGAAATTAAATAAAAATAAACAAATTAATAATATAATTAAATTATTTTTTTTTTAAATACCTTTTATTTATTAGACAAACCAAAGGTGATCCACCATCACCCTAAAATTAAATTGCATAATCATAATTTATTATAAAAATTCAAGTATACAAAATATTGAATCCATACCGTACAGGCATCTCTACCAGATTCTCCACCAGCACAAATAAAACTGTTCGAATTAAAAACAAATGATGGTCCTAAAATTGTTCGTCGAAGATCTCTTTGACATTGTTCTGGTGCTTTAATTTGTACTTGAACATGTTTTTGAACATTTGAAAATGTTCCACTAAATTTTGTTTTACCCCAACCAGACACAAAACAGTTTGATCCAATACGACGATCTCTTGTTAAACATGCTGTAGCTATAGTTGGTACAACACCCAAGGCAACAGGTTTCGCTAATCTGACAACAGCAATATCATTGAACAGATTTGATCTTGTAAATCCGCTATGAATAAAAATTTTTGAAACACCTAAGTCTATTGGGGGTATTGGTTCGTTATTACGAAGTGCATTCCATTCACCCAAACGAACTTTTAAATTTTGTTCACTTAAAATATAACAAAAAAATATAAATTATATAATATTTCAACTTGTGTAACTTAATTTTTAAGTTTACCTCACATTTGAAACTTTATGAGCAGCCGTTACAATATGTTTATAGTCAATTAAAACTCCTCCGCCTATAAATGCATCTCTGGGTTTTAATAATAAGGCTGCCATCCATGGATAAGCTCCATACGGCGCTTCACCTGATCCAAATTTAGGACTTTTCGGTGGAGATGGATAACTTTCACCACATTGATATGGCCCTTCTCGACAACATCTGCTTAAACCGAATGCACATGTATGAATATTTATTGCAGAGGATGCTTCAGTTTGAAAATCAAAAAAATCAAATGGTTTGTTTAAAATTTCATTTCTTCCAGCAGGTTGTGGCATTGCATATGCAGATGGAGAATCAGACATCATTCTAACATTAATAAGACCTGAACCATCATTTGGTACAGGATTACGACAGGTACCGGGAGGTATACAAATACCTAAGCCGTTGACAAAAAGAATATTATATATGTATATGAAAATATATCTATATATATAATTTATCTGTTTAAACTTACATACAGTTCCTCCAACAGAATTTGCAATAGGAGTTTGAGGTGTTTGCGGGTAAATTTGTGCCGCTGGGCTTGATATTCGCGTTGAAAAAACATTTGGAAAGCTTGTAACAGGGTCAGGTTGAATGTTGAAAAGTGGATCATTATTTGTGATATATGTAGGAATAGGATTTTCAAAATTTGGTTCAACATCAAATATAATATTAGACACCTCATTTGTTCCAACAGAATTTGCATCATTAGCTGGAGTATTGATTAAAAAATTAGGAGCAATAGTAGATGGTGTGTTTATATCAAAGTCGAGTGTTAATGGAGTGTTAGTTACAATGCTAGACACAATACTTGATGGGGTATTTATTAAATTATTAGTTGAAGCACTACATGGTTGAACAGAATTAGATGCAACGTTTGCTATAATACCTGTTAAAACATTAGGACTTGTTAAATCATTGACTGCTACATTTGATACAACATTGACCGAGACAGTTTGCGGAGAATTAAGGGCAACACTAGATAAAACATTAGTAGGAGTACTTGATAAAGATGGCACACTAGGCTCAATACTAGGTACAAGGCTAGGTGTCACAATAGGAGTGTTGCTTGCTACATTGGATATGCTGGATGGAACATTAGATGCTGTACTAGATACAACAGCGGGTGTAACAATAGGAGTATTGCTTGAAACATCGGAAACCGCTGCTGGCGCCGGAACAGGGGCAAGTATATCCAAATATACATCTAAAATAAAATCAAAATATTAGAATTTTTAATATGAAAATTGATTACCTATAGTTTTAACAATTCTAAACATTTCTAATAATTATTTGTATTTCTCTTCAGATATATTGAAAATAATGAAAGATTGATAATTATAGATTTAAAAGAAGTTGAATAATATTTCAGAATTAATATGTTTTTTGTGCACTTGTTGTGTATTAATTGTATGTATATCAATGTTTCTTTAGTTTGTATTTTTTTTATTTTTTTCCTACATTATATCGAAATTCTTACCAAGAAGTAGAGGAAAATCTTTATCTCCTACGGCTTCAGTTGGACTAACAGATGAAACACTAGAGGCAGCATTAGATACAGTACTAGCATTAGATACAGTACTAGATACAGTACTAGATACAGTACTAGATACAGTACTAGATATAGTACTAGATACAGTATTAGATAGAGTACTAGATACAGTACTAGATACAGTACTAGATACAGTACTAGATACAGCACTAGGTACAGTACTAGATACAGTACTAGATACAAGGCTAGGTGTAACAAGAGGAGTAGTGATTGAAGCAACAGATTCCGCTATCGGGCCGGAAATAAGTGAAGCGGCAATTGTACTTAATGCCGCATTAGGATTATTTAATACCGCTAGAGGGGAATCCAAATATACATCTAAAATAAAATATTAATATTTTGACTATGTTATTTTTTTTTAAATTCTAAACATTTTAAAATATGAAAATAATAAGAGATTGTAATTTTAAATTCAAATTGAAAACATTGTATTGGTAATACATATTCCTTTTATATATCTAGATTTTTGTATAAAGCGGAAAATGTATTTGTAGTGTTCATGATTCATTTTGTTTCACTTTGATCCACTATTTTCTTCTGATTTTTGAAAGCTTGAACTATATACCATTTTTGCTGTTCTGCCCAAGTAAATTTAATTGGCAACGGAATTTAACCTTTGCAAAAGTATTATTTCTTGTCAAAGTGGAAGGGGAAAGTCAAAGGGGATCACTAAAATTTTTTGAAAATTTTTTTTTTTATTTCATTCGATCTCCAAATATTTTTTTATTTGGATAAAATACATATCCCCATAATAAAATACAAAATTGTATTGTACTCTAAAATTCATATAATGTGTATTAATTGGTTTTATGAAAATAAAATATATGCGTTTAAGTTTTTTGATAATTTTAATTGTTAAAAACTATACCGCTTCACTTTTGTTTTACATTTTCAAAGATCTTTCCAAAAATTCTTCTTTAGTTTCCTGAGTTGTTTCTTACCAATGGATGCAACAGAATTAATGAAATTCAAACTTTGATGAAGTGTTATAGTTTCTTAATAGCGGAAGCATCATTTAGAGTTGCGGTTATACACAAAATGTAAAATACCAAATAGCTTTGTAAAGTGTACACTTTTATTTTTTTAAATTAAAGTAAATTTAATAACTACTAATTGAATACATTAGTTAGAACATTAAAAAACAATTGTCCAATAATTTTTAATAACGCCAGATAATTCTACAAAAATTATTATATATGCATAATTGCATAATTAAATATATATATATATATATATATATATGTATATATATTTTATAGTAACAATGAAATGTAATCCTTTTCTTACCTAAAAGTAGAGGAAAATCTTTATCTCCTACAGCTGGTGCAACTGCTTCCCTAAGGGAAAGAATTGGTTTTTTTGTAACCTTATTTAAATCAACCAAATTACTTCGAAAAGTAAGAAAAAATAACACAAAAATATATCCTTTTGATAAATTCGGAAACTCCTTCATTTCAATTTGATTCCTTAACAAATGTACTTTTATTATATTTTGATTATTTTAAATAAATCCGATTTTTAAAAATTTTAATTTATATATTTTTTATATAATATTCACAATACCGTAAATTTTTAACTGAACAAGAGTTATCGTAAAAATTCTCTATTTATATAAAAGTTTTTTTTTTTTTTTTTTGTTTCATATTCTAATTATAAAAAAGTTGATTTTAATATTTTCGACATTTTGTTTAACATATGTATGTATAATGGGTACATTTTCTACATTAAATTACTACATTAATTCATTTCTATATTAATAATAAAACAGATACGATTTTAGTGAAATATTTATTATTGCAAAAATGATTTTTTTTTTTTTTTTTAATTTTTTTTTCCTTTGATGCATCCAATAAATAAAATATGCTCGAAAAAGATGTGATGTAAAATATTGTGTTTGGTGTTGAAGCTTAAATTTAAATAACAAGTATATAGCACATAATATGTATGTATATACAATTTAATTTTATAGGTGACCAAGCCTAGGACACTTTAAAATAGATATTAGCGACGAAAAGATTTTTTTATTTTCAGATTTTTGGTAAAATAAAAATTAAATAGAATTGTTTTTGTTTCTGTTATTTTCTTCAATTATCAAAATCGCAATTATCAAAATTCAGAAAAACCAAATATAGCTCCCGTATAGAATTGTTAAGCAACACCTTTTGGTATTTTTAACAAAAAAATTCTATAAGTGTTTTCAAAATGGAGATTTTGACTATAGTTTATACTTAAAGTCGTGTAGGAAATTTTTTGCAAAACTTTGCAAAAACTATACTTAAAGAAGTCCTGATTTAGTTCCGATTAACGATGACAAAACTACAAACGGTTACAAATTACGTTATATTAAAAAATTTGGAAGGTAGGTTGAGATTCAGTTAATGCTATATGTATTTATTAAACTAGATCAATTATAAAAAAAAATCTTGAGAGGCAAGGTGACGAAATTTCATTTTCAAAGTTTTATAATATTATTAATTCATTATATGTATATAAATTATATAATTTTCATTTGTCAGCGTTGTTAGCATTCACTTTTCACTTGTTGTCATATCTTAGGATTTCATCAATTTCTTTTTTTCAATTCATCAATTTTCATTTCAATTTTCCGTCAATTTCTTTTCATTGCTTTTCCTATAAATTTCATATTTTATGAAATCGTGGTGAAATCGATTGGAGACACAAACCAAAATAATTTTAACTTTGTTTACAAATTAAGTCAAAAATTTTTCATAAATTAGGAATAAAAAGTGCATGAAGAAAAAAAGTGATGTATTCAAGTAGCAGTACATTTTTTTACCAAAAAATAATTTCTCACTTTACTAAGTTTCGAAAATATTGTACGGATTTATTGTAAAGTTAGAGTTGGAGTTAGAGTTAAATTCATTATGCCTTCCTTTTTACATTGTTTTCTTCATAAATTTAATTTTTTTTTTTGTTTTGGGGGGCATTTCCCTGTTACATAAATGTAACAAGGAAATTACACAGCCTTTCCTGTTCAGACGTGGCTGTACATGTCGTAAGGCGGAAATACTCTTAGGACATGTGTGGGATTCGAACCCACACTCTCTCAGGGTGTTTACAGAGTATTTTATACGCCACCGAGGCCCCTTCTAAATTTAATGTATTTTACATTGATTAATTTTTGTTTTTATTAAATTATAATGTTTGATTTAGTGATGTTAAAGATTTCTTCTGTTCCTAACAATTTGGAATTCCATTGTGATTTTCATAATTCTGGTTTTTTTTAAATTTATTTTTTGTTGGAAACTTGTATCCGGTTTTCTGCGGATTTTTTGTATTTTATCTGATATGGTGCAGAAGTTATTATATAAAATAATTTTAAGATTTTGGACGGAAAATTAAAAATTAAATACAAATTTTTAAATCAATTATATACGATATAAAGTACAAAAGTAAATAATTAGTACAAAAATGTAATTTATCTGCTTTCTTCTATAATATTTTCGAAAACCAAATTTGAACTAAATTTTTCCTAATCCTAAAATTGCACATATAAACAATATTATATTCGTATATTTTTCTCTTTTATAAAATTTTTAGAATCATCAATTTTAGGAAATTTTTTCAATTAAGTGAACCAATTCAATTAAATAATCCTAAATTTTCAAATGACGTCATTTCTAATTCGAAAACACAAGTACATTTGTACGTATTACATCAAATTAAGATTAAAGTTTTAAATGAATAAAATTATTCATTTTATACCCACTATCGATATTGATTTAAAGAGTTTTCTTTCAGTCAACTCTATGAAGATCCATTCAGCAATGGAAACCAATTCCAGTCAAAAAGGTTCGAGTTTCAAAAATAAAACAATTTGTTTAAAAGTATTATGTTATAATAAAAAAAAATATTATAATTTATCCCGACTCTGAAATTGTATTTAACTTACTTTACATCATACATACATACATATAAGTTATGTATATTTAAATATAATTTATATCTAATTAAATTATTATAAATTGTAACAAGTATAGGTAAATTCTAAATATTATTGGAAAATTATGCGAAAATAATTATTGAAAATTAACAAAGCATGAAAATGTTTTAAATGGTTTTCAATTATACCATGTTTGATGTTAATAAATTAATTTGTCGAAAATATTTATTTTATTTTATAGTTAGTATTTAATATTTTATAAAAAAAAAATATATATATATAATATATATAATATTATGTATTATATAAATGTAATATAATACTTGTGTATATCAAACCAATCCAGTGAAATATAAAATTTGATTTATACTAAAAGAAAAATTCAATTTAAAATTTTGCATTCGACTTCAAGCGACAAAAATTCATTTTTTGTATGTTTTTGTATACATTAAGGTTAACCTCTTAATAACTGTTTGATTATTTGTGGTATTAGTTTGAGATAAGTTTCTATATTTAAGATCGTATCTGAATGTGTAACATGAAAATTACCGGATATACTCGGAATATCATAACCGGATATACTCCCGTTATATTGAGAAGACTTAATTATAATTTAAAAGAACCTTTAATATTTTAAAGTTTTTTAGATTAAATTAATTTTTAGTTTAAAATATTGAAGGAAAAGTGCTGAGTCGGCCCAAATTGTGATTTATCGCCTTAATTTATCAATCGATTATGTAACGATATTGTAAATGTTGCTTGTCAACTTTGGGTTGATAAAATTGTTAATTATTTTTTGTCAACGGAATTTCCATATTGCAAATGTCAATATAGTTAAAATTATTGTCAATTTTTTTTAACGTCAAAAATTTTTCGATTGATTTTAAAGAAAAAGTGCTTGTTTTTTATTAAATTATTAAAAAAACTATTCAAAATATTTTCAAAAATTTAAGTATTCGACTTATCCCTTATATTTTTTCGAATTCTTCTTATATTTTCAATATTTATGTCTTCTTCCGAGCCTTCGAAAAATACTTCCATCAAAGTTATTACAATTATTGTCAAATATATTCCTTTAAAAAATTTTTTGAAAACGAAACTTAAATGTTAAGCAAAATTTTTTAATAAGTTGATCAACATTTTTTTTTATATACCATTTTATTTAAAATTCACAATAGTTCAAAATTTTATCAGTTGATATTCGCCGTGATTAAACTAGTTGATGGTGGAAACTCGCAATTTGGCCCTTAAGACGTCTAAGATTTCAAATAATGTTAAATTGAAAAAACCAATTTTCAAAAAAAATGTGTTGTATGTGAATTACGTGTATATATACGTATAACCATTTGAATGTAGTGCTGTTGCCGATTTTAAGGTGCTAAAACAGCCTAACTGATAATTGAACTGTATAAAAATTCTTTTTCAACAAAATTTATTATAAACAGAATCAATGATGAATGGATAGTGTAAGTAATATATCACATTTTTCAAATTAATTTTTGAATTAGATATGTAAAAAGCAAACTTGAAGATACATACAAAGTTAAAATACATACAATTTTGTATTATAAAATAGACAAATAATAAAAAATTTAAATATGTAAAATATTTCAACAATTTTTTATGCTATTTAAATTATTTTAAAACTAAAAACAAAAAAAAAACTTTGGTCAATTTTTTTTCAGTTCTTCTACGAAAAAGACAGAATATTTTAAAGTCACTAGTAAAAATGAATTAAATCGTATAATATTGTTTAAAATTAGAATTATTATTTTATCTGTAATATTTAAATTTAAAAATTCAGTTTGAAGACTTTTTATTTCAATTGGAGTTTTGACAGCCTTCTAGACTAAAGTTCAATGGTACTTTTGATTTTTCTTTCGAATTTTTTTTTCTATTATACTTTTGCTTCTTTTTTATCAGGATTTCTGTGCTAGATCATAAAGTGGCGAATTAAAAGGCTCGGATGCCCATTACCTAATATTAGGTAATGCAATCGATAAACATCGATAATATAAATTATTCAATATTTAGTATTTAGGATGTCGAAATGTCGTGCATTTCCATGACGGGAGCAATGGGAACATATTTGACTGCAGCAATTTAGGAAATACTAGGATTCGCATCACTACATATAGAGCTTCAAAAAGCTGCAAAATCAGGAATTTTAGAAATGAGTTAGGAAGGATTTTGTAGAGGAAAATGCATAAATTACAGAAATTATACCCTACTCGTCAAATGTATAGCTACCTCTCATTGAACTTCTCCAAGATTAAATGACTGATTACGAAACTATGCAGTTTTATAAAAAATTCAAGCTAAAACTATATATAATAAGAGATAGTAGAATAATGGCTCAGTGGGTTATTCTCTTGGACAATATGTACTAAAATGGTTTATTGCTGGTTCAGAAACAAGAGAAGGGACTGGGTATCGAGTACAAGAGTCAGAAACCACAAACTCAGAGTTGTTAAGGAAATTCCATAGCATATTCCAAGCCGAAGTATATCTAATTGAAAGATGTGTGCAATGGAAGCTTGATAGAGGATTTAGAAATAAAGGAATAGTTATTCTGTTAGACAGACAAGATGCCATAAAGACACTAAACTTGCAAACAATTAAATCCCAATTAGTTTGGAAATGCTTAGAGGAACTAAACTGCTTGGGAACAAACAATAAAGTAACCCTCTACTGGGTACCTAAACATCTATATATAGAGGGAAATGATGAAATGTGGCATTGTAAATGTGGCTAAATAAGAAAAGCGCTAAAAATCGAATAGGAAAACTATAGAGTAGACTATCAATTGAAAAACCGGACTCAGATAACCTAAGCAGATTCTGGGAAACTATGATCGAAAAAGAAGTAAAAAGCCATAGGATCCTGTAAAAATAAACTCAGCATTCTAACAGGAGTTCTGTCGGAATACAGCCGGCTAAAGGGGCACTAAAAAGAAAATTGGTGCATGCAAATTCTGTCACATATTCAAAAACTACCGAGCTTTATTCCTAGCAAGATACGTGTATCTAGTAGCATATTGCTATTATATAAACTGCTAGCAGTAAACCCTATACAGGTCTTTACTTTCTTAGAGGCAGTATGGCAATAGAGGTCGTAGTATTATTTATACCCCTTAAACAATAATCTAATCTAATCTAGGATAAGAACCCGGAATATTTGTTTAGGCATTCTGCTATCTCAAAATTCTAATTTTACAATTTGTTTTTTTTTTAAATAGTATTTTGAATTAAGGATTAAAATATTTCTTATTTTATAAGAGGGAAGGAAAAACCCTTTGATTAAAGTTTAAAAGTTTACACTAAATAAAAGATATTATTTTTGCACTTTAGTGTTTTTAAATTATTTTCTTGAAAAAAGTTTACTGTTTTAATTGGTGTAAAAACTACAAAAATGTATGTAGTGTAGAAAAGTTAAATTAAAAATTATACTTACAATGTAATGTTTTTTGATTCAACAGTTTGTTAAAGCCTTGAGTTAAAAAGTTATTTAAATTATTGAAGTTCTGTAAATTAAATTTTACATGTCTTTTAATAAAAATTAAAAATATTACCTATTATTTTTATTTATAAATTTTTTTTTTAAAAGAAATATATTTTTTTTATAAAAAAAAATAATTGTGTTATAATTTTTTCTGAAATTCACTTTTCTATATAAAATAACCGTTACTAAGAACAGTTTTTATTTTTTTTTTAAATATAACTAATCTACTGGAATTAAATTCAAACTTTTACTCGTTTTATTAATCATATCAGCATATCACAATAATTGTCGCTTGTTTTTTGCGAAAGATGTCATTGTATATAAGATTACAGCTGAATAACGGAAAATATTTCTATAAACAAAATTAAATATAGGTAGGTATGTACATTATATCCATACCATACAAAATCAATTCAAACATATTTTTTATTCAGAATTCAGGCAGTATTCAATAATATATGAAATGTGTACGGATTATATAATATAATATGTACATATATACATATTATATGTATGTATATAAATATCTGTCCAAAAATTATACCTCCCAAGAAAATACAATTTTTTTTTATCTCTTCAAAAAACAAAAATAAATAAAATTACAAAAACATTATTACAAACACATAGAAATATTCATTCAAGATTTATTCATATCTCTCAATTCTCATATCCATTTTATGTATTTCATTGAAAAAAAATATGTATATATTTTTTAAATTTAGATTCAAGTCTTAACTTCTTAAGTATGCTAAATGCTTGACTAGAAATTCTTATCAAACACTAATGTAATTTTCACGTTTAATTTTCTCCGAAAGAAAATTTTTTTTTATAACCAAAATACATAAGCATCACTTCACTGAATGTATATATGTATATACTTTGGTGTTTCTATTTAATCTTCTTGTAGTATTGTATATCTACTCCACAGTCTACATTCTACACTCCTCGTAATACAACAGTTTTTCTTGCAAATTCTTATCTTTTCACACATATAAAAATACACACATGCAAAAATAAATATAAAACAAAAATAATATACCAAAAGTCAAAGTTTCTTGAAACAAAAATGTCAGCAGCATGGTTTAAAATGTCAAATGTATGTTTGTAGCTCAGGTGTTTATATACATATTAATATACACAATTTTTCTTATACTCGTTCACACATTCATATATTAAGATTTGTATAATTGCTATTGTATTAATGCCATACGGTAAAATACAGTTAAAAAATACCTGTCAAAAAAATAGAAAATCAACAAACGCTTTAAAATTGCAAAATCTCTTTATCATTCTCTCTCTCACTCTATATCCATTTGTAAACTATTTTGAGAAATTAGAATATCATCAATGAGAAAAGTTATATTAGTTGAGTTGAGTTGACGTGCTTTCGGCTGAAGCTGCTGAACTCTAAATTTATTTATGAGTATGACCATAATATATAAAAAATAGTACTTCCACATTTTCCACTCTACACAAGAAAACAACTTGCTTTAACAACTGTACATATTATATTGTAATTGTTCTAAATTTTTAATTTAATTAACTGTGGATGTGTTTAACATATTTATTTCGAAATATGCTCCAAGCAATTAAGCTACCATATAAATATAAAATATACTTTATACAGTTTCCATGAACACAAAATTGTTAATTGTTATATTATTATATCTTAAAAAATCAATTAAAATTTATTTTAAATAAAGAAAGTTTTGTTAATTTATGTATTATTTTTTTGTCAATAATTAGACTTAATTAGATATTTTTAACTATCTGATCAATGGTGCAGTGCGTAAATTACGGTCTTTCAGACGAAAGGTCTAGATTTCAAGCCCCGCTCATGTCAAAATATTAAAAATCAAATGGCAAAAAGGAATATAATAAAAAAAAAAAATAATATACATAATCGTAATATAATATTTGTTTCAGGGCTTCAGTAGTCTAGTGGGTAAGAGCGTATAAAATACGCTGTAAACACCGAGGGAGTGGGGGCTCGAATCCCACACACGTCGAAGAATAATTCCCCCTTACGACATTTATAGCCACGTTTGAAAAGGAAAGGCTGTGTAATTTTCTTGTCACATTTAGGTGACAGGAAAATAATATATAAAAATATATATATATATTTGTATCGATGATCAAAATCGTAGCGGAACAAGAACTTACATATTTTTAATTTATTTTATAACTGAAGAAAATAAATAATAATTAAATAAATAAATATTTTTAAACAGTCAAAATGAAATTATTTTCTCATTTTAAATATAATTGGGCCGATATAATTAAAAAATAAATAAATTTAAATTGTCATTAATTTGACGAAAATATTATTTTTTTTTTTTACTACTACTTTAAAAGCAAAAACGAAAGCACTGAACAAAATTTTATTATTATTAAATTTTTATTAATAATGAAAATAGAATCAAAAAAGAGTAAAAATAAAAACTCTTTTATAATCATCTATCTTCTCTCTTTCTCTCTGTTGCACACACAATTGAATTGGAGAAGGAAAATTTGTGAATTGGTGACTTGCTTGACTCATGGAGACTGGTGAGGTGACTGGTGAGTGAAAGTATTCTTATATCTTGCCTCTTGGTTTTCTTATATACAAAATTTCAAATTATTATTTATTAGTATTTCGTTTAGTACCAAAGTAAAATAAACCAGATTTTTTTTTTTTTCAGTCCAGCTTGTAATCTCATCATCAACTGAACGGGAGAATTTTATTCAGTGTACCGCGTGTCGCACAACTAAAAAATAAAATCACAAAAAAAAAATTGTATTTAATTTTTTTTTTTGGGTTTAAATTTCAATTATTGAAGTAAAAAAATATTTTGTAAAGATTCAACAATCAATTTTTTAAATTTTCATTATATCGGGGGGAAATTAATTAAATTTGATTAAAGTAAAAAAAAAAAAAAAAAATTAATAAATAAATAATTTTGATAGATAAATATTTTTTCTTTTTTTAAAAATTTTTTAATTCTTATTTTTATTTTTTCTGTTGTTTTATAAAATTCAAAATAATAAGAGTGAAAGAGAAAAAGAATGTTGAAAAATTCTAATTAAAAAAAAAATTAATTTTTTTTTGTTTTTTTTTGAATGAAATCTTTAATAGCAAAATAAAAATTAAAAAAAAAAAAGTTAAAAAAATTTATTTAATCAGTGGTGGTATATTTTTAGATGAATAATAAATGAAATTAAAAAATTATCTTAAATTTAATGCTAATAAAAAAATCTGTTGAAAATTTTAATGTTTTTTGTTTGTTTTTTTTTTGTTTTTTATAATATTATAAAAGTTTCGAGTTGTTTTTAATTTATTTATTTATTTATTTTTGTTTTTTTTTTTTTTTTGTTGGTGTACAATTCTTTTAATGTTATTGTTTTAAATTTTTATTTCATTTTGATATGTTTTTTTTTTTTTTAAACGTCGTCTAACATTGGAAGAGGGAGAGAAGATTGAAGAATCGTATATGGTAATCAAATACAGATTTTGACATAATATGTATGGGTTTTTAAATTTAGTCTGTTGATTGTCGTCCGTCCGTCTATGTATCCTTTTATGTATTAAAAAGATAATGAAAATTGACTACTTAAATTAATTTTAATTAAATTTCTTTTTTTGTTTTGTCTTATGGTTTTTCTTATATTTTGAATTAAGAATCAATTTCTTAACATTTTTCTAAAAATTAACGTGCCGAAAAAAAAAATTTCGTCGGATTGCGATTGTAAATTACACACTTATTGTATCTAATCATTTAAAAAAAGTGTTATTGTACAAGTTATAAGTTTCTATTTTAATATTTAAAATATTCAATTGTGGTCTGGTTAGATTTTGTGGTAGCCAAAAAATATATATATATTTTTTTTTGAATACAAAAAATTAACAGAATATTGCAAAAAAAAAAAAAAAAAAACTTAATAAATAAATTGAATTGAAAATATCTTTTAATAAATTTATATTTTTTAAGTTTATATTATAAATATAATTTTAAAAAATAAGTTTTTCTTAAATTTTTTTTTTTAAATTAAAACTGATTATTTAATTTAATAATAACATAAAAAAGTTGAATACACACAAATATTTATTTATCTATAATTGGAAAATAAATTCATTAATAATTGATATTTATAATTTTTACTAATATTAAATTTATAAATAACAAAAAAAAAAAAAAAAAAAATTAGAAAATTAAAAATAAAATTTGTATCATCGTTAATCAAGTAATAATTTGAATAACTATAATAACAAAAATAAATAAATTTTTATTATATACAACATACATACTTGTACATACATATATGTATGTAAAATTTAAAATAAATATCTACAATTAAAATAACAAAAATTTTCTAAATAAATAAATTAAAAATTGTGTATTAATTAAATAAAATATTAATTAAAATATTAATTAAATAAAATAATACATTATGTAGGTATTAAAAATTAAAATATTGTAGTAAAACTAATTTATTATACCTATTATTATTAAAGTGATATAAAGTGTACCGGATTTGATTAAAATAAAAATAGGTATATAATATTAATATAAGTTATTAATAAAATTAATATTAAATTAAAAAAAAAAAAAACATGATATTCAATTATATGCATTTAAAAAATAAATATTAATAATTTAAAAAAAAAAAAAAATCCAATAAGAACTTTACGAAAAGAAAAAAAAAAAAAAATACCAAAAATAATTCTTAAGTGAAAATAAGTAAATTCATTTTTTTTTTTTTTTGTGTATAATTTTTTTTTTTATGTTTTTTTACCACACCCTGTGTGTATGTGTTTTCTCTCTTTTCTTTACTCTGGACTGTATCTAATAAAATAAAAAAAAAAACAAAAATTAATATAACAATATATAATATCATAAAAAAATACAATAAATATATGTATTAAAAAAACTTAGGTAAATATATATATATATATACATTATATTACCTTAGTTTATACACATTTGACATTACACACTACATAAATATTTTTTTTGTTCTTATTCTCTAAAATTATAAATCTTATAAGAATTAAAGAATAAGAATTTATATTTATATACCTTGAATACATAATTATATAAATCTATATATGTTTATCGATATTTAATAATACATAATAAATGCAAACAAATAAATGTTCATGGGTTCATATGTTCAACAATTTATTTAAAATTTTTTTTTTTTTTTTCTCAGTAAAAAATATCTGATTGTTGGGGGGGGGGCAAAAAAAAAAAAGAGTGTATACTATATGGTATAGTATAAAATAAACTGGAGCTGCTGCTAAAATATGAATATTAATGTTTAAACTAATTATACAACTATATAGATAGTTCATATTTTTGTATAACACATAATATAACAAAATATATAAATATACATTTTATAAAATTATATTGTAATTTCTATAATTCTATGTATAATTTACATACTTATACCTATTGTATGTTTATTAATTTATATATACGGTATTTGACGGTGTATATAACAAATTTTGTGGAATATTTAAATTTATTAATAATATTATTATTTAAAATACAAAATACAAGGTATAGTAAAAAATATCTTTTATTTATTTATTTTTATTTTTCAATTTATTGTATGTCTATTATATGAATTTTTAAAATATTAAATATTATTTATTTATTAGTTTTATTTAAAATATAAATATGTATCTAATACCTATAAAAAATAAATATATTACTTATATGTATATAAAGAAATAAGTAAATAATATTAAATGAAATATAGTAAATAATATTATCTATATATACCTAGTGTACATAAAATATATATATTCTAAAATTCTTTCAAAAAATTTTTGTTTGACAAAAAATGCAAATCCTCTATTCTATTTATTATTGTGATAATATTTATATCGTATATTGTTATATATTTATATACCTATATTATTATTTATTATATATTACTCTGATATTATACTCTTTTATATTTATTCTTTATTCTCATTTTTTCTTTCTCTCTTTTTATTCGTATTGTTTTATTTTGTATGCGCATCGCGCGACTCATACTCATTGTCAATTTTTTTAATAATTTTCTTATGTGTATAAGTATGTATATAATTTCATTATGTGTATTGTATAATATATGATGAATTATTATGTATGTAGTTGTGTAAAGGTATTTTATAGTTTTGTGAATTCTGTTTTTGTACCTATCTATATAAACATAATATGTACATATATTATATATTTATTTTATCAGATAAAATTTCTCAGTTCTAACTTTCTCACCTGTATATACTTAGTATTAGTATTAGTAATATTGTATTTTGTTTTTTTTTTTTTTTTTAATTTTACAAAGCTAAATAACGTAAAAAATAAAATACAATGTAAGTAGTTAATATTACTTAATTTTATTCATTATTTTTTTTTTTTTATTTAATTTAATTTTTGCATAATTAAATTTAAAAAAATTAAAGATGGGAACATTTTCTTTTATTGTAATAGGTACCTACATTTTTATTTTACAAATTTCTTATGTATATCTTAAATCTTTGAACCTCCTGAACTTTTTATTAGTGGTTATTACTTATATGTATATTTCTGTTATATATAATTTACATTGTATAATATCCTTTTATAAAAATCAATTAAAAACCTGATTTCTAAATCTAAAACAAAAACAGGAATTAAATGAGTGAAGTTTGCAAAAATATTGAAAAAAAAAAAAAAATTTATTGTGTTGTCGCTTGTGGATAATACACTAATACCTACAATAAAACACAAAAATATTCCAGGAATAAGAAAAAAATAAAAAAAAAAGTATAAATAAAGTAAAGAAGAGAATCAGAAAGAGAGCGTATTTTTTGTTTTGTTTTTGACATATAAGGATTTTTTTTCTGTATAAGCCATCACCATCATAAGGTATTTTCGGTTTGGTTTATTATTTTTTGAACAATTCTGATTGACTGTTTTTTACTTGCTTCTGTTAGTTGTTACTGTACTGTACTGTTGCTGTTCTGTTGTTGTTACAACATTTTAATGGTGGAAGGTCATTGAATTTAAGAAAGAACCAAAGAGGTGAAAAAAAAAACTATTTTGAATGAAAAAAAATTTAACAGGCTGATTAGTTAAAGTAAAAAAAGAAAAGGCAACGAATTATAGTGTTTAACTTATATATATAATGTGTACATATTATTATGTATGTACATGCATATAATTTAATTGTAAATATGTGCATAAATACTTATTGTAATTTATTATTAAAAAAAAAAAAATTTAATAAATTGTTGAATGAAAATAGCAAACTATAAATACTTATAATAAAATAAAAAAAAAATTGTACTATCTAAGATTGTATTTTATAGCGAAAAATATTATTTTTTTTTTTTTACATAATAGCACTTATTCTCATTTTTAATTTATGAATTTGTGGGTGTGATATTGCTTATCATCTTATCATTATTTTTATTTGCTTTATTTTATTTTTGAATAATTTATACTATTAAATAAACAATTAAATTAAACAATTGTTATAATAAATGCCAGATTTGTAAATTACTTACGCTTAGGTTAAATTCATTTTAAAAAATAATATATTTTTTATACACATATTTTTATATTTTGGTTAAAGATTCTAAACAATTGTTTATTTCTTCTTTGCACAAGAATTGACTGTTAAATGTTTTTTGAAGGGAAAACACTGATGTTGTATTTTTTGTAGTTACTTACGACAATAATTTTAGTATAACTTCTGACATAAATTTTTGGTTACCTTAAAGTGTCACTCCGCAATTTGAAGTTTCCGCGTCCTCATGTCTTTGGAAAATTCTTACCTCCCGTAGGAAAAAAACGTATAATCCTTAGGAGCTAGAGTTACCAAATCTAAGCTATTGAGAAGTCGATACTCTCAGTAAAGAATACTATAACCTGATTTGGTTTTCAAAGTTTGAGAATATTACACTAAATGAGTCGGCAGACGATTTTAGTAAGATAGATAAATAATTTTAAGATTATAAATATTAATAAAAATAGAGCTATCTATCTGTACAACACGACAAATTCAAATATTAAGAAAAACTTCTTTGAATTGGCTAGTAATCGGTGGCTTGCAGGTGTAACTTACAGTACTTACAACCAGAGCCATGCTACCAGATGACGTTTAACTTTAAAAAACAAATATATACTCTTTCTCTTTCTCTCTGAACCTCAAATAAAACAATTTGTGTTATTACTGGTTATTATCTTATCGGTAGAAGATTAAGCATGTGGATCTTAACTGTAGATTTTGTAGAGGAATTAATGCTATAAAGAGTGGAGTACTTCCCAGCATCTGTCACAGTCTGTCATAGAAAAAAGCGGAAGTATTACGGTAGTTTCTTTTTCCATATTCAGAATTCCATTCCATGTTATTGGTAAAGTCTCTGACATAGATCTGAAAAGCTTTCAAAGGTTCTTTTGTCAGAGTAGTATGATCGTGATATAAATATTTAACGAGTCTAATGATTAGTTATTTATTTTTTAATTTTTGTCTATACATATAATATATAAGGGTAAACGTTTTCCTTACTTTAATTTGCTTCTATTAATAAGTATGTTATCATATCAGGAATATGATTAGTTTTTTCTTTTTTAATTCAATGTCGTTCTACCTATTTTTCCCTTTATAAAGACACAAAACTTATTAAGTTCTTACGTTTACATTCTAAATAACGAATAGTATTGCAGAACTTATAGTAATATTATCTATAAAATATAAAAAAGAAAATAATAAAATTTAAAAAACATAAAATCTTACGAGATGTTTTGAACTTTATGACTATAACAAAACATTTTCTGCCTTTTTATTCAGTTCGAACTTCTACAATTTATATAAAACTTATATATGAAAATGTAAAAAATTTAAAATTGATTATAACATTGTATCTAATTTTTTAAAATGAATATTAATCGTCAGAGAATAATATTGTCAGACAAAAAAGAAAAAAAAACAATATATTAACCCTCTTACAGTCTTAAAATTATTTTATATATCGTGCGAAATATAATTTCGAAAATATTTGAATTTTAGAAAGTATTCTTTTAAAATTAATAAATTTTTGTTAATAATAGATGAATATAATATCAGTCGTTCTTTTATTTAATCGCAAAATGTTTATAAGCACATAGTTTTAAGAAAAAAAAAAAAAATCGGGAATGATGTAAGTGAAAACTATTTTAGAAAACCAAGGTCTCTTATATTTTTAATAAAATGAAAACAGATTCTTACTTATATTTATAATTATTTATAGTTACTTATATTTTAATAAAATTTGATACTCATTAAAAAATAATTATATGATATGTTGAGTTATATTATATCGAAAATTCGAAAAGAATATAAATAAACTCCAAGGTACTAAAAGGGTTAAATTATAATGTAAACGTTAAAATAAAAAATTATTTGTATTTTTATTAAGTTGATTGTTTCGTTTTTTAATATTATGTTAAAAAAAAGCCTTATTTTATTTTTTGTTTGCTATCTTTTTATGGTGCTGTTTTTTTTTTCATTTCGGTTATTTATATTTTCTAATAAATTTTTTTTAAATCATGAAAATTATTTTAATATATATATATATATATATAATACATTTATTTTCTTCCTTGCACAGTTGAATACAACTAAACAATATTAATGATAATGTCCTGTTTAAAATTTATTCTGTTTGAATTATTGAGAATAGAATTAGAATTTTTTTTTTTTTTATTGAGTACACGGAAAATAAAATACATATAAACAAGAAATAAAAGAAAATGTTTTTTAAAAATGATTATTTACGTCTATTTATTGTATATACTTATATGTATTATTTCAAAATAAAGTAAGAAAAAAAATTTGTTATACGCACAATCTCTTTCTTAATCATGTAATTGAATGTTTGACAGTATTTTGAATTTATTTACAATTCATTAAACTTCAATTATACCCATTATGAAAAATTTGATAACTATAGTTTAATAAATCTAATTTGGAGAAATTATAAGATATAATATTCTAATAGTGGTATATATGTAAGATACTACAGAAGATACTACAGAAGAATATAACTCGAATTGAGAAAATAAAAAATAATAGAATATATAGACTATAGTATAGGAAAGGAAGTACTTATTGGATAAGCGAATTATCTCATGTTTTTAGGAAGACGTCTTTTATTTTAATGAAATTTTTAAATTTACTACTTAATTTGAAAATTTTTAAATCTAATAGTAATTGGGAATCTACCAAAGACACCAATACACCTTGGTAGTGTCAGATTCTTACTGACTAAAGCCACCTCTCCCTTTTAGCCAATATAATGAGATGAAATCCCTAATTGCCAACGATGTATATTGGTTATAGAAAGTATTGAATTGGGGAGTGACACTGTAAGGAAACAATGAATCCGCCAATTATTATTACTATTTTGCTACCAGTGACGCCATCAACAGTTAACACATTCAGTTGTATATAACACTTTCCTGTATGAGGTAATAATTGAAGATAATCTCTTTTAACTTAATAAAAACTTAATTTAACTATAATAATTTTATTTGTATAGGTGACTATTTTAACTATCTTGGTAATGCAAGGAATATTTTTCAAAAAGCATATGTTATATAAGATATATAGTTATAAGTTTAATAAAATTATTTTTTAAAACTAAATAAATCTTCTTGGAAATCAAATAAGTCCTTTTAAAAGGTTTTATAACTGTTAATCCCGTCAGAAAATAAATTTGAAGACCTTTCTTTTCAGTCTAAATTGATTGTGTTTGTTCACATATTTTATATGTCGCACTTAAAGACCTCATATACTATATATACCTTTATGAAAAGTTTAAAGAAAATTGGACCATAAAAGCTTTTAGTTGTACTTAAGTACTTTAAAAACTAATTTTTTTATACTTAAAAATAGTGAAAGGAGAAAATATTATTAAAAATGAAAAGTTGCTTATTAAAATAAATGCTTGGTAACAGAAGATAAGGAGCATATATATAATGGTCTTATTACCCATTTGGGCGGAAGCGGAACAAACCATTATAATTTTAAAATGTTTGGTCTCACAATAGCGAGATTTAATACCGTAAAAAATTTTGTGGCTTTGTCAACGATCAATTGATTTTTTTTTTATTAATTTATAAGTAGTTATATGTTTTTGTATTTCAAGGCTCAAAAGTATTGAGTATTAACGGCACGATGAAGCTGTTGTTAATAATAATTATACTTAAGTTAATTTTTATTACTTTTTTGAATTAAAGAGCTGTTATAAATATAAGCATTGTAATAATAATTGTTTTGGACACGGAATCTTGCATTTCAAACTCCTGTGCAACAAAATATTGCTAACAAAAAGATATATAATTTTGACATAAAAGAAAATATACTTAATGGTAAAATTCCAATGGGAATTAAATTAAATAATTTTTCCATTAAAATAAATAATAACGTTAAATAAAAAATGTTATATAAAAATAGTGGATAAGTACTGCCGTTTAATCTTAAATATAGCCAAATTTTATGTTTTCGTACACTTTTGCACAAAAATTTTGCTGCCGTGCTTTTGAAAACCTATAACTTAAATCAATAATTACTATATGTTAAAAAAAATAAAATTTAAAACAATTACAAAAGGTTTCTGTAAAATTATTGGAAAGTTTCTTTTATCTTTATTTTTATATCTTTCAAAGTTTAATATTCTACAATATTGTTTCTAGCCGAAGGGTGTATCCTGTTAACATCTTTCAAAAAAAAAACAATATTATGGCGTAATATCTCATGTAATTTATAGTCTAATTTATGATCTATTTGGCTGGATGGAAATACCTTAATACGATTATGAGTTTATAACCTTTGGCCTTACGTCCTACCACCTAAATACTTACTTTAATAACCATTGATTTTTTTTTTTCTTTACCAAATAATTACTTTTATTATAAAACTGTTTAATGTTCATCTGTATGTAGGTGTATGTATAGTTGTATATTTAACGAACTTTTTTATTTTGTATGCAAAACTTTTATGCTTGTACATATAAATATAATTAATCAAAAGCAATTTTTATGTTGTAAATAACATAACATTTTTTACTCATTAATATTTATTGCAACAAAGAAAGATTAAGAGCACAACCATCCAATCCAATTCTGAAAAAGAAAACTATGATCCCTGTATAGTCATAAACAATGGTATAAAATGTCCTTTTTTTATACCATTAATTTTAAAATAATTTTGATATCATTTAACTTCTATATTATATGTATATAGAAATGTATCTTTAGATACAATACAACAAATAAGTATAAACTGCAAAAATTAATGTGCATAGTATATGTATCAATATCAAATGTATATATACCACTTTCATATGCAGGTTGGTTGTTCGGTTGGTTATTCAGATTTACTGCTGCAGTAAAAAAAAAAAAAAAACAATTTCTCAGGCGTCAGGCGTTGTTTTATTTTACTGCAATTTAAGACGTGATGTAATTTGTCCATAGATTAAAATATTATATATATATATTTTATATATATTAAAAGCTTGTATGTATATTTGTATCAATTTTTGTATATGTTTCTCATTTTTTATGGATTAACTATTTTCCTTTTTTTTCCTAATGTCTTTTTTTTTAGTTCTTTTATTTAAAAAAGTACAGTATTTACCTTGTCCTTAAGTTATCATGAATTTATGTAAATATTGTTACGGACATATAATTTGAAGTATATATTTAAGGAGGCAATTTTTATTTTTTATTTTTACGCATAAAAAATTTCATTTCAAAAATATTCGTGAAAAAGAATGGACATTCTTTTGATTAGGTGCCGCACACCGATGGTTTTACAATTTTGCACAAACAAAATTCAATACAAATAATGAAATCCTATAATGATTCCGTTTATTATCGGAGCCATTATATTTCTTATTTTTTTTACAGATATAAGTAGTAATGAAATGCTTTATTTTCCTAAAAACCATGCACAGTTAAATTTTTTTTCTATTCGAGATTTTTTTTGGGATTATTGCCCTTCGATATGCTTTGTTTCCATATATACTGTTATGCTTTCAGTACGAAATACGACAACAAATATTTTTTCTTCACATTAAAATTGTCAAAATATCCTTATTTAATAAAGTCGTTTATTTATGAAAATGACCTAAAGTTGAAAATTTTCCCCTTTAATTCACACGACTTAAAAATGGAAATAACTAATAACTAAAAAGAATGAAAGAACTTCTTATAGAAATGTAAATGTATGAATTAGTGTCAAAAGTTAGCTATCGGGGGAGGTGTTATTATATTTGAAACCGCACTATATAAAAAGTGCGATATTCAATTATATTGGATATGAAATTATTATAGGCTCCTCAAAAAACAAAAAATAAATAGAACATTTTAAAGGAAACTTATGGATGAAAATTACGAAGAAATAATGAAATTTAAAAGTTAAAATAAATTTTTACATCGAACTTGCTAGTTTTAGAAGAGTTTACGTAAGAAAATTAATTCAAATTAACCACGTTAGCTATTAACCATCAAAAAATTTTACATGCAACTCCCAGATTAGACTAATTTCTCTTAAATATGACACAAATTTTCGAAATAAAATTTTAAAAATTCGTCCAATTTTAATAAAGTTTTATTAAATGAATTTTTGCTGCTCATATCATACAAAAGTCATTATTCATTCAGTCAAAAAAAAAACACTTAATGCATGACTTTGGCTATGTTTCGGATTTGCTGCCGCGCCCGATTTCAATCAAAATAATGAACTTCTGTCGTGGTTACAATTGGCGTCAGGGTCTTGGTGCCGAGTGATTAATATGTTCCTTCAATGATGTATATGAGGTATTGGAGATGCTCCTTCATTGATGTATATAACTCCGTTATGCGATTATTATTATCATTGTTTTGAAAATGTTCTCATATAACGGTACATTTTAGTTTAGACAATTTTGTTTGTTTTCTTTACCTTTCTAAAATGGGATCCGATTGTTTTTCAACCTGATGAAGTTCATGAGTTACAGCAAATAGTTAGTCCTCATTTTTAATTTTTCCATTTTTAAGTCATGTGAATTAAAGGGGAAAATTTTCATTTTTAGATCATTTTCATAAATAAACGACTTTAGTTATAGAAAAATTAACTATAGGTATGCTTTTATATATATTTCCGTAACTGTAAGACTTTAAAATTTTAAGCAATATAACATAATATGTATTTATATATGTAACTACATATTATGTTATATTGCATACGTACTTAAGGGTATATCATTTTATTTTATTTTTCCTTTTTATTTTTTATACCTGTTTATAGGTACTTGTACTTGAAATAAATTGTTATTTTTTACCTTTAATCAAAGGACACTAACGAGTTTGCTAAAGACAAAATTTGCAATAGAACACAAAAAAATAATAAAATATAATTTTAGTACATATAGTTACTATCAAAATGAAGAAATGCTTGATTATCTATTAAAAGTTTACAGATACTTAATTTTAAAAATTAATAAAAATTTAAACGTTTGAATTTTAAGTTAAGTTTAAAATAAAAAAAAAAAACAACATAAAAACTTTTAAATTAATTCTATAGTCGACGTCATATGATCATATACTTAGTAACCAGATATTGAACTTCAAATATATGTATACTTCAAGTATATTACTTACTTAAGTATATACATAATAAAATGTATAAAAAATAAATAAATACCTATAAGTAGCTATGTGTATTTTGTTTAACAAAACATAAGCACATGTAAACGGAATTCAGGTACACGTACATGTGAAAATTAAAAAACAAAAACAATTTTTTTCTGAAAATACTTATTAAACTTTTTTATTTAAAGTTTAAATTTAATTAATCTTAAATTTAATGTCTGAATTTTTTTTTTTAGAAATAAATCTTTAAGATTCTTTTGATATTAATTAATTCCTATTATTTCTTTTGTACGGTAAAAGATTTAAAATTTATTATTGAATAGAAATACGATATTTTTTGTTTTTTCGGAGATTTGATCTGGTTAATTTGATATTTTACTATAGTTTTTCTTAATCATTTGATACCTTTAGGTATATATGTTATGCAGGTAGATAATATTTGATTAAAATAAATATATATGCAAACCAATTTCTTATATTACATTAATATTTAACTATGGCCTTGGTAAATTTATATATACGTATGTGTTTCGCTTAAATTTTGTTTCAACGAAATTGAAAATAATATGGACGAACGGTCGTATCTTTTAAATTTTTTTTTTTTCTAGAAATAAGCTAAAAAGATGATTGTTAATAATTAGTGTAAAGTATTAAGGCCACCTCAGATTATGTGTATTTGTCATATGTCACTTTTTGAAATGTATTGCTTATGTTAAACAGCTGATGAGTCAAAAGTGTCAAAAATCATTCAAATATCATTTGAATTTATTTTGTGTTGTCATTTGTATTATTTTATTGTTATTATATTGTCGAAGTGTATTTGTTTCTCTGTCTGTAGTTAAAGATGTAAAGTGAAGTTAAAATATTTTTGTTAAAAAAAAAGATTTTAAATACTCATATGTATTTTATAATATAAATTAAATAAGTAATGAAATTGAATATACTTATACTTATATATATATACATATATATTTTTCTTTTCACTTTATCTTTGTCATTTGATAATAAAAATGGTTTTCCAAAAGGTGAGTAAAATGAAATTTGACATTTGACTAGATACTTATGTTACATAATATATCATATGACAATATTTTTAAGTTCACACTATATATAACTACTTTAGTATTGTCGAATTTGTACAAAACATATTCCAAATCACATGACAATACATATAGTGTGAAGTGACCTTTAAATAGAAGAATTATTTTTAAAGTATATTGTTATCTATCAAATTGAAAAATTTGCGTTAAGTAAGTAAGTATACAAAGTTCTTACAATATTGCATTTTATTTTTAGTTATCATTATTACATATTTTATAATCTTTGCTAAATATGATAAACTAACTATTAAGTAGTTACTTATATATATTTTGTTTTTTTTTTTGTTTCTTATTTTTACGGACGGGGGAGGTGGGATCATCAAAAGATATTACAGAGATAGTGAAACAAACATCAATTTTCTATAAGTGTATGAGACTTTAACCCATTAAACACCTTCTTCCTTTTTTGGTGAAACAATATAACTAATATGGATGTTTAGTACTTAATGAATGTTGGCTATATACGTACATATTTAAGGATCAGAAAGTTAAATTTTAAATTTAAAAATATTTAAATTAGTTATCAAGGATATCATTTAAAGACCTACAGTGTTTCTGTTTTTTAAAGGATAGTGAATTTATATATTACTTCGTAGTGGGTTGAATAAAAGCAAAGTGAAGTGAATGTGTAAACCTAAAATCTCTTAAAAATTGTTTCGGACAACCCATTATTGTTTAGTTATGTATTCATAAGTATATACTTACATTGATTACTATAATACAACTTTCCAAAAATTTTCCATTATTTTTTAGTTATGTATATCAACTAAAACATATCTAACTAATAAAATTTTTTTAAATAAATGCTAGAACATTTCTACTTATTAAATTTAAGTTTTTAATTTTGTTTTTTTTTTTGCAATAGAAAATTACTTCTGTCCTTCCTACGATTTTTCTTTTACTTTGATGAAAAAATAATATTGTTTTTTGTTTTGCTCTTTTCTGTTTCTTCTGTTTTTTCTTCTTTTTCTGCAAAATATTAGGATATATACTAATAATCTAGTAACCTACTACAAAATTGCATATATTTTTTTTTGTAAGAAATATTTAGGTACCATAGATTGTAGAATATTAAGTATATTATGTATAGGTATTACTTTGTATACCAATGTCCAATAATAACTTTAGTATCTTTTCTTATATTTATTTTCTTTTGTTCTGTTCTTAATTATGTATCGTTTTAATTTTTTCTGAACAAAACTTTTCTTTTAACATATTATTAAGAATTTAACTCAAGCTTTTCTAAAAGTGTAAATGGAATAAGTATTACAAAGAGAATACTAGAAAAAGGATTTTAATATATATTATTTTGTATAGAAATATATGGTTGTTATTTAAGCACTTGTTTGCAAAATAATAGATTCAATTAAAAAAGACTGAACGTCAAACACTAACACTGCAGAAGAACTTAAAGCAAAACATTCATTACTTTTTTCTACTTTCCTGGTCTACGAGTACATTTTTGAAATTTATATGTCAAAATTTCAAAAATTGACATATAATTTTAACTATACAAACACTAAAAATAAAAATGTAAAAAAATTAACAAAAACTATTGCCCTTGATTAATCTTATGAAAAATATGAAACAGTTAAATAGAACTTTGAAAATTTTCTCCCAATTTAATAGACATAAGTCATAGCTGTCAAAATCAATGTCAAAAACACAAAAACTATTGCCGTTAATTAATCTTATAAAAAATATAAAACAGTTAAGTAGAACTTTGAACATTTTCGATCTACTTAATAAACATAAGAATATTCTAGATTGATATACATTCTAAAACAACTTATTAAAACGAAGTAGGACCTTCTTTGTCTAAACTCCCAATTGATCAGATAAACAGTTATGAGCAAATTGATATTAAAAACGTAAAAAGTAGAACTTTACAGTTTTGACAAAAATTATACTTCAAATTTTTAACTGGTTGTTTAAATATTTCATAATGTTAAAAAAACAGGATAGAAAAAAATAAAGTTTTAAAGTTTAAAATTAGGAAAAGGATAAGAAGGAATTATTTTTAAAATAAATTATCGATGCAAGGTGTTCAATTATTTTGCATGCCGATGTATAACGCAAAAAACATATATTTATTATTTTTTTGTATATTATTTTGGGGATAAAAGAGAATAAACAAACAAAATAAGAATCTTTCCAATTTCCTAGTTATTATAAGTATAGATATGTTGTTAGTTTTACAAATAATAACGAACATTTTAATTATATTGAATACAGTTTTTTTATATTCTCTTTTTTCTTGTCCAGTGTATGATTCTGAAAAGTTTTCTAAGAATTAAACGTTTCAATTATCTTTAAAATACTTTAAGAAATTCATTATGGGGGTGTTTTTTTTTTTTAAATAAAAGGCTATGGTTTTGAAACCTTGAAAAATTAATTTTGAAATATTCTGAGAAAAAAACAAATCTAATTTTTTTAAAATTAGTTTTTCTCAAAGTCCAATCTGTATTAGTCTCAATACATTTTATAAATATTATTGTGTTGTTAAAGCTTTCAGTTAATAGATGATATTTTTTTTTTTAGTGTATTTCTCTGCCACATAAATGTGAACAGCCAATCACACAGCCTTTCCTTTCCATGCGTGGCTGTAAATTTCGTAAGGGGTAATTAATCTTACGACGTGTGTGGGATTCGAACCCACACTCCCTTGTTGTTTATAGAGTATTTCATACGCTCTTATCAACTAGGCCGCCGAGGCGCCTAGATGATATTAATTAAAAATTTCTAAAGTTCTAAAGATTTGATGGAATCCTTTTTATATGCTGTACAAGGTGATTAAACACGGAAAAATGTAAAATATGATAAGAAATCGGAAGAAGCGAACAATTTTATAGAAGTGAGAAGGGAAGCGATATTTTTAATTTTGTCAAATTTGATCAAAATGATTGTTCATTTTTATTTTCAAGATAATTAGATATCATATAGGTATTAATTGTTCATTGTATTTTGATGAATTTTACAATAAAATTTGTAGTTACATATGTGGTGAAAATTTTGTACAAGGTGCTGTTACTCCTTAATATATTAGTTTCATGTAGTTAGTTATATATGAAGATCATCAGGAGTGTTTTTTGCAATAGCTTCTTTTTTGAAATTAAACTTTTAAACAGTTTTAAATTCCTCTACGATATATTACTTACATTATATCTCAAATATTGCATAATTCTGCAAATATAAGATTTCAGCATAAAACTGTAGCTCTATATGCATGTCAAATTTTATACTTAAACAAAAAAAAAAAAAAAATACTTTGTAAAATTCTTCTTTTCATTCTAATTTTATCTTATTTTCATCTTATAACTATTTTTCTTTATTCTTCGGTTCATTTATTCCTTTGATATATAATTTTGTACTTATGAGTATTTAGAGTTGTAAAACAGTTATGGAAATCCGATTGCAACTTTAAAAAAATAAGAAAACTTCTTTTTAATTAATTAGACTACTTTTAATGGTAAAAATTTTTTTATAAGACTATGAATATTAATTCTACTATCATCTTCATCATTGGCTGAACAACTCTGGTAGCGTCTCCGTCTGTTGCAGTTTTCACCTCCATGTATACCCATCTCTTGCTGAAGTTCTCCAGTTAATTATTCCTATTATATAGGCGTCCCTTTCAACGCTGTCAATCCATCTTAATTAAGAACGTCCTCATTTTCTTTTTAAGTTACTCCTACCAAGCAGTAAATCTCTGTAGGTTGATAATTACTAGCAGTTATTTCGAGACGTGGTCTGCCCATTGTAATCTGTCGATTTCGACTCTTCATAGCCAAAGCATTCAAAACGAAGATACATTTTAACTTTTTGTTTTTTAAATACAATAAAAATTTAATACTTATTTATTAAAAAAATAAATCGATACTTAAGTACTTAGTCCTGAATACTATAACTATTGTAGTCATGTAAAGGATAAAAAAAAACTAATAACTAGACAAAAACATAATAGCTGTAACTGTAAAATATATCCTGAGATTAATTGTGTTATCATAGTTCGTTCGATTAATTGTGTAAATTTATCCAAACAAATATTATTATTATATTTTAGATATATGTACATATATATACACATTTTTTTTGTTTATTGGGTATTGTTGTGTTTCACAATTGAATAATTTCAAATATCCTTGAAAACTCTCTCTGCTCATCACATAAAATAAAAACATACAGACTTACAAGTTGAATATCCTTTCCTTTCAAACCACTTAACTATTTTTGATATTCAACACATAACAAAAGTAGTTATATAAAAAAATTTAATTGAGAAGAAATGAAAAACAAAAAACAAAATAAAAAAATAATAATAACACAATAAAAAAAAGTATCAAAATAAAACGGAAGAAAAAAAATAACATTAAAAATTAACTGGATTAGTGGTAGAATTGCGTGCAAAAATGTCCTTAATGAAACAAAAAAAAAAAAAAAAATAATAAAAAAATTTGTTAATTTGCAAAAACAACGCAAACTATTAAATAACAAGTTATAAGTAATAAGTGTGTAAAGAAAAAAATCTAATATCAAAATTTTTCCGTTAATTTTGTCCTTTTATTAAAATTTACAAATGTTCATACATACTTAATATTGTTTATAAATTTTAAATGAAAAGGAATTTAATAAGTTTAGTTAGTTATTTTTTGTATAATTTTGAAATGAATTTTTTTTAATTAATTTTATTATTGGTTTTTGGGAGGATAAATAAATTAAGTACAAAAGTTTTTTTTATTTATATTTTGAAGTTTTATAAGAATTTTAAGATATAGTTAAATTAGTAATTAAGATTAAATTTTTGTTATTTAAATTTGTGTAAGTGACCCTGCGACCTTTTAACGTATATATATTATGCTCCACCTGTTACAACGTGCTACGGTTTTTGTTGTCAGGCCTACGGTCTCTAAAAAAAGTAAAGATCTGTATAGTGTTTATTGCTAACAATTCATCTTCGTCAAAGCAATATTCTAGTTCTTTGATGCATTTATCTTGCTCAGAGTAAAATTCCGCGGTTTTCGAATATATGTCCTGGAGTGTCTTCTTCTCTTGACAGAAGGGAACCGTCATTCTCTATTTCAATTTTCTTTAAGTATTCTTTTAGACAGTAGTATCCCTTCAGTCAGGGGTTACTATCGCAAGCCTGTATTTAAATACAGGCAAATGAAATACAGAGAAACGATACTACAGGCAAATGAAATACAGTCAAATGATCAAGAAGAAATTCAGGCAAATAGACACGCTACAGTAGTTAAGATAATTATTAAAAATAAATACATACTTAATTATGTGATGTATAAGACTAAATTTAAATCATTAGTTTTAGTAAAACTTAAATTTTAAATTTTGTAAAATTGCAAAAAGATAAGTTTTCAAAAGTCGTTTTACAAAAAAACGTTTGCCAAAACAAAATTTATTTTACATTCTTTTATATGTGCATATTTTATGAATTTTATTTTGGAAAAATTAGATATTTCAAAAAAGCAACGTTATAATAATTTCCTAAAATGTGACGTTTTGTAACGTCTTAATATTGTATTTTTAACAATGAAATTTATAAAAACAAAGGAAACATTTCGTTAATATAGCTAAGAGTGTTGAACGACAAAAATCGCAATCCGATAATTGGGTTTGTGACTGTGATAAAATATAAGTTTTTACAAAAAAATTCGATTCGAATTATATTTGTTATAATATGAAAATCTATATCCTTACAATGTCATAAAATTAGTTTACATACGTTATTGCGATAAGGGTGTGCTACACTTCCTTTTCATCAAGTCAACCTTTAATTTAAATTATTTTTACATAGAGTTGATAAATAATGATGAAGAATCGAATGGTTTTAATAAATTTTTAATAAATTTGTTTTTTCAAATAGTTTTACAAAGACATTTTGTTTATATCTATAGATCAAACCACTTTATTGAAGTTCTGTCTTTTACATTTGAATATAATGAAATTAACATCAGGATAATCAAGTTATTTAAAATTATAATAATAATAGCTGCTGCATGGTCCTGACTCTGTAGTAAATAATAATAATAATAATATTAATAAGTAATACTAATACCAATAGTTAATAGATTGATTAAAAATAATATAGATTTTTCTTATAATATATAATTATTAGAATAAAATTAAATTAAAAAAAATAAGTTTATATGTCCTATAAATTATAATTAATATCATATTGTAATAGCTATATAATAAAAATAATAATAAAACTATAATTCTTGTATAAGGTAATAGATGGCGTAGAAATGAAAAGAAACGCCTTGTCTTGAACAATAGCTACAGCCGCGCAATCAACGGCTTAGTGAAATTAATGATCCACGAAACTTAGTCAAATATGAATAATAAATGACTTAGTGGATGCCTTATTCCTCATAGGATCCTCATTGGAGTGGCAAGGGAAAAAAAAACAATACCAATAATAATAATAGCTGCTACGACAGGAGGGTTTCCTTTAATAAATACCTTATGCAGGAAAGTGTTATATACTACTGCATGTTTGTAACTGTTGTAACGACTATTGTCACTGTTAGCAAAATAGTTATAATAATAGGGGGTTTCAGCCCCCCTCCCAATTAAATGTTTTCGCATGCTATTGTTCTATCCTTTCCTATCTCTGCTCGGTAGTCATAATATACTGCGTTAGCAGGTAGGGGTTTCATTCCATTATATTGGCTAAAGAAGGAGGTGGGTTTAGTTAGTAAGAATCTGACTTTATTAAGGGGTAATTCTTGCTGTGTTTGGAAGATTCCCACCTCCCTTAGGAAAAAAAAAATAATTAAAAATCATAATAACTATACAATTTCTAATATTATACTGTCTTTTTGTTAATAAATCATATCAATTATTAATCTCTCTAATATATTCCTTTTCTTAATACAAAATTTAATATATATACTACAATAAAATAACGAGCTTAGCATATTATCTATTTGAATTCATTTGAAATTAATAAAAAAAATGCTTAACAATTTTCCCGCCTATTTTCTTTCGTTTTTTTTTTTATAGAATCAAAATTTTATCATTCAATCAAAAACAAACAAAGTAATTGACATACTTACTTCAAAATATTTTTTTTTTTTCTTTTTAGAACTTTTTTACTAAAAACAAATAAAAAAAAAAATTAATCCAAGTCCAAATTAAAATCATAATAATATATTTCACACTTCCATAAATAAAAATAAAGCGAAAAAAAAAAAACGTTTAAGCTAAAGCAAATAGTAACAAAACGCAATAAGCAATACAACAATTAATTAATAGTTATTAAGAAAAACAACACAAAAAAAAAGAAAAATTTAAAAATTCATCTCATATTCTACTCATAATTTTTTTTTAATTGATTTCAATTGATATAAATGGCGCATCAACGTGGGCGTCCTTCTTTTCTATTTTTGGGCATCTGGCCAATAATGTATTTTTTTTTTTTTTTTGTTTTATTAAAAAAAGTTTTAAAATTAAAAGCACATTTAATTTAAAAGAAATTTTTTATATACATATTTGTAATATATATATACAATGTGTTGATAAAGGTGAATGAATAGTTTGTTTAATTTCAAGAATAGAAAAATGTTTTTTTTTTCATTCGAATTTTCTTTCTAATTTTTTTTTTTGTTTTCAATCAACAATGTAATTTTTAATAATTCTATTTCTAAATTCAATTAATTTCTTTAAAACTCATAAAAAAAAAAAAAATAAAAAATAAAAAATAAAAAAAAAAAACATTCCTTCACGTAAAAACAAAATTATTATCACGTTTTGTTTTTGTTTACCTTTTTTATATCAATAATCTGGTAACTCATTTTCAAAAATGGCCAGCGAGAAAATACTTAGTGAAAATATTTATTTATTTTTTTTATTTTCTTTTTTTGTATGGAGGTCGTCGAATTGATAGTTGAATATTCTGATCCATTATAAAACTAAATTCAAAAAACAAAAAAAAAAAAAAAAAAAAAAAAATTTAAAGTCTGACCTAATCTTCAATTTCATTTGCATGCTATTTTTGGGTTTTGAAAAAAAAAAAAACAGAAAGAGAAAGAAGATTTATTATTGTGTATGAATTCAAGTGAATTAAATATTTGAGGAATGGGAAGCAAAAAAGATGAATAAAAAAAAAAAAAATTGTTTATGGACACAAAAATTTATTACTGGAAATAATTCAATTTTATTATATTTAAATCTGTTATTTTCTGTGTAAGATTCAGGATTTTTGGTATGTCCACCATTTTACTTACTCTTTTAAATAATTTTTTTTTTTAATTTATTGTATTTCATAATAGCTGGCAGCTTATTTTCATGGATAGATTTAAAATACCATTTCTTTTTCCAAAAAATAAAAATTGTGTAGGTTATTTTGAATTCTTTCTGGTTTGAAGATTTTTGTATATATATACATATATATATGTATGTATGTACTATGTATGTATATAGAATTAAAGGGAAAAGAAAAGTAAAGAAAAGAAAAGAAAGAAAAATAAGAATAATTGCGATACAGATTTTTTTCTTTTTGCTTGATTTTCTTGAAAAGTTTTTGTTTTTGTTTTTTTTTTTTGTTGTTTTTTTTTTTTTTTTTTATATTTATTACAGATTTAAACAATTTTAATGTTCTTTATCGAATTAATTATTTATTTAAAATACTGAAGTAGCATTATATTACACCGAAAATAATTTGTAATATTTTCCATTCGAAATAAAATGCATAAAATTTTTGTTTTTTTTTTTTCAAATAAATTAATTTTAAAGGGGTAAAAAACAATTTAACGAAAATTTTAAAAGTTTTACATTTTGAAAAATGAACTTTTAAAATAAAAAAAAAATAAAAAATTTTTAAAAAGAAAAATGTATATATAAATGTCTGTATGTAAGTAGGTACTTAAAATATATCAGTATGATAAATTTGTTTCAAGCAGCAGAAATTATTTTTAAGAATTATAAAAATGTACATTAAAGTAAATTAAATAAAAGGAAATTTATTTAATGGCAAAGCAGTAATAATACATACTATATATTTGCATTTCCTAAGAATATTTATGCAAATTCTTTAGAAGTGTTAAAAGAAAAGTTATGAAAGAAAAATTTAACTCGTGTCGTAATTTAAAAAAAAATTAAATGGAAAATTAAAAAATGTGTTAAAAAATTTTTTTTTTTTTAAATATAAACAGCTACTTATATTTGCATTTATTTTTTAAAGCGTAAAAGTCCTTATTAAATAATCAAGATGTTGATAATAAGTATAAGATGTTTTTGTTTTTTAAATTAGAGCATAGATCTGAGTACGCTTTGAGCAGCACATGCTCAGACTGCGTTTTGATCGCTCAGATTTAAAAAAAACATACAATTTTTAATATACTGTCATTTTTATTCACCATATTTCAAATTGTCAATAAACAAAGATAAATTTTTTAATAAACATTCAAATTTAATAAGTAAAGAAAGTTTAAGTTTTATCTACAAAATGTTTAATATTTAAGATATTTTGAAAATGATGGTGTAAAAATAATAAACAACCAAGATTCTGTCGGAGAAATTGTGTTAAGGTTTTCAAATAAAAATATTATTCCTGAATAATCCCGAGATTTTTGAAATTTTGTGTAACGAAATATAGTTAATTTCTATTCAAAATTATGATACCGGACAAAATGAGATTTAGATTGCAAAGCAGCTTATAATTACGATTAAATATTGATTAAATTAAACTAGAATTAGAAGCCTGTTCAATAATTTATATGTTTTAATATACCTATACTTACATAAATATATAAACATATACATAAGTATATATATAAAACTTAAACTAAATTTCTTTTATTACCAAATCTAAAAATAAAATGAGAATGAACGCTCAGATCTAAACAAAAAAAAAAAAGCAATACTTTTATTTTCACAGAGCATCCTCTGCTCTGATTTAAAAAGAACCCCCATATACACTTTCAACAACTATTAGTATGACAAAACAATGGGCAAACGAAATTCTAGTTGGTATATTTTTGAATATTTTATTTGTCTATACATAAAACTAAGAAACTTGACATCTAAAGCTTCAATTTCAATTTAATGTAATTTAATTAGAATATTCTGTACTGCGATATGTGCACCATTACTTTGTAAAAGTAAACTGTATGGTAAAGACTAACTTTTAGTACCTACCTATAGAAATTTTTTTTCTTACACTTTTTTTTTCAGAAACTTTAAGAAATTATCGTTTAATAAATCGTCGTCTAATCGGTTTTATGTAAGTCTAATTACTAATTTCCAACTATTTTGTTAATTATTCAAGTCTCTTGATCTAATAAGTTAAGGAAATACAAAAAATTTGATTTTTAATATACTTATTATGATTAAATACTCAAAAAATATGGCTTAAGTAATTTAAGTGTGGACAATACTCATAACTATTATAGTTTTCATGTAAATTTAGTTGTTAAATTACAACTGAATTTTTTAGAATAAATTCATGATATTTTTTTTACAGAATGTTTTTAATGAACATATAAGTAAGTACTGAAGAATATACTTGTGAACAAAGACGAAGTTAGTTTCTTTAGAGCATATGAGTTAAAAGTTATGCAGCATATAATTATGCAAAACAAAAAAACGTAAAAGTATACCAACATCTTGAAAATTATTGGGAATAAACGTCCTCCCTCACATACGATTTTTTTTTCTAGTTTTAATCTCATGAATTACACTTAAAAAGTTTGCACTCTTATTTGAAACACCCTGTGTATAAAAATAAAAAATTGTTATAAATTTAGAAAAATTAAAATTTTATAAATACAAAATTAACTGAATTAGGTCCTATAGTTCGGAACAACGGACAATTTCTTTATTAAAAATGAGATGTTAAAAATTTTTTCTGAACTTTAGCTGTATGATGCTTTATAGTTAGTTATACTGCAATTTTTATACTTCTCTAAAATTATTAAAGGTTAATCTTATATGTGTTGTTTGGCTTTCCTAATTTTTTTATTAAATTTCTTCAAGATTAATATAAGTACTTAAGTAAAATTCATTCTTGTTATTTTAGGCAATTATTCTGTATATAAATTATTGATACTTATTGAAACTGTTATATTTTATTAAATTCCTTACCAATGATTGTCACATCATAGATATTTAAAATTGTTCCTTTGATATGGAACTATAAAGCATCATACTTCTATAATTATAGATATGAACTGAAGTGTATATATGAATCGGTTCAGTATCGAAAAATTAATTAATTGAGTTATAAGTCCGTTCGTCCGTCAGTACGATAATTTAAAAACTAAAAACGTTTACAGTTATGAAATTCACCCAAAATTTTTTCGGAACAATTTTAAATTCTCTCGCTGGATTTTATATCAGCATGCCTTCCGGTAGCTTCTTAACATATTTGGTATCAGTTTACTTATTTTCTAAACTAATAAAACTGGAGGTTGAAAATGAAAATTGTTAAGTTAAGACAAGCACTTTTTCAAAAATAAAAATTATGATCCTATTTTTGGGCGGAGTTATTTAACTGTTTTCTTTTAAAAATAATAAAAAATTCAGAAAAAAATATTTTATTTTAAACACTATAAGTAAAAGGTTTGTTTTTGTATGGGTATTTTAAAATGAACAAAAAAAAAAACTGTATTTTTCCCCCTTTTTTTCTCGTTTTAAATTAAAATTGTACAGAAAAACAGAAAAATTTAAATGTTTAAAAGATAGAATGTTTAAAATTTAAAACCAATACCTTTTTTAATATGCGCAATTATAAAAGTCTATACCAAATATCATATACTTAAGTTTTAAACGATAAAAAGATTTTAATTTTTGTTTAATTATCAAATTAATTATACCAAATTTTAATTGTAGGCAGTTTTTTAAAATATAAAAAAAAAAAATATCCTTTTTATTATTTTTAATTAATTATTTTGATTAGTTAATTGCGTAATAAAATCTGTTTCTTTAACCAGCTTTTTATAAAAGAAATATAAAATATTTTTAATTAGTGTTTTTAATTTATTGTCCTTGAATTTTTGTTTTGTTTTTTTAATTGAAATAAGATAAGTATTTATTTTTTTTTTTTTTGATTAAAAGTAATTTGTTTTTTTTTTTATAATTTTATATTTTCTAAAGTTAATAAGTAATTGAGAATTACTTAAGAATTTATTTATTTAAATAATTATTATGTATATATTTAAAAAGAAAAAACAAAACTTACGAAAAAAATATACAATGAAAAATAAAAATATGTTAATATAAATCTTTAAAATTATTTAAAATAATACATTATCTACTCTTTTTTTTTGCTTCTGGATATTTTAACCTATGTGTATGTTTTAATAACAGATCGTTTTTAATCTTCTTTTGACTACAAAATAAAAAAAAGAAAGTGCAACTCTTTGTTTGTTTGTTCGTTGGTTCAAATATGGTTTTATAAGTATAGGGCACAATTAGATGTTAGTTTTCAATTAGTGACATACATGTTCAGTCAAATTGGAGTGACTTTTGATTAAAATATAACTTTAAAATATAAGTTTTAAATTAAACAAACAAAAAAAAATTGTTTTTGTATATTATAAAGAATTTTAAGAAATTTTATAATGCCTACATATTCATTGCAAGAACGAGTCAAAGAAAATACTGTGTGCATTTTAATGTTTCAACATTTATATCCAAATGAATGCACATGTAAATAAGCAGAACTGCCGATTTGATGGTAGAAGGAATACGAGTGTGTTGATTAGCGGTAATTACCCTAATGAATAATAGAGTGAGTCTTCGGTCCATATTTTTTTTTAAGATGATGTTGGTCATTTGCAAACTGCTACTTAAAACTATAGATTTACCTGAATAAAACACCTTAAGTAAAATTTTCATGAATAATCAAATTTGGAGTGAGAAATGTTGCGTGCCGTAATACAAAATGCATTACAAAGAGTCAACGAGGAAATGGAGGTCATTTAAATTACTTATATTATCATCTTATCTTGAAAGTTTTATCGATTTAGTTAAAAAATTTGAAGTTTTCAAGGTATAAAATTAAATTTATCACTATACATACTTTAAAAAACAATATGTATTTTTAAATGCAAATTTTCAACTTATCAAAGTCAACATTTTTTTTTTTAATCTATATACATATAATAATTTGCAATTTGCAAGTAGGCGTAATTTTTAAATTCTTTTTAGTATTGTAGTTTTATTTTACAGATTTTTTAAATTTGACACATTCGTATATAATATCCTGTTTTATTGTATGTTTTAATATTTTATATATTTTGTCGATAGATCAATACTTAAGAGATTCGTCCATATTATGTTAAAATTGTGATACGAATCACAAAAAGTTATCATTGAATTGGTATTCGAACCATGGAGCTTTTACATTATGTTTGTGCGTTAAAAAACTAAATAACCATTAATTGGTTTATTTTTGCCAAAATAGAATTAAAAGTTCTAAAGTTTGAACTTTAATTTGGTCAGAAATTTTAGTAAGTAATACATGTTACAATGGTAATTCAACTTCAATTATCAATTATTGAACTTATAAGTATGTAATATAAAAATTTATAAAAATGTAAGTATATAATATTTTCACTTTAAAGAAAACATTTTTATTTTAAGTGAAGATTAAAACAAGATAAGACAAGAAATATTTGAAAAAATATTTACATTAAGTTAAGATGTTTTACTTTATATGAAGACATTTATAATATAAGTTAAAGAAAAAAATACATATACTTACTTATATATATATGTACATAGCTTATCATGTTAATATATATATATTTATATAGGTACATAAATATATTAAATATCAGATCCATATATTACGAAAATAAAATATTTGTATAAATTACTGAAGAAAACATTCTTCACTTAAAGTAACAAATTTGACTTAAAATAAAAATGTTTTCACTTAAAATAAAAAATTTGATTTAAAGTAAAAATGTATTCAGTTAAAATAAAAAATGTTAACTTAAAGTAAATATTTTTTCACTTAAAATGAAAAATATACACTAAAAGTAAAAAAGTCTTCAGTTAAAATAAAAAAGGTATATATATGTACTAGAATGTAAATCTAAGTAGTGAAATGTAAATCCCTGCTTTCACAAATTTACTCCTTTTGTTCTGTATTATAAAACTATAAAAATCAAATTTTATTTTAAAACAAAAAAATTTACATGTTTTCTTTTGTTACAATAAAAAAAATGTTCAGTGTGTGGTTTTTGTTTTTAAATCCATAAAAATTTATGATGAAATTATTTTGTACTAATGCTTTAATATTTAATTTCAAATGAAAATGTATACGTAAATAATACCTACAGTTAAAGGAAGAAAACCATTTTGTATAAATTTAAACTTATCTATCCTTGAATTCGTAACATTTCCATATACTATTTATATATACACATAGATACTTATACACATATAGTATATAAAATTTATTATTGAAGCGACATTATTTATTAATACTTACATATATTCTTATAAACATGGAAAATTTAGAGCACTAAATTTTAAATACAAAAAAAAAAAAGAGAAAAAATTAGGATCTATAGAAACGTAAAACATCAATTAAATCACTGTTTTATGGATTACATTTTTAATTATCAAAAAATTACATTTAGTTCAATATTATGTACATTACATGTTCACTTTGATGTTTTACTGGCTATTAAATATATATATATATATATATATATATATGTCTAGTATATGTACCTTGTAGCTCTATATACCAATAGAAGTTTGGGTGTATAACTATTACTTAAAATTGTACGAATTGAATATATGGTGCATTTAAATAACTCCATTTCTATTTGTTCAAATAAACCATTATGCATTTATTTAGATATTTCCATTAATTGTATTCATCATTAGTCTAATCATTAGATTAGTATAGTAAGTATAGTATATATAATATCATTACTCGCCAGCTATACATTCTAATATATGAGTATTTGTTACTTTATTGTTTTAACGGAACCTATAACAAAATTATATAACGGTAGTTTTTAAGGATTAAGCATATTGCAATCCGATCTTTTTTAGAACAATTTAATAAATTGTAGGAATGTTAATGCAATAGATTCTTTTGTCGAGTCCGTTTAAAATCTTCAAAATTATTTAGACAGCTAGAAAACAAAAAACCTTATGCACAGATTCCTTTTTGTGCAGTATTGTGTCATACAATTGCAAAAGTATTAAGTACTTATACTTTTTTTTCTAATACATTAAAAGAAAATTTCTACTGAATTTGACATTAATTTATTCATCTGTTATCTTTTTATTTACCCTGTCGGGAATTTCACATTAATGATTCAGATATTTGCCGAAAATTTAGAAATTTTATTTTATCAATTTAGCCTAAGTATTATGAACTGTAATTCACAAATATTTGTGTATCTAATAAGACGCTACAAACTAAGCTCCAAGTCACCCCAAGAACAAAAATTATAAAAGTTCCAAACATATTTTTGAGGATTAAGTTGTTAATTTAACCCCTACAAAAAATGAACTATTTTATTTTTGGGAATAGTTCATTTTTTGTAGGGGCTAATATACAATTAATATTGGGGGTTAATTCATAATGAACTAAGAACGAAAAATATTGGGGATTAGTTAATTTTTGACTTAGGGTTTAGCGCTATCTAATACACTTTTATAAAGAAAATTTTTACTTATACATATTTCGATTTCGAACAGAAAAACCCTAAAACGAGAAATAAAACTTAAATTGCTGTTAGGTACATATTCATTAATGATCATTTTCTCAAATTGCTGTTACATATTATCGGAATCGTACATTTATTTTTGTTACTTTTGCATGTGTCAAAATCATGCGTTTTTTGTACATAGTTACTATGATTAAAATTTTAACTTAGAATTTTAGCGTAATAAAATTTTTTATTAATATATGTTTTTTAAATATCAAAAAAATTTAATAGGTAAATAGTCAGTTATATTAATCATCAGTTAACAGTAAAAACTAAAAAAGTATTTTTGTAGTAGTTTTAGTTATAGATTAAGGTGTTTTAAATTCAATTTAATTTCTAAGCACCTTAGAGTAATCGTATAAGAAATTATGCATATAATTTTAAAAGTTTTGGTTTTTGTCACATACTCTATGTCATAAACTCTATATATATTATATACAGAACATTGGTCATGTAAGTATATATATATACAGAACATTGGCCAAGAACCTGATACTCTAAATTCTAAATTCATAAGAACAAACAAATAATTTTACATAGATTTTAGAAATAAATTTTTAAATTTATGTTTATTAGATAAAAATATTTATAGATACAGCTTCACTTTTAAATCTATTATTTATAAAATTAAAATGAGTGGGCAATATATACATTTATTACGTGCTTTCCCTTAATATTATAAAGTGTTATTTATAATTTATTATAAGTATTTTTATTTTTTTTACATTTACATACATATGTTCTTATATATTTACAAATTACATATATATATATACCATCTATTATCTAAAATTAACTAAATTATCTTGGTTGTACAGATCGTAAGAATGAAAAAAAAACAAGTAAATATGTATATATATTTATATATATATCTATGTAGATACAATAAAAAGGAATTTTTATTGAAGCGGTAAAACACTTTTTATTAAAGTACAATTCAAATTCTCTTTTTAATTTCTAGACTCGAGACGCTAAAGAATACTAATGAATCAAACTAATAAATAAATAACTATAGTTGTAATATCGTATATAAGTAAATATATGTATATACATATATATACATACAATATATATATATATGAAGTGCATTCATATGAATAAGTAGAAAATTTATTTCTAGTTTCTTCTTTTGATTGCATTCCATACCATGCAAAAAAAATATATACACCATTATAAAAAGAAAAAATAGAAGTCCACAATCCTACACAATTTTCACTGTAATTTACATTTACTTAACATCAATTTTTATTTTTGTATTACAGAATACGTATTATATAATTAGTTAGCTATTTTAGTGATAAGATGACTTCTTTGATTTGATTTGTATTTGCATTTGCATTGATTTTCATACAATCCATTTATTTTTCTTTAGGTAAAGCTGTATTCATGTCACTTAAATTAATATAGTCCTTGTTTTTATATGTATGTATTTCTTTTTAATGAAAAAGCCCAATTACTTATGTATACTTTTCTGATTCACAGAATTTAGAATTTCATTCAAAAGTTCATATCTAATCTAATTTAAATTCTAATCTAATTTTTACTTGGAATAGTAATTAACCAATGCAAATGTTACTCTTCTATTCTAGAAGAAAAAGAATCTTCACGGCTCAGAGAAGAAGAATAATCTTCAATACTCAAAAATGTAGGAAGATACTGTGCCAGTAATAAACTCTCTGCAGATCTTCAATTTCTAACAGACAGTTGAGCTGACATAAGTTTATAAGTTGACGCAAAGTTCACAACAACTAGTAAGAGAGCGAGCACAATAAGTTTAAATCAAAAGATCGCAGTGCAACTTACACTCTTTAAATAATAACAATCTAAAATAATCTGCTCTTCTATTCTAAGCTTAATATATATATATTTAATTTGAATTTTTCTCTCCATTGCCAAAAACAAAAATACATATCATAAAAATAAATAATTTACAATATTGAAATTTATCATCATTTTTAAATTTTTCTTAATTTTGTACCCTTTAAGTTGTTCAATTCTGTTTCAATAGGAACTGATTTCTATCCTATCTTAACCTTGATTTTATAGACTGGGAAACTAATTCTCTACCATTTAATTTGCAATTTTTTATATTAATTTTTTAGGATTAATCTTTCAAAAAGCCTAACCACTCATAATTACAATTTTTATTATTGGAAACCTGCTTTTGATTAAGGATTTCTAAAAGTTAATGTCCCTTGTGTATCTTTTTTTTTATTTCTGTTCTAATTTATTATATGATAGTTTTAAAATGATGGGGTGATTCAAATCTTATAGTTAAAAAGTGTGTACCTATTCAAAAATTAATAACATTAAAAGAATTCTAATAAAATGTTAGTTACCATACGTTATCATATATGTATGTATGTATGTATTCTCAATCATAATGGAATGTATCATATATCTGTTAAAACAATTTCAAGAGTGTTTAAAAAAATTATCTCTGACGGTGAATATTTTCATTTTACTTAGTGTTACATTATCTGTATTTAAAATTTTATTTTACTTCAATTTATTTTAACAAAATGAAAAATTTATAAAAAAAATGCTTGATTAAATATAGACACACAAATCGAGTGAAAAATTGAAAAACTCTTTAAAAGAAACTCTTTTTATAAAATGCAGTCATATATTTTTTTAGTTTTGGATACGGATTAGGTAAATTTAATGTGAAATTTACGTAGCAACTCACAACGTACTTATACAATAATAAAATTAAATGATACCAGATGTGCGTAGATGATTGTCAAATAGTTGCTATAGATTTAGGTTAAGTTAATTAACTTCTTTCACAATTTTTTGAATTCGTGTATACATAGATGCAGAATATTTCATTACAAAAGATGCCACTCTATAAAGACCAACGTCCTGAACTACATACAAAATAATCTCATTTAACTAAAATTAACCTAAGTACTCTCTTCAGTGGGATGTTGATAATCAATCGAATCACTGTCCATAGTGACCGTATAGTTAAAGGACTTTTGATGCTGTTCAGAATTTTTTCCTAAACTTCATTCATTTTTCAATTTCTTATAAAAATGGTTGTTTTTCTTTTTTGTGATCTGGTGACAAAATATATTTTGATCTATGTAAGATATTTAAAAATTTTCCCTATATATAAAAAATATAAACGAATAATTTCGTATGCTGTTCACAGCCTATCTTAATAAATTAGGTAAAAAGAGAGAGAAATAGTCATGAAATAGTCGTGAAAATTTCATGCGGCAAATTTTCATTTTTAGATACACAATTCACGTGAAAAAAAACTTTTATTTTTCACCGCCAGGTTGTGCTACAAGAAGACCACACTGTTTTTCACGCTTGGGCATATAAATTGCCATGAGGTAAACACATAATTGCAAATTTTTAAATGAAATAAATTAAAAATTATATTTTTTACAAAATTTTAAATTTTGTTTTTTTCAAAATAATTCAAAATGCCAAACGATTTGATTTATTGATTTTCTATCAATTTCTTTCAAATCCATTATTTTTGATTTATTTATATTAATTCGAATTCAATAATTTACCAAAGCAAAATAATTATTTAATATTTCAGTTTATTTTTCAGTTGTCATTTTTCACTAATATATGTCATTATTTTATATGCCCAAATTTCATGTGAAATTTTGACGTGAACAGTATACTAAGCTTAAGTAAAACTATCTTTAGAAGTAAATCCTTTTTAGATCTTAATCCTGAATATAATTAATACTACACCTACTTCTTCTGTTGCCAGTTTCTTTATGGATTTATTATGGATACCGAACAAAAAGAATTTAATGAGTGAAAATCTTATCCAATTACGAAATCTTCCGAAGATTTCTTGCTATTTATTAAAAACTACCGCATCATCTCCCTTAAAGGGAAAAAAAACAGAATTAGATTTAAGTAATTATTAGTATATTTTAAAAGTTTATTATTATTCTTGGATAATTTCTATACTTACAAAAAAAAAAAAAAAAAAAACTGATTAACACTCTCAATCATCATTATTGATTGTGAAAATTTTTAATATCTATTCATTTTTGTTTTGTTTTTCTTTGACAAATTAAGGTCAAATTGATTAAAAAAAACAATCTTTTGATTTATTCTTTTTCTTTATTTTTTATTGAAACATTTCAAGTGTCATAAAGTTTAAATTAAAAAATTAAAAATATAATCAAAATAATGTTTAAAAATTAAATATTTATGTTCCGATTTGATCAAATAAACATAAAAAAAAATCAGAATGAAACTTAAAACAATTTCATTAATTAAGATTGAAGTCTCCGAAATATGTTAATAATCAACAAAAAAAATATTAATAAGAGCATAAATTTTGTTTTTATGGTTATTTTTATGGATTAGAAGCAGACGGGGCAGAATAAGAAGGATTATTATGAACATATACTTTTTAAATTATTTTGAATGTTGTTTTCTTGTTTGTTTAATATTTTCATATCTAAGGTTAGAATTTAATTTATTAATATAAAAAGAATGAAGATGGACACAAATAGGTTTTGTAGTGTAGAATACATAACTAAAACCACAAAAACAAAACAAATTATAACGAATATAAGAAAAACAAGACCATATTATGTAAAACCAAAGGTTTTTAAAGGCGCACATTTTCAACAAGACAATAAAGGCATTTAGAATTTGCTTTTTTTTTATTTTTCCATGAAGAAAATTATGGAAAATTATAGGAGAGGCACATTGATCAAAAATGTAATGTTTGATCCAAATTGCAAAAATTCAATGGACCTGTAAACTGAATTGCTACAAATAGCAAAAATGACTTTAAAAAGTCGCTTATTTCTATTCTTAACGATTCTTATTATTTCCAAAAGTTAAAGTTCTAAATTTAAGCATTTAGAAAATATGGGCCTGGGAAGTTATAATTTTGTAAAATATTGGTGTCACGTAGTGGTAAATTTAAATTTTATATTTACAAAAAAATATGTTACTTTCGGTATTGATTTTTTAAAAAATAAAATTCCTTTTGTTTTCCAACAAAAAATCCTGTCAACCTTGAGGTATAACAATTTGTATATAGTTTTTTTTTTTCAACTTTCGTGAACTCGACCTAAATCATTTTTTTTTATAAGATTCGATCTAAGTTTAAAATTTTGTTTTTTTTTTTCTAAAATCATGTAGAAATATTATAAACAGATAGATCGGATGGACAGGATAGACAGATAGACTAACTGATAAGTAAAGTAAAACCAATAACTAAACAAATAATTTAAGAATTTTTTAAAAAATATACTAAAAATTCGAATAAAGTAAGATATTTATTTGGCTGTTGACTGATTTCGTGAACTTTAAAATTTAAGATTCTTTTTTTTTATAAGATACTCGTATTTTCTTTTTTTTTTTTGTTTTTCTTTTGTAAAATTTATTAAGTTTTGTCAAGTGTCAAATTATTTGATTGTGACTTTTTTAGAAAATTTTTTTTTAACAAAACTTTTTCAACAATTTAAAATAATAAAATAATGTTATTTATTTTTAATTAAATAATATAAAAATAAAGCTAATAATAGGGATAAATTTTAAAAGAAAGAGTATACGTATATGATGATTGCTATTTTTCAGTAGTAAAGCATTTGATTTTTAAGTTTTTATTTAAATTAAAAATTAAATAATATTAACTATTTTTTAATTTTAAACAAAACTTCCAGATTGTTCATTATTTTTTTTTAAATTATTGATATTCTTTTTTTCACTTTTAAGTTTGGTGGTTAACAGGCGATTAATTCATATGATTCATTTCATTCAATTCATTTTCATGTTTTTTTTTTGCTTTTTAATTGAAAAGTCATTAGTCCAAAAATGCCATTCAGAGAATAAATACTATGGCATTGTTGTCGGAAGTGACATCTTAAAAAGAAATAAGCTAGAAAAAAAAAAATTCATTTTTTTTAAATAAAATATTGCCAAAAACAAAAATATGGAAAAAATTTTTAGAAAAGAATCTTGACTTTCAATTTAAAATTTTTTGTTTATATTTAACTTATCCTCATAATGTTACAAAGTAACAACTCAAAATAAAAATCAAAAAAAATCAAGGTAGAATGTAAACCAACGGTTTTTAAATGCGCACATTTCCAAAAGATAATACAAACTGTGTAGAATTGTGACTTGCACCAAAATTTGAAAATTTCACATAAGAAAAAAATGTGAAAATTTTCTTACAATTTTGAAGGGCTTCAAAACATGTATAACTCTGTATAACTAAGAAAACCGTTAAATACGCGTAAAAATGTATTACCGGAGCTTTAATTTTTATATCTTGCCGAAGAAAAATTTTTACAGGGTACAAATTACATAATATTGCATAATTTTCATATTGTTTTATAGAGGTAAAAAAATTTGCGGTCTTCTAGTGTTTTTAGATTGTGAAACTACTATGCAGAGCCTGAGATATATACATCTACAAATTTGGGGGGCTGTAACTCAACCCTACTTATACAATTAAAAGTAACCATTGACACACGTAAAAATATTTTACTGGAGCTTTAAATTTTTTGTCTTGCCGAAGAAAAATCTGGATAGGTGCCTAAGTTACAGTTGTTTAAAAATAGCAAATTTTCATTTTTTGAAGTCTAATAGCTAATAAACAGGAGTAATCCAAACAAATTTTCTGAGGAAACTTATACTAATTCTAAAAGTTCTTTCTTGCATCATAATTTCAAGCTCCTATCGAAAAGTTATGAAGGAGTTATGAAGCTAGAAAAATCATGCAAAATTTGGTTTTCACATAACGGTAAATTTAAATACTAAAAGTAAAAAAAATAAAAAAAGTAAAAAAGTAAAATTTTGATATTGATTTACAAAGGTAAATTTCTGTCGAATGGCGTTTTCAATTTGAAAAAATGTTAAGCGGAACATGAAATATACGCATTTAAAAATAGAGCTTTTTCAAAGTTTGAAGGGCTATAAAATTTGTTTTCTCTATCTTTAACGGTGTAGAAATTTTGTAAACAGACGGACGAACGACAGACGAAGTGAAACTAATAGGCACATTTTTTCAAATTTTTTTGGAAATGTGCTAAAAATTAGTAGTACCGACCAAAATTCAATTTTGAAAATTGATATTTATATCCTGAAAAAAGCGTATAACTCTGATTTTATATATGCAACTCTAAAACCCATCCTAATCAGAATCTCGATTATGCATTCATATTGTGAAAGAAGCTTCTTCCTGATTGTGTGCTCCTAAAATCTCTTCTAATCATTTTCTAGCATGTCTAGTATTTATAAAACAATGTATTTAAAATAGTGGTAGCTGCCTCCTCACTAAATCCTGATTATATAACCAATTATGTACTACAAAAAGTACAGCATGAATTTTTCAATAATTTTAAAAGAAATATTTATTTTATCATTTTATAAAATTCTAGAGTTTTCCATTTAAGACTTTAGAAAAAAGATTTTTTTTGTTCAAAATAACGTCATGACCGGGTAATGCAATAAGTTCTATATCTTTAAAATTCGTTGGGACCGAAATATCTTAGATTTGGAGTAATATTTAAATTTGATCAAGTCAAGACGTGAAGTTCACGCGGCTTTTTGACGAATCATGTTTTCATCCTAGTTTCATATAATTAATTAATTATATAGCGCAAATTATTTGAATCTTAAGATATCAGTAGAATTTTATTGTTATTTATAGTTCGTTTTCAATGTTTATTGTAAGATTATTTTATTAGTAAATTAATTTTCTGTGTGTCAATTTTCAGCTCAGCTTCTTTTGCCTTGGTACCTTTTATTACATGTTATCATTTATCCAGTTTGTAAATAAAATATAATATTTATGTTCTGAATTTTTTAAATTCTATTGTGCAACCTTTTTAGTCGTTCATGGTATTTTCGTTTTTGTTAAATAATATACTTAAATCGAAAAATATTTAAAATAATGTATACGATAATATAAAATCTGAACGGTTTTAAAAATAAAAAGTTTGTTTATGACTAATAATTCATTAAAAATGCATTAAAAAACAAAAACTGAAACTTTTTATATGAATTAAATTTAAAATTCTTTTTTATTAAAATATATTCTGTATTTTTTTTTATTTTTATTTTTTTTATTAATATTCAAATCATATTCTACTCGTCATATTATTGTAACGTCATTGTGACCGACTTGTAAACCAGAAAGCAAGAAAAATTAAAATGCAAATGTCATTTTTTTTTTTTAAATTTTTGATTTAAATGAAAAGAACAAAAAAAATAAAAATAAAAATTGAATTTAAAATAGAAAATTAAAATAAAATAATTTGCATGCCCTTTTTATTAAATACTGGAGCCATTCTACAATATTATTTATTTTAATATATACTTATCACTTTATTCTGACAGTTGAATTAAATTGAATTGAAAAATATGCCATAGATAGACAAATAGGAAGTTAAAAAAATTTTTTTTTTTTTAAACAAGATAAAATTTACCTATAACTACAGGAGAATGAGGACTGGTTTAAAATAATAAAAACTATTTACTTTAAAATAAAATATTTTTTATTTTGTATTTTGTAAATAAGGCTCTTAGAAAGCATTACGAAACACAATATTTAGTTTTAATTTAATTATACGTAGGTAGACCTGTATAAGAGTTTTTTGTTTGTCTTTGGTAGGTTTTGAATAGAGGTATCAGACTTTTAATTTCGTCAGAATAAGTGCCCATTCGTAAAGGAAATCTATAAAACAGAGAAAGTGTTCCTGTTACGAGACGTTGGTCAAGTGAAGAGAGCGTTGAGGTGAAATTAGGATTGTTTATTAGGCGAATTGCTTTGTTTTCCACTTTATTAAGAAATTCCAATACTGTTTTGACAGCTCCAACGTAAATGTGTGTATTATTCCATTTATCACTCCAATTTTTCGTCTTAGGAGATTAAAAGAAAACATGTAATGGAAAAAACCAAGAATTTTCAAAAAAGCATGTGCTGTATTTTTCCAAAATGAAAAAATACTCCATAATAAACCTAAATTAAAAAGTATATAATTATATTGAAATTGGTTTTTGTTTGGTACGAAAAAATTGAGAAAAATCAAATCACACTTTCGTCAATTATAAGGTAACCCTATATCATTAGGAAAAATTATTAACAAAAACAAAAATAATGTGGGAGCTTTAATTTTTGTATATTACTTCAAAAAAACGTAACCGTAAACCGGTGTCCAAGTTATACAGGTGCTTAAAAATAGAGAATTTTCAGTTTTGGACGCCTTACAGCTCCTAAAGAGGGGGCGATACAAAAAATTTCGTAACTCATACTAATTTCAAAAGATCTAACTCCTTTCAAAATTTCAAGCTCCTAAGTTAAACCGTTTGAAAGATAGAAGAGGTCCAAATTTTTGCAAAAATTGAGTTTCACATAACGGTATATTAAAATACCGCATGGCATATTTTATGTATATTCATAAAGTCTATAAAACCAGCTATCGTTTGGCGTTTTTTAGATTTAAAATATGCCTTATAGAACCTGTGTTATAACAATTTAAAGATAGGGCTTTTTCGAGTTCCGCAACGGGTGGGGCTACTGAAAAAAAGTTGTCTCACAAAATTAGTTTTTGAAAATGTGCTAAAAAGAAATTTAGCAATAAGTACCATAATTTCAACTTAATCTCAAGTTCATATGGTGGAAAAACAAAAATCTCGTTAAACTTTAATAAATGAATTTTGAACTGAAATGATCAATTTGAAAAAAAGAAAAACTGTGTAACTCCAGTTTTTAGCACATTTCCAAAAAAATTTTGAAAAAATGTGCTTATTAGTTTCACTCTGTCCGTCCGTCCGTCTGTTTACAAAACTTCTACACCGTTAAAGATAGAGAAAAAAATTTTAACCATAGGTAGGTCTCATAAAAAAAATAATTTTGTGGAACAACTTTTTCATGTAGCCCCCCTCATTACGGAGCTACACCCCCTCAAACTTTGAAAAAGCCCTATTTTTAAATGCATATATCTTATGTTCTGCTTAAGATTTTTTCAATCTGAAAATGTCATTCGACAGGTATTTCTTTTATCTTTGTAAATTAATATCAAAATTATACATTTTTTTAAAATTTAGTATTTAAATTTACCGTTATGTGAAAACCAAATTTTGCATGATTTTTCTACTTTCATAACTCCGGCACGCTTCTAGATAGAAGCTTGAAATTTTGAGGCAAGAAAGAACTTTTAGAATTAGTATAAGTTTGCTCAGAAAATTTTTTCGGACCACCCCTTGTTTATGAGCTATTAGGGCTTAAAAATTGAAAATTTGCTATTTTTAAACACCTGTAACTTAGGAACCTGCACACATTTTACTTCTGCAAGATGTAAAAATTAAAGCTACAATAATATATTTTTACGTGTGTGAAAGGTTTATTTTAGTTGTAAAGGGTTCCAAAGTTGCAGCTCTTCAAAATTGTAAAAAAGCCCCATTTCCAGATGTATATATCTCGGGCTCTGCGTAATAGCTTTGCAATCTAAAACCGGCAGAAGATCGAAAATTTTATTATCTATATAAAACAATATCAAAATTATGTAATATTTTGTAATTTACGATTTAAATTTACCGTTATGTGAAAACCACATTTTGCATGAAATTTCTTTTTTCATAACTCCGGCACCCCTTTAGATAGGAACCTGAAATTTTGAGACAAGAAAGAACTTTTAGAATTAGTGTAAGTTTCCTCAGAAAATTTTTTGGTAACGCCTCCTCTTTAAGAGTTATTACGCCTCAAAAATTGAAAATTTGCTATTTTTAGACACCTGTAACTTAGGCACCTGTAAAAATTTTTTTTCGGCAAGACATAAAAATTAAAGCTTCAATAATATATTTTTACGTGTGTTAACAGCTTTTCTTAGTTATATAGGATTCCGGACTTACGGCCCCTCAAAATCTCAAAAATGTCCTATTTTCAAGTTTTTTCTTATTACATGAAATTTTCAAATTTTTGTGTAAGTCACACTTCCAAACAATTTGTATTGAGTTTTGGAAATGTGCGCTTTTAAAAACCGTTGGTTTACATTCTACCTTGTTTATAAAGTTTCCAGTTAAAACGTATTAAAAAAAGCTAAAGAGCTAAATTTTATTGCAAAAAGAGTTTATAGTAAAATTAATGCAAATTATATTATCTTATTATTAATAATTATTATTATTTTCGTAATGTATGATTAACTGGACAAAATTGGAGATGTGTGCCAACTGTATCTGTGCAATGTGGTCATAATATAATTGTAATATTTATTTGGAGACGACTTATCCACTGATGCAACATTGTTTAGATATAAATTACATTAAATAAACAAAGTGGTCCCTATGCAAATTTTGTATATTTTTGAATTTTATCCATACTATTTTTTATGTTAATTCGTTAAGTACTAAGTATGTAATGTATGTACATATTCATTTTCAAGTTTCAACTATTATTTAATTTTAATTTTTTATATTAAGTATGTTTTAGTCTTAACACCTTAACAACAAATTAATAATGTTTTGCTTTTAACTTTTATATATAGTGTAAGCTACCTTTATTCAACTTGTTTGAAAGTAAAAGATTAAAGTGAAATTGATTAAAATGCATATGGAAGTAAATAATAAATTAATTTTATTTAATGAAAACATTTTCAGGTACCTATAAACCTACTTAGTGAAAAGTTTTTTAAAAAATTTTAATATTTAGTACTTATACACTTAAATGATTTTTCATTTTTATTATTTATTATACTTATAGTTATTATAAGGGAAATAATTTTTGACAGTATTTAATTCATAATTGCCAGTATACGTATGTATTTTAAATTTAATTTAATTTTGGTGAGTGGAATTATCATTGAAAAAAATTAAACGAAATTTAGTTTTATTGTGCCTATATAATATCTAGGTTATACTACGCCTAGAATAGGCTATTGGAAGAAGAAACAGGTCTAGATTTAGTTACAAAACCATAATATTATAATAAATTATTTATCGGAGAATATATGATAGAAAATGGGAGCGTCGACTTTTACTAAAATTAAATAACAAAAAATAGTTGAATAATAATTTTTTCAGAATTTCTTGTACATTGTGATCTGTGGGTGTCGTTTACATTAATATGTATACTAAACATATTATATAGTACCTACCTAATGTTTTTGACATTATTGTATTTATATACTAAAATGGTTCTTCAGTTCAAATTTTCATAAATTCAAATTTCAAGTGTATATTTTTTTCTTCTTCATAATTTTAGAATACATAATAGACAGTTTTCAAAAATCTATAATTTATAAAATTATGAAAATATAAAAGACCCGAGCATGTCTTTTTTTAATATTTCATAGTTCATATTTAACATTTTTATGTTATTACTACGTTGTCATTTGAGAAATGTCAATTTTTATAAAAAAAAAAAAATATTGATATAAAATTTACTTTCCTTTAAAATGGATATCAAAATTGACATTCATGCAACAAAAATTTTTGTACATACCTAAAATATGATTATGAAAATAATTTAAAGGAGCAGATGCATATGAGTGCATTTAGAAAATATAAAAGTCAAAGTTTAAAAGTCATGAAATGTATTTTTAAAACTAAAATTTTCTTTATTGTATGATTTTTATTGTATAATTTTTGCCCTCTCAGATTATAATGATTGTGAATATAAATCTTTCTGTTCACACTGTGTTGCAATCATTGTGATCTGTGGGTGTCGTGAATGAAACCTTTTATTTCTCATTTGCGTACTTCGCTCACAAAAAAGCTTTAAAACGAAAACAAACGACGAAAATGCGGTTAACACCCGAAAAAATTGTTAACACTTTTGTTAACCAAAATTTAACTGCTTTATCAGAAGTGTGTTTGGTTTCTAACTCTCTGGTGTTTAGTTAACACTATGACAGATAAAAGGCGTTTTGAAATGCCGGAGTAGAGTAAAATAAACTTTCTGACGTTATAAATATCGTTCCGAAACACCAGATTCGAGTTGATAGAGTTATTTTTTTTTAAACCTACCCGCGACAAGAATTAAAGGGTGTTACAAATGTCAAAGTCTTATAAAGTGTCATTATTTTTTTTTTTATTTAAAATTTTTACATTATAAACTTACATATAAAATTATTATTATTAAAATAAATTGATTTATAGTTAATAATTTTTCAAAATATGGAAATATAAACAAAAATTTTTTCGTTATAATCTGTTTTTTTTTTGTTTTTAATTAATTGCTGCAACGTGCAAATTGTTTTTAGCTACTGTAAAATACATATTACTTAAATATGAAAACAAAAACAAAAAATTATGGTTTTTTTTTTGTTAAAAAATTACTTATGTACTTATAATGCTTTTGGTTGTTATATTTGTTCGTACTTTTTTATTTTTTATTTACATGATCATCAATAATTTGTACAATATGACAAAATGGTTATTGACGCGGTTCAACCAGAAAAGCTACACACGTGCTGTTTAAGCAAAAAAAAAAAATCAAAACCAATTTGAAAAACAAGTTATGATAATTTAAGTACGGTACGATTCGTGATTAAAAATTTCTCAAATATGGAATAAATCATTATTAACTATCAGAAAAGAGTTTTTGGATATTCAACAATATTACATTCATCAACACATTTTAAAAATTTTTTTTATGTCTATTGTTCACTAAAACCATTTCCGAAAAAAGTTTGAAAAAATGTGCCTATTAGTTTCACTCTGTTCGTCCCTCCGTTCGTCCGTCCGTCTGTTAAATCACTACACGGTTAAAGATACAAAACTTCTACACCGTTAAAATAGAAAAAAAAAGTTTTAACCATGGGTAAGTCTCATAAAAAAATTAATGTTGTAGAACAACTTTTCAATGTAGCCCCCTCCATTACGTTGCTACAGCTCCTCAAACTATTTTGAAAAAGCCCTATTTTTAAATGCGTATATCTCATGTTCTGCTTAACATTTTTTCAATACGAAAACACAATTCGACATGTATTTTTTTCACTTTTGTAAATTATTATCAAAATTATATAATTTTTTTAAATTTAGTATTTAAATTTACCGTTATGTGAAAACCAAATTTTGCATGATTTTTCTACCTTCATAATTCCGAAACGCTTTTAGAAAGGGACTTGAAATTTTAAGGGAGGAAAGAACTTTAAGAATTAGTATAAGTTTGCTCAGACATTTTTTTTTGGACCACCCCCTGTTTATGAGTTATTAGGACTCTAAAATTGAAAATTTGCTATTTTTAAACAGCTGTAACTTAGGCAGCTGTACATGTTTTACTTCGGCAAAATATAAAAAATAAAGATCCAGTAATATATTTTTACGTGTGTTAACGGCTTCTTTTAGTTATATAGAATTCCAGAGTTACAGCCCCTCAAAATTACAAAAAAGTCCTATTTTCACATTTTTTCTTATATGAAATTTTTAAATTTTAGTGCAAGTCACAATTCTAAACAGTTTTGTATTATCTTTTGGAAATGTGCGCTTTTATAAACCGTTGGTTTACATTCTGCCTCCTTTATTTTATTAAATAATATATTTTTCATTGAATATAAATTAATGCTTATAATAATATATACCTATAGGTTTTTCAAGGAAAGTATCTAGGATATTTTATAAATTTATAATCATTATATGTAAAATAAAAAAAAAAAACATGACTAAGTATTTTACTTTCTGGAACTATTAATTCTTATTTGCATTGCAAACTTAAATTTCTAAGAATTTTTAGAAAGAAAATTGACTAATTTGTTATATTGTTTGTTTTTCAATATGTTGCAATGTTTCTATATTCAATACGTTTCCAAAAGAGAAATTAAGTTCATTCAATTTAGTTTAATTATTTATTCAATTCATTTTTAGCACATTTTTCAAAACAAAAATAAAATGCTTAGTAGTTTCATTCTGTTCATCGACTGTAGTTCTGTTTACAAAATTTTTACACAGTTTAAGAAAGAACCATTATTAAATGTTAAACATGGATTTGTCTTTTACACAAAATACTTAATATTGTAGAATAACTTTTGTAATGTAGCCCCATCCATTACAGAACTAAGTATGTATATAGTTCCTCATGTTTGGAAAAAAACTTATTTTCTATATCTCAGGTTCTGCTTAACTGTTTTTCAATCTAGAAACGGTAAATGACAGGAGATTTTTTTTTTTTTACTTTGTCAAAATTTCAGAATCAATATAAAATGTACACACTGTTTTACAATTTTAATATTACCGTTATGTGAAAACAAAATTTTGCATTAATTTGCTTCCTTCATGTTTCCATAATGCTTTTAGGTAGAATATTTTTCGGGAAAGAAAGAGCAGAACATATTTTTTGTAGTTCCTCGCGTTTAAAAGCTATTAGTGGTCAATAATTGAAAATGCTTAAACGCTTGTAACTTAGGTGTACATACCTGTACATATTTTTTTAAAAAAAATCATAAAAATTAAAACTTCATTATATATGTATAACACGTACGTATTTACAGGTGTTAATAACTTTTCTTAAAATTGAAAAAAATTTAAAATAAAAAAATGAACAGGATTTCCTTAAAATTGAAGAAAGAGTCTTGATTTTACACAATTTTTCCTTAAAAATAAAATTTTGGTGAAATTGTAAACTGTATTTATCGTCTTTTGGAAAATGTACGCATTTAAAAACCTTCGATTTTACATTCTGTCTTATTTTAATTTAATTTTCAATTCAATTTAAAATTAGTTTTGAATTGAATTCAAAAATCAATTCATTTGAATTTTTAACTTAAATCCATTTAGATTATGTAGAGTTTTATGTTTATTTTTATTTATTTTAATTTTCAATTAAATTAAACTTTGTTGCCCTATCTTATGAAAAGAGTTTGGATTTTTTTAATTTTTATTAGGAAAAAGACTTAAACGAAAATGATAGTGATGCAAACAAAATCAAATTAATGACGTATCTAAAGTATTAAAAAGATATATAAACGTATATTGGTACGTATCATGGTACGTTGATTTATAAAATATTATGAGAGTGGTACAAAATCTCTGTGAACAAAATCTCTGTGAACACAATCTCGTTTGACAAAATCTCGTTTTTTTGGCTTCCCTTTAAAATAGCTTGCGCATGTTTGTAAGAAATATTATTAGGAGTTGGATTCAAAGACAAGGTTTTCGCTTTTACTAGAATATTTATATATGTATAATATGTATATGCGGGATTCTGAATTAGGGGCGATTTTAGAGATGGATTCAAAATCAGAGTATTCCCTTTTTCCAGAATATTTATATATTATATCTATATGCCGGATTCCGAATTATGGGACATTTTAGAGATGGATTCAAAATTAGGGTTATTTCTCTTTTACAGAATATTTTACTTATATTGCTAACAAAAATAAAAAAAAAATTTTATCTTGACATAGGTAATTAAAAAAAAAATATAAAATAAAAAAATTAAATTAAAAAAAATGATATTTTCAAAAAAACGAGATTTTCATAAAAACTAGATTTTCTCCATCGAGATTTTGTCAAACGAGATTTCGTACCAGACCCTAATACTATATATATGTACATATATTGGTCTCTTATTAGGGATTATATAATATTGTTAAGTTGTCGGGTTTTATTTTCCGAATTCCAGCACATTGTTTCACTCAGTTATTTTGCTTTTTTGAAAATGCTTATGGTACACAAAAGAATTTAATATTTTTAATGTATTTCAGACAATATTACATGCAGGACTTTAAATTAAAAAGTGTTAGAATACAGAATGCTGTAAATTATTCTTTATGAATGACATATTTGAAATATCTTGAAGGATATGATTGTTCATGTATAAATTCAAAATTATGATATATTCGTACTCATATAATTTAATGATTTTTGAAACGCGTAGAATGAATTCTTTTTTTTTTTTTTTGATTTTTTTCACATATTCAGAAATTTCAATATGTGGTTTTTGTCATTCTAACTGATTCATTGCGTACATATATAAGTAAATGTAATTTTTTATTTTTTCTTTGCAGCACATGCTCGTTATTAATCCTTTGAAATAAATGACATTTTTATCAAATAGAAAATATTAATGATAAGATTTTTATTTAAAGGGAAGTTATTGATTTGATATTTTTAAAAGAAAATTTTTAAACTATTGGAAATAAAAAGCATTCGTAAATTTAGTTTCAAATTTTTGAATTCGAAAATATGAATCGATTGTTAATGTCACTCGTAATATTACATATATCTTAATAATTTACTAATCTAATTCCTTTTATTGCACAATTTATCAAGTAGAATCTAATTCTTTCTTAATTCATACTGAAATACATATCCTGGTCAATTATTTAATAATTAACTTGTTAGTTAATTAATGAAAGTAATAAAAGTACTTAATATATTGGATAAATAAGTAACTAAAAAAAAAATAAATAAATACTATTTCATTGCATTAAAATCTTTAGTTTAATTTGTTGTAAATTGATGTCCAAATTAAATCTAATCAATATTGTTCTTCTTTTTTTTGAAGCTTAATTAAAAAACTAAAATTGTAATTGGATTTTATAAAGATTTCAAAAAAAAAAAAAAAAATGGTTTTACATTATGTACATACATTAATCGAATAATAGGATGAGATAAACTGTGATTTTGATCTCCCATTGACTTACTCAAACACAACTGAGTTGTTATATTACTAAAAATCTATAAAAACTTAACCGATATAACATAAAATTGCCTAAGAAAAACGTAAGCTTCATTTAGTTAGGTGAAGCTATTTTCCCTCCTTACATCCTTCTGATTGTCTGACCTAAACCGAAATTAAAGAAAGTTATATTTTCTCAATTTTTAAGTTCTAGTTTAAAAGAATTTCTTTTTTTTTTTTAATGTATTTCTCTGCCACATAAATGTGGACAGGAAATTACACAGCCTTTCCTGTTCAGGCGTGGCTGTAAATGTAGTAAGGGGGAATAACTCTTACGACGTGTGTGGGATTCGAACCCACACTTCTTCGATGTTTACGGCGTATTTTATACGCTCTTACCCACTAGGTTACCGAGGCCCCTGAATTTCTTTTTTTAAAGAGGTTCTATTTTTTATGTTGAACTATTTTTAATTGTTTCGATTCATTATTTTATATATAACATGCTCATATCCTTGTAATTTGCAAACTAGTTGCAATTTTTCATATAAACATTGATTTTTGATACAGCGCAATTGTTTTACATTTCAGTTAGCTTGGTTGAATAAATCTTCAAAATACAGATCCATGATGGTATTTTAAGACTTTCTCATATTTGGACAAGAATCCGTTCATTATTTTATATTCATATATCCGTTTCTGTTTATTATTTTAATATATAACACATCTTTGTAATTTTGGAACTATTTTGGATATATAGGCACATCTTTGTAATTTTGGAACTTGTTTCATATATAAACACTATTTTTCGACCCAAAGCAATTGTTTTAAATTTTATTTAGCGTGGTTAAAGAAATCCCAAAACTATAAATCCATGATGGTATTTTTAGTCTATCTGATACGTTGCCGTAAAATTTAAAATACCGATATTAATTGCAATTTCTTGCAAAACTACAATACTTTTTTCGCGACTACAATACTTTCGTTACACAACATATTATATCAGAATGTAAAAATAAATTTAATTACAGGGATCATTATTGGTTCATTTTCAAATTAAAAACAAAAAATACTGTTTTATCCCATTGATTGGCTTTTTAAATTAACTGTACAACAGAACAATAAACTCATTTTTTTTTGTTTCTTTTATTTCGAAAATTTTATTCCAGAATTAATGAATTGTAGAATTTTTGTTAAAATGAATTTTTATATTATAATAAACTACCCTTACCAGTGCATGGTTAATTCTGTTGCATCAATCTGAATTAAATTTTTTTTATTATTTTATATAATATAGAATTTAATGTAAAGCACAAGTCTGAAAAAAAATCTACTATAGAGTCTGCAGATTATTATGAGATTATTGTTTCACGTTTAGTCAGACAGTTTTAAATGATTTTTGTTTTGAATATTTGTTTAAAAATCTTAGATCTTATGCAATATCCAGACGATTCATAATTTTAAGAATAAAATATGTTTCTTTCATTATTTTATGATTCTCTAATGGAATATACAGAAATATGCAACAAAGTAATATTTTTAATTTTATTTTAAAATTCTGGTTTTTAATCTAAAATCTGACATCTGTTATTTTCAATAAAATTTCGTTTCCTTTGAATTTCCTTGTAGCTATAATTATTAAAAACGAATAAATTAACTTAAAGTATATATTTAGACTATAAAGTTTTTAAATTGTACGAGTAATAAATAGTGCAGTGGTTATAGTCGGGGGGGGATATTCAGGTAAAAGTTTTCAGGTTCAAACCAAATTAAATATTATAATTTTATATTATTTTTAACCACAACAACATGCGTTGGGAAAAGGTTTATTTATTCCTCATGACATTATATTATATAATAGGTGAAAGAACAAAAAAAAAAAAAAACAAAAAAAAAAAAATAATTTGGGTTTTAAGGTTGGGCCCAGCACGTAAGAGCGTACGTTGTAAACACCGACTGAGGAAGCGTGGTTACGAATGCCCACACACGTTGAAAGAATAATTTCTCCTTACAACATTTACAGCCACGCCTGAAAAAGAAAGGCTGGATCATTTTCTTGTCACATTTATGTGGTAGAGGAATAAAAAAAAAAAAAATAGTCAAAATTAACTCTATATTAGTTTTGTTATCAAAGTTTTAAACCTCAAAACAATTTTTTAATTACGACTCGCTAGTAATTATCTATAAGTACATTGATTCGAAATTAAAATTTTATAAATAATATTATTTATCTTATAGTTAGAATGAACAAATATTAGAAAAACAGAACATTTTTGCGATTTCCCAACGGAGAATATAGAGTTTACGTCTATTATTCATATGTATATTGTTTTGCAAAAATTAAAAAAAAAAAACGAAGCAGAAACAGAAACCATTATATAATAAAAAAAAAAACTTCGAATAAATTGCATTGAAAATTCTTTAGAAAAAAAAATTTCACCCAGATTTTTTTTTTTGTATTCTTATCTTTTATGCATTTTTTTTTTTTTATTTATTTTTTGTATTTTTTATTGTTATAATTATAATAACCTTTTCTTTTTGTTGCATATAGTTCATTTCATTTAAAAATTATGTATTAAAAAAAAACGCAGAAAAAATAAATCACTATATGTATTAGTATTTAGCAATTAGTATTTATAGGATAATCATTTTGTTTGTAGTTCAAAGATTCTAAACAATATTTTTTTTTGAAATAAATAATAAACTGATTTTGACACTGTGTATAAGTTGTCGGAATTTGAGTCGAAAAATCTCAGGTTTAAACTTCGGTCAGATCATATAAAGGTAGTAAAAATGAATACGGATATAGGTGATGAGACGACACACAATACCCAAGATAAAGTGTCCATAAAATATTTGAAACTAGTATTGATTCTCGAACGATAAAAAATAAATAAACAAACTAAAACTTGTAAAATGAATAGCTTATGCTTGTATTAATGGTATACATTGTTTTTATGCACTCAACTTAATTTAACTTCGTACTAACGAATCGAATCTGATTAAAAAAGGATATACTTAATAAGTAATCATAAAGAAATTCATTTAATTAGCAAAATTGCATTTAAAAAGTTGATTAGTTAAAGCGACGACAAGTTTGCAATACAAAAATATTTTTCCTATCGGAAAAACTTTAACCTTTTAATTGAGAATAAGAAGTGTTACTTTTATTATTTTAAATATTACGTTGAATGGAACTTAATAAAAGAAAGTGCTTAAAAAGTATTATATTCTAAGTATATATAATATGTAAATATGCATACTACAAAATTTACGGTTTATTCTTTCTTTTTTATTCCTATACCCTAGAAAATCATTTTAACTTCTTCGAATTATTGTAGTTCTTATTAGATATTGGATTTTCTATGTTGTAATTCTTGGTTGTAAACCATGGTAGTTTCTTGTTTCAAGATTTAGCTGAACTTTAACATGGATCCGAAAGAAATGTTTAAAGCTTTTCCTGTTTGAGTGGTATCATCATGGCATAATTTAAAGGAAATTTGTCTTGTCAAATAAGTAACTGCGTTTTGAAGGTGTACTACAGAGCTAGACTCTACCTAGTGATTACTGACAAATTAGCTCAGCTCTAAACAATCTAAAATAAAAAACTATTGGAATAATTTTAAAATTTTTATTAACAAACTTTAAAGTTAATGTTTTTTTATACTTGTATACGTTATGATAACATTATGTAATTATAATCCCTCAGTGTTGTCATTAGACTGAAATAAATTTTGTACTTTCTATTTATAGTAAGTGGTAATCATTTTTTTTATCATTCTTAATTAATAAATTATCATACATACGAGTACTTACATATAAATTAATAATTTTTGATTTTTACTATTATAATTTTAATAAAATAATTTATTTTTCTTTTTCAGAAATATTTTAAAGTTATGGATTACGAGAATACACCAATCTATAGGTAAACATTTTAAATTAACATTATAGATTAGTTGCCTTTTTAAATCATTTGTGATATTTTTTTAAATATTTTAAATCGCTTTTGGAATGCGTTGGTTCCTTACAGATTTTTTATACTTAATAATTTTACTTAGAATGTATATATATATATTGAAAAAGTTTAACCCATTACAAGATTCTGTACGAGGAAAAGAACAGCGGAACGTTTACTAAGTTAAGAAACGTTGAAATTGTTATTAAATAAATTATATTATATTTGTTTGGATGGAAATCAAAATTAGTACCCTAATATATACGGAACAATTTTGGGGGATATGAAATAAAAACAAAAAGCGTAGATTTTGAATTTTTTGAACTTGTTTTTATTTTGAAATCGGAATCAAGGCAATTTACTTTATTTCCACTCTATTAAATTTTGTTAGAATACATTTTAAAAAAAAAATTGGCTATACTTTGCTTTAGGTCCTGCGTCCGATTGGAATGAAATTTTACATTACGGTACCCAGTGATGTCACCTATATTTCATAGAACATGACTTTGATCGGCAAGATCATTTAAAGGTCAAATTGTTTATTTCGAAATTTTCCTAACATTTTGTAATATTTTACTTAAACCGTTATATTTTTGGTCTACGATAGTATACAGGAACCATTTTCTACAATATTATAAAGCATAATACTATGTTTAATATATATCTTGTTTCATCTTAATCGGTGTTACCGTTTCTGAGATACTGCACTTCAAAGGGAAAATTTTGGTATAAAAAAAAAAAATTTTCCAGTCTTTCTAGAAAGCAAAATATTTTAAAAATTTTCAAAGACATAAACATTTCGGATATACGGATATATCAATATTTTGGAAAAAGGGCCAATCCTGATTTTGTAACCAACTTTAAAATCCTTCCTAATTGCATTTTTACATACATATTTCAACAAGGAAACAAAAAGGCAAAATATATAAGAAATAAAGTATGAAATTGTATTTTTTATTAAAATTGTTGTTTCAATTTCGCATTTTTATCCTCTGGTGGGACTATTTAATATCCCGTTTCATATTTATTATATACCGTTAAAAAGGGTGTGATGAGGCCTTTCTAATGCTAGAATAATAAATATGGGATGTTTTTGAAAATTTACAAAATATTTTGCTTTCTAGGAAGTCTGAAGAAATTCTTGCTTTTTATACCGAAATTTTCCCTTTGAAGTGCAGTATCTTAAAAACAGCAGCACCGATTAAGATGAAACAATATGTATATTAAAGATAATATTAGGTCTTAAAATACTGTAAAAATCTGTTCCTGTACACTGTCGTAGAATGTTTTTACCCACTAGTCCATTGAAGCGCCCTCAATCTATTTATTATATCACCATTGAGATCACCATATTTGTTAGTCAGTGTGATAAAATTTTTTTTTTTTCAGAGATTGTCCCAAATCAAAGTGCTGAATTTTATTTATTGCAAGTTGAGTTTGTTTCTAGTTTCGGTTTCTTGTTGTTATTGTTGTTGTTTTTAGTCGATACTTGATGGCAAAATTGCTAATAAAAAAAATGTGAATGAATTTATATATTATATAATATAGAAGGGGTAAAAAAAAAAAAATAAATAAATAAATGAGTGAATGAATGAGTAACCAAGCTGCGAAGCTACGAGTTTTGAAAATTTTGAAACATTCACTTAGTTTTTTTTCTTTTTTTGCTCTTATTATTTTTTTTATATTATTTTCAATAACTACCGACTGTTTTAATCCTTTTAATTCAATATACATAAATTATTATACATATATATATACATTATACATTTATTTATATAATTCTTATGTGTTTATTTTATCATATGTGTATGTATAAGAAAAGAATAAAAGAACAAAAGAATATTGTTTGAAAAAGAATAAAAAAAAAATACCATAAAAAGAAACAGGGAAAGAGAAGTACATAATATATAATATATGGTTTTTTATGAACTATTTAACCATTCAATTTATTCAATGGTTGGAGAGTAACTCTTAGAATTCTAAAGATTAAAAAAAAACGTTTTATATTTATTTCTGTAGTTTGTTTTTGTTTTATTGTATTCTTATTAAGAAAAGAACAAAATTAAAAAGCAAAACAAAAACAAAAAAAAAATATAGAAAATTAAAACCTTTATAACGATATAACGACCTCTAAGTAAAATTAATGAAAAGAAAAAAAAAAAAAAATCAATTCAATGAGAAATTTTGCAAGTGCATTTTATTTATATTTATATTTTTTCTTGTCTCTGTTTAACATAATTCTAATTAATTGAAAGGGGTTGATTGAAATTTTTGAAAATTACTTTAATTGGGGTTATTGTTAAATTTTTATATTGATTGTTATTTTAGTTTCCTTTGAATTAAAATATTTTCTTTTTTTTTTAAATTAAATTATCTTTATTAAATAAATTTTTAAAGTAATTTTTCCAAGTTAAAGATCTATTTTATCAATTTATAGCATGATTATAGGACATTTACCTTATTAATATATTCAGATCCTTCGATTTCCTTTTGTATACAGATGATGTGTGATATACCTATGTATATAGAGGCAAATACGATAAAATTGAATATAATTATAGTTACAAAAAAAAAAAAAAATGTAATATCCTAATATATACATACATATGTATGTAAATTACTGGGTAACAAAGTGTACTCATAACTGTATAAAAACTTTTACTGAAAAAAATTTACCGAAGTTCTAATGAAATTTTACCGAAGTTCTAATATTGACAGTAAAAATGGAGAAATAGAACTGAAAATCAGTTTTAAATAAAAGTATAGTAATTTTTTTTTTTGTTTCTGAACTCAAACTTTACAGTTTTCAAAACAAAATGTCTTCTTTATAAATTATATTATAATAAATATATGTATATAGAGGCTGTGTATTAATTTTTTTTTTTGTGTGAAAGGTTTCCGTTTCCACGATGAAAAATTAAGCTGTGGAAATATTATAAGATTATTAACAAAAAAAAAAAAAAAAAACATAGCAAGGATGCCAGAAACAATATAACTAATCTTCAAATTCTGTACAGAATTTTTAGCGCAGGAACTTTTAACAGGAAGGAAAAGTTCTTAAAAAGTAATATTTAATTACAAATCATTCTTACGATCAAAAATTATATAATAAAAATATACATACATAATCATATTAGACAAAATGGTAATTTCAACATTTCAACCAAAACAAAAACCCCAAAAAAAAAAAAAAATACGCTAAAAAAAAAAAAAACATTTTTGATATTATTTGTGATGACTGAAAATGATTTTGCACAATTTGTTGTTTTGCATAAATTATATTCGTATAAACTGTTATTTTTTTTATATACGAATTATCATTATTATATAAAATGGTATATCACCATAAAATTTTGATAACCACATAAATTACAGGGGGTCCTCTTTAGAAATTTTATTGAGTTTTTTGCTGCATTGCGCGAAAGAATAATAATAATTAGATATTTTCGCAAACGAGTTCGACTATTGCATAACTTAAGGTTTAAAATAAACTATGTGGAATTTATAGACAGTTCGTCACTACTCTCTGGCATTCGTCAAATTGTAAATGTTGCTGCTCAAAATTATGACTGTTCAACGAACTTAAACTGTACTGAGGATCCTTAACTGTATAGATCGGGTAGTTTTTATTATATTAAAATAAAAAATAAAATATGAAATAATATTGAAAATGATAATTTTTGAAGAATGAAACTATTTTGAACTTTAAAGATAGACAGAAGTTTAAAACATCTGGAATTTTCTGAAATTTGATCAATTCATAGAAAGTTGTAATATTGAGAGTTACTTAAACATATTAAAAATTTATCTTATAGTGTGCATGTTAAAGCATCCATTCTCCTTTCCAAATCAAAATTTCATTCATTCAATTAGATTCTTCCATTTAAATTTGGAAGGATCTTTGGATCCATTTAAATTTGGAAGGAATTGAATTGAAATAGAAGAATGGATCCTTGTAACATGCACACTATAAAAGAAACTAAAAATAATTTTGGACTCAATATATATAATATAATGTTTTTCTTCGTTGATATAATATGATGATTTGTTTCTTATGTCAAAAAAGGAACAAAAAACATAATTTTCAAACCCTAATACACATGTATATAAAAATCTAAAATTAAGTATTCCTGACGCAAGTACCTACAGCTCATTTTAAATTAGAACATGCATACAAAAAACAAAAAAAAAAAATATTTTTATGTGTGACACGTTTTAGTTTTAAATTATAAATACTTAGGTTAGTTTTGGTGATTGACGCATGCATTAAAACTTTAAATTAATGTTTATATTAAAATATTTTGCCACACATTCTATCATTGAAGTAATACAAATCGTATGCATGACAGCTAATTAATTTAATTTTTTTCAGATTTAATAGAACACTCAGATCATGCTCAGAGCATTAAAATCCACTATATTTAACCAATTCTATCTTAAGCTTGCTTTGATTGGATGTGTGTTAAGAGTTCATCTTCTCAATAAAAACACATAATAGTAGTTTTAATGGTGACTATATACTTAAATTAAAAAAGTTTTTGAGTAAATTTATTAGCACAAGTTCTAAGATCAACTAAACGATCGAATATTTCTTTTAAAATATATAAACTAGAAACATAAAAAAAAAGTTTTTCTTTTTTATTTAATTTTATAACAACAGGTTTATAACCTCAAACTTGACTTTTTATGTATTATTTGTTTTTGTGTCTTTTTTTTTTTTATTTTTTTGGAGAATAAGAATAAAATTTTTAAAAATGTTCAAATATTGGAAAATCCCATTTACGTCAATAAAAAAAAAAAAAAACATAACCAAAAAAAAAAACAAAAAAAAAAAAAAATATATGAATTGAATTGAATTGAACCGTCAATAGTAATAAAAATAAATAATAAAAACGCACAATTGAAAATTTCAATTCATAATTCCACATATCATTATGTGAAATAATTAAAAATTAATAAAATAAAAAAAATAAATAAACAATAAAGGTAATAATGTATAAAAAAAAAAATATTTTTTAATTTATTGTAGGTATTTATTTATTTTATTTCTAAAAATAATTTTAAGTAGGTATTAAAGTATTTTTTTTAAATGTATTTGTGTTTGTGGTTTATAAAATTTTTTTTCCTCTTTGATTCAACGGAATTTTTAACTTTTTATTAAATATTTTCTAATATCATTTTAAAATTTTCTTTTAATTGTATTTAAAGTTTTTTATTATGACATTTAGTTCTAATCTATCCATAGATATACACGATATAAAGGTATAACAGCAACCACAGATAGGCAATGAAGAAAATATTTCCAGTAAATTTTCAAAAACAGCTGAGTGAATGCCATGGTTCATGCCTAAGTATTGCTTTAGTTTCTTCAGAAATAGTTTCGTGAAACATAGAAACAGTATATTTATTTTTTTAAGAATTTTATCACTTAGTTTGTTTACTTTACAAATAGATAAAATTATGTATAGATTATTATTATTATTAAATTCTAATTTTTAAAACAGACATAATATATTAATTAATAAGTAAAATAACAACTTAAAATCTCTTAAATGGAATTGATTATAAGAAACTGTTTTAGATTATAATTAATATAAACAACTGCATGGACGAAATGTATATATATATGTGTGTACATATATGTATTATAAAATGCATACCTACCTCCCTATCTATTTGTAATATATCTTATACCTATGATCCTATCCGTTTTCTATTTGTAAAATGTATACAGGATGTCCGGAACTTAAGTATGCGCACTGCACTTAGTGATTGGGGGCATTAAAAACAAAACAAAAACAAACAAAAAATTGTACTGAAAGGAGCGGGGGGCTATTGTCGACCCTTTTCGAGATATGAAGGATTAAAGCTTTTTTAGAGACTTTTCATAAAAAAATCTATAACTTTTGAACGGCATGCTGTAGAGAGATAAAAAAAAATTATTTTGTAGAGTAAGTTGTCAGCTTTATTTTTTGTGTACTAATGATCCGCATATACCCAAGATTTACAAAGTTATGAAGGTTCAAAATGATTTAAAATGAAAAAATTATGTTTGTTATTGAAAATTATGAAAAATAAATGAAAAAAATATGTTTAAAAATAATGTTTCAAACTCAATTTTCTTTTGAAACACCCTGTATTTGGGTTACTTTTTATAAAATATTTCGAAACAGCCCTATAATTAGTACCTAATAAAATTTTCTCTATCTCTAACCGTTTTTGAGATATGAAAAATATAAAAGTGTGTTATAACACACTTTCCTATTCTTTTCTATTTATTTTTTATCTCTCTACAGCAAGCCGGTGAAAAGTCTCAGAAAAATCGTAATCCGCCCTCCTGTACAATTTTTGTTTGTTTTAATGCCACCAACCATTGAGTGCAGTGCAGTGCAGTGCCACTGAGTGCCTTGTATATGTACATATAACGTTTGAGGTAAAACAAAGATATTTTAACGATGGTTAGATCGAATAAAAAAAATTAATAATTGTTATGTTCTATAATCTATACGTTGTAGTTCAACCTGTCATGGATCCTACTGCCTCTCAAAGTCAAAAAACATTTTATTCCAAATGTTAACATTTTAGATGTATGTATACATATGTATACGTTTTTGAAAATCATTTATACTGCGTTTCTACACATTCCACTTGGGCGTATTATATTTTTTGAACTCAAATTTATTATTAGATCTGTTTGCTATAAAACTTGCAAAAACTTTAAAAATGAGAAACATGATTTTACACTATTTTGATTTTTGACAGTTCATAAAAAAAAAAAAAAAAACTATAAATATCCATAGCGAAGGAAATCCAAAGCGGTTTTAAATATAATTTTCTAAAATAAATAATCTCGTATTTGGATGAAGAAAAACATATTATTAAAAAATTTTTAATATTATCATATTAACAATACTAAAACTTTAAAATTTTAAACAATATTTTGTTTTCTAATCTCAAACAATTGAGCATTTTTGACAATTAACCAACAAGAACTTCTCACACTTAATTCTTCCTTCTTTAAAATTCTTCAAAATTCACTTTTAAAACTTTCAAATAAAGGAAAATGCACACGTTATGAAACGTCATATTTTTCTCTTTTTAACTGTCAAAAAGTAAAAAGTTTTTACGTACTATATAGAAAACTTGTAAAAATTTTTTAAGTTTCAAATTTTTTTCAAATTTTAAATTAACAGTGGAAATTTTTTTTACCAATGACTTTTGCCTTTTATTTAAATGAAAAATATTAGTTTTAATGTTTTGATATTTAAAATTGACAGAAAAATTTACGTTAACTTACGTTATATTCTGACCAAATTGTTACTTTTACGTAACGTTAACTTGAATTACGTAAACAGTTTATTGTTTTGTTTCATTTATTTTGATTCCGACTTTAGAAATTTTTTTAGCTCTTAAATAATATTGTAAATTAAATTAAAAACATACATTTTTAAAATAAACCATAATATAATTTTGAGAAATATTGTAACTGTTTTTCCTAAAGAATATGGGATTCTTAAAAAGGCATCAACAAAATCTATAATGCTTTATAGTAGTAGGTAAGAGATTTTTACAAACTAAACTAACCTTCCCTCTGATGATACCATAATTGATTACGCGCAGCATAGTGAAACAAGGTAGAATGTAAACCAACGGTTTTTAAAAGTGCACATTTCCAAAATACAATACATACTGTTTAGAATTCTGACTTGCACAAAAATTTTAAAATTTAAAAAATAAAATTTAAGAAATTTTTTGTAATAAGAAAATATGTGAAAATAACACTTTTCTGGAATTTTGAGAGGCTCTAAGTCCAGAACCCTTTATAAATAAGAAAAACCATTAACACACGTAAAAATATATTACTTGAGCTTTAATTTTTATGTCTTTCCGAAGAAAAATTTGTACAGGTTGCAACTTAAGCTGCAGGTGCCTAAAAATAGCAAATTTTCAATTTTTCAGCCCTAATACCTCTTAAACGGGGGGTGGCGCAAAAAATTTTCTAACGAAACTTACACTAATTCCAAAAGTTCTTTCTGCTCTCAAAATTTCAGGTTCCTATCTAAAGGCGTGCCGGAGTTATGAAAAAAGAAATTTCATGCAAAATTTGATTTTCACATAACGGTAAATTTAAATACTAAATTTAAAAAAATTGTATAATTTTGATATTAATTTGTCGCATGACGCATGACGTTTTCAGATTGAAAAAATCTTAAGCGAAACAGAAGATATATACATTTCAAAATAGGGCTTTTTCAAAGTTTGAGGGGCTGTACCTCCGTAATGGATGGGGCTACATGAAAAAGTTGTTCCACAAAATTAATTTTTTTATGAGACCTACCCATGGTTAAAATTTTTTTTCTCTATCTTTAACGGTGTAGAAGTTTTGTAAACAGACGGACAGACGGACGGACGGACAGAGTGAAACTAATAAGCACATATTTTCAAAATTCTTTTGGAAATGTGCTAAAAAGAGTAAGTATGGGTGCAAAAATTTTATGATTTTTTTCCAATTGGAATTTTTTCCATAATCATAAAAGTGGATTTACAAAAATGACTCACCTAAATATTTTTAAATTTTCCAAATGAAAATGTATTAATATTTCAGGTCAATTTAATTAAAATCACATCAAACCTTAAATATTCTATAAAAAATACTTAGTCCTTGTTTAGGATCTTCACTTAGCTGAAATATTATTTTTATTTCATTAAAATACAGAATCAATTTTTAATTTTTAATTAAATTAAATTGCATAAATTACTTACTTTAATTCCTATGTATATAGTAAATATATACGTACAAAAAATAATTTTTCCAAGAATCAATTAAAATTAAAATATTCATAAGAAATATAACAAAAAAAAAATGGCGGAACACAATTAAAAAGTATCTGAATATTATTATTATTAATTATGCAATATAAACTTAAATGCAACTGGCAATCTAAAATAATTTAATTAGAATAGAAAAGAAATCTATAGTTATATCTATAGTCTATCTATAGTCTAATCTATAGTAAAAACAATCTGATTTTGTCATATAGTTTACTTAATTTTTGTATCAAACAATATTTTCATTTATACGTAGGTGGGGGGGGAAGCATTATGTGGAAGCTCACGTCTCAAGATCTGGTTTAAAATCTTGCGTTTTTATAGACCTCATTTTTAAAATCTTGCATGTTAAAATGTCGTGTCTCAAAATATTGTATCTTAAAATCTCGCGTTTCACGAAATTTTCCATATTTCCTTTTGTGCTCACTATTTTAAATTCTTTAATGTTAAAATGTGTATGAAAAAAAAAATATTTAGGAAGAATTGGAGTTAGCGACAAATTTAGGGTTTCAATAATTTATTTAATATGAGTTTTGAGGCGGCAGCTCCACTATTTTAAATTCTTTAATGTTGAAATATGTATTTAAAAAAAAGGAATTAGAAAGGTATTTAGAATTGGTTTCAATAACGGGGAGGTTTAACGGGGAGGCTTGAATACGCCAGTCATCATTTCTCTGTCATATTTCTCTGTCATACTAATTATTACGCAAGAGTTTCAAAATAAGAGTGATTTTTTTGCGTCAGTTACAAAAAACAGGATTTCAATCAAATATTTTTCAAATAGTAAATTTGCCCACTATTTCTTTGCCAGCCAGTCAGTGATTATTGTAAAAATATTGTCAATTCAATTTATATATAGAAAAAAAATATAAATTTATAACTAGAATACGGTCTCTTTTTACAAAATTTTTATTCGCGATTAACATGAACATTGCGAGAAATTAAGAGACGAAATTTTAAAATACGAGATTATATGACAAAAGATTTGGACACGGGAGATTTTAAGACGTGAAATATTGAGACACAAGCTTTCTAACCCCACTCTTTATACAAATTATTGAATTTATTTTACTTCCCGATTGCATTAAAAAGTTCCAATTGTAAAAGTGAATTCTTGAAACTTCGATACTCCTTGAATAAAAAAGAAAAAACATGGTCCATTTAGGAGGTTGTCTGATCAGATTTAACGGAAGTTTGATTTAATTTAGCGAAAACATGTACTAATGCGATCTAGTTATAAGATTTAAAGTCCAATTATAGTCTTTAAAATAGCAATCTAATTGGAAAAATGAATATGACTCTAGAGATATGTCTGTAATGGTCTACCCTACAACTTAAACTATTCAAACTTTGTGTATTTACAAATATTTAGCCAAAGTATTCACAAAACGATTTCTGGTTAAAAGAGATTGTATTGTATAGGAATTAATTGAATAAAGAAGAGGTTAGGGGAAGTAAAAAAGACAAATTCATGTAAACAATACAAATTTATAGACAAATCTTATTGTAACAACTCTTTATTATTATTCAATATAAAATTAATTGATTTTTATTAATAATATTAGTATTACATGCAACAGAATAATATACAATTAATTACATTGTAATTATATTATTTTCAATAATTTTTTTTTTTTTTTTTTTGCAATTTATCTTTAATTAATATTATTAGTTGTTTTATTATGAAAAATGTATAATTAACACAAAATATTACTTTAATATTTTGTCTTTTTTTTTTTTTTTTTTACATTGTGTTAATTACATTTATTTTATCTTCAAGTTTATTTAATTATAAAATAAATATTAAAATCTGTATAGTATCTAAATAATAGAATTAAAGAGTGAAAGAAGTGAAAATTGAATTTCATTATTTTTAATTTGTGTAAATTTTGCCATTTACATTAACCATAAATAATTTTAAAGATATTTTAACAATTTCTTTTGTATTTTTAATAGATTTTTGAAAGTTTTAAAGTAATAACAAATTTTCTTTAATAAAATTATAAATGAAAAGAATTTTCCTTAGCGATAACAAAATTAGTGTTGTGTTGTTATATGTATATATGTAGTAAGTAAATACTTTTATAATATAATAAAAAGTTATCAGCAGTTCAAGTAAATTCTAAATTCTGTTTTTTTTTTTTGGTTTCCCCTGAGGGAGATGCAAATTTTCCAAAGACACGAATAATACCCCTTTGTCTTGGTAATATCAGATTTTTACTGATTAAATTCACCTCTTTCTTTATATAATATAATGCGGTAAAACCCCTAACTGATAGTGGATTATATATCCAGGGGAGTAGGAATGGGAAAGGATAGTGTAGAGATTCGAAAATTTTTAATTGGAAAGTGGGGCTGAAACAATGAAACCGTCTTTTGTTATTACTGTTTTGCTATCAGTGAATAAGACATCAAGAATTAAAACATGCAGTAAGTGTTATATAACCTTCCTGCACTAGGTAATAATTCAAGACAGCTCCACTGTAACAATTTTTATTATTATCCTTAGTATTTTGTTTATCTAAAGAAAGAAAATTATCAATATAGTTTTCGATAGCGTAAGTATTTAAAAAACCACACAATTTCTACTTATATGGATAAAATTATTAGAGTCGCAAAAATCATCAAAGATACAATTCCTGCACAAACCAAATTTTAAAACATGATAAATATAGTAATCATGACTATAATGACACACTTCAGGAGTAACTATATAATCAAAAAGTGCATTATGCTTTCCTTGCGCGGGCCGCCTTAAATCATTAATCGAATCATATCAAAATTTTCTAAATATGTAGTATTGAATTAAGTTTTCATATCAGTATGCAAAATTCTAGATACAAGTTCGTATAAGAGTATAGTATAAGAGTTCTTAAATCAATTTATCCATTAATGGTTTTTTTTATATATTGCCTTTTTTTCTTGAACCCACAAATCATCTTGTCAAATCTAAAATAACGATAATTAAATAAAAAAATAATATTTCATAGAGAATATAAAGTTAAAGGTGTACATATTTTAAAAATATTTTTCGTACAGAGTGTTTCATTAGATGTGGAAAAGTTTGATAATCATCTGTGCTTTATTAAATTGCAGGTTTTGTCACATAAAATAATGCTAAGGAGAATGTGGAACAATTTTTTGCTTCAGCTTTTTTTAGAAAAATTATGGAGGTATCTCTAGAATGTCTTTTTCCAAGATATAGTTAAATTTCATATATATGGATTTAAGACATTTTAAAAGCTTCTTGGCTCAAAATTTAAAATAGTATCATTTTAACATAAACCTAAAGAAACTAAGGAAACTGGATATTAATTCTTTTCATATATGTTCCTAATTTGAAGATGCACTACAGACGTTTGAAGGTACACTACAGACATATAGTCTAGTAATTACTGATGCGTTAGTTTAACCTTGAACAATAGAAAAATAACTATCTTTTAAAGTCATTGTACGCTATCTATTGAATTGAAATTTTATTAAATATATTTTTATTTATGCAAAAATTTTCAAAATTAAAGTTTGTAGACAATTTTTTATTTTTTTACAAAAATTAAATGAAATAAAAAAAAAAAAAAATACTTAACTTTAAGCAAAAATATTAAAAAGAAAATGTATTTATGTATATAAAAAATTTTACCTTCACCTTTATTAAAATTTAAGTCATTCAGACTTTAAAAGAAAGTTTTCAAAAGAAGTATAAAAGTTCTTTGTTAACTTTTCATTAGAATTTTATTATGTACTTTTGATACTTAAATACATATGTGCAATAATCTTATTTTGTTATATTAAAAGGATTCAAGGACTTTCTTTTTTTTTTTTTTTTTTTTATTCTATTTTGAAAGAATTTCAATCTAAACGCATTTATTACGTAAAGTGTATTTAATGTTATTATATAAAATGTGTTTAAGTAGAGTTTTTCTTTCAAAAATAATATAAGTAGGTAAGTATATAGTTTTTAATGTATTTGAAAAGAATTTAAAAGAATTTATTTTTCTGATTGTAATTTATATAAAATATTATAAAATACTTATGCAAATTAAAGTATTTTTATATTATATTTTATATCTTTGGTTTCTTGAAAAATCAAAATAAATATTTTGAAGATTAGTTTAATAAAATTGTATATATATACCATACATTAAAATATAAATTTCATATAAAGAAATATGGAAGATGTAGCTATATGTTTTAATATGGGGATTTTAGAACAGAAAATTATGCAAAACATAACTTGTTTTAAAATGAGAGTTTAGGCAAAAAATGTGGCGACGTGTCATTAGACCCCGCATCATTGTGCCCTTGAGTGTTATGGTTCTCTAACGGTGGGACATAATGCCCAAATATTGCCAGGGGTGGAATACAATACCTCAAACAAAATTTGGGCATTATAGCTCACTAAAAATTGCGGGGGAATATATTGCACCAACTATGGGACACAATGCCACAAGAAGCTTTAGAGTCATATGACCCATAAACATTGATTTTCCTTTTATTTAATATCGAAAAATTGGAAAAGAGGAGTACACTGTTTTTGAATTCATCTCTAAAATCCTTTGTAATTCAGAATCTCACATATACATATATATACACATAACCCACATCAAACAAAATATTGAAATTCTGGTTTTAAAATCAATTCTAATATCTTTTCTAATTATTTTACTTACATAATTATTTGAACCTTTGTTATGATATAATTAATATAATATAATTATAAATTATAAACCTTCGAAATAGTGGGGCTCCTAAAGGTTTTTTACTATTTTTTTTTAACAAGAATATAAAATATGTATTATATTATTATAAATATAATATTATATTACTTTTTGTCAAATTTTATAACACAATAAATAATATTATATAATTAATAGTTGTTTATCTAACAGAAAGTGTTATTTTTTGATACGTATATGTTTTTTCTTTATTTAGAATTTTGTTTAGGTGGGTCATATTATCCTAAATTAGGGCAATTTGTCCCATTTTGATGGGTAATAACAACCAAAAACTACAAAAATTATGGCCTTATGTCCCACCAATTTAAGGGTATTCTGACACAGCTAATAGAACATTATCCTCAAACTCAATTTGGGCATTATGTCCCACCGCTGGTGGGTCTTAAAACACAAGAGTATAATGGCGCGAGCCTAATGACACGTCGCCAGAAAATTTTTGAATTTAAACAATAATATATAACGCAAACGCTATGTCTATTTGAGCTGATTTTTATAAATTGATAACGAATTTTATTAAATGATTGATGGTATATATAATATATATTGGAATTTTACTTCTAAGAATGTTAAATATTTATATTTAAATGTTCAAATGTCTTAAGTCACCATCAGTAGTTTAAAATTTCAGGAAATTAGTAAGATCTTTTAAAATAAGCGCAAAATTTATCTTAAGATTTTTTTCCATGTTTCGACAATTTTTAAAGCTATTAAAACTTAAAAATTGAAAATTCACCACCAATTTTAATATATCTGGAGCTTTCAGATTTTTTTTTTTTAAATTAGATCCAAGAATAACATCAAAGTGAGATAATCAAGTGAGATAAATGCGCCTTCAAAAAAAAATTATAAAATCAAAATTTCGCTGTGCAACGGAAATCAATTTAAAGTGAAACGAAATCATAAAAAAGAAAAGATAAAAGTAAACTTATATTCGAAAAAATAAAAAAATTAGTCTACAATTAAAAAAAAAGCCTTTTTTTTAGCATTTTTTAGAAAATTATTTGCATGGTACTTCTATTGAATAATTTTTAACATTTTGAAAGTAATTTGGTTGTGTGTTTTGGAAAAGTAAAAAAATTTAAGGTGAACGAAAGAACATGAAAAGTAGATATTTTCAAGAGGTTTTTCATATCCTTTCCCAATGTTTAAACACTATAATAAAGAACAGAGGAGATGGTCTACACAATGGTAAAACGAATTGTGCCAAAAGCTTTTGAAAGAAGAATTTAAAAACTATTTTCTATATACTTAATTATATTTAAATTTCAGAAAAAATTTTTAATAAAAATGTTAATGCTTTTTAAAAATAAACATTTAAAAAAATAGTTTAAAAGGTTTTATATAGGGTTTTTCAATTTGAGTGAAAAACACACTAATTGTTAAAGAAATTCAAATGTTTTTTATTTAATGTGAAGTACAATCGATACAATTAAGTTCTGAATAAAACGTCATTCAAATGGCCTCCACGACTTCTTTAGGAGGAACGAATTCAATGTACCCAATTTCCGAGCACTTTTTCGACTAAATCAAGTCTTATGTCATGAATAGCACGTTCAATATTGACTTCTAAAGCTTGAATAGAGTCTGGTTTATTGCTAAAGACCAATGACTTCAAATAACCCCACAAGAAATAGTCTAATGGTGTTAAATCACAACTTCTTGGATGCCATTCAATGTCACAATTTGAACAAAGACATTTGAATTTTCTTAACAATTTTTTGTTTTTTTTTTGAAAAGAAATCATATCACTCAAATTGGAAAACCCTGTATATGTAGAATAAATTATTTAAGCAAGAAATAGTTATAAAAATAAGCAAATTTAAATTTTTTTGGATTAGACCAACTATTTTAAATCTGCGTTTAAATCTGGCTTAAAATTTTTTCTTAAATAAATAGGAAAACTTCTAAGAAAGTCTGGAAATGCTAGAATACTTTATATAATCGTTTTGGGAATATTGAAGCTTTAAAAACCTCTTGGTTTTACATATTAATATGTTTAATGTTAAAAAAATGAACAATCAAAAGTTTTATTTGTCTTAAAAGTTTAAAAATTTAACATATAATAGCTTTGATTTGTTTCCATAATTAAAAGCGGGAAAAGAGTATAAGATGATGCAAATCAATGATAGATGCAATATATATATTTTTTTAATTACATCGTTAAACTAAGCTAATTTTCAGAGAGATACAATGTGAATTTAATTATTCTTAAGGGAAAATAAATTAATTTCTTGCTATATTTTAAAATTAAAAAAAAAAAATCGTCAAAATAAATAACAAACAAATTAACTTTAACAATAATAACAGAATCAAACCAATTGCACCAAATATACTGTAAGTATGGTGTTTTATTATTTCATTATTGTTATGGGTAAATAAACAAAAATAATGCACAAAATAAATAAATATACGTATATTTGTTTATATTTTAATTTCATTATGAAGAAAACAAAATTTTAATTGGAAAATATTTTAAATGGTAATTAAAATGAATCAAGGATACTCCAAGGATATGTTTAATAATGCTGTTCTATTCTTTATATCATTAAAATTATATATACGACTTAACGTAATCAACATATATATATATATATATATATATAACATAATATGTTTTTGTAAAATAGTATGAAAACTTTTGATTTAGAAAATTTTATGACCGTGAAAATGATTAGTTTTTGTATGAATGATTTCTAGGCTCCATACATTTGACAATCAAATATATGTATATAAAGTAGAAAATTTTCCTGTTTATCCGTTTGGTTTTTTTTTGTTTAATCATTTATAACTTGAAGAGTAAGTCACATGAGCGAAATGAAATTTCTAATAAAGACTACTTTATGTCTGGAAATTTTTATAGACTATTTCGTATTCTGTTACTTTTAACCCATTATGGGATGAAAATCAATTAACAGATTTTTGCTTTTAACTGCGCAGGCCGATTGACTTCAAACCTTTTAAAAATATTGTATATATATATAAAATATTATATATAAAATACTATATATATATACTTATGTTCATATTTTGAAAGATAAATCATCAAAGAAAAAAAAAGTAAAGAGTTTCTACAATGGGTTATACAGGTTAATAAAAATGAAAAAAATGCAGGAAAACGGAAGAATTTAATTTTAAAATCTTATCTATTATTTTGTTTTTGAAATGGGTTTTGTAAAATATTTTAAAACTTTTTTTTTTGTACCTAATTTTGATTAAATTTTTTTTTTTTAATTTACAGTCTTCATTCATATAAATAATTTGTTATTTAATAAAAAAAAAAAAAAAGATTTGGAAGGAAAATATAGGAAAAAATTTATTATTAGATCCTTTAATATTTATCATAATTATGTTTTAAATATAAGTTAATTTTTTTTAAAAAATTATTAATAATTTTTATTTTTTCAAATGTTTTTTTGGGATTGATAATGTTTTTTTAACATAAAAATTTAGAGATCATTTATAGGTATAAAATAAAATACAGGGGGTTGGTATCATATTATATTAATTTAAATTTATAGTTTTTAACTTATAAATACAAAAGTTTAAGTATATGAATTTACAATTGATATTGTTTAAAATTACCATCAACATTTTTTTATATATATTATTTCTTTTGTATGTCGTTATTTAAGATATAGTTAAATAATTAGATTCTACCAAATCTATAAATGTTTTAAAGTCCTGAAACATGGCGTTTCAGTATTATCCCAAAATTTGCTTGTTATCATATGTAAGCTTTGGTTGATCAAGTTGAAGTCCTTAATTACATCGGGTTTTCAACATTAACTTTCCTTTTTGTACTCCAGTTTTTCTAATTTATCCAAACAGTTTTATGCGTTTTACTTTTTTTTTTAATTATAAAAATATACTTTTAAATTTTTGATTTGTTATAAACTTTGTATATTGAATATACATATGTATATATTAATTTGGGACTTATTGGGTTATTTATAACCAAGTTTGGGAGTTTATTAACCGAATGAATTCTTGTTTAAAATATATGTATATAATAAAATTTATTCTACTTGTAAGCACTTTAAAATTACTTTTTCTAAAGCAATTTTAGAACTTATGAAAGTGAAAAACCTATAGCATACTCTTAGATATAAAAAATACATTTTTACCGACCGCATACAAATGTATAAGGTAGGTATTGTTTTCATACTAAAAATTTGTACCCGAGATTTTGGCAAATATGCACTACCCCGGTGTGGAGAAGGCTGTAAAAATTTTTTTAGCATGATATCCGTCTGTGTGTGTGTATACTGTGGGCACGTGTACAGCTTAAACGACTGAGCGGAATTTTTCATATTTAAGGTTTTGAATAAACGACTGAAATAATTTCATATTTAAGGTTTTGACGTAAATATCTCGGATTGATAAACTTTTGGAGCAAATCGGACAACCGTAAGTGGTAGTTTACTAGTGTACTTTTTACAAATATTTCGTAGCAGAAAAATTTTATGAAAAAATTATTAAAAAAGGTTGTTACACACTTAAGGAACATATTATTAGAGGAACAACTTTGCTATAGAATATTTTTTGTTCCGACTAACTTTAACTTTTATTTAATTTTTTTTCTAAGTCCAAATTTCATACATAACACTCCGTATGAATTTATATGAACAATTTTTTTGTTTTTTTTTTTTATATCTCTAAAAATTTATATCCATACATACTTATATCTATGCATATTATTCTTTTGTTGATGACATAAAATTAAAATGGTAAAATTTTTGTTAGCATATTCAATATTAATGTTATGTTTGTTTTGTATTTGTTTACAGTTTTTATTTTTTACTTTTAATATTTTTGAATGAAAAAAAAATCATGTTACATTACATAATAATGTAAATGGATGTACATATGAATGAATGCACATATATTTCTACGATTTCATTGCTTATTATTGTTATTGAATAAAACAAAATGTTGTTAAATTATTAGAAGTTATTTTGCTTTGATATAAATTATTATGTAAAAAATCTATAAATTTTGGCATTGTACTTTTCGTGTAGTGACGATCGGTCCTGTGGTGGAGTCAGCTGATTGTTTCTTAAATTTTTGGAGTGCTCTTTTATTATGTTTGAAAGTTTAATTCGCTTATAATAAATGCGATATATAATTAATATATATATAAATAAATAAATATTTTAATGAATTTTCCATGTATGTATGTATGTATGTCTATTTTTACCAAATCATTAAAATAAAATTCGTAAAATGAAAATAAAAACAAATTTTTTTTTATGTATGTATGTACCAATGTATGTTTATTTTACCAAATCATTAAAATAAAATTCATAAAATGAAAATTTTTTAATTTTATGGTAAATGTAAAGTACCTTTTGATTATTGAAGAAGACAAAAATACTATTAAATAAAACGTGCTAAAAAAAAGAAACATATTAAGCATTAAAATTCAATAAAAACTATATAATTATTTAAATTACTTTGATTTATGTACGAACAAAAAAAATTTCAAATCTTATTATCTTACCGTAAATTATTTTTGAATTAATTTCAAATAAAAGATATAATTACTTAGGACCCCCCTCATACTTAATGTATTGTCATATGACTTGGAATGCATATTGTACAAATTTCACATTATAAAAGTAGTTATATAATGTTAACGTAAAAAAAAAATTTGACATCCTTATATTATGTTAACATAATATCTAGTCAAATTACAAATTTCATTTTTTCCGATATAGTTTAGAAAACCATTAGTATGATCAAATAAAAAAGACAAAGTCAAAAAATTTATTTATAATATAGACTAGTGTTCAATTTAATTTACATTATAAAATATTTAAAATCTTTTTTTTTTAGTCAAAATATTTAACATAATTTCATTTTACATCTTTAAATAGGGAGAAAAAAATACACTTTGACAATACAATAAAGTAAAGTGCACACTATAATTTTATCATTTTTTCAATCATTCGCAAGACTGTCATTTAAACTAATGAGAACGCACACACTAAAAAAAAAAAATGTCATTCCTCAAAATTTTTTCTGTCTATTTTATTTTAAAAAATTCAATCAGTCAACAAGAAAAATCAAAAGCAGTAGCTGAAGAAAAATAAAAAAAATAATTGAATTAATTGATAATTGATTCATTTTAGTTTTGCTTCTATCATTTTGAAATATTAGTAACAGATTTTTATAAAAATTGTTGGTATTTACTATTTGTATAAATTAAATTTAACTAAATACAATTAAAAAAAAAAAATCTATTTTCATTCCTAAACATAACCAACATATTCTTGTTACTACCTAAACTTACCCAACAATGCGAGCCAGAAATTAAATTTACCTAAATAAATTTACAAAAATATTTCTTTTCTATTTTTGTTAGAAAAAATATTCTTCTTACTACCTAAACATAATTAAATTTACCTTAAAAATAAAAAAAAACACTTGTTTTCTATTTTCATTCCAACATGCATAAACATAACCAACATATATGTTCTTTTTTACTACCTCTACGGCGTATGCAAATTCAAAAATTATTAATGATAGAATTTTTTATATACACCATCATTTAAAGTGTCATTCCTAACAAACAATTCCTAAAATTATTCCATCATTTAAAATGTCATTCCTCCCAATACACTATCAGTTTAAATGACAGTTTTGGACTGAAATGAAACAAACAACAATAAAGACAAAACAATGAACACAAAATAGATTTTTATTTTTGACTAATCAGCTGTTTAATATAAGCAATATATTTCAAAAAATCGTATGACAAATACGCATAGTCTTAAGTGGCCTTTAAAATCCTAAGCACAATGAATTTATAGTCATCAAGCTGAAATACTACTACGTAGTAAATTAAATATACACAAATGCACACAATGAAAATAACCATTAAGTTATCATCGCAACCTAAGCGCAAAAGTTAATCAACTTTTACCTTTAACAGAGAATTTCAACTTTGACATTTAATTGTTGCTATTGTGAATTTTTATGGTTATTTATTTAAATCTCTATAAGGAATCATTAATTAAATAAAAGTAAATACATACCTCAATTTGACAAAAAGATATTTGTTAAAATTTGAAAATAATTTTAGTTAGATACAAATATTTTATAATTTATTTATTTTAGTACTATATTTATTTATGCACTTTATATTTACAAAATTTTTTTTATATCTTTCTTTCATTTAAATGTCATTCTGACGCTTGCAACGTATTTTGTATTGTACTTGCAAAATTTGGTAGCTATATTTTTTGAAATTTTATAATTTTATGGTTGCGTTGTAGCTACGTTCATCAATACGTTCATGTCCTAAGTGCTCAAAAGACATTAGTCTTGATTTTCAGTTGTTGTATTACAGAATTTCAATTAAGTTTAAATTTATTTTAATTTTTCTTTGTAAAAAAAATGTATGTATACAGAATATCTAATTTTATGCTTAAGTAAAATTTTTACTTGTACTTTTAAAAAAAATAATTATTACTATTATAGGAAAAATTTATTATTGGTTTTTGGTATAACATTAAAAATTAAAGATTAATTTTTAAAACTAAAATATCACCTATGAAGTTTCATATTTTTTTCCTTTTCCAAATATTTCTCTTACATCTTTTAAGAAGTTATTACAAAAAATTCAATTTATGTATAGAAGAGTATAGGTAAGTGTGCTATAAAATAGAGTCAAGAACAACCATTTATTAATTAAAATTCCTTAATATATTTTTTTTTTTTTACAAGATTTCTTTAAATATTTTTAAAGGCTTTTAAAGTAACTAATTATGTACGAGTATAATATTTTTCCTCATTAAGAAATTTAGGGATATCATTTGTTCTTAGTGTATTGGTAAACAAAATATTTTTTTTGTTTCCTTGATTAATGAAATTGTCCTTCATATAAAGTACAAATAAAATATCCCACCTTCATCAATATAATCAGATTTGATGATACTGTATCTACTGAACAGTACTGCTTACAATTATAAAACTGGTATGACAAAATAAATTTTTTTTTTTATACCCGTACGATAGGATCGGGTATAATAAAATTACTCCTCCGTTTGTAACACCTCGAAATAAGCGAGCTAGATAAACCTTCAAAGGTATGGATCGGATCAGAAAAAAATTCTAAGACTTTTGAGCCATGTCCGTCCGTCCGTCCGTCCGTCAGCACGCTAACTCAAAAACTAAGAAAGCTAGAATCTTGAAATTTACACAAAATATTTTGGGAGTAATTTGTAGGTTCCCTATTTTTTTTGGTTGAGTTTGGACCAAGCCTTAGGGTAGCTCTCGAACACCTAACTTTTAGATCTCCACATTTTTTTTGCAATAGAGCTATGAAATTTTAACTGCTGATAGATCTCACAAAAATATTAATTTTATTTTTAATAACTTTTTTTTGTAGCCCCACCCGTTACGGAGCTACAGCTCCCCAAAGGTTCAAAAAAGCTCTATATTTAAATTGTTATAGCACAAGTTGTATAAGGTATATCTTCATTTTGAAAACGCCAAACGATTACTACTTTCATTAGCTTTAAAAGTATATATACAATAAATATATATTTGTGGCATACGGTGTCTTAATTTACCGTTATGCGAAACTCAAATTTTGCAAAATTCTTTAACCCTTCCATCTTCTAAACGGTTAAAGTTGGAAACTTGAAATTTTGACAGAAGTTAGATCTTTGAAAATTAGTATGAGTCATTTCAGAAATTTTTTGTGTATCACCCCCCGTTTAGGAGCTGTAAGGGGTCAAAAACTGAAAATTTCCTATTTTTAAACACCTGTAACTTGAACACCTGTTAAAATTTTTTTGAAGTAATACACGAAAATTAAAGCTCCAACATTATATTTTTATTTCTGTTAACAACTTTTTTTAATAATATAGGGTTACTTTATAATTGACGAAAGTGTTACTTGATTTTTTCAAATTTTCTAACAAATTTCTTTAACGAATTTTTTCCATTTTGTTTTACTCGATAATTTGAAATTGTTGAGGATATAATGCGTAGTACAAAAAAATATAATTAAATAAACAACATAACGGTTGCTTGAAGAATTTTTATTTATATGATATTGATATATATACATACTTATATAATATCATGTTTATTTACATATCGTATATGTCACTAGTGAATGAATGATAAGAGTATAGATGTATATTATATAGCGCCGTATTTACATACATATATGTATTTTATTGTACTTATAAGAAATTATTCTGTCAATGGAATATTTAAATATAATATAATATAATATTTAAAATTATATTTACTGTTTTGTACTTAGTAAATTTAATATACATTTACCGCTTAGTATTAAATGGTACTATAGAATATTTGAAAAAGTTTTGGATTGATAATCGTTATGTGGAAGGTTAGAATCTGCTTTTGAAGAATGGTCATATAAACATATAGTTTGAATATATGTACAACCCATAGTTCTAGAAATTATAAAATTCACCCAAATTATTTGAAAATACTAAAATATTAAAAAAATAATATTGTAAGCAGAGTGGCTGTGAACATACTAACGGTTCGTACGGGTATCTAAGAGTTGACAAAATCAACTGTATTCTTCCTCGTTTTTTAAATATTTCTATTCAAAATATTTATAATTTTTCATATGCATAATAATTACAACTATTCCCATCCCAGATACTCTTTCCTGGTATGGTATTTAAATACCTTACAAAACCATTGTAGTATATGTATACATATACATATATTTTTTTAATTTGCCTTGAAACCTTGACATTTAATTCTCTTGAAAAATAAATTTCGTATATTTCAATTTCTATTTTAATAAAACTAACTCGAAACTGTTACACCAATTTAAGTTAATAACAAAACTGTATATACCCATTTATTTAATTCTGAAAAAGAAAACTTTTCCTATACAAACCCTTTTTCATACAAAGTTATTTTCCTTTAAATTAAATTTATAATTTAACAAACAAATGTTATACAAGTTATTTAATAATTCAACTATATTTCAAGCAATTTAAAAATATCCTTTTTCATTTTTAATTCAATTGAACCCAATTTTTTTTTTTTTTTTTCATCATATGAGCTTTAAAGTTATTTAGTTCATGTAATAGAATAAATGAAAATTTCATGGTTAACCAACCATCCTTGTTAATAAAAAAAAAAAAAAAAAGAATTTTTTCATTCAAAACAAAAAAAAAAAAATTTTCTTTTTCATTCAAAAGGAAGAAAACTTCAGAACTTAATTCGAAAACAATATTTGAAATTACGTTTATTAAAAAATTCTTTTCCAATAAGTTCTTTTTTTTTTTTGCACTTTTTCAGTCCCAAAAAAAAAAAAACGAAAAAACTAAAACAAAAAAAAAAATTAGAAAGAAAGTAAATATATACGAGTAATAAAAAAAAAAAAATCTCTTTCCTTTTCAATTTTTTAGATAAAAGGATTTTCTCTGTATTTTATATAAGTATTACGTGTTTATTTGCAAATTTAGTTTAAATTTTCAAATTAATAAGCTAGCAAAAAAGTAAGAACTAAAAAGTAAAAATCAAAAGAGAAGGGGAATCGGGGGAAATTCAAAAATTGAAACAAAAAATAAATTAAAAAAAAAAAAAAAACTTATAAAGTCACGTGAATAATTTAATATAATAAATTTAAAATAAGGTTCAAAGTTCCCACGGTTCTGTTTTTTCTTATTTTCTTAATTAAATTTAGAATTTCAATAATTCAGTAAAAGTTTTTAATACCATTAAAATTGACCATTTTGATTATTGTTAGAATTGGTACATCATATGGTTACTTTCATTTATATCATTTATTTATTTTTAACAATACTTACCGTTTTAGATTCTATTTTTGAATTTTTCTTTAGTATCCTTTTTTTTTTCTTTTACATTCTGACATCTTTTCACTTCTATGTCATCCACCATAATTGGTCAAAAATTACGATTGAGAGCAAAAAAAAATATCTCGGCATTATTTTTAACCAACATTTTGTTAAAATTGCCTCTTTATTTCTTTATTTAATATTATGTTATGATAAGATTCAGCAATATTACTTAAACCCTCTGTCGCTAAGAACATTTTGGAACACTCCCCTTGCTAAGATAATTTTGGCATTGAAAGATAACGTACTGGAATGCAAATTCAAAGTTCGAATTCGTGGAAAAATGAAATAGTTTTTATCTTGGTTTTGATATGATTCAGCTGTTATTCTTCGTCATTAGTATTCAAATTAATGGTCTAACCTGGTCTATGGTCTAATAACATTCATAAAAAATATACTTTATATGCCAATAATAGCACAATATAAATACATATACAGGGTGTTCGCAACTTAAAGGTTACAAAGAACGCAAACTTAAAGGTTACAAAGAACGAAGGTGTTAGAGAAGTTCATAACAAATAAGAACTTGTTCTGGAGGGGGGGTTTATTTCTAACGGTTTCCGAGATAACGCCCTTCAAAATAATTTCGTTAACTTTTTAAAGAAATAACAACCTTTTTGCCCCAATATAACATAAAAGATTCGTTTAGCTAGCTGAAAATAAAAGAATGTCAGTAGCTAGCTGAAGTTATGGACTTTTACACTAATATTCCGACTTTTATTTATCTTTTATTATTGAAGAGTTAAGTACAAGGTTTCAAATACAAAAAATATTGATATTTTACCTAGCTTAGTTATAAAGAACATAATTTTATTATTTTTATGTAACGATATGGAAAATAATTTTTTTAACAAAATTTCAGTTAAGCAGAACAATTTTTTGTTTGTTATGAACTTCTTTATCATCTTCGTTTTTCCTGACCTTTGAGTTTCGGGTATATATACAGGGTATAAAAAAAAATAAATATCAAATGTGAATAAATAATTTTAAATTATATCTTATACCTCACAGATATTCAAATAATTCAATGTAAACAAGTATTCAAATAAAAAATTTTTTATTTTATTTTTTTAAAACTTAAATTTTTGCTGTGAGTTTTATAATATATAAATTTTAATTCTATAGATAATATTTACAATGTTATGTTTTTATATTGTATCACTTTACATAATATTTTTATTTTTTTAAATATTAACTTAAAACAATACAAAAACACATGCTAGCTAACAAATATCTATCACAGTAAATTATATTTCTAAACGTAGTACTTTTGTTCTTGGCAATTATCTATATAACCCCTATTGTTTTTTGGTACTCTTAACCTATAGTGTTTTTATTTTTTATTTAAACCTTTATTTTTATATTATAAGTATATAGGTTTTACTTCATCTATGTTGAATAACCTATATAAGTAATATTTAGATGAAACTATTTCTTTTATTCTAAAATTTCTTTTTTGAAAAAAATCTAAAGATACTATATAAGTATACATGTAAGATACTATATAGGTACAAATAAGAGAGGGTTTTCAAATTTTATTCCCTTTTCTTTTAAATTTTTCTTTTTTGTTCTTTTCTTTATGTTTATTTTATTTATTATTATGTGTAGATACTTTTGAATAAATTTCCGCTATTCAAACATTTTTGCTTATGTGTTTTTGTTTTTTTTTTTTTTACTTTTTGATTCAATTGTCTCTAAGAAAGGTTCAATCCAGAAAATGAAATTTTAAAATATTAATTTTTAAGGAACACCTTCATATTAGATATAAAATTATATTATAATATAGAAAGTAAAAGGAAAAATTATTTTCTTTTGAGAAAACTTTAAAAAATGTTCATAACTTTTTTTGTATTTTTATTATCTTTGGTTTTTTGTTTTTTGTTGTTTTTAAAGGATAACATCTTTTCAAATTGTAGGAATTTTAAAGGACACAAATAAGGTTATTTCGACCTTTGTTTTTAATGTCATTTTAGTTTGTTAGTAGAAACTTTGCTTGTCATACATGGGTAAATCAAAAAATGATTTTAAAAATAAACAAAAAAAGAATTTAAGGAAAAGAAAAAACAAAAAAAAATGGTATGTGTATTGAATCCTTGTTTTTTTTTTTGTGGATCCTTCTTTATTTATTGATATTTTTAATGTAAAATGATTGGTTTCATATTTTAAATATTTTATAAGAATGGAGGAATGTGCTTAAAAAAAGAGTATATTAAACAATTTTCCTTATTATATTAACTTTTTTTTTTTTTTTCGGAACTGTAAGAGGAACTGTAACGTAATTTAGCAAATGTTCATTTATTTATTTGTTATTATCTTCAGATTTTTTTTTGTGTGTAGGTAAAAATGTAGAAAAATAAAATTATTGAATTTTGGATTTTGACATTTTTCATCAACAGAGTCAATTTACAGAAACCAAAAAAAAAAAAAAACTAAATATAAAATACTAATCTAAATCTATTGAAAATTCTTATTTCCAGAATTTACCCAGTTAGCTATAATGTTGTGTAATAATCTTAGAGTAAACTATTGTGTAAAAATTAAACTGCAAATTAAGATTTGGTATATATTCTTCTTCAAATTCCATCTGTGGACGTTGGTTATTATCTGTTAGATTCTTTTCTTCTCTGTAACCTAATCCTAAACAATTTTAGTGATGAAAATTGAAAATCTCCACTAAGGTTTTTTCAGATTTTTCTTTGCCTGATTTGTTTTTTTTTTTTTTTTTTTGTTATTTTCATCCTTCTGGTTAAAAAGGATACACGGACGTTTCACTCCGTCTATTCTGAAAGAAACATATTTATTAACGATTCTTATTCAATGAATTTTTTCAAGAAAATTTTTTAATATCTCTTAAATTTGTAATGAAGCAACAATGAATAGTGTTGGTTATAAGATTAAATCTCATCTTTTAAGAACAAAAAAAAAAAAAAACTTTTTAGTTGTGAAACCGGAAGTACGAATTAAAAGTATTGTTACTGTAATTAGATTCATCTTTGAATTAGATTTATAAATTAAACTTCACAGTTTCATTAGATAAAATATATTCTGAAAAAACAATTAAATAATTGATTTTATAATTTTTTATGTTAAAAATTTAACTCGTTTAAAATTTTTAACTTAACTTTTACAAATTTAAAATGAAATTTAAATATCAATTGTGAAATTAAGGTTAAGTTACAAAGTTAACTTAAATTGAACGTTTTTCATTTACAATAAATATAGATTTCATTTATTAATAGTTAAATATACGAACATATTCTTGTTATGTTCGAACATATACATATTTACGAATATAGTCTGAACCAAAATAAATGGAACGAAACGAAATGAAATGGGATGCATAAGATCGTCAGTATGGTAACATATTTATTGACATGTGACAACATATTAAAATTTAGTTGTCATTTTTACATAACGTTAAGTTCAGTAAGGATCAAACTTCAAATATGGTATTATATTTTTTTTTTAGTTTTTCTATTATTCTTTACTTTTTTAGGCTAAAGTTGCAAATTAAAAGATATAAATGCATTCAATTTTCAAATTCTTTAAAATTATTAAACAAATTCATTTTTTTTTTATTTCAAAATTTTCAAAAAAATATTAGTTTTGATGTTTTGTATTTTAAAACAATTGACAGAAAATTTCTACATTTACTTAAGTTTATTATGGCGAAATTGTCACTTTTATGTCGCTAACTTCCGTTCGTTAAATAGTAATCGTTTCGTTTCGTTTATTTTGATTACTACTTATATCCTTGTTAAAATCTGGTTTACACTATCGAACTTTTAATGTTGTACAATCCCAATGTTTTATCCGCTCTTCTGAACATTTTTTTTTCATTTCTGAAGCTGATTACAAATTTTTACACCTGAAGATTTGAAAGAACCTCTTACAAGATTTCGTATATAAATTGAAAACATATAACTTGAACCTTAAATTACAAGGTATATTTTAGTGACAAGGTAAAATTAAATGAATGAATTAAAATTCATGAATGTGATGAAATTTGCATTTGTATGTATATAAGATAATTTTATTCTGTTATTCTTGTTAATTAATAAATAATTTTTAAATATGCGAGTTGTGCAGGTTTAAACGATTTTCATGCTATATAAAATATAAAAAATTACCCTTTTTTTTTTTTATAAAATAAGTAGAAATTTTCTTTTAAAAGTATAATTTTATATCAGAAGAGTATTTTGAGGGATAAAAAATTGAAAAATGCGTACAATTAAATCAGGAGCAAAAATTTTTCTTTGAATTTTCTTTAATTGTAAAAATTTTTACGGTAGATATGTACATTTTTCTATTTAAGAGAATTTTTATTGCAATTAATTTATTCAACAAATTTAGAAAGTATCGTAAGTATTAGTTAGTGTTTTCTAGAATTCCCTGAATAATTAAAAAAAAAAAAAAAAACAGAAAAAAAAAATGGTAAATTAATTTTTTAGCGCGACAGGATTTTTGTTTTATTTTTAATTTTAACAGTGAGAAATATGTTCTCATTTTTCAACTCATCAATCACAATTTATTTGCTGTTTGTTTTTTTTTTTTCATTTCTTTCTTCTATTTTTATAATAATTTTCTTTTTTCCAAAATTGTAAAAAAAAACAAAAAAATAAAAATTACACAAGCTTCAATGCCAAACATTCATTAACTAACGTTTCATCAAAACGAATTTCTACAGCTCCAATAGTTTATATATGTGTTTAACTTCCTGAAATTTACAATCCCAAGATATTTAATAATAAGATATTTTAAATATTACAGTTTTTAGCTTGCACGCTGACTATAACCCCTGCTATATAACATTCATAGAAAATTAGAAAATTTATTTTGACGAAATAAATAAAAATTTTCGTAAGAATATAAAAAAATAAAAAGGAATTCTTTACCAGTCTTTTATTTTTTTTTTATTATTTAAAATTTTTTTTTTTTGTTCCAATCATCTCTCCTTTGAGAATTTTCCAAGTTTTGTTTTTTTTTTTTTTTTTTTTTTATTAACAATTGGAAAATTTTCTTTTATCAGAAGTCAAATTATATGAAATTTATATAAGTCATAGAAGAAGAATGAGTGGCAGAGGGAAAAACATTTTTTTTTGTCTTTTGAGACAGAAGATATAAGAAGTGTGTGTATTGTTCAAAGGACTTAATTTTTAGTTGCTGGTTTTTTCGTTTTATTTTTAAATTTTTTTGCTTATGTATAATAATTAAAAAAAAAAAAAAAAAAAAAAAAACAACTTGGAAAGATCTCAAAATATAAAACTTCTATTTATTTAATAGTAAAATAATATCCTTTAGCCTTTAGTTAAGAGGAATTTTTTTTTCTTGGGTTATTTTATTTTTTTTTGTTATTTTTAGGTTATTACTATTTTTGGTTCTTTTATTTTCTTACACTTTTACGTGAATTGAATATTTAATTTTGTCTATTAAAGTACAATAATTAGAAGTTCTGTTCAGCGAAAATGTCAATTATTAGGGAGACTTAAGTGTACGGGACAAGAACAATATTCTTATAAAGAGCATGTTTGAAAATTTGAAAGAAGATAAAATTTTGAAATTTACATAATTCATAAATATATATTTTTTTTTTATAGGATTCTTAAAATTAGGAATTAAAGGTTTAACACACATGTAATTTGTATTTGTTTTGCGTTTAAATGAAGTCATATTTAGATTTTAGTTTTTAAAGTTAAATTTACTTTACCATTTTTTTGAGTCCTTAATTATAAATAAATTTTAAATTAAGCTATAGCTTAAATTCAAAATTTTTATTTCTTGACCGAATTTTTGATTCATATATACATATTTATTATATATATATGTATATCAGCTGTATCTTTTTTATTTAATATTAAAAACGAAACCATTTACTTATCATATTTTTTATTAATTTATTTGATTCTCAAGGAAAAATTCATAAAATTAAAAAAAAAAAAAATTCTAATTTGACCGAAAAATAAAAAGAAAGTCAAAAGAATTTTGATTATTATACTTAGGTATACGAGAACATATTAATCCTTTTTTTTTGCTTTAGTAAATTTCTATAGTATGCACGAGTATATACTTATTATTGAAATGTGGATGGACTGAAGCTTTTCTTTGTTTTTGTTGGTTTAAATAAAAGAAAAAATCATTTTCAAGGCAACTCTTTTAAATATTCAGCTAACCAAAAATTTGTTTCTTTTATTTTTTTTTGCTTTTTTTGTGTAGCCTCCTTTTAAATTAAGGATTATATTTCCATTTACAATTGAGTGAATAAAGAAAAAAAAACAAATTACATATTTTAATTCTAAGTTTCATTTTCTCTTTTTAAAGTCCTTAAGAATTAGGCTTCTTTTTAATTTTATAGACCACGGCCTATACCCATATTTCATTTCTTATTATTATTTATTATTATCAGAACACAACGTTTTTTTTTTTTTGTTTTATTGTTAAGTCAATTTTATTAACAGAAAAAAAAAAAAAAACGGAAATCATAAAAAATGGAATCCTAAAAGGTCAAAAAATAAAAATTTTCTTCTTGCCATTGGTGTTTTATTCTTCATTGTTTCTTATTTAAAAAAGAGACTATACAAAAAAAAAAAAAAATGTAAAAGATAAAAATAAAATTTTTTTAATGTATTGTTTTTTTCACTTCGCCAAAAGCCAAAATTTAAGAACACAAGTAAAGTAAAGGAGTTTTTTATTTTTTAATTTTTTTTTTTTAAAGGGAATAAAAACCTGAAATCAAAGAAATAAAGAATAATCCTAAATAACGTTATAACACGATACAAAAAAAAAAAAAAATGATCAGAATACTGACTTAAAATGTCAATAAAAGAAAAAAAAAAAAAGGTCGTGCAACATTTTTTAAAAGTATCAATGTTTCTTTTGTACATTTTTGTACATTAGTCTAGCTGCTCGTTACCAACATTATTAATAATGGTTTTTGTATATTGTTTTAAAAAGATTTGTTGGGCAGTTCTTTTGCATCAATAAAAACTTTTATAAAATTTTACTACGGAATCTGTTCTTTAAATTCATTAACCATTTAAATCCATCAAATTAAGTTTGATCAATATCGTGTTTTGTTATGCTTTATGCTCAATATTTTGCTAATATTATTTATTTTGTTTATATTATATACTATATTTATTTACATTATATTTGGTCGTAAGGGGGTATGTAAAGAAAAAAACACTTACGACCTGTGTAGAGATCGAACCCGAGTCATTTCTTTTATGATTTTTTTCGTTTAGGATATTTCCAAAGAAATTGCATATTTTTAGGCTAATAAAAATTTAAAAACGAAAATGAAGGAAAATTTTTCAATAAAAATAAATTTTAATAAAAAAATTTAATTTTAAATTTTATATATAATTCGTATTTAAACACTAGAATTAATCTTTCTCAATTAAATGTTCATAATATAAATTTTGTCGGGCTTTTATCTTTTAATAAAAATGGGCTAATACCGTGTTGCTATAATTTTTTGTTTTTTTTTTTTTGAAAAATCAACACAATTTTACATTGCTGCAAAATACAGTAATGTTTACAAAAGAAAAAAATACAAAAATGTAGTTAAAAAAAAAAAATTCTAAAATTAAATTGTTACGCAGGGATTTTATTTTAAGTAAGCTAAAATGATCCATGGGAATTCTTTTCTTTTAACAGTTTAATTATTTTTATTTAATACGGACTGCTGTTTGGCAAAATTTCATATATTGTAAATTATGTATGTACTAAATTCAAAATTATCTAAAATATATTTTTACTTACATTTTAAAATATGTTTTTTTCTTTTGATTAAATTTGTGATTAATTTCGTGATAGAATTCGAGGATTTCTTCTAATAAACTTAAAACAAAAAGAAAACATCACTTTAATATTAAAATATAAACTCTTTAAAAATTTTGCATGAAAATATTTCATGGGTTAATACTCTAAAGGATAGATTCTTACCAATACCAACAATATTATTTTTGTATAACAAATATAATCTGTTTTCTTAAGAGAGATAAAAATTTGGTAAATATACACACAAAATTTATACTCTCTCTATGTAGTGTGAAATTTTGAATCACCAAACCTAAATCCTTGTTTCAAGGAATTTTTATTTCATTTATCTTTCAAAAAAATTTTATATTTACTAAAACTTAAAATAAAAATTGCCTAAAACACAATTTTTTCAATTTGCTAGATTATAATCTAAGCTAATATATAATTATTACCTATTTAAGTAATGCATTTTCTTATGACTATGTTGTTTGCAAATAAAGAATTTATTTTCATTTTACATTGATTATTAAAATTAATATTTAAGAAAATTCGCGATACTTTAATTATGTTACAGTTATTAACATTTTTTTAAAGCATCTTTTGGATGATAAATGTCATTACGCCATGAATAGTATATTGGAAAGAGAAAAAGTTGGACAGTAAAAAGAGCAATGAGGAAACCATTGAAAGTGTGCAATTATGGCTGTATCGAAGATTTTTGATAATTTTTTGGACGGAACACTGTACGAGTCTGAATTTTTTGAGCAATTTGAGCTAAGTATATTAAAGAATGCGTACATAAGAGACGCGTAGAAGAAAAAAAAAAACATCAAAGAAAAATGAACCAATCAACTACAATTTCTTATGGGAAGAAAAGTATCCATTTTTCTGCCGTAAGATAAACTTATTGTATCTTTTTTTATTAAGAATATGCATCACAATGTTCCAGAAATGGTAGGATCCAGATTAAAATAGACAGAATCCTTGCATAATAAAATAATTGATTCAAAAAAAAAAACGAGGAAGAGTGCAGTAGAGTAGACTGTGTCAACTCTGGGATACCCGTATGAACGTAATATATCCTGTTTCTATAAAACTTGATCATCTTTTAAAAACATTCAGATGTTTTAGTACCGAACTACAGAGATATATTTATGTAAATTGTGGAGTTGTATGATAGCTACCCGAATCTATTGCGCCTAGCTTCATTAAGTTCCAAGAAATGCAAGAAGCCTGAACCGGCTGCTTTAGACCAATCAAATTTTACAAAAGTTTTTGGCATGCAACTCGACACTTTTTCACTAAATTTCAGATAGCTAGCTAATTCAATAGACATTGAGTTATTTTCATTTAAAAAGTGAAGTTGTATGGCAACTATCCGAACCCGCCGCACCACCACAACCAAATTTTACAGAAGTTGTTGCCATAAAACTTGATCATCATTTGCAAAATTTCAGAAACCTAGCTTTAATAGATACTGAGTTATTTCTATATAAAGATAGAAGTTGTATGGCAGCTACTCGAACCCGCCGACCGAAAATGTTGGATTTAAATAGCAAAACCAACAATTTTGCAAAAGTGACGTAAAAAAAATTTCAGCCTCCTAGCTCCTTTATTTTTTGAGTTATCGTGCGGACGGACGGACGGACGTACATGGCTTAATCGACTCAGAATTCGATTCTGAGCCGATCCATACCTTTGACACTATATCTAGCTCGACGCCTTTAAGGTGTCACAAAAGTAATGGCAAATTTATTATACCCTTGAACATAGTTCATACGGGTATAAAAATTCTTGTATTTTACTGGAGGCATAAACTAACAATAATTAATTATTTATTTATCACATATATAAAGAATTTGCTATGAAATTAACTATAAAATAGATTAAAATAAATTAACCCGCAGTACATCTGATAGTGTTCTGCAATGTTGAAAGTAGAAAAAAAAGCAAAACAATATTTAAAATATGTTGTTAAATATGGTATATGATATATAAAGGAAATATAAAAATTTCATATGTATCTGCATCTGTATTAAATATAAAGTAGAATAATTTTGGAAAAAGGCTTTTCAGGATCATAAATTTTGACACGTGCCTTAAAATTTTTTGTTTTTCTTTGTATTTTCTTTAATTTTTGTTTTTATTTTTATTTTTTTTTTATAATTTTTTCCTTTTTTGTTTTTCATATTCTCTCTTGCTTTGATTAGTGAAACGTTTTCTGATATTTCATTTATATTTGGCTATTTTTTTTTTTTTGTTTTGTACCATTTTATTTCTTTGGTGCCGTTTCATTTTACCTTCACTTTTTAGTCCTCTTTATAATATTTATTTTGTGTGTGAATAAACAAGACATTGAATGATTTTTTTTTTGGTATTTGATTACATCTCGTTAAGAAAAGACATTTTCATTTTAATTTTTGTGCCTTTTTTTTTTTTTTTTTTGTATTGAAGGACATTCTAAGTAGAATATTTTTGAATAAATGAAAATATGGTAGAACAAATATTTTTCTTCAGAAATTTCCTTTTTTAAAAAAGAAAAAAAAAAAAATTATATTATTTTTGATATCAAATGGAGGCAAAATTACAAAAAAAAATTTAAATAAAGAAAAAAAAAAAAAATTGAAAATTTCTTTTGAAATGAAAATGTCCAATTTAAATAATTTGAATGAATATTTATTAGCTAATATAGTAATTCTAAAAAGAAAATAACTGTAAATTATAGTTAAATTGTATTTGAAATTCAAAAATCTATTTGCTTTTTGTTCTTAATATGTTATTGTACCAGAAAACATATTCTTTAAAGAACAGGTACAAAATATCACGTCCGCCAAATATTTAACTAAAAAGTCCTTGCTGAATATTTTTTAATATTACCTTATAAAATTCATTTTTACTAAATCAGTGAGTGTTTGCGCATCAGTTAATTGCAAAATATTTCAACTCATAGAATATTTAAAAATATTTTATTTTAATTGAAAAAAATACCAATCATTCTCATTTGGTTTAATTTAACTCAAACTGAAATTAACTTATTTAATTTTGGAAAGCGAATAATATTTTTTAAAGATATACTTACAATTTCTTGTATGAATTTGAGTCATAAAAAGAAAAACCTTTAGAAGGTTTTATGTTTCAGGAGATTTTTTCTTTATTTTACAACTAGATATGGCATTAAAGAGGGAAACCTACTTCACAAAGTCTTTTAAAATATAAGGTTTCACTTGACTCGGTATTTTTTTGATTAACCAATTTCATTTCTTTTTCAATTTTTTTTTTTTTTAAACCTTTCATCTTTTTTTCTAACTCTTTCCATGTAGCAGTTAAACTATAAATTAGTCTATAGCAAACTTAATTAAATTTCTTTGATGAAAAAAAAAAACAAAAAACATTTTTGGTTAGGTTTTTATGTAATATTGTGTTGTAAATTTTATAAAGAATTACCATATACACACATACATATATACATGTTATATGTAATAGTCATGGCCAATTAATTAGCAACATAATAAAGTTTGTATGAAAAAATTGATCCAATTGAACTAATCAAAAGTTTTAAAATTTCGATTTATGATATTCCTAATGCTAATAAATAGTTACTTTTTTCCAGGCCGGACCTCATGAAACAGTTGATTTTTTGTACGTGTATTTAAAAATGGTTTAAAAATGAACTAAATTCAATAAGATTTGAATTTGGTTTTTTAAAAAAAATTTTGTCACACTATAAAAACACATTTTGTCACATTTTTGTTTTTTTTTTTTATAAATTAGTTGGCCATAACTGTATATTTAAGCATATTTAACATAGGTACAGACGACAAAAACGTGACACAAATATACATGTTACTTAAAAAAAGCAGTTCATTTTTGTTTTTTTTTTTTTTTTTAAACTCTGAGTGTTCATCTTATATTTCTGTTATTTTAGCTCTTCCTTCTTCGTCATTATAGAAAAAGAATTTTCACATTCGAATCCATGAAATTTAATGGGAAATTTATTTGAATTAAAAATTCGAAATGCATTACTTTTTCAAAATTTACATAAAAAGTACTTGAAAAAAAAAAAAACAAAAACAAAAGGAAATAAGGCGTATACAAAACTAAAAGTTTTAAAGGAGTACATTTTTAAAATGATAGTAAAAATTAATTTTTAGTTGAAAAATTGTGAAAAATCAAAAGATACGTTTTTCAATTTTAGGAAATGCCTATACAGGGGTTGTCCACATAAGAGTGCAAATATTTCAGTAGGTGATTTCTGAGGCTAAAATTAAATAGAAATTGTATGGAAGGTGGTGGACGGAATGGTCTATCATTAGTCGTTTTTGAGATATTGAAACTTTTATGTTATTTTGCTGTATAGTATTAATTGCCAAATAAAACTTGACGCAAATGTTCTACATAAGTTAATTTATTCCTTCTTGAAAACTTATTCATCAGTTTTTGAAAGGTTGATGTATTATTCTGGATTAATTACTTTTCAAATTAGAGCTAAAGAGCTAATGTTCGTATGTTTATGAACATTTTATATTTAAAAAAAATTTTTTTTTAATTAACGGTTTTTTTCTTTCAAAAATGCTCCATTAAGGTACCGTTATTATATAAAATTTCGAATTTTTGAGAGATTATCATAATTTTGTGCCAATATTAATTATTCTCTAAGTCTTGCCGTTTTCCAGATATAAGCCGAAATTTAAAAATTTTGAAATATATTTGAAAAAAAAAACTTAATCTTATTCTCAATTCTTTCCTCCTATTCCTGTTTCAAAATTTGGATTATAAGCATTTCCAACATACGATGGAATCAAAATTTTGGAATTTTTTTTTAACGCCTAGTTCATTGTTAAAATTTTCCATTGCCCCATCTTAAATGTGCGGTATTGATATTTTGTAAACAATCGGACAGTCGAACAAATGCGAAAAGTAAAACTAAATAAGTAAAATTTTCAAAATTTATTGCAAAAATTTACTAAAGAGGGATCAGACATCAGAGTACATCGTCATTAGCATATCGTATTGTCAAATGATGAATCAAAATGAAAAAAAAAGGTGAAGAGAAAATTTAGAATAAAAAATTGAATCCTTTTTACATTCAATTCAAAATCTTACAACAATTTACAAAGAAAATACGAAAAATATAGAATGTGTAAAAAATAAAAAGGAGTAAAATGGAAAACATAAAGGAAGGAAAGAACAAGTAAAGTCGTTTAAAAATGTTTTTTTTTTTTTTTTGTGTGCAAAAGTAACGAATCATTCAGTTTTTACCGACCGCATACATTAATGTATAAGGTAGGTATTGTTTTCATACTAAAAATGTGTACCCGAGATTTTGGCAAAAATGCACTACTCCGGTGTGGAGAAGGCTGTAAAAAAATGTTCAGCATGATGTCCGTCTGTGTGTGTGTGTGTGGGTGCGTGTGTGTGTCTGTGGGCACATGTACAGCTTCAACGACTGAGCGGAATTTTTTGAAATTTCATATTTAAGGTTTTGACGTAAATATCTCGGATTGATAAGCTTTTGGAGCAAATCGAACAACCGCAAGTGGTAGTTTACTAGTGTACTTTTTAAGTTTTTTACGAATATTTCGTAACAGAAAAATTTGGTGAGAAAAATTATTAAAAAAAAGTTGTTACACAAGTAAAGAGGAACAACTTTGCCATAGAATATTTTTTGATTCGACTAACTTTAACTTTTATTTAATTTTTTTTCTAAGCCCAAATTTCATACATAACACTCCATATGAATTTATATGAACAATTTTTTTTTTGTTTTTGTTTTTATATCTCTAAAAATTTATATACATACATATGTATGTACTTATATCTATGCCAATGCATATTATTTATTCATTTGTTGATAACATAAAATTAAAACGGTAAAATTTTTGTTAGCAGATTTAATATTAATCTTATGTTTGTTTTGTATTTGTTTACAGTTTTTATTATTTTTTACTTCTAATATTATTTTTTGAATGAAAAAAAAATCATGTATCTACATTACAATAATAATAATAATAAATGGATGTATGAATGACATATATTTTTACGATTTCATTGCTTATAATTATTTTTATTGAATAAAACAAAATGTTATTAAATTATTAGAAGTTATTTTGCTTTGATACCTATAAATTATTATGTAAAAAATCCTATAAATTTTGGCATTGTACTTTTTGTGTACTGGCGGTCGGTCCTGTGGTGGAGACAGCTGATTTTTTTTTTGTTTTCAAAAAAATTTCAGATAAACGATATGTTATTTTATTTTAACGTTATTTTATGTTATTTTTTTTTATTTATATATATATATATATATATGTACATATATATGTACATACTATATACATATATATGTATATGTATTTGGATGCATAAATTTAAATTTAAAATATACTTATATGTATTATAATAATCATGGGTTCCGGAAATTTTTTTCTTTCTCAACGTTTATTTTCAAATGAACATACATATTTATAAACTTACCTACTACATAATATATATGTACATATGTATGCACGTACGTAAATATATAAATTCATATGTTGATTTATTTGTTTATTTAACAACATTTTAAATTGTCATCCCTTACAATGTAATTTTTGTTTTGACGAATTTGACATTTCAAATTATTAAAAGAGCTTTCGAAAAAAAAAAAATATATAATTTAGAATTGCCAGATATATTTAAATAAACAAAAGAAAAATTAAAATGCATACTGAATTTTCATAAATTAATTTATATTATTATAATATTATGTTGTTTATTACGCTATTCTCTATTCAATATATTTAATATAAGTTTTTCTTCTTAATCTCGTACTAACTGTAAAAAAATATACTGCTGCTGGACTGTAGAGGCCTAAACTATATAGAGGCTTTTAAATTTTCTTATTCTTTCCTATTGTTTTGCTGACTCATTTTCTCTTTTATATGTGTCGAGATTCTTTTACCTTCTGAACCCGTTCTTGAGTTATTCTTCACTTATTCTTCTTTTTATATTGTATCTTCTTTTCCAAATTTTTATGAATTCGAATTCTGGATGATGTCTTTTATATTTTTTTTTTTATTTTGTCTCTCTTGTCCAAAAAATTTTTGAAATTTTTTTTATTTTAATAGATCCATAGATCCATGAATATTCTTCTTTTAAATCTTTTTAAAATATTTTCGTTAGCTATATATATGTATGTAGTTCTAAGTTTCCATATTTCGTTCGTCCCAGATTTTGTTTGTCATTGAAGGAATTTCATAAATTTTCTATTTAGTTTTTCTTAGTAGAGTATATCTTATGTGGATTTGAAAGAAATTTTTCCTAGCAGATGGTACATGTACATGTAATTTGTATATACGTGTCTCCCCCGCTTTAAAAATCTTGCAATACGCATTTTATGTTTCTCCGCCTCTATGTATTTTCTTTCAATATCTTTGAATGGTTATATTGCGGTTCATACAGCTGAAATTTTCTACACTTTTTTGTCTTTTTCTTTATTTAACAATAAATTTTTAACTATCAATTTGTCGGTCCAAAGCTTCGTCGATCCAGTATAATTTGTTTTAAACCTTCGACAAGAATGAAATTTTCTTGTTCTTATGTTTACACAATTTTGCTTTTACATGGGTTTTAAAATTTTTTTTCATGTGTATATATATATATACTACTATTACATTCTATTGTTTATATGCACTTTAATTCTCGTTTTACACGGTTTTAATTTACAATTTATATTTTTTCGTGGAATATATCTATCGTGTTAATCAAGTATATATATATGTATGTATGTATATTAAATTAATATAGGCTTTTTGTTTTTAAATTAAATGTAATTTTATATACAACACTGCCAAATAAATTAATGATAATAGATGATGATGATCAGATTACAACAATTTTAACTACAAAAAAAAAAAAAAAACAAAAAAAAATAAAATTATTTATTTATTTTTTTTGGAAACATTTCTATTGGGGAATTTGGTTTGTGTTAAAATGTAGTCGCCTGAAACATTATTGGTAAAGTAAATTTTTTTTTTTTTAGAATAAAATAAAGTTAGATATTTTGTTTTCAAAATGCCAAAAATATAAAAAAAAAAAAATATAAATATATGATAATAAGTAAAGAAAAAAAGATAATGAATATCTAAATATATTAGTTAGAGGGTGAAATTGTATACAAATTCGATAGATATTAGATATTAATGTTGATAATATCATGCAATCTTATATATTTAAATACAGTTATAGATAAAATAATGAATACTATGTAATTCTTAGGAACTTATAAGTACTTATATGTTCATCTAAACATCACATATAAAAGTCAAAATATAAATAATATTAAAACTTTAACCGCATTTACTTTTTAGTTTAAAATACTTGGTTCCTTGTTGGGTAGCTTTAGGACAATAGCTTTTGGAAAAATAATAAAGTACGGCATTAGACATCATGGTTAAATTGTTCACATTTATCCATCAAATATTTATTGATTTAGTGAAACCTTAGATAATGAAAATCAAACTATCTTCTTAAATAACTGTCTGTGGATGTGGATGACACCCAGTTCCTGGAAAGAAAATAAAACTATTTTGCTTCAACTTTCATTTTTTTTATTTTATTTATTTATTTATTTTGCCTTAATTTTAACTAATTTTCCATTTGCCAATTTATATATTAAAGCGAGCTTATAATCATATGTTTACATCTATTATAACTTAGAACTATGTAGCATATGCTGACAAACATGTTTTTTAAAAGAAAATTAATTGATTTTAAGGAAAATGCGGCCAGAAAAACCTTATTGACTATGTATTTTATAAAATTTTAACTAACCTACAGGAACTAAAACTAAATTTATATGCTAATCTAAAATCGCATTTATAAGAGGATTTTCTGCGTATCTACAACTATTTTGGAATGCTATATTTAATTTTTCAATCTCCTCCGAAATGGTATTGATATCCGCTAACTCGTGTAGCTTTTTTGTAGAGAACCAACGTGGTTTATTAAATACCAATTTCAAAATAGCGTTTTGTTTTCTTTGTAGAAATTCTAAATTACTTTTGGCAGTATTTTGCCATACGGAACTTGCATTTAATTTTAAATTAATTAAAGATGTTTTTGATATATTTAGAAATTTTCAATTTCGTGATCATTTGAAAAGAACCCAAGCATATTTTTTGTTTTATTTTACAAGTCAGTTGTTTCAATTTTGACTTTTTGTTTGACTTTTAATACTTGATTACTTTTAATACTTGAAAACCGGCTTACCTTTCAAATATAAATTTTAAAATATTCAATTAAATTATCTCAAAATTTTCCCAATTATCCTTCCCACATCCCTATCCCCAAAACCAAACTGTACATTCGTATTAAAGGTTCCATCCTGTAGTTTGGTTTTAAAAGGGGGGTGGTTTTGGTTGGTTAAAGTCCAACACTACCCTGAGGAAGCACGTGCAGTTCCTCTTGGTGACTTTCGAGTTTTCCACCAACCCTCGTAAAAAAAAAAAAAAAAAAAAAAAAAAAAAAATTTATTTCGCTTTAAGTATCTACTTTTTTTGCTCTACACTTTAACTTTACTATCGCTATTTTAGTTTTTACATTTCTTTCCTTGTTTTTCCAGCTCTATGTATTTTTCTTTAACTGCTTTGATTGGCTATGTCAGCTAATTTATGCAGATTTGAGAATTTAGACATTTTTTTGCCGTTTTGTTTATGTAATGATACATTTTCAACTATCATTTTGTTTGCCCCAAGTGCCTTCGATCCTAAAAGCGCCAATACAATTTTTTTTTCTAAATTTTAATTTAATAATTTTTATTTAAATTTTAATGAATTCGGCAAATTTTATTAAAAATATATCATCATCATTATCTATTTTAATCACAAATTTAACAAAGTCAAATTCAGTACAAAGTTTTTAAAAACCTATATATTTTACAATATAGATATGTGCTAGCTGAAATTTGTATAAGAAATCAATTTTATGAGGGGGGAGCTTTCAGTAGTAAATAGTTGATTACTTGTTTTTAACAAAGTTAATTTATAATGAGAGTATTTCATTCAATTTTCATATATTTTTTGATTTTTTTTCGAGTTAACATCAATCGTTGAATGTCAAACTGTATTCAAAATTTTATAGCTAAAAAATACACTAATAGATACCATAAATTTAACCCTGACTGTGTATTTTTTTAAACATCATCAGTTAAATTTTTTGAAAGAATTGAAGAAATACTTATGCATATACTATAGGTATACATATATATATTGTATTGATGCTGCCGTTATTTATATTTGTTTGTAATATTTCACTTGATTTTGTAATAAATGTTTTGTTGTGTGTGTCGTGCAATGACTAACGAAGCAATTTCCCGTTTATTTTTTATTTTTTTTTTTATAAAAACCTTTTTTGTTTTTTAGGCAAATATTTGTACGATTTTGATCAGAAAAAATGCTAATATCTAAATTTTTTCCGTTGTTTTTTTTTTTTTTACTACTTCGAAAAAAGAAGGCATTAAGAAGATTGGGTGGTTAAGAAAAAGTTGGCACTTAACTGATGCTGAAAATATGTACGGGTATTATAGATTGGACGAAGTGTAGGGATATTTTTGTTCGGTGTGTAATAAAAAGAAAATTATTTTTTTTTTTTTTGATGCGTAAAGAAGATGAAATTCTTATAGTATCATAGTATGATGAATCGATTGTTTTATTGAATTGAATTATGTGTATTTAAAAATCAAAACAGAGTATAGAGTTTAAGATATTTTGCACAAAAAAATAAAAAAGATTGATTATGTATGTATGTATATAAGTAATATTTAAATATCATCTAAAATTGAAAAAAAAAAAAAAAATAATAAGATGTGAAATATAACAAAAGAATCTTCCATTAAAAATAAATTTGACAGTTGAAAAAAAAAAAAAAAAAAGATGGAGATGTGTATGAATAAGAAGAAAATTGAACTTTTAAGAAACAGTTCACACAGTTGAAATTTTTTGTATACATAAGAAATCTATCTTGAAAATTTATTCTTAAATATTAAAAAAAAAAAGAAAAGTGTAATAGTTTTAGAAAAAAAATTGTTTGTTGTTTTATTTATTTATTTTTTTCATTTTAATTGTCTGATGCTCTATAGCTATTTAAATTTTAAGTTTAAATATTTTTACTATATTTATTTTACATCATATGTATGTACACCTATAAGTATTTATATATATGTATGTAAGTATATTTAAGATTTGCCTTGGCAAAAAATTAGTAAGTGAGTCAAATTTATTGTAGTATTGTCTACATATTGTAATTATTTCAATTAAATATGGTAGAATCAAATTGCTTATGTCAAAAGACGGGTAAGACTCTCAATGTTTAATTAATTTTCGTTCTTTTTTTGATCAGTCAGTAATTTGTAAGAAGTTGAACATAAGTTTCTTTATTTTTTATGTAATATGTCGCATGTATAGAAAAAACCTGTTATAATCCAAATAAGTAAGCGAAAATAATGATGGATAGGTTATAATTTACGAAGGTGTATCAAAATAATTTTTTGGCAAGCGACAATAATTGATCAAATGAAACCTGTAAGGAAAACAAAAGGTCGGAACACCTTGCACAAAATGAGGAAGAATCGTCGAAAAAAATAAAAATGCTAGAAGTGGGAAAATTTAATCACAACTCAAACATGTGACCAAAAACAGCGGATATGATATGGAAGTCCTATTGTCCTATTCTCGTAATTCTATAATAATATATGTATATGTATACAAATTATGCAATATTGAGTCAGATAACTTGTTAGTTTAGTTTCTCAATTAATTTTTAGACTTATAGGTATTTCGTAAAAAGTTTTCTTGATTGTCTCAGATCCTGGTGGTTGATTCATACTTATGTGCAAACCCATTAAATGATTTATTGAATAAGTTTTCTCTGGTTGCCATAATTACTAAACTCATTAGTTTTCTTATATAATTTTCTGCTCCAACATGTCCAGAGACTAAATAAATTTAACTTTACTTTGCTTTTATACTTGATTTAAGCTAGAAAGGTATTCCTAAAAAAACTTTGAAGGCGTGTTTTTTTATGTATAGTCTACCAGTTGTTTTTTAGCTAAAGTATGCATTAACCAATTAGTATGTAAGTCGATCTCCTGCAGGAATACTTTACAAAAAAAAACAAAAGAGATCTTATAGAGGAATGCTATGTTGAATGTTAAAAGCTAATAGGGTAGACCATAACTTAAAATAAGCTGAGGAGTTATTTATGTAATGACATACAATATTATGTATAGATAACTTATACAAAAAGAAATGAAGTTTATTATGTAAAAATGATTTTTCTTAATTAATCATGAAAATTAAAAACTGTTAGATGGGGTGGTAATAAAATTACAATGAATATAAATAAAACGAAAACAAAGATAAAACATTGAAGACAAAAAATAAAAGGAATTAATTTGGATAAAAATATACAAAAAGAAAATATATACAAAAAATTTTTTTTATAGTAATTGTTAGAATAGATTTGTTATGGCAATTAAAATAGAAAGTCTGCTTGTTTTTCTTTTATTTATTTATTTATTTTTTAAAAAGGAAGATAATAACATTGATTTATAATTTGTTTTTATTTTTCTATGTTATTAAGTTTATCTTTTTTGTTTTTGTTTGAAAAAAAAAAAAAAATGAAAAGCTTAGATAAAAAAAAGACTGGGTTTTATCTAAGATATAATCAAAATAATAATTAAAAGAGACAAAATATCCTTCTCACAATTCTTTTTAATCCTTTTTTTTTTTTTTTTTGATAATATTTTTAAATTAATTTTTAACTTAAAATTAATTAATTTTAATTTTGGATTTAATTGAAAGGCTTTTGTTTGTTTTTTTTTTGTTATTTTGTGTTTATGTTTTAGGCTTTTAAAATAAATTGTTAAAAACTTTTTTTCTTTCATTCACTCCATTTTAGGAATAGAGAAAAAGGTAATAGGCCTACGACATAACGTTTTATGTTTTTGGTGACATTTAGTTGTGATCAAGTTTTTCCTTCTACCAGTTTTTTTTTTTTGACAACTCTTCGTCATGTTGTACGAGGTCTCCCGACCCTTCATTTTCTTTGAGGGTTTCATTCTAGCGCTTATCGAGCAATTATTTTCATCACAAGGTCTTCGCAATTTATGGCCTATGCATCGGTTATAACATCGGTTCGTTATTTTGTGGTTTAACACAGTTCTTCATTACTCATTTATATTTTATTAATATTTGTTTGACTGGCATGCCAGGTTTAACTAACATATGATAATGTCGATTTGAATATATAGTTTCAAATTGATGTTTCTTACTGAGTTTTGCAAATTTCTAATTTGTTTTATCCTATATTTAATAAGTCTTCCTTTGTTGAAATCATACTGCCTAGAAGAATATATTTATTTAACTCTTTTGTTTATTTTCATTTTCATTATCGTTTCATTTAAAGATATTTGAAAGCCAATTACGCCTTCAATAAATTTATACATTTTGTTTTAAATGGCAATACATAAATTTAAAATATTTTAAGTCTACAATTTATACCAAATCGAAGATGGTATAGAGAGCTGTTCGGAAGTAAAACAAATACTTTCAGTACAGAACACTATCAATTTGATTTGTGCCGCAGCGGATGAGAGTATTACAGAATATAGTAGGTTGATCAGTTAGTAAAGCAGAGAATAAAACTTTAATTAAGCGTTGACTATATTTCACGCACTCCCCACACTTCCTTGGTGTTTACAGCGTATTTTATACGCTCTTACGCACTAGGCCAGCGATGCCTCATTTAAAAAGTTCTTTGAGTTGATAAAAGAATGGTGCTTTTCAAGCACTTTGCAGGGTTAAAAGAAAACCAATTAGTCAGATTTCAGTTTAAAAAGACCCATAAGTGCGCATTATCTTTTTCTAAATTAGTCTTGTTTTAAAGTAATCGATATTATTACGACTATTGTATAATCATGGTAGACATGTTAGAAAATTGGGTAAACATCTAAATTTTAACTGTATTGGATTTGAGGAAAATTTTTGATATAGTTTATTGTATATGCTTTCTTTTTCTGGATTATAACATGTTGTTCTTTTGTGACTTATCACAGTTCTTCATTACTGATTCTCTTTGGCTAGAAGATCTTGCATGGAATAATTGTAACTTACTTATTTATCAATATTGATTATTGGCATTCTATGGAAAATTAATTTTATCGTATTATATATTACATATTAGAAGGCAAAATAAGACCTTTTGAGCGTTTCGACGAATGTCTCTAACTCTTCTAACGTTTTTAATTGTTGTTTTACTGTTTGATGCCAATTAAGTTTAATTATAGATTGAACATATTTATTTATTTAAAAGTTTAATGATTATTTTATATTTGCTTAATTATTTGTTTACATTTTGGACCTACCTGCGAGTTCGAAAATATTAATTTCGGAAACATAAAAAAATGTTACGGTTCCTCTGAGACTCCTATAAATAAGTCATTTTAAAAAGCTAAAACGACATCATTAATGACTTCATAATAAATGAATTTAATTTAAATGTTGGAGTAGATTTGGGAAATTAAAGTGATTCTGTTAACAAAAGTCGTGCTTTATTCAAAAGCATTGTTTTTAAATCATAGTTTATCAAAATCAATTCAAAAATGAAAACTATTTTTAATTACTTTTATATAAATATGCATGTATTTAGCAAAAATTAAAATGCTAAAAATGTTAGAATATTTAATTAATTTTGTATTTTTTTTTTTTTTGCAGGTAAGCCTTTCTGGAAAATTCTAAAAATAATCTAGATGGTAATGTATTTTTGAAATTTAATTACATACTTAACAAATTTTTTTTATTTCTTGTTTTATTTATTCAAAAATTTAATTTGGTTAAAATTAATTAAAGTATCTTTTTTACTTAAGATACTTAACTTACTTGGGTAGACAATTAACTATATTTTATATTTCAATGAAACGATTGAAATTTAACTGTGAATTTATATTTGAATGAAATGAAAAATGAATGTATCAGAAAAAAAAAAATCTGGTTCTTCAATCTTCATTCCATTTTACTCGATTATAGTTTTTACCTAGTATTTCTATAGTCAGAATTTTTCAAAAAAAAAAATAAAAAATACATATATACGAAGGTGTATATAAGTGTATATAAGAAAATTAGTATTTTATATGAAACAAATATACTTAATTAATATAACAATACAGGATTACTTGTAATTATCTCTGAAAATGTAAATGAAAATTTGGAAATGAAAATTTTAATGTAAATGAATGAAAAATAAAATAAATATATGTATCTATACTTTAATTTCTGTTTTATAATTAAATTCTTAAACTTTTTTTAATATTGATTGATGTTTTCCTCTAATATTTAATGATTGCATTACTCAGTTGTTTACTCGAAATTCAGTTGTTTTTTTCTTTAATTTAAATTATAAGAAAATGCAAAAAAAAAAGCCTTTTTCCAGATATTTTGTTTCTTTAGTATGCAATAAACCAAAGTTGAGTGATTTCGTTAACTACAATTACCTTACAATATACTTTATATATACAATTACCTTACAATATACTTTATATATACAGGGTTTGTGTCACAATTTGAATAGTGTAATATTGTTTCTAGCTAAATTTACATTTGAACTTAGTAGGGGCGCCCCTGTCACTTCAAAACCTTCGCTGATGTAAATTTTTAAAACCATGTTTGTAGCTTAACTGAACTGTCACTTGAAACAGCAAAGTTTCTTATACTTTTATATTTATTCTTATGAATGCAATATTGTAAGGTTGTTTTTAGTCAAAAATTATATTTTGGCACAGTGGGAGTTGATGTACTAATCCCCCGCTAACTAAATTAATTTCTAAACTCTAACAACGACAGTAAAGTTTTTTTTGCGTTTATACTACTGTTATAAATTTAAATTTATTTTTCGTATAGTAGGGGCTGCCGCATCTTAATTTCCGTTTATCAAATAAATTGAAACCTTAATTTTTCAAAATAAATTAAAATCTTAATTTTAATGCAAAAAAACGGACAATCTTAAAAAATGGGTGTTCTTCTAAATGAAATTTTAAGAACGAGATTTTCAATAAAAGGAATTTGAAAAACGGGATTTTAAGAAACGTAATTTTAATAAATGGGATTTTGAGTCCCCGCAGAAATTTATTTATAAATAAGTAGGTACTATAACTAATTTTTTGATTAATGATTTGTTATTTATTTAAACTTTTTTTTTGGTTTTTGGTATAAAATATGAGAATAATTATTTTGTTAATACGTTGCTAATTAGAAACGGTTGGTTAGTATTCATAAAATTAAAAACAAAACATACATACATGTGATAGTTATTGTTGTTATATAAGTTTAAAATTTTAGTTAGACATTATGAATTTCTTGTATTTAAAATTTTATATCATAATTAAAATTAAAATCGGGATATTCTCCTTTTATGAACTATTTAAATATGTGAAAAATATATACGGAACATTTAAGTATATGTGAGAAGGCATTTTTTCTTCGGAATTTTGTACCCAATCCCAGAAGAATTTTTTTTTCTGGGGACTGAAAAATAATATATTTAATTTTGTTGGGGACTTTTCATATGCAAAAGGTCTTCAGAGTTTCATATAAAATTTTGGCGACTTTTTTCGTTTTTGTTTTTGGGCACTTTTTTCTTGAGGACTTTTTGTATGGAACTGTTGAAAATAATTAAATATTTATCTTTCCAATAATTTAATTTTTTTCGAGATTTCTGGCTGGGTAGATTTTATTTTGAACAAAAACTTTACACATGAACCCTCAAAATATTTTCTAAAAAAAAATTATTATTAACTTGAATGCTTTTTATTAAAGCAAATTTATTAATATTTAAATATAGTATCAGATCATTTTTCTGTATGAAGTAAAAAGGGATGCTGTAAGTATTTTCGATGAGAAACTAAAAATGATTTTGGAATAAAACTCAAATTAAGTATAAGTTATTTGTAACTATAACATTTAACTAACCATATATTTTATGCACCATTAAAGAGTAATTAGAAATGTAAAATATAATAAAAATTAACAACCAAATTTATTATTTCTATAAAGTAAAAGAATTTGTGAACACAAATTATTATAAATTCATTTTGAAATATTAATTAAAAATTTCAGACTTTTATTGAAAACGAAATAAAATATCACTGTTCTTGTTCGTTTAATTGTGAGTTCACTTGTCTAAAGTGTGTGAATAAGTGTGTGAATTCTTAAGTTGTTTAAAGGTTTTCTTAAAAAAAAATATAATTTGTCTATCGTAGCTTTTACCTAATAAAAATGCCTATCAAGTTGTATGCAAAATTGAGTTTTTTACTAATCTGGCAGTAAAAATATACACCATCTATCTATATAAAACATGTGTTTGCTACAAGAATCTCTATAAGCCATAATTCCCATATTTATGCATTTAACTGTAATTATAAAAGATATTTTTCAATTCAAAAACCGTACTCTAGTCGTTAAATTTTTACTCATAAACGTTAACGTTCCGAAGTAAAATTTTGACATAAACTGTATTGATTTCCGGTAGGGTCTAAGTAAACTTTTGACATAAAACATTATAAATTATGATTAATATACATTTCATTTATTATTTAGGAAGGCTGTGAAGGTAAATCACTTTTCTAAGATAAGGTAAAGTAAAGCACTTCCGATTTTTTCTTTGAGTTCTAAATAAAACTAATCAGAAATTTCCGAGCAATTGTGTTTGTGTATTACTTGAATTGAATTTCCATTAAAATTGCCTTTTTTAATATTTCGTTAATTTTAAGTTAATTAATCTAAATTGTGAATAAACTTGCATAATTCTGTCAAAATTTTTAATGTCAAAATTTGTTTTACTTTGCACAGTAAATTTTTTTCAACTTTTTTTACAGCAAGTAAAATGTTATTGATTAGCACATGGCCAATAGTATTAATATATGGCCACAATGTGTTATAACTTAGTTTTTTCCTAAAAAATTAAATAGTTCATTTTTCATTTTCAAGATATTTTTCAATCAATTTAATTTCTATAGTTGAAATTAGATTACTCTACTGGTTATAGCATTTTGTTTGTTATCAGAACTGCATTTCATGTAGAACCTCTGACCATTCAATGTGTTCCCAAAAGCGCTGGCGATTTCTTGATTTACAATTTGCACAAATTCAAGATAAATCTAAACATTCACTTACCTACCAACCCTCCTTTTCCCCATCTATACCCCATCCCTTATTGTTAGTAATAATTCTATTTTTGGTACAAAGCAACATATTACTTAATTCTGATTTATAAATAAAAGTAAAAAATCGCATCAAATTTAACTGTTTTTTTTTTTTAAACTCTTTTTGACAAGTACTCTTTTTAAAGAAAATTATTTTTCAAAACTTCTTACTATAACATGAAGTAAAAAAAAAACTGAACGGTTCTTATACCTTATACTAAGAAATATTAACTTCCTTAAATTGTTAAAATAATTTCTTTCAAACTAACTATAATAATAATATTTTCTGACAATAATGGCCGCATCACTATAAATATTACTGTATTTGTACTCCTATAGTTGATAATACATATACATACATACATATATATTTTTTATCATTTAATATCTTATACATATATTAAATGCATGATAACTCATCATCAACTCACATATTTTTGTATTGTAGGTATATTTCTTTTTCTATTTATGTACAAATGAAACCACAGTATTTTGGATTGTGAAAAAAAATTAACCTTGAAATTTTGCTGAAAGGAAATTTTAACATTCATGTCTTCGTTTTTTTTTTGTATATAATTTAAGGTAGATCCGGCGACAGGAAATGATTTTTTCAATAATTGATAAAGATTTTTTCAGCAATTCGCTAAAAAAAAAATTTTTCAATTTTCTCTTTTATATAATAGGAAATATTATATAAAAAAATACATAAAAACTAATTCGAAAAATATAAATTTTTATTTTCGGCAAATTGTACCTAATCTAATTAATATTTCGAATAATGAAAATTTTATCAAAATGTAACTACATATCTGATTTACGATAAATATACGAATAAATAATTTCTTTAACTCACATAAATCATTAACATATAAATACATTATTACATTATTTTTTTATAAAATACATAATAATCACTGGTTTTTACAAATGATTATACGAAAAGGTCAAGAGGAGAATATAATATACCGGTACATTTTTATGAAAATTCATTGATTTTACATAAAAAAAAAAAAACTCAAATAAAATTTGCAAAACATTTTTTCTATTCTTTTATTATTATTTTCTTATTATAGTTTTTCTTCACTTTGACACTTTTTCATACATCTAAATAAGTGGGCGTGTTTGATGTCAATGTACTCTGCGTGATATTATTATCATTTTTCTATAAATAATTCATGAATGGAAACAACAATAACAAAATTTTTGATTTATTTACTTAAAATTTCAAAAAAATAAATTTTTTTTTTTTAAATTTCAAATAAAATAAAATAAAAAAAAAAAAAAAATTTTGTTGCCTCCTGTGAGGATTGAACTCACGACCCCAGGTTTACAAGACCTGTGCTCTACCACTGAGCTAAAGAGGCTATATAATGTTGCTATTCTATTTTAGCTTTTATATTTTTTCATGTTATATCTTATGCAACATGTTGATATACAAAAATGTTGCTAATGATTAAAATTTGTTTATAAATTAGAAAATAAAATTGTAGCAACATTTGTATGTTGTTTGTTTTAATTTGTATAATGTTTATGTACTTAACGTCGTATGCATATAAAATTCAATGTAGAATAATGAATGGTGTGTAATGTGTATGATTATTGATGATTAGTAATTTGATTACACATATAACATAGATACATATTTTGTTTTTTTTTTTTGATGTTGCTGATAATTTTATTGAAAAATTGTTTTTATGTGTATTTCTTTTTCTTGAAGTTGCTGATAATTTTATTGAAAAATTGTTTTTATGTATATAAACAATATTATACTGTTTAGAAAAATTTCAATTTGTTTATAAAATTGTAATACCTACATATTTTGTGCACAGATACGGAAGTGAAAAATGTTTTTTACTATTTCTATTCAACATATGAAAAACTAGCAGTTAGCTCTGGTAACAAAAATATAAATAATATTATGTATTAGGTAATAAAAATTATATAAAGGACTTGGAAAACAGTTGGATTTAAATTTTAAACTTTTAAACTTGTTTATGAATCTGTTCAGTGTTCTTTGAGGTAAGGCACTTTTAAAAGAATAATTAATATAATTTTTGTTGTAAAATTGAAGAAGCAATCTTAAAATAAAAACTTTCGGAAGCAGTATTAAGAATATATTTCACTGTCATTATATCGGAAATAAATAAATTAAATTCATAAAATACAATATTGAAAATTAAAAATCATTTTAAATATTCTCAAAAAAAAAAAAAGAAATGGTTAAAGAAAAATTGAATAGGTTTAGACTTACATAAGTACGTAATATATAAAATACAAATATATTTCTTTAAAATAAATTATGATTTAATTTTTAACTCTTCTAAAATGCAGTATTTAACGACATAATTTTTAATAAATTTTCGATATTTTGTATTTAAAATATGGTTTTAAAAAAACTTTTAGGTATATGTAATTTCTATACTATTCTTTTCTTTACTTTATTTCTTTACATAATCATTCACTGAAAATTCTACCAAAATCAATAATAATTCTAAAATTAAACAAATTTCAAAAAAAAAAAAAAAATTATAAAGTATTTTTTTTATCTATTTAACTTTTATCTATTTTCTGAAATAAAAAATATCTAATATAATTTTTTTTTGTATTGTCAAATACAACAGAAATTGATAATCGATAAATAATCGATTAAAATCTTTATTTAAAAAAAAAAAAAAAACGTTTACGAGTTTAAATAAAAAATAAAGAATGTCACGTAAAATAAATGTATATTTAATATTTTTTTTTTTTATATCAGATATATAAAATTGTAGTCCACGATTTGTTATTTTTATATAAGTTCTAAAGTTTAAAACATATAAATATCCTAAAAATAAAAACAACATAAAATTTTCTTACACGAAATGGGCAAGAAATAGAAATTAAAGATTTTAGGTATCTGTAATAAGCCTTGTTCTAATCGATTTTTATAATACATATTATATAAAAAATACTGTAAAAATTCAAAAATTAAAATAATGGACAGGTATTTTTCGAAATATACATACTTATAGATATATAAAAGTAATAATGTTATATATATATAATATATATATATAATAAAGTATACCTAATATATATAAAGTAAATATATCTATTTAAAATTAGAGAAAAAATCGAATTATTTTCCTTATTTAATAAAAGTCAATATTAACTAAAAAAAAAAAAAACACAATGTTTTTGATTCATGGATGATGAACGAAACGATTTTTTTAAAATGCGAAATTTAAAGCAAGATGAAAATGAAATAAAATCCAAAGATATTGATGACACCGTTGAAATTTCTGTTTTCTTCTAATTAGTTTTTTTTTTAATTATTTTTTTCATTCTCTCCTAAATTGAATTACTTAAAGACAAGCTTAAAATACATATACAGCGATTTTCAGATCAGAAAGAGCGTCACAGCTGTTATCCCATATGTACGAAAGATAAATTTAACTAATTATCATTTCCGTCAACATCTACACTCTGAAGATTAACGTTGCTACAGTTTCTTTACCACATTATATGTAGTGGAAAAAAATTATTAAATTTTATATACTAAAGAAATTTGTATAAAAAATTTGAAGTTTTCTTGACATTTGTTTTTTTTTTTTTTGTTTTGTTTTATTAGATTCATCTTTAACTTATCAAAAATATAAATAACTTATTCAAAAATTATAACGTTTACAAAAATTTCTTTAAAATTTCAGAATATGCGTATGCGTGGCTTAAACTCGTCATTGGTATATTGTTTAACTACAGCAACCTTTACGGTAAATTCATGTGTCATGTGCGCTAATCAAGTTATAATATCGAAACATGATAATTCTCAAATTTTTATTTTAATTAACGAACGCTGCATAAGTTCTTCGTAATTTCTGACACCATATAATTCTCAAAGGGAGAATGATACAAAAAATTGTGCTGTATATGTACCACATTTCATTTTATAGATAATTCACTTAAAAATCGCCTAAATATTGAGTAAATCATGTTGTATTGTATAGAGTGAAATTTCTACTTTACGAACCGCCAGCTACTTTTTTTTTTTTTCCTAAGGGAGGTGAGAATCTTCCAAAGACAACAAAAATTTCCCCCTTGGTAGTGTCAGATTTTTACTGACTGAACCCACCTCCCCCTTTAGCCAATATAATGGGATGAGACCTCTACCTCCGAACGCAGTATATTGGCTAGGGAGTAGGGATAGGAGAGAATAGGGAATGGATACGGAAACATTGATTTGGGAGTGGGACTGTAAGGAAACAATGAATCCGCTTATTATTATTACTATTTTGCTAACAGTGATTATAGCCGTTACAACAGTTACAACATGTAGTAGTATATAACACCTTACTGCATGAGGTAATTATTGAAGGCTTTGAGAATCAAAAAGTCATTTTCTACAAAATAAACTGCTTCCAAGAATAGAAAAGCTAGAATATCTTTATATTTTATTTTTTTGATCTACGAACTCTGTCAGAAGAGCAGCACTGGGTAGCCATGAATTTAACGATCTTAGCGATCTAGCGTCTAAGCAACCTGCAGAAATGGTAAGGTTCCTGAATGCCGCGAAATGGATCTGAAATTAAATCCGTTATAGCCTAAAGATAAGCCTTGTGGTCACGGAAGTGGTAGCAAATCGGTGGTAACGAGCTAATTGTGGTCTTGTCATGGTTGACAGGACCAGCCACGTAAACCAACCAAAAAACCAACGAACTCTGTTAAATACTGAACGTGTGTAACCTAGTGTTGTTGAAATACATGTACATGGTAAATCAAGCGTTTTAAAAAATTTCTTATACCTACATAGTATAAAATTGTAATAGAATTGTAGCAAATCGCGTGGAACAAGTTTTAAAACAAATTTTCTACGAGTATAAAAATTAAAATAGTTTTATTAGTCGTAATAGTTTTAAAGTAACTATTAAAAGTTTTTTTTTTTTGTTGCTTATCGATTTGTTCTATATTTAGTTTAAAGAGTTTATACAGTTGTTTGATTAGATATTTATTTATTTTACATTCAAAACTATCTATTAAAAAATGAATTAGTTTTTATGTTTATTATGGTTAGAAAATCAATTTTTTTTTAATTAGTATATTATGATATATTTAATAAGACGTTTTTTTTTTTTCAAAAATTAATTGTGTAAATAATTAATTTTTAAATGGAATATCATACCTTTTAAATTTATTTACATTATCTATGTATATATTTAACAACATATCGTAATTTTTAAATAATATTATATATTAAATATATACATATATACATATATTATGTTCCTAAAAATATAAACTTTCATTTTCTTTTCGAACAACAAAATTAGAGTTGCCATACTATAATATTTTAGGAAATTTGATTCATTGAATTTATATCTTTTAGAGATTGTTATATTAAGTAATTTTATGTAACAAATGAATAAAAAATTGGATCTGTTTCATAATAATGTGAAGAAGAAAATAAAAGAATGAAGAATAAATTTAAATCCTGGTTCAACTTTATTGTTAACACATTCACATTAAACAGTGTTAAAATTATGGCATTCAAAATGATTATGACTGCAATAATAATTTTAAAATATATGCTTGTTAAAGAGGACTTCCTCTAAATAAAAAGATTTGTCGCAATTAATTTTACTTAATCCAAATTCTACATTTACTTCTACCGATTAAATGAATAAAGCATTTTCCGATTAAATGAAACCTTTTTTTCAATTAAATGAAACTATTTTTTAATTAAATTAAACCTTTTTTCAATTAAATGAAACTATTTTTTAATTGAATGAAAACTTTTTCAAAATAAATGAAACCTTTTTTAAAGTAAATGAAACCTTTTTCAAAATATATAAAACTAAAAACAATTTACAAATAAAATTTATTTAAAAAAGTAAAATATAATTAATTTACAAAAATTAAATAAATAAATACTAATAACTTGCAAAATTGCTTTTTGGTTATGGATAAGGCAAAAATTCAGAAAATAGATTGCTCCAATTATGTAATGGACATGGTCTTTAAAATTTCACCAAGCTGCGAATGGTCAACCACAAAATTAAAGCACCAGTAATATATTTTTCCGTGTGTTAACGGTTTCTTTTAGTTGTATAGGGCTCCCGAGTTACAGCCCCTCAAAATTTCAAAAAAATCCTATTTTCAGATTTATATATCTCAGGCTCTGCGTAATAGTTTTACAATCTAAAAACGCTATAAGACCGAAAATTTTCTTACCTCTATAAAACATAATCAAAATTATGTAATATTTTGTAATTTACTATTTAAATTTACCGTTAAGTATGTTAAAATAAATTTTTGCATGATTTTGTTTTTTACATAACTCCGGCACGCTTTTAGGTAGCGATTTGAAATTTTGAAAAAAAAAAATGCTATATCTAGTCAATGATCTCATATTAAATGTATGTTTAGAAAAATAAAAGTATTTCTATATCGGAATTTAAAAAAAAATCATTTGCTATACAAATATGTAATAGGTAAAAAAAAAATTAAAAAATAACTATTTTCAAAATTCAAATACATTTTTTTATATTTTTTAATTTTCATGAATTTAAAGTAAGTGACAAAATTGATTGAATATAGTTTTATTTTATAAGTAGTCTCATAATCCGTTATAAATGGCCGAAATAAATTAAATCTATAATATGCTGCAATTAATGATCTAAATTCAAAGTATTTTTTCAATTTTCATGTATATGCATACATATATATGAATTTAATGAATATATATATACATATGCATGCATGGAAACATCAAAATTTCCATAGTTCGTACTTCTGATCAATTATTTGGAATAAGTGATTTACAGAAAAATTATTAGAAGGAAATTACCAAAAAATTGGGGTTGATGGTTGATTGGGATTGAAAAAAAAAAGGATTTGATGAAAAGTAACGATATGGCAGCACTATCTACATAACTGAATAAAGACAGATGTTGTATAATGCGAATTATAAACTTATGTATATAAATAATGAGTATTTTTTATTCAAAAAAAAAATTGTATTCTATACCTATATAATTCTAAGAACTTTACAATTCAGTTAAGACCGCATAGATATATTAACCATATATTGGCAAGGAAAAAAATATTTTCAGTCAATTTTTAGAAACAGCTGAGTGAACCGTACTTATATATTGCTTTAGTTTCTTCAGAAATAGTTTCATCAAATGCATAGAAAATATCAAATACATAGTTTTAAATACAAAAACAAATAGAAAGATCAAATACATAGTTTCATTTCTAATTTTTTTTAAGAATTTTATCATTTATTTTGTTACTTTACAAGTAGTTAAAATTTTAATAATCTTAATTAAATTAAATTTTAATTTTAAAAACAGAATATATCAATTATATGTAACAACTTACAATCTCTTAAATGGAACTGGTTATGAGAAACTGCTTTACATTATTTTCAAAAAATATAAACAGCTGAGTGAAGGAAATGTATACATATTATAAAATAGGAAAATAGAAAAACACATAAAAAGAAAAGAGACGACTTACTTTATACTTACCTTCCCATATACTGTAATGTATATCTATGGTTAAGAATTGATTGATTTAACTTTCTGATTTAACTTCAAAATCAATTTAATAAATTGATTTAAATTATTTTGTATGTGAAATTGTTAATTAAACTGACATATTATAAAATGTTGGTTCAATTGTCAAAATAAAAAACTATGAGCTTAGGAGGGGAGGGTAAAAGAATGTGAATGTCGGTTATTAGTTTGTAAGAAATTTTAATCGAAGCCAATGTATTTTTAATTAATGTTAAGCAGTTTTTAACACATTTCCAATAAAGATTTGAAAAAATGTGCCTATTAGTTTCAATTTTTCCGTCCGTCCGTCCGTCTGTCCGTCTGTTTAGAAAACATTTATACAGTTAAAGATAGAGAAAAACGATTTTAACCATGGGTAGGTATCATAAAAAAATTAATGAAGTACAACAACTTTTTCATGTAGCCCCATCCATCATGGAACTACAGCCCCTCAAACTTTGAAAAAGCCCTATTTTGAAATGCGTATATCTAATGTTCTGCTTAACGTTTTTTCAATCTGAAAACGCCATTGGATATCAAAATTTTAAAGTTATTTTAATACTAATAATTTTGTATCAATATCAAAATTATACAGTTATTTTAAATTTAGTATTTAAATTTACCGTTATGTTAAAACCAAATTTTGCATTATTATTCTACTTTCATAGCTCCGGTACACTTTTAGAGAGGAACTTACAATTTTGAAGTAAGAAAGAACTTTTAAAATTAGTACAAGTTTCTTCAGAAAAGTTTGTTTGAACCAACCCCCCCGTTTATGAGCTATTAGGGCTTAACAATTGAGAATTAGCTATTTTTAAACACCTGTAACTTAGGCACCTGTACATATTTTCCTTCCACAAGACATGGAAATTAAAGCTCCAGTAATATATTTTTCCGTATGTTAACTTTTCAGTTAGTTTCTTTTAGTTATATAGAGTTCCAGAGTTACAGCCCTTTAAAATTTCAAAAAAGCCATATTTTCAGATATATATATCTCAGGCTATGCGTAATAGTTTTACAATTTAAAAAGGCTATAAGACCGAAAATTTTCTTACCTTTATAGAACAATATTAAAATTATGCAATATTTTCTAATTTACTATTTAAATTTACCGTTAAGTATGTGAAAATCAAATTTTGCATGATTTTTTTTTTACATAACTCCGGCACGCTTTAAGATAGGGACTTTAAATTTTGAGACAAAAAAGAACTTTTAGAATTAGTATAAGATTCCTCAGAAAATTGTTTGGTACCTTTTCCTGTATAAGAGCTATTAGGGCTCAAAAATTTAAAATATGCTATTTTTAGACACTTGTAACTTAGGCATCTGTACACATTTTTCTTCAGCAAGACATCAAAATTAAAGCTTCAGTAATATATTTAACGGTTTTTCTTAGTTATATACAGGGTTCCGGACTTACAGCTCCTCAAAATTGCCAAAAAGTCCTATTTTTACATGTTTTTCTTATTATATGAAATTTTCATATTTTGGTGCAGAGTTGCAATTCTAAACATTTTGTATTATTTTTTGGAAATGTGCTCTTTCAAAAACCGTTGGTTTACATTCTACCTTGTTGTATTTAATCTTTGACTTTTGAATTAATTTGTTTTAAGTTTTTCGAATAATTAAATAAAAGCTGTAATATATGGTGTTTTCTTTTCCTGAAGATTTCATTTAATTGGAAACATTTTTTATGTTCATTAGAATATGAAAGCTTTTGATGAATAATTATAAAAGTATTTTTTTTTTTTTTCGTCATTGCAAAACTACAGCTGTTTGAAATTAAATATGTAAATGGTTTTAAATTTTTTTTCTTTTGTTATTAAATACGTGAATAATGGTTTTGCACTTTAAATTACAGTACAGTACAATAAGAAAATGATACATAGGTTAAAGAATTGTAAATGGAAAGCGTTTCTTCGTAAAAATTTAAAATTTAAAAAATACATAAAAAAATTTTTTAAAAATATTAAAAATATTTTCGAATACTAATAATATTAACATCCTTTTCGAAAATTACAATATGGATGAGATCCAAATTCCACCAAAAATAAAATCCATAATAATTTTTGCAACAAAAAAGAAATCGACAAAAAAAAAAGATCCACAAAAAAAAAATCCAGAATTCTTTTAAATACTTAGTTGTTAAAATATGTAAAAAATAATAAGAAAGGATTTTAGAGTTGGTTACAAAATCAGGGGTTTGGGGGGCGGCAGCACCCACTATTTTAAATTATTTGTTGTGTAAGTATATATTATGTAAAAATGATAATTAGGAAGGAACCCCCACTGCTTTCTATCTGTTGATGTTGAAATATATATATGCAATAAAAATAATTAGGAAGAACTTTAAAATTTGTTACAAAATCAGAGTTTTTGCTCTTTCCAGAATATTTTTTACACATTTTTGATTTTGTGGATTTTGGCTTTTGGGTTTTTATTTATGGATTTGATCACCACAACAAATCACCTGCACCGTATCCTTACTCATTTTACTTGAGCGCATCCAAGGGGGATGATCACGTAAAGCTGGAATTTTGATGTATTTATTACTGTAAAAAAATTAAAAGGATGTTCACGTAAAAGTGCAAAAAGTTCAAAAGGTCTAGCATGGTACATCGAACGAAATTTATTCTATAGATTAATCCTAGACCTCAACCCTATTGGATATTTTAAATATTGACACTTGCATATTTTTGAAGTTTGTTATTATTTAATTTGACATTTTTCCAACCAATCAAAAATAATGTCATCCGTAATTGCTTTTATACAGTGCATTTTATATTTAGCATTGGGTCGTTCACGTAATGTGGCATTTTTCGATTTGCTTTCTTTCGATGTACTTTAACGTGAAGACCATGTGCCTTAATGCTTACCCTTAATAACCTATAAATATAATTAAAAACGAAATGAAATTTTTAATAAGAATTGAATTAATCTGATTTTTTTCTGTATATTATATAGGTATTGATTTAGCTTAAATTGATTGATTAAATTTGATTAATTTAGGCTGGTAACCTTACTTTCAAAAAGTAGGTAACTAGGTAATTTTCTTTTTAACGCAATTTTTTTAATATTCAAAAAAAAAAAAAAAGGAAAAATCTTTAAGAAAATAAACATGAAAAGTAAACGTGATTGTAAAATGAAATCTTAGGTTAAATATTTACTTTAGACCTAAAATATTTCTACATGTCAAAACTTAACTTTATAAATCACAAATAAAAAAAAAAAAAAGCAAAAACACAAAATCAAAAAAAAAAACTTTTATCCTTAAGAGCTATATTTAATGCTAATCTTTAGGTTTTATTTTTTTTTCTATAGATTTTCAAAGGTAAAAAAAGGTAGAAAATGTCACATTAAAATTAGATGTACGAGTATATAAAATGTATACATCTATTGTTTGATTTATGTTAACATATAGGTACAAAGTTATGCACACGAGTATGTCACAATATAAAATATGTTAGTGGTTCTTTCAGTAATTACTTTTAAAAAAGTCACATTTAATTACGAGAAAAGAAATTTTTTTTTTTTAAATTTTTATACATAATTGATTATCCCATGTATTTATTAAATATAGATTGAATTAAAGTCAAGTAAGATGAGCTATTGTAACCTCTCTAATGCCACCTTGAAATTGTTTGCCAGGTTTGAGAGGATACATCAATGATTTAATTTTATCTGAGCACGTGTCATCACCTATACATGATATCTATAAAAGAGAGAAAGGACTCCAATATTACAAAGAATGTCATGATTATTAGTCTCGACGGAGTCATCAATTAGAGAAAAGGCGGTTTTTTAGAACTCGATTGAGAAGTAAATGTCCATATATATGTGGCGTCAGACCATATGTATAATATATGCATACATATATGAATTGTATTATTTATATATATAAGGTTAATAGATATTAAACAGATCCCTAAAAGGGAAATTTGATATGAACCTAAACAGGAAAGCCAAGAATTTGGATGCATTTTTAGTTACATATATGAAAAATATGATCATTCCACATCAATTTAATTTTCAATATTTCATTATGTGAAATCAAAATTTTATCTTAATTTTTGTACTGTCATACGTGAAAACGATTTTTGTTACGTTTTTGGCGTTTTAAGGATATTCGCTTTCTTTAAATTTGGAAAAGGTGTCTAATTTTTGTTAAGTTTCATTATAAAAAAAAATCTAAAAAATAATTTTAATTATAGAATGGCGCTTTATACTGCCGTTTTAAAAATTTTCTCCTTTAAAACTCTTGGCTGTATGTAAATACTATCTTGTGTCTTAATTATTTAGGGACTATAAAAGTTTAAATTAATAAAACGTCCAGTTTTTTTTTTTTTCAAAAAATAATAACAACAAACTTTTTTAAAGTACTACAAACTTGTAGTTAATTAAAAAAAAAAAAAATAATAAAAGAAATTTGTTTAATTTATTTTTTATGTTTTTAATTCTTTAAAAATACTTGAGCAGAAAATTGCTTTACATAAAACTTATCTGTTTTATATCGTACAATGAAAGAAAAAAAAAATTGGACAAGTAGATTAATCATGCATTCTTGTAAGATAAGAAAAATATTTTTTCATCACATCAGTGTTTCTTTAATTAAAAAAGTTAAATACATATAATATACAGAAAGTTATTTTTTTTAACACTCTAGCTAAACTCTATAGACGATTTGTGCTTCATCACACATTTTTTTTAATGAATCGCAGTATGAGATTCAATTAAATGATAAAACAATATTAATGCAAAAGTTAAAGTTAAATTAGTTGCGAATCGATTAAATTTCTTTTTCAATTAGTGAAATTAATTGTAACCAAATTATGTATGGTGTGCCACTCAAAAACAGCTCGCAATAATAATATCCAAATTTTAATAGTTATTACATCAATTGAATGTTGATAAGAAGTTTTAAACCATATGTGCGAATATTAAGTAGAGTATAAAAATCCAGGAATTTGTTCAATACAGTCGTCTATGATAAGTGATAAGCATATTTTTGGTACCAATCCGAAAAAAATTTTTTAGTCTGATGAATAAATAGTCCATATGTTGGAATTGTATTCTATTTTTATAACAGCAACCTTTAGGTAAAACCAATTTTGAATTTCGAAAATTGTGTATAAATTAAGTTTAATAGTTGAAAGGCTACAAAAATCTGATTGAAATACATATTCAAATACATATTATTATGTATATTTATTGTGTTTTGTATGTATTATGTGTTAAAATATAATATATATATATCTTTTTCCTTTTTTTTTTTAATCCTTTTCTAAAAATTTTAAATTTTTTTAGGAACATTTTGTCTTTTACTGTTATATTTCTGCTTTAAAAATTGAATGTTTTTTTTTTTGTCGTGTTATTAAAAAAAAAAATCATTCTTTTATCAACCTCTACTTGACCTAAAAGAGATGGCTGAACAACACTAAGGTTAGGATTAAAAATTAAATGAATTGGTTAAAAGGTACTAACCAAAAGAGATTCAGGTGTCTTGTGATAAATAGCAATATTGAAAAATTTTGAAGGGAAGTGAATTTATTCTCTGTTCTGAAAAAAAAAGGAAATTAAAAACTGAATGAAATCCTTTTTTTTTTTTTCCTTGTAGATATATAAACCAATTTGTAAGGATTATTTAGGAAAATATTGAAAAAAATTTTTAAAAGGAAATTGGATGGTATAGTATGTATAAGTTAGGTAATTGATGTAGAACTCTACTCTGGTACATATTATATATTAAGATAAAAAATAACAATTTGAATTTGTTTTATTTATATAAAGAAATAAATCTGTAAAGAAGGGTTTACTTAAAAACAAAATATATTTTTTTTTTTTATAATTATATGCTTCAGTCGTTTTCTGTTTAATTTAGAATAAATTTTTGTCATTTAATTTGTTTATTTTTTTCTTTCATCATTTTACTTTAATAATTCAAAACAGAACTATACAATGCAATGCAATGTCATTTATAAAATATAACAACTAACAATGATTATGCAATCTACTTAACTGAGCAAATAGCCTGGGTTTTCATTTATTTTTGTATAAATATCAATGGTTTATTTTTATTCATTGGTTTATTTAAGCTTATAACTATTCCTGAAACATTTGACATTATTTTTTTTTTGTGAGCATAGGTTGGAATCATGGAAAAACTCTATAGAGAAAGAATTGAGTATGAGTCCTCTATGAGTATGTGAGACTTTAACTCACTAAACACACTTTCCTCTTTTTGACCAAAGAATAGGCTATATTCATTATATTCATATACTTGCCTATAGTCAAAGGAAGCTACGCTTAAGGAATGAAAATTGATTTCAAATTGACAGGCATATTGTGAACAAAGTAGGTAATGTTCACCTTGCATTTATATATGTAAACCGTTTTCTAGAGTATTTTTTATAGATCCAAAGGCTATAGTAATAAACTAGAACATAGTTGAAATCGGTGACCTTTCACCACAAAAGTGAAAATGAAAACTCTTTTTACCCCCCAAACAGTAAAACCAAAATGTGCTTCTTCTTCTTTGCATGTTGTAGATTATAATTTATTTTGGCTGTTTGACGCATTCTTTCTGCTAGAATATACAAAATAACTCAACTAGATATGTATAAAATGTCAGATCGAATTAGAGAATGTTGCAAAATACACAAAATATACATTTATAATATCTTCTGACATGTAAAACATTCGTTTTTATAACACTCACATAATTTTTTTTACATCTGACAAACTGAATTCATCGTAAAATAAATATGTATATAGTCTGAATGTCTGAAGAGAATTGAATATAGTCTATAGCCTGAATAGTCTTAATGTCTGTCCAACTCAACTAGATATGTATAAAATGTCAGATCGAATTAGAGAATGTTGCAAAATACACAAAATATACATTTATAATATCTTCTGACATGTAAAACATTCGTTTTTATAATATTCACATAATTTTTTTTACATCTGACAAACTGAATTCATCGTAAAATAAATATGTATATAGTCTGAATGTCTGAAGAGAATTGAATATAGTCTGCCTGAATAGTCTGAATGTCTGTCCAACATGAATGTAACAACAATGTCTTCATTTCTTAAAAAATGTTATTTAATTAGTTGTTATATTAGTTAAATATTTTATGTAAATTAGTTAAGTTACTTAACTGTTATATTTAAAATATTTAAAACAAAAATTTAAATATTAAAAAATACATTTAAAAATGTTTATATAACTATAAATTTAATTAGAATCTATATAAAATATAAAAATTAAAATCTTCTCTTTAATTTTTTTCAGTAGTATATTCTTCTATTTCTATATAACAACTTATTAAAAACTGAATAAGATTTTTTGTAATCTTTTTACATAGAAATTTTATCAGATATTTTATAACATATCAATTTCAGTTATTTTCTTTAGTAAAGATTTTTACATAGTTTCATAAGAAATTTTTCAAAATCAAGAAAAATTTTTAGATTAAAATAAAAAAATACATTTTCACTTTGAATGAAATCCTTTTAAAATGATATTTTCAATTTTTTTTCAAAGGATTTCCTTTCAAAAGGAAAAAAAAAAGTGTTTTCAAAGTAAATTTTTTATGAAAAATCATATCTCTCTTATATCGAAGAAATATATTGAATTAAACCTCCTTTATAAATTGTTTCCAATTTATTACGATATTGATTTGGTACTGTGGTTAAATTTTATTCTAGAAGATTATCGATTCATTTACTGTTTGGTATTCTTACAGGTTTTTTTTCAGTTAACTTTTTGGTTAAAGAGTTTATCTTTTTTAGTTCTTTTTTCTTACACTCCACGTGTCTGAAACTTATACGACATGTAATTTGGTCTAATTCATGTTTTCTATTTTTTTTTTTTCTCTATTCTCATTTCCTTAAGGAAGAGAGAATAGAGAATCATTTCCTTAAGAAAGAGGGCTTTCATAAAAACTCTACAATTTTCCCTATCTTACGACAATCTTTTCACTTCCGCCCAAAATTTTACACTACTCTTTATCTTTTCTTGACACTTCTTTTCCAAGTCGCTCTAGGTTTTTCCATGTTCCTTCTGCCCTGAAAATTCCAGTCTAATGCTTGACATCCCACTGATGTTGTTCGGCGTCTCAGGATGAGTTCGATCCATTTCCATTTCTTACTTCTTATTTGGGTTTCGATCGGGTTTTGACTGGAAAATACCCATAATTCTTAGCTGTGTATTCTTTTTGGCCAGAAGATTCTACATATTATTCTTAGGCACATATTGATGAAGATCTGTAATTTTTGAATGTTGGTAAGGGTTACCAACCAGATTTCAGTTTCATATAATAGCAAAGATTTCACGCAAGATTTGAATATTCTGATCTTAGTCGAACGGACTATAAGCGGTGTTTTTCAGATTGCCCATAATCTCGCAAAGACCTTTCTTGCCTTCGATATTCGGTGCTCTATCTCCCTCTATATCCTCGATATTATGCTTCCAAGGTATTTGTATTTTGCTACCTCCTCAATTTGGGTATTTCCAATGAATACCGGAGTTTGATTCGTTATAATTATTTTTCATTGTCTTTGTTTTCCTTGTATTGATTCGGATGTTTTGTATATGTTTTATTTTATATATTAGATTAATTTTCTTTTTGCGGGTAGATGAATTTAAGTCCAAAATATTTTATATATACACAAGTAAGTAAATACTTAATTTCTCGTTTGTTTCTGTACTTACCTCTAGTTGATCATAGTTATCATAGTTATTATAAATGACCTTTTAACGTTGGTAAAAAACAAAGCATAGAAATTACACTATTATATTTCGAACAAAAAAGGTTTTAAAAAATAGCTTTGTAGTTCTTTTCAACGCTGAAAAGTTGTGGTTTGAAGGTATTTGTGGTCAAAAAAGTGTGATTTAGTTTTAAATTTAAAACTCAACTCATGAACGGTATTTTTCAAGTAAAATAATTCACAAGCTTTTTGAAGTTTCAAAGAAATTCCTTGTTATTTGACTGATTAATGTACTTGATTCAGGCTAATCAATCTGTACCAAATTGATTCAGTGAAAAATTTTGGTTAGAGAAGATGAATATTTTCAAAGCTTTAATTGAATCAGTTGAACCGTTAAGAGAGGAGAAAGAAAATGTTAAACTTGTTGTACTGTGAACGATTTAATAAATCGAAAGAAGAAGTATAATACATGACTCATTTAGATTACATCTATTGAGGAACATTTCTGCAAAATTTAGTTACAATCAAATGCACCTTGTATAAAATATAAATAATGGACAAACAAACAAAATATTCCTGATTAAAGTTATTATTATTTTAAAAATAACATTTAGTAAAGCTTTATCAAAAAAAAAAAAAAAAATTGTATAAAATGTTATTTTAAGCCTTAGAAAATGTTAAGTTTTAAAGGATTTCTATTATAATATACTGTTATATAATAATAATATTTATAAATTTTTCAAAGTGTTTTAAAGTTCAATGAGAAGATCCTTCGAATTTAATGGGAAAAGTTTTTATATAGACGGAGGGATGGGGAAGAGGAGGCAAAAAATTTATATTACTTTTTTTTGGTTTCATTTTTTTTTTTTTTTTTTTTCTAACCAATACCGATATTAAATAAATAGCCACTTACAAAATATATTTACTTTTCTTCTATTTTCATATTCTTTTATATCTCATGCTTTTTTATACTTTTTTTTTTTTTTTTTTTTTTTTTACTTATGGATAAAAATTTTGTTCCAAAGTTTTTGTTTTAAATTACTTTAAGCTTTAACGATGCTTATACTATACTTTAAAAGAAGGATTCTTTCATTTTTATCTTAATGTTATACTACACTTTTTCTTGTTCTTCTTTTCTCTAAGAAATCTTTTATTTTTTTGTGTTGCTGTTAAAATATAAAAAATATTCTAAAATTTTGATTTCTTAGATATATTCACGGGGTTTTGTTTTTTCTATCGGTTATTTTTTTAAGTGTTATCAAACGTAAGTCGAATAATAATTAGATGCTTAAATAAATAGAATTTGATTTAACGTCAAAATGTTTTTACATTCATAACAATTTCATTACGATGGCTTAAATATAGTCGAGGTATAAACTTTCAAAACAGATGATATGCAATTTAATCGTGGCCACTTTCAAGGATTTTAGAATTATGTAATAATTTTGTAATGAAGCCAAAGATTTGAATCATAGTTTTAAATTCACTTTTTAAAATATTTTAACTTACATTGAATTGTGGAACTTAAATCTCAATTTTTGAGTTTTAAGATATTTTAAGTTCAAGGTCAGTTTAATTTAGCTTTTAAAATTGAAGTGGAACTCAGATATTATTTTATCAAACAAAAATACAAGTTCAAGTGTATAATTTTTATTTTTAAAAGTGAAATTTGAGTTTAAGCTCAGTTTTAATGCATTCAATCCATTAGGCCGAAATAAGCATTCAGAAAACTGATCATGCATTTAAAGCTCATTTTTTCAAATAAATCTACGAGTTCATGAATAGTTTTTATCTGATAAATGTTGAGTTTAAGCTCAGTTTTATACGTATTCGATCCATTAAATCAATATTCTTTATTTTTGTGCAGAGTATTTTTATATTCTGAATAAACTGAATATTATAATTATGGACATAAATGGATACCATACAGATACAGGTTACAAAACGAGATTGTCATTTAATAACTTGATTTTTTTATTAAATTATAAGATAAGAAATTTTCAAATTTTAAATTACTCAAGTGATCAAGTTTTTGAAATGGTTCATAATCTGGGAAAATATATAAAAATACGGATATGAAAAACTTTTATCGTTACCGTTAATCAAAGAACGGAGAATATTTTTATGTTTATTTTTGATTCATATAATCCTTATTCAAGTTTTAATTTTGAACTTGTTACAATTTAATTGTATAGATAGATACTTTATAAGTATATATGATAAGTTGTTTCATATTATGGACATCTTTTTTTTTTTACTCTTCTTCCGATTTGTTTTTTTTTTTTTGTTGGTTTTTCTTTTTTTGTAAATTATTTTAAAAATCTTACAATATTTTTTTAAGTTTATCTTTTTCTGTATATTTTTTTTTGAATTAAATTTGAATAATTTATAAATAAGTTTTTTTTTTTTTTTTTTTTTCTATACTAGTAACTACCAGTAAATTGTGTTAGGAGGTACAACTAGATCCATTACAAAATATATAAAATTCTAAAAAGTAAAAATGTTAGTACAAAAAATAGGGGTATGAATATGAAGTACTAAAATTCGGGTACTACTATTAATAGAGTTATAATATTATATAAAAGAGAATAAGATTACTTGAATATTAAATGATATTTTAAAAGTAATATAAACAAAATAAAAAAAAATGTTTGTACATATTCTTCTATATATATATATTATATATATACATATATCCTTTTATTTTTTTTATAATTCTGTTACTGTTTTATACTTTACTTATAACTTATAAAGACTTTAGAATTCATTTTAAAGATTTTTTTTTTGCTTTAGATTTAAAATTAAAAAAGAAAAGCAGAGAATTAAAAATATTATATATAAAATAAAAAGATATTTTAAATAAAAACTTTTGACCGTAAAAAAAAAAAACAAATTTTTTTTTATTTTATTAAAATATTTTTTTAATTTAAAAATAAAAAAAAAAATGGACACAGAAAAGAAATTTATTTAATAAATGATTTAAAAAGTAAAAACAATTTTAAGTAATTAAAAAAAGAAAAAAAAAAAAAACTTAAAAAACTAAAAGTGAATTTTTATGGTTCCAGTGAATTGGTTTATTGTGAGGATTTGGTATGCGAAAATAATCACTTAAAAAATTAGAAAGAATTTAAACTTAAAATAAATATACATATTTATGTCGAGGATTATAAATATCTTTATTAATTATATATTAATAGACGTTTCAATGGGATACTGTTCGCAGATATGCCAGAAGTTTAAACTTCCCTCAAATGACTTGTGCAGAAGCTGTAAAGTTGAAAATGAAGAGAAATCATCTTTTATCTCTTGTACGGAATGGCCAGCTATTGCTCTCAAAAAAAGAAAAAATCATCTTATTGATTTATCGGAGGTCGTTTTATAATTGATTTACAGCGCTTTTTAATAACCTCTCAATTAGAGGAATTAGAAGAAAACTAATTTAAGGTATCACAATGGGTCTAAAATGGTATATGTATGCAAATGCAGCTTCTTGCTAATTATCCTTTATTTACTGAATTATCTTTTATTTTAGTAATTTCTTTCTTTTTATTTTAAGAACTTTAATTATCTGATCTGACTGATGACGTATTAGTTAATAATACTAGTGGAGCTATCTATCTTTATTTACATCACGTAGAAATGTTTTATATACTACTGCATAATATTTTAATCGACTAATGATCATGACTGTGACTACAGTAAATAATAATAATAATAGCTGCTACAGTTGACAGTGGGGTTATCTTCAATTATTACTTCATGCAGGAACATGTTATATAATACTGCATGTTGTAACAATTAATGATTATTGTGATAGATAGCAAAATAGTAATATTGTTCCCTTACTACCCCATTCCCCAATTCAATGTTTCCGTATCCTTGTTCTATTCTCTCTTATCGTTATTTTATAACCAATACACTGCATTAGCAGTTGAGGGTTTCATTCTATTATATTAGCTAAAGAGGGAGGTGGATTTAATCAATAATAATCTGACACTATCAATGGGGAATTCTTGGTACCTTTAGATAATTTGCACTTTCCTTAGGGAAAAACATAAACTTCAAAATACGCATTCGCACACCATTGTGTTGCATTTTAAATAATTTAAACAATTTTCGTTGCGTATATCAAATAAAAAAAATTGCACTTTAATCTTTGCAACCAATTTGTATATAAAATTGTGAAAAGAATGAATCAGTTGAACAATACAAATTTATATTTCTAAATCACGTGGTTGTTTATGTACTGAACGAGTTTCATATAAATCTGTTATTTTCTATATTTAATTAAGAATGCATTAAAAATAAAAGATTCAAAAAAAATTCGAAAATATCTTCAACGAAGAAAGTAAGGATATTAGAAATGAGAATACATAATAATGTTCTCCATATATGAATTTCTAAATATAGTTAATTAGAAAAATGTAAAATGTCAAGTGTCAATATCTTAAAAGGGGAGTTGATGTTAATGAAAAATTGTAACTCTTCACACATATGATGTATGGTCATAACTACTGATGTATCGTATACTTAGGTTATGTTACATCATTTTTAAATTTTAATTCAACAACTAATTTAATATTTTTTTTATTTTTCTTTTATATTTTTCCATGTTTATATAATATTGTTATATATTCGTTTCGTTTCGTTTATATCATTAAGATATAAAATTTTAAAGTTGGTTATCTTAAAAATTTTTTTAATTTTCTAAACATACATATTTTAAGAAATTATAAATAAGGAAAAAAACTTTTTTATATTAATATATAATTTTTATTTTCCTTTTTTATTATTGGGTCAAATTTTTAATAGTTATATTCTATTTTAAAACAAAAAAATGTATATTTTAATTATCTTTTTTAAAAATTTTAAATTAAAAAACTAAATTAAATATAAGATGGTAAAATTGATTCGATTACAAAATTAAGTATAATGTTTATAAGAGAGAATTCTTAATATCGAACATATAACAATAGATAGTTGAAATAAAAGGGAGCACTACAAATACTCGTATATCAAAATCTCGTTTTCAAAATAACGGTAAATCCCTTTTTTTTTTTTTTTTTTTTTGAGAAAATACAGAAAAAATAAATATTGTAATTTTTTTTTATCGAATAATGGGTTCGGTACGAAAAGAAAGGATTTTAGAGTTAGATTGGATGGAAGATTTTGAATTTGGAGGGATTTTAGAGTTGGATTTTAAATCAGAGTTTCAATAATTTGTTTAACCCTCGTTAGCGGTTGTAGACCCCACCATTTTAAAGATTTAATTTTCATGAAATATTTATAAAAAAAAAAAAAACAATAATTAGGTGGGATTTTAGAGTTTGAATATTCAACCTCTGATATCTTTTCTTTTTGAAAAATGTGCTAAAAATAAAAAAAAAACAAAAAAGAGAGTTTTTAAGAAACGAGAAAAATAAAAAAAAAAACTGAAATTTAGATAAAATTAAATTTTCAGAAATGAGCCCACAATTTGGATACAAATCCAAACTCACAATAAAAAGTTGATTTATTAGCAATATTTACCCTTTTTTTTTAACCACGATAAATTATAATTATAGGTACTGGTTATTGTTAAAAATTTTATAATTTAAACTTTTTTTTTATTTATTTAAAATGAATTAATAATCTTATTAAACATTTTATTTCTGATGTGGTGAATTCGTATAACATTTTTTAAATGAAAATTTAAATGAAAATTTTCACAAGCTGACAAATCCTTGTTTAAAAGCAAACTTTAAATACTATTAAAAGTTGAAAAGCAACCTTTTTTAGCACATTTCCAAAAAATTTTTGAAAAAATGTGCTTATTAGTTTCACTCTGTCCGTCCGTCTGTTTACAAAACTTCTACACCGTTAAAGATAGAGAAAAAAATTTTAACCATGGTAGGTCTCATAAAAGAAATAATTTTGTGGAAGAACTTTTTCATGTAGCCCCATCCATTACGGAGCTACAGCCCCTCAAACTTTGAAAAAGCACTATTTTTAAACGCATATATCTTATGTTCTGCTTAAGATTTTTTCAATCTGAAAATGTCATTCGACAGGTATTTTTTTTAACTTTGTAAATTTATATTAAAATTATACAATTTTTTTAAATTTAGTATTTAAATTTACCGTTATGTGAAAACCAAATTTTGCATGATTTTTCTACTTTCATAACTCCGGCATGCTTTTAGATAGAAGCTTAAAATTTTGAGACAAGAAAGAACTTTTAGAATTAGTATAAGTTTGCTCAGAAAATTTTTTTGGACCACCCCCTGTTTATGAGATATTAGGGCTTAAAAATTAAAAATTTGCTATTTTTAAACACCTGTAACTTAGGAACCTGTACACATTTTACTTCTGCAAGATATAAAAATTAAAGCTACCGTAATATATTTTTACGTGTGTTAAAGGTTTGTTTTAGTTGTAAAGGGTTCCAAAGTTGCAGCTTTTCAAAATTGCGAAAAAGTCCCATTTTTAGATGTATATATCTCAGGCCCTGCGTAATAGTTTTGCAATCTAAACGGCAGAAGATCGAAAATTTTATTATCTATATAAAACAATATCAAAATTATGTAATATTTTGTAATTTACTATTTAAATTTACCGTTATGTGAAAACCACATTTTGCACGAAATTTCTTTTTTCATAACTCCGGCACGCCTTTAGATAGGAGACCTGAAATTTTGAGACAAGAAAGAACTTTTAGAATTAGTATAACTTTCCTCAGAAAATTTAGACACCTGTAACTTAGGCACCTGTAAACATTTTTCTTCGGCGAGGCATGAAAATTACAGGTTCAATAATATATTTTTTTTTTCACGTGTTAACGGCTTTTCTTAGTTATATAGGATTCCGGACTTACGGCCCCTCAAAATTTCAAAAATGTCCTATTTTCACGTTTTTTTCTTATTACATGAAATTTTCAAATTTTTGTGCAAGTCACAATTCTAAACAGTTTGTATTGAGTTTGGAAATGTGCGCTTTTAAAAACCGTTGGTTTACATTCTACCTTGTTTTCTATGTTTTAAAACAAAATTTCATTAACATTAAAATACATTAAAACTTTTTAAATTTTCTTATAATTTTCTTCCATAAACTTTTGAAATTTCCTTGTAAATTTTTGTATTTAATTTTAATGTACATACAATAATACATTTAAATATTCTGTCCATTTAAATCATTTTTATTAAATTCATTTAAAACAAAAATAATAAAAAACTTTAATTTCTTTCAATCTTTCCAATTTTTTGTAAATATTTACAAGAAATTCTTATTATAAAATTCTATTTCAAAAAACTTTATTTAACTTTGAATATTTCTTCATAAAACTTGTTAAATATTATTCGAAATTACTGGTATAAAAAAAAAAGTATAAATAAAATTAATATATATTATGTATATTTATATTCTAAAAATGAATAATTTCATATGAAATTAAAAGGAAATTTAATTTATTTTAGAGAGAAAAGCGTAGGAAGCCACGTGTTTTAATTAAGAAATTTTTTTTTTTTTTTCCAAAATTTTAATACTTTGGAAATTTACTAATATATATACAGTTGGAACACTTTAAACGAATGGTTTAGTTAATTCCTTCCTTCAATTCTTTCACTAATTATATTTTTATACCCGTATGAACTATGTTCAAGGGTATAATAAATTTGCCATTACGTTTGTGACACCTTAAAGGAGTCGAGCTAGATATAGTGTCAAAGGTATGGATCGGTTCAGAATCGAATTCTGAGTCGATTAAGCCATGTACGTCCGTCCGCACGATAACTCAAAAAATAAAGGAGCTAGGGAGCTGAAATTTTTTTTACGTCACTTTTGCAAAATTGTTAGTTTTGCTATTTAAATCCAACATTTTCGGTCGGCGGGTTCGAGTAGCTGCCATACAACTTCTATCTTTATATAGAAATAACTCAGTATCTATTCAAGCTAGGTTTCTGAAATTTTGCAAATGATGATCAAGTTTTATGGCAACAACTTCTGTAAAATTTGGTTATGCTGGTGCAGCGGGTTCGGGTAGCTGCCATACAACTTCTCCGTTTAAATGAGAATAACTCAGTGTTTATTGAAGCTAGGAATCTGAAATTTAGTAAAGAGGTGTCGAGTTACATGCCAACAACTTTTGTAAAATTTGGTTGGTCTAGAGCAGCCGGTTCAGACTTCTTGCACCTCTTGGAACCTAATGAAGCTAGGCGTCTGAAATTTTGCAAATGATGATCAAGTTTTATGGCAACAACTTTTGTAAAATTTGGTTGTGGTGGTGCGGCGGGTTCGGGTAGCTGCCATACAACTTATCCGGTTAAATGAGAATAACTCAGTGTTTATTGAAGCTAGGAATCTGAAATTTAGTAAAGAAGTGTCGAGTTATATGCCAACAACTTTTGTAAAATTTGTTTGGCCTAGAACAGCCGGTTCAGGCTTCTTGCACCTCTTGGAAGTTAATAAAGCTAGGCGGCTGAAATCTTGCAAATGATGATCAAGTTTTATGGCAACAACTTCTACAAAATTTGGTTGTGCTGGTGCGACGGGTTCGGGTAGCTGCCATACAAAATCTCTTTTTAAATGAAAAGAACTCAGTGTCCGTCCGCACGATAACTCACAAAATAGAGGAGCTAGGAAGCTGAAAATTTTTTTACGTTACTTTTGTAAAATTGTTAGTTTTGCTATTTAACTCCAGCATTTTCTGTCCCCGGGTTCGGGTAGCTGCCATACAACGTCTTTCTTTAAATAGAAATAACCCAGTGCCTGTTCAATCTAGGTATCTGAAATTTTGCGAATGATGATCAAGTTTTATGGCAACAACTTCTGCAAAATTTGGTTGTGGTGGTGTGACGGGTTCGGGTAGCTGCCATACAAAATCTCTTTTTAAATGAAAGAACTCAGTGTCCGTCCGCACTATAACTCAAAAAATAGAGGAGCTAGGAGGCTGAAAATTTTTTTACGTTACTTTTGTAAAATTGTTAGTTTTGCTATTTAACTCCAGCATTTTCGGCCGCCGGGTTCGTGTAGCTGCCATACAACGTCTTTCTTTAAATGGAAATAACCCAGTGTCTGTTCAATCTAGGTATCTGCAATTTTGCGAATGATGATCAAGTTTTATGGCAACAACTTCTGCAAAATTTGGTTGTGGTGGTGCGACGGGTTCGGGTAGCTGCCATACAACTTCTCTTTTTAAATGAAAATAACTCAGTGTCCGTCCGCACGATAACTCAAAAAATAAAGGAGTTAGGAGGCTGAAATTTTTTTTACGTCACTTTTACAAAATTGTTAGGTTTGCTATTTAACTCCAGCATTTTCGGCCGCCGGGTTCGAGTAGCTGCCATACAACTTCTTTCTTTAAATGGAAATAACCCAGTGTCTATTCAATCTAGGTATCTGAAATTTTGCAAATGATGATCGAGTTTTATGGCAACAACTTCTGTAAAATTTTGTTGTGATGATATGACAGGTTCGGATAGTTGCCATACAACTTCTCTTTTTAAATGAAAATAACTCAGTGTCTATTGAAGCTAGCTATCTGAAATTTAGTGAAAAAGTGTCGAGTTGCATGCCAAAAACTTTTGTAAAATTTGAATGGTCTAAAGCAGCCGGTTCAGGCTTTTTGCATTTCTTGGAACTTAATGAAGCTAGGCGCAATTGATTCGGGTAGCTATCATACAACTCCACAATTTACATAAATATATCTCTGTAGTTCGGTACTAAAACTCTGAATGTTTTTAAAAGATGATCAAGTTTTATAGAAACAGGATATATTACGTTCATACGGGTATCCCAGAGTTGACACAGTCTACTCTACTGCACTCTTCCTCGTTTTCTATAAACTCAGATCATCTTTTAATCGTTTGTTTTTCAGTGTTCCAATCAGGCATGTCTGTTAATGCACGCACTCACTTAAATGTTAATTTTGTAGTGATTAACCATGAAGAAGTATAGTTGTTAATTAACTGCTATACTTCTGTATGGTTAATCATGTTGAGTCCCAGGCTCACCAGTGAATATAAAAAAATACTTGCGTTAAGTTCCACGTGTATCATCGGTGAACATCACTCAAATGTTTCAAAATTCCGCGCTCACCCGTGCAGACAAAAACATATATTTGCGTTAAGCCCCAATGTATCACCAGTGAACATTTTTAAAGGTATAAAACCATAAATTAAATTGATTCGGACTTTTCAGAACATTGAGCAATGTTTACAGTGATACACGTGGGACTTAACGCCAAATTTATTTTTATGTTCACTGGTGAACACGAGATTTTGAAACATTTAAGTAATGTTCACCGATGATACTCGTGGGACTCAACGTGTTAAAGAAAACTCCGCAGAGACAAGCAAGTTTTTTTTTTTTATGTAAAGTAAATAAGACCACTCCAAAGGATTTGTTAATCATTAAGACCGTTTAAAGAATTTACTAATCATAATTATTAAGCGATGTGCAATCCGTTATACATTTCGGTTGTTCCAGTCTGTGTAAATTTTGTAATTTTAGTATATGAAGTATTTTGAAAAAATATGTATAAAAATAAAAATTTAAAAATTCTTTTTTTTTTTTTGTCTGCTTTTAAAAGGAATTTTAGTTTAAATATTCGTTTTTCAGTATTATAAAGAATTTTTTTATGAAAAATAAAAAGTATATAACTACTCTATTTGATTATCATCAGAAAATCTATTAATAAAATAACAAAATTCAAAAATATTTTTAGATTACATAAAAATTTTATGCACAATAACAAATTTGCTTTTTTTTTTTGTTTTTTTGCTTTCATATCCAATTATCGGACATTGAACATCAATAACAGATTAATATTTTTGAAAATTTTTTTTTTCTAACGAAATAAATTTATTTTTATAAATGTTTTTTTTTTTTTTATAATAAGTAAGTTTTGTTTTATAAGAATTTGATATTAAAAAAAAATAATAAATATTATATATAAGTATCTTGTATATGTTAAGTGAATATTTCTAATCCTTGAACATGAACATTTAAAAAGAAAACAAAAATATATTTTTCATTCTAAATTGTAATTATAAATTTTTTCTTTTCTTGCTTCTTTCTTTCAGTTTAATGAATAATTACATAAAAAAAAAAAAAATATGAAGTAAGTACTTCAATTACAACAAAAAATAAATAAATAAATATGTTGAACATCCTTTTATTTTATTTTATATGAACAACCTTTTCCTTTTAAAACAAGAGCAGATATGAATATAATACACGAGTAATAGACATAATATTATAAAAATAGATATTGGAAAAATATCTTTCATCAAAGTCACTTGACAAATATCACGCTTTAAAAAAAAAAAAAAACTATTTTGCAAATTTTCCATTTCACAAAAAATCCTCTTTGCAAATTTTCCATTTCACAAAAAAACCACGTCTTCACATATTTCATTTTCAATATCCTTTTTTTGAATATCAATATTGAAGAATGTATAATTTGCAATTTGCCTTTTTGTAAAATGTAACTTTTTGAAACGACTTTCGTAATGTGTCGTTACCCCTTAACGCACAATATATTTCCATGCATTTAAAAAACACATAAATTAAATCCAAATTAATTTTAAATCAATCAAAAACTAAAATCCAAAATAAACTAATTAATAATTTTCATACTTAAAATGGGTTTGGCGACGAAATTTCACGTTTCATGTCGTGTTTCAAAATCTTGCGTTTTAAAATCTCCCGTGTTAAAATATCGTGTCCTAAAATATTGTTTCTCAAAAATTTTGGGACGCGAGATTTAAAAACGCGAGATTTATAATAGGACGAGATTTTAATTCGCGAGATTTCTATATGCTCCCACTTAAAATTACTTGGTTGGAAATTCTTTTTTTTAACACATTTAAAATTTTTTTGAAAAATATCTTTATTAGTTTTACTCCTCTCTGTCCAACCGTTCGTCCATCTATTGGTTCGTCTGCGTATTTACAAAATTTCTACATCCTGTAAGATATAACAATGGAATTTGAACCATAAATATTATGTCCCATTAAAAATCAAATAGAACAATTTTTATAAAAAGCTCTCATTTATTACCGAGTTACAACATCTGAAAGTAGGAAAAAACTTTATTTTTAAATGTTTGAATTTTAAGTTCTTCTAAACTGATTATTTTTCAATCTAAAAAAATCAAACGATCACAAAAAGCCGTCAAACAATTGCAATTTAGTATTAAAATTTAGTAGTAACAAAAATAACAAAACTTTGGCAAAATCTTGGTTCCTCCCTAATTCTAGAACACTTTTAGTCAGAATCTTCAAATTTTGAAATAAAGATCTTAGAGAATTCGTTATGGAGTTACTTTAGAACAAAATTTTATACTTTCTTCTTTTAAAGAATTTTTACAAGTCACGAATATTCGCTATTTTTTCGCGATATCTATAACTTGAGCATCTACGCAATTTTTTTTTAAGTAAGAAATATAAATTAAAGTTCCAATATTATATTTTTATTTCTTAGTTATATAGAATTTCTTAAAATTGACATTTCATGATTTTTTCATTGAAATTGACATTTTTACGAAAACTGTATGAAGATATTACTAAATTTTTTGGTAAAAAGAGTCACATTTCAAGAATGCCATTTATTGTCTTTCGGGTCTTTAAAAACCTTTGGCTTTTTACATAATATACTGCCTCTTTTATACGCTTTATCCACTAGGCCACCGACCGAGGCTCCATTTTTGTTAATTTTATTATCATTGTCCACTTTTATCACATTAATTAATCTAAAGAGTTTGTGTTAATAAATTGTCATTGTATGAACCGACAATTGTACAGTAAATACACTATGAGCGGAACCACTACTCTTGTAAATATAATATTAAAGAAAAGAAATGCGATATTTTATTTTTTATATTAAAGCCGCCAGCTAGACGGAATAAAACGTAAAAGTTAGTTGGTATGGAAATAAATTCCATTAACCACAATATAGACGTTCACTACATTCTTTAAGTTTGTGGAAAATATAAATAATATTTTTTACCTTTGCTTACTTCAAAAAGCGAATCGAACTTTATGTAACGTTAAACGTTTTATTATTAAATACTTTTTGAAGTATTGAAATACATTTTAAAACAATGTTTACGTTCCATTTACACAATAAACTACTCTTATCTACTCTCAACTACATCAGCCTTTAAGAAAGAGTAGATTGGAGTAAATACGGTTACGTTAAAAATTTCGATTTTTATAAAATGAAAAAAAAAAATAATTTTTGACATTTTGATATTTTGAAATTGAAGCAAATTGACAGCTGATTTTTACGTTTGTATTTATTTCATTCCGGCTAAAATGTCATTTTTACGCTTAACATTATCCTCATTTCGTTAAATAGTATTCGTTTCGTTTCGTTTACTTTGGTTACAGTATTATCCTAAAATAATAATAAATTAATCTTAATGAATATCATTTATGTTTAATCATGGCTTCTATTGTAGGAAATTTTCAATTTAAAGAGTAGGTGAAATACAAAACGAACAGTAAATACGAATAAAATTAACGAAATAAATTAATAAAAAAAAAAAAAAGTGGGAAAAAAATTTCAAAAAGAATTTTTAAAAGCTAAAAGAGAGATTAAAACTTTTGGTAAATTTTAAGTTTGTTAGGCGCATTAATCACCACATGTCTTATGAATTAAATATTTATGTTTTATTATACTTAATATGTTGCTTTTTTTTTTCTTGTTTTTTTTTTTATATAACTAATGAAAGAATAAAATGTTTTATGAACGTGACTGAAAAAAAGTTTTTTTTTTTCTTTTGCTATCGCTCTTTTCGTTTTGTGTCTATAGAAAAGATAAAAATTAGAACAAAAAAGTGAAAGTAAAGAAAAATAAGAGAAAAATATAAAAGAAAAATAAAACTAAAGATAATGACAATAAAGGGACCAAAGTTAATTATCTATTTTTTAATACATTCAATTTCTTTTTTCTTCTGTTTGATTGTATAAGCCATCACATTGCTAAAATTGTCTATTCTAAGCCCTTACATCTATTATTTATTATTGACACCATTTTTGAACGTTCATGTAAATATATAATAGTACAACTTTTACATATATAGGTACATATAGGTACATATGTATAGGTACATAAGTATACATATTTTATATTGTACTGTACTGTAAAAATAAATTTAGTTTTTTATTCTTTTATAAGCAATTTAGTCCTTATGGCCATTCTTAATATTTTTAACCGATTCTATATTAGTTTCTATATTTAGGTATATATGATATTTATATATCTAAAGATAAATTTTGGAGAACTAAATACCAAAACTAAATTATTTTTAGCCAGTTTTACTCAGAGTTGTAATAAACTAAAGCCTAAATTATTGATTTAAACTTCTAAAAACGCACTATTTTGAAGGGAGTATAGCAAAATATTCGGAATGAAGTACTTATATTCAAAATATATAGGTACTTTTAAAAATCCCCTAAGACAAAATACGCTTCTTTCAATTTGAAAAATGTGTGAAAAAAAATTACCTACGACCCATCTAAAAGACTTAAGAAGGCCTATATTTGATTTTTAAGTTTTTAGAGTTTAATACAAAATCAGGATATTCTATTTTTCCAGAATATATATTAATATATGTATTATGCGAGATTCTGAATTTGGAGGGATTTTAGGGTTGGATTCAAAATCAAGGTTTCAATAATTTGTTTATCGGTATGTTTAAATATATGTAAAGTAAATAGTTAGAAGCGACTTTATAATTGGTTTTAAAATTAGAGTTTTACGCCTATAGAATATTTACATATATATATATGTATATACGATACTCTGTATTCGGAGGGATTTTAGAGTTGCATTCAAAATGAGGGTAACTACTTAAAATTTAATTTTTATTTTTAATACCGAAACTTTTGAAAAATTCTTTTTTTGTCTTAGAGAATTTTATATAGGCTTTTTCACGTACAGTCTTTTGTCATAGGTGAACGTCTTTAGAAGTTTTCTAAAAGAGTCTTATTTTTTCGGATCTTCCGTACGTAACTCAAAATATTCTTTTATAACTCCATCCATAAGTTATAAGTCCTATAATTATTCTTTCTCTAATTCTCGTGTATATAGTGATAATTAATTTTATATAAGAAGTTAGTGAAATATGTGGAAAAGCGAAGCTTCAAAAAAATACTTTTATTTTATTTTTCATCTTCTCATTTTATTTTTAATATGTGTTAGTGTTAAATTTTCTTTTGTATTTTTATTTTATTATTATTATCGTATTTTTTTCAGAAAGGTGTCGTTAAAAGTTCAGAAAGCAAAAAACAAGTTTATTGCTTTATTTAAAAATAGAAAGAGATAGAAAAAAGAAAATTTATTCAGTAAAAAAGACATATTGAGAGTTGTTGTTACCTTTTTCTTTTGTTTTTTGTTTGTTGTGTGTTGTGTGTTGTTTGTTCTCAAAGGAAGTAAAAAATAATTTTATGGCAGAAAAAAAATAGAAATAAAGAAATTAAATGTGAAAAACAAAGTAGAGAGAATATTATTTAGGAAAGTGAAAAACTAAAAAGAAGGAATAAAACAAGGAGAATTTGTAATGTTGTTAAATTGTTTTTTTTTTTATAATTTTCTTAAGTATTAAATGATGTGTACTTGATATCTCTACATGAAAAATGATTTTTAATGTTGTTTAGAAAAGATATAATATATATTATAGGTAAAATACAAAAATCAAAGGTTTTTAAACGTGCACAATTTTTAATGTTCATCTAAACATATGATTTTCTTATTTATATTTATAAAAAGTGTTTTTATAAATATTAAAATAGAATGCTTTAGTTTTATTTTATGCGGTAGGGGAGGGGGGGGATTCCTTAAAAAAATTTTAGAGAAATATTAAAGCTTTCTAATGGGAAAGTCTCAACTTCTTGTCATTTAAACTTTTTAGATTGATTAAAAAATATTTAGTAGTAATTGAGTTTTAACAATATATAAAATTATAGTGTATATCCTAACATTGAATCTATCTCTTTAGTATGAGTGCGATTTTCTGAAAAATGTTTGTCAATAAATTCACTTTTTTTTTTTTTAATGCATCTGCCTCTCTGCCACATAAATGTGAATATTACACAGCTTTTCCTGTTCAGGCGTGGCTGTAAATGTCGTAAGGGGAAATAACTATTACGACGTGTGTGGGATTCGAACTCACACTCCCTCGGTGTTTACAGCGTATTTTATACCCACTAGGCCACCGAGGCCCCTTAATCAATTTTTTAAATAATATAGAATTTTTATAGCTCAGATGGATAAAACGACAGACGACTGATCTAATGAAACTATGATAAGCTCATAATATTACTAGTTTTTTGAAAATGTGGTAAAAGTAGACAATGATAAATGTTTTATTATCAAAACAACAATGACAACAAAAAACGACAACAACAATAACAACAACAATAAATAGGTCATATAAGAAAGTTAAAAATTTTTAAATTATAATTTTTAAGGACATTTTTTTCCTTTTTGTGAACATTTTCATTTCTGGTCCAAATTTGTAAAAAAAAAACAATTAATTATAAATTACAATATTATTTTCCTTTTTTTTTTTTTTAAATATAAATTTAAATAGATTTAAATTATATAAACAATTTTAATAAATTTTTTGGTGATATAAAATCTATCTATGGCATAGGAGTTTTATTACTTTTTTTATAATTATTTTAATTAAATTTTTTCTGTTTTTTTGTTTTTTTTAGTTTTTAGTAAAATAATGAAATTATTTACTAATTAATAATATTAAATTACAATTTTGATGTAGGACGAATGATAAGTGATAAAAATTATCCTTACAGGTGTGATAATTGAACTAAAAATAACACTAATTTAAAGAAATGTGGGATTTTGACATAAAACAAATCAGCATTTTAATATGAAAGATAAAAGGATTTTAAAAGTGCACATTTAAAAGTTCAAAAAGATAATAAAAGCAGATTTTAGAACTGTCACTACTTTTATCTCAATATTTGTATATATTTTTTTTTTTTAGAAATTTTTATTTAAGAAAAAATGGTGAAACATCAAGAGACACTTTTTCTAATTTTAAGTAAACCTTTTATAATTAAGAAAAGTCGTTTACAAATGTAAAAATATAATGTAGGAGCTTTCATTTTTATGTGATACAAATTCGTCCTTTGTCCTTTGAAAATAAGAAAAAGAACTATTAGTGATGAAAATTAGAAAATTTTCAATTTTTCACCGCAAATAGATCTTAAATAAAGGGAAGTACAAATATTATTTTTGAGATAACTTTATTTATTCTCAAAGATATTCTTTCTTTAAAAATTTAAAGGTATCGAGTAATAGCATTCCGGAATACGAAATACATAACGACAATTTAAATATTAAATTACAAAAAAAAAAGTTATAAACCTTTCAATATGGAAGTCTAAAGATTTTGTTGTCGTTTGACGTCTTTTTAGATTGAATACATGTTCAGCAGAACTTAAGGCATAGATATTTCGAAGTAGGTTTTTCCAACTTTAACTAAAGTTGAAGTTACGTAATGAGTATAAAAATGTTGTTTCAAAAAAAAAATCATTTTTATGAGGTCTATCAATAATTAAAATTGGACTGCTCTTTATCTTAAACAGTGTAGAAGTTTCGTAAACAGATAGACAAACATAGGAATGGACAAAGTGTAACTATACAAAAGTAAATTTTTTTTTCAAATTTTTTTTTTTTTTTTGAAAATGTGCTAAAACTATCTTTTACATTAATGAAATAAGTAACAAGAATTTTAATGGAAGTGTAGGTTTATTTACATATATAAATGTTTTATACCATATAAACGTACATATAAATGATTTATACAATAATAGATACATAAGTATAGTAGGTATTATTTTTAGTTTTATTTTTTTTTTTATTTTGTTCTAGAACAAAAAAGATGTATATTTTTAAAATACTATTTAAAGAAATTACTAATTGAACCAAAGACCATTAAGTACTGTAATAACAATTTTTTAAAAAACCAATAAATTCAGTAATCAGTAAATGTACATGCAATAATGGTATAGATTCTAAAAACTTTTATAATAAGTAGTGCCATTAAAATTATTTTAAAAATAAACAGGATTTATCGTAATTTGAACAAAATAATCTTAATAGTCCTTAATAGTCCTCAACTAGTGGTTTTAATTACTTTAAAAATTTGTCAGTACGTGATTTATATTGTTATTTATGTTAATCTTTAGTCAATAACTAAAAATATACTAGACACTGGCATTTAATTCGAAGCTTTAGTATAATAAAATACAAATAAAATAATTCCTGTAAAATATGATAGATGGGGCAAACAAATAAAAACAAAATATATTCTCGTTTCATAGTATTGCACCATAGCTACAGCCATAGTCTTGTACAATAGCTATATTCGGCTTAGTAAAACAAATAATTCCAGAACGTGTAGCTTAGTTAAGTATGAATAATAAATGCTCCTTATGGGAAAGGAGAAAGAAAATGTCAGTATATAATATTTTAATTATAATAAATGGCGCAATCGGAAAAACGAAATCTAAAGATTTATAAAATCGAACCTTAAATATTAAACCTTATTAAATAAAAACTTTTAAAATTTGAATATTAAAATCTAACTCATATAACTATTAACTTTAATATTTAATAAAATTATTATTTTAATAAAACATAACCCGCCCCAATCGGATTTACTCCTTCAGATCAACTAAACTCGTTTTCATTGGTCAGATTTTTTATCGTCATCTTCAAGAATTGGGTTCAAATTCTGATGGGATGTGCTTCTTTTTGTTTAACTTAGGTTAATTTCTAACGGGATTTATTTCTCTTTCTTTAACGAAATTATTAAATCTCTAATTTTGTAGCCTAACTCCTGTACTCATAGTAAATTTAATTTCCAATTTTTATTTTATTTTTAATAATAGTCAAATTTTTTGTTGACTTTTCGATCGGGAGTTTTAGGACTTACGAGTTTTTAGTATACAACATTTGAAGCGTTAGTAAAGAAGTATCTGCAGATTTTTAAATATTTATTGCATACTGATAAAGTTGTATTTGTCAATATAAAAATAGACAAACAGAATATAATTAAAAATAAAATTAAGTGATTTTTAGGATTTTTGGGGAACGTCAATATGATTAGGGATCTTGGGATATTTTGGAGATTTGTGATAAAATTACTTACATCTTTGGAATTTTGCATTAGAAATTATATTAAAAACACGGCACTTTTAGATTTAGTTGCTAAATTAAAATTTTCTTAAATACTTAAATTAGTACATGTCCGCAGATTTTTCTTTAAGGTTTTTTTTTACTTTTAAATCTATTCTATTTGTAATTTTTTACGTTTTTACTAAATACGAATTTTTTTATCTTGCGGCTTATTTAACATAGCATTTTTTTTTGTTGTTTTTAAATTATTTATATTTACTTAAATATTAAGATTTTTTAAATAAGATAAAATAAAAGATTAATTGTGTGACGTTTAGTTGGTATTTAGATATAGCTTAGTTAGGTATAGGCTATTTTGTTTTATTAATTATTTTTTAAAACGAGTTTTTTCTTGTTTTTTTTTTATTTAAAAAACTGGATATATTAGATAAATATTCAGTTGACATCTTTAAAAAACTAATCTTGGAATCAACCGGGTATTTCGTTCTAATATCAATTAAATATTTTTTTAACAAATTTGTTATTTCTACAAGTTGTATAATTTTTTTTTTTTTTTTATAAAAACCTAGAGAAAAAATAAATTAAGAACAGTGTTTTGCAGCTTATCTTAATTTGAGTGTGTAGTAAAAAATCTGCTACATTTAGTTAAAAGAAAACAACATAAAAAATTGTGCGGTATATAGGATAATTTCAATTAAAGCATAAGTAAAATTTTTAATTTATTGAAAAAGCACATTTGTAGCGCTAGTTGTAAAAGCAAAACGTTTTAGATTAAAATTTTTTTTTTATATAATTATTTTTACATTTGAATTTTTCCATACTGTGTGATTTTCATTTTACTGACTTTAAAACGATAATTTTACTTTAATTGAAAACATTTTTACTTTAAGCGAAGATATTTTTACTTTAAGTGAATATTTTACTATAAGTAAGACGTTTTTACTTTAATTGAATATTTAAGTGAAGATATTTATATAGTAAGATATATATATATATATGTATATATACATGAATATCAGATACATAAATATCAAATCCAAATATATGTACATATGTATTATATACTTACTAAAAATGAAAAGACGAAAATAAAATACGTAAAATACATACATATATGTATGTATACTAAATATTTATATAACATAAATTATTGAAGTAAAGATTCTTTACTTAAAGTAAAATTGCTTTCAGTTACTTAAAATAACAAATATTCACTTAAAGTAAAAAATATTCACTTAAAGTAAAAAATATTCACTAAAAATATATGATATTCACTTAAAGTAAAAAAGGTTTTTTACCTTTTTAAATCAAAATTATACAAGTTTTTTAAAATTTAGTATTTAAATTTACCGTTATGGGAAACCAAATTTTGCATAATATTTCTCTTTTCATAACTCAGACACGCTTTTAGATAGGAATTTGAAATTTTGAGACAAGAAAGATTTTTTAGGGAAAGCTATTAGGGCTTAAGAATTGAACTTAGTAACCTGTAACTTAGACAGCTGTACAAATTTTTTTTCGACAAAATATAAAATATTAAAGCTCCAGTAATATATTTTTACGTGCGTTAACGGCTTGTTTTGTTTATATTCCCTTTGTATTATCTTTTCGAAATGTGCGCTTTTAAAAACCGTTGGTTTACATTGTTTTTTGTTTTTAGTTTTTTCTTAGAGAAATTATTCTTACGACTTGTGTGGAATTCGAACCCACGCATTTTACGTTATATCTCTATCGAATTTTGTCAGCTGGATTTTAGATTTTAATATAGAAACAAGCAGGAGTTATCTCTTAGATTAAGTGTAAAGAAGTATAAAAGGAGCAGTAACCGACAAAAGTAGCTGATTTCAAACAACGTTTCTGATTGTATAATTTGGAATGGAACTATAAATATAACTTCACTTGCACATAAAGTGATTTAATTATTCAAATATTATACCTTTTGTTTCTTTTTATTTTTCAAAAATAATGTATTTTATTAAATTTTTTACATTTTTCTCTTATTTGATTTAATGTTTTTTTTTTGGGGATATGAAAACGCCCCTGATTTTAAAAAACAAAAATATTATTTTTCTTGTTTAGTTTTGTGGCAAGTTTTTTTTGTTTATTAAAAATATTATATTTTTTGGATTACAAATAAAATATAGTTGGTGAAATTGGTATTTTATTTCTTCCATTTAAAAAACCTAACAAAAAAAAAAAATTGTAAATATACATGGATTGAAAAGATTTTTTCTTCCATTACTGATCTATAAAAGCACGTAATTCATCAAATCCATTCTGAGAAAATACAAAAATAGTGAGTAAGTCAGAATTTTCATATCCATTTTTTAATCGAAATTTTTAAGTGAATTGAAAAGAGTGTGTGTTAATATTAAAAACTATGAAATGAAATGATAAAAAGACAAAAAATAAGGTGGTATGTTAAATAAAGAGTTTTTAAAGGTACTTTTAAAAAAAAAATTGGAATTTAAATTTTGAATAATCTCAATATTTTTTTATTTATTTTTTTTTTGGAGAGAGGGAGGTGGAAATTTTTCAAAAACACTACATTCTTGGTATGCCAGATTCTTAATTATTATACCCACCTCCTCGTTTAGTCAATATAATGGGATGAAAGCTCTAACTGCTAATACAGAATATTGACTACGAAGTAGCGATAGAAGAGGATATGGTAAGAATCCGGAAACATTGAACTGTGTGGGAGTAGGACTGTTAGGGAACAACAAATCCGCCTATTGTAATTACTATGTTACTATCAGTGATAATAGCTATCTACAGTTACAACATACAGTAGTTGTGTTAATTCTATACTCTTCAACAAATTATGGCATTTTTTTTAAAGAACTTATTCCTTAATAAAATAGTTAAAAGCCAATAGGAAACCCCGAGGTGAGGTAAGAAAGTTTCTGTTATAAATAATAGTGATTTTATATATAACAGTGATTATTATAAATTGTGGTAAAATATATGGTATTCGATTTAATCTTAAATGATAAAAAAAAACTCTCCATCATTGAATGTGTCCATATTAAAAAAATGTATAGTACAACTTAAGTTTGTTTAAAGAAAAGGACATTATCTGCCTTTGGTACAATGTTCAGTTAAACTGAAACCATGGTACCACTTAAAAAAGATTCTCGACAAATTTTAATATTTTTTTTTAACTAAGTAGATGTATATATTTAATATTTATGATTAGCTTATCTTAACGTTATTGAAGTACCTAGAGAAGTTTGTCAACTGACAATCAAGTAAATGAAACTAATAAGGAATTTTTTTGAATTTATTTTTAAAATGTTGGTACTGAAAAGCATCAAATTATTATTAAATATATTTACATGTGTTTTATTTTTTTTTTATTTTGAATAAATATAATATCCAAGGTATTCTGCCATATGTAAAAATGGATAAGATAATGCCATTAAGAAAAATATTCATTTTTTTTCCGAGTTTTTGATTCAAAAATAATTTTTCTTTGATTTTTTTTTTCAAAATTGATTTAACGTATATTTTATATAATATTAATATGTCATATGAGTTAACAATGTATGCACATTTGCTTAATAATAATCTGAACATTTAAATTAATTAAAAATTAAGAACCCAAAAAAATCGCGAAGTTATAAAAGTCGTAAGCTCATTTTCAATTTTCCCATCTTTATAAATTATTTTATTTATCAGTTATATCATCAAATATGGTTAGATAATTTTTGCTGCTATGAATTTTCTTTTTAAACCTAACATTTTTTTGTTTTTACCTTACACGATCTTTTCTTCTAAATGATTAAATCGTGCAAGTGCAGTTAGAATGTTTATCGTTTGGCTACAAGGAAAAGAACAGAAAAGTGGTTTCAAACCTCAAATAAGTTTTAGAATTTCTTGAATTCTTTGAAGACTACCAATTAAAATTAATAAAAATGATACTATAACCATAAGTAAGTTAAAGTTAAAATTGATCAGAAAAATGAAGTTTTTATTCTGCTATACAGAATTATATTAAATCAATTGATTTTACTTATCTTCGTCGCATTATGATGGTAACCATGAAGTTTGTATTCCTTATCTTATTTTAAGATAATATTATGTTATGTGAATTTGTATGAGCAAAAAAATCAATATCCTGGAAAAATTCAGCCTTCGTTTAAAAGTTTTGTTTTACCGTTCTCTTAAAAACCATTATTTTCTTTATTTTATTAATAGCCAAAGCATTGTACAAGACAAGATTTTTAAAACTGTTATATTTTCAAGTACATAATATCTAGATAAAACAATAACCGGGGCCTAGGTGGCCTAGTGGATAAGAGCATATAAAAATACGCTGTAAACACCGAGGGAGTGTGGGTTCAAATTTATTCCCCCTTACGACAGTTACAGCCACGCCTGAACAGGAAAGGCTGTGCAATTTCCTGTTCACGAGAAATGGATTTAAAAAAAATATATATATATATATATAAAATATTAACCTGGTAAAAATGATTTCTAAATTAATCTTTTAGATACAATATAACAAAGAGATACCTATGTTTGAGATCCGTTTATATTTTGTTTCTTTGTAAATTGTAAAAACCATTTTTTGTTTTTTGCAGTAAAGTTAAGTATTACAAAGTTTCCATTTCAATAAAATAAAATTGATTTAAGTCTAATTTTTATTTTGTTTTTATAGGAAAGTTATAAACAAATGAAAAATTAAGAAGCAAAAAAAAAAAATTTTTTTTTTTACACATTTTATATCGTTAGCAATTCTGAATAAGTACAAGAAAAAATTAAATATCTTAAGTTTAATAAAATGTCTTAAAAAAGCATTAGCAAAAATAAAAAAGACTATTTTTATATTGTGCTGGACCATATATAACCTATCAAGCAAAGGTCCTTAAAATCTACCAACGTATACTATAAAATATGTAATAAGTATTCGAATATTAGAAGTCTAATAGGGCCTGGTAAAACCCAACGAGTGTTAGAAGGCCCGTTAAAAATAAAAGAATATTTAATAATAATAATAAGAAGTCTAATTCGAATTGTGATGGTAAAATTTTTCTTGGTAACTATATTTCATTTTTTTGCTATCTGAACTATTTGAGAAGGAAGAAGGAAAATTTAAACAAATTTAAAAGAAAATGAATTAATCAATTAGTGGATAAGATTTTTAGATTTTTATAAAGTATTCAATTTTTTATTAAAAAATAAATAATAAAGTATAAAATAAATGAATAAAATAAATAAAATAAAATAATAAATTATTTTGATATTATTCATTGCCTGTGGAATTGTACCCAAGTCTTATCACCTCCATTTCTTAATCATTTTCCACTAACTTATGAATATTTTTCTTGATAAATGGTACCCTAAAGACAGTTGTAGTAATTTTTATTTCAAAGTAAAAAAAAATTTTTTTTTTTGTTAGACGCATGCGATTTAATACACGAATATTGTCTTCATGTACAAAGATTTTTATCAATTACCTTATATTTTAATAAAAAAAAAAAAAAAATTTCAAAGAAAATGGAAAAATATTATTAGGTATAGTAAAATTGAAAAAAAAATTTCAGGGAATTGTACGTGAATCGAACGTGTTTAACTTTACATTTTTTTTTATGATAAAAAAAAAAAGGAATTTTTACGTGTAAATACAAAAAAATATATTATTTCTTTCATTTTATTAAAATTACAAGCTTTTTTTCTTAAATTATAAACATTTGCTGTAAAGTTTAATGTTTGTCCTTAAATGTTAAAAGAAAATGAACTTTATTGTTTGTATAATGATTTTTTTCAGATCGCTTGAAACAATTTTTAACTACCAACTGTTAATTGCTGCTAACTTTATAATGACAAAATGGGACTTGACTTCTCAGATAGTCTATTGTAATAGTCAAGTGGCAATTCTTGATTGCAAGTATTACAACCTTTAAGGTGATGAAGAACTGTTAAGAAGTATTAAAAATACTTTTTGTATAGAAATTTGATTTTGTTCCAAGGGAATGAATCGGGTTGATCAGATCGAGTAATAGCATGGTTAATAAAACCATGTCTATACTAAGTATATACTCCTTGTCTGTAGACTTGATGTAAAAAAAATTGGTGGCATAAAAAGTGTGAAATTCTTTCTTTAAAAAAGGCCGACTTTTCAAGACTTGGATAAAATCTCGGACAAAACTTTTTCTGACAGACCTGAGTATCATTGTCCTAAAGAAATTCCAACAATAATACTTTTTTATATTTATACTAGAAAATCCCCTGTGCAATTGCACAAATTCTATAGATTCAAAAACATTTACGTTATCATACTGACTCCCTTAATAAACTACCTAAAAATTTCATTTTTACATCAGCACCATTAAAAAAACGTTGAAATCACTTACTTACTTGTAATAGAAAAAAAATATAAAACAAATCTAAACACATAAAATTAAAAATGTTAGGTACAGTTTATTAATTTATTCTCGCCGTTTTTTCGTGGCGATAATTTTTGACAGTTTTTTAATTATTGAGAAAAAATGGTCCAAGCTAAAAACACATTCAGGGTAAAAGTTCGTGCCGATATCTCAAAAATTGTTTGAAACACATGTATAAAGTGCACAATAAAAACCGGCGAAAAACCAACCAACACCAACCGCTACGACATTTATTTTTTGTTACATTTAAAACATCGAAATAATTTTAATATTTGTTAAAATTTTACTCTCTATTTTTCTTTAGTTTTAAAAAAAAAAATTTTATGTCGATGAAAAACAGTTGTTTTCGCCGCGAAATTACTTCATTTACCTTAAAACTACTTTCAAGTCTTTTGCGTTTATTTTTTTTTTTGCTTGAAAAAAATTTGCTGAATTTATTTTATTCAAATGTACTTTGGAAGAGGTCTTTGGTATATTTAATAAAAGATTCATGTCTCTGATAATGAAATTTCATAAATTTTCGGAGGCTTTTTTTTGTGAGAGTCGTTTTCGACAGAATTTAATGGTCTAATAATAAATTAGTACAAAATTATGAATCTATTGAGAGAGAAGGCTTCTAAAATAATATTTTCTATGTTATTTTTTTTTTTTTTTAAGAAAAATATCCATTTCTATAATATTTAGTAAGTTTCTGATTTCTGTTATGAAATATAATTAGCTAAGTCTGCCGAATTTTATATTAATAAAAAAAATTCAAATATTTTATGTTATATCAAAAATTCAGCTTAAAAAATCAAAATTCTAACCTAAATAAACAAAACTACTATAAAGTCTGTTTACCAGCTTTTATAATAGTGAAAACAAAATCGAGAATTAAATCGGCCTATTATTTTTTTCTTATAAATATAAGGCTTACTATAAACTTTGCTCTTTTCACTTTCAGGTCTTTTAATTTTATTAAGAGTATTTTTATTTTTTTCAAAACAAAGAGTCATTTGAAAACTGCCAACAGAAGAATAATAATTTATTTTTAATTTACCGCTGCGACCAGTTCATAATGGATGTGGCGGTCAAATTTAAAAATTAAAAATTTGCTTTAAATTTTGTGTCGAAAGTACTTTTTAAAAAGTAAACATTTGTGTCTCTGATAAGACTTTTAGTCGAAGATTTATGTCTCTGATAATAAAATTTTAAATTATTAAATAAATATATAGAAATATCATCATTGCCAGTTTAGTTTACATTCAGTGTGAGTGGTTTATTATAGAAATAAAATATTTTTTTTTTATATGTTAGCAAGGTCTTATCATTATATTGTGTATATTATCAGAAATTCAATCATTAATTCCTGGTATTATATTATCTGATCTGATTAATAAATCTTATTTTTTTCCATGGCTAACAATATTATTAATGGTCTAATAATAAATTAGTACAAAATTATGAATCTTTTGTGAGAGAAGGCTTCTAAAATGATATTTTCTATGTTATTTTTTTCTTTTTTTTTTAAGAAAAATATCCGTTTCTATAATATTTAGTAAGTTTCTGACTTTTGTTATGAAATATAATTATTTAAGTCAGCCGAATTTTACATTAATAAAAAAATTTCGAATATTTTATGTTATACCAGTTCTACCGAAAATTTAGCTTAAAAATCTAAATTTCAACCTAAATAAACAAAACTATTTTAAAGTACGTTACGAAGCTTTCACCAGCTTTTATACTAATGAAAACAAAATCAAGAATAAAATCGGCCTATTATTTTTTTCTTATAAATATGAGGTTTACTATAAACTTTGCTCACTCTCACTTTTTCACCTTCAGGCGTTTTAATTTTATTAAGAGTACCTATTTTTATTTTTTTTTTTCCAAAACAAAGATTGAAAATGCCAACAGAAGATTAATAATTTATTTTTAATTTACCGCTGCGACCAGTTCATAATGGACGTAGCGGTCAAATTTAAAAATTAAAAATTTGCTGAATTTATTTTGATTGAAAATGTGTTTTTTAAGTATGTACTTTTCCTTTTTTGACTGTACTCACTTTTAATGAAGGGGTTGTGTCTCTGATAATACATCTAGCGGAAAATTTGGTCACTCGTAATAATATTTACTAAATTTATTTATATTTTTAATGAACGGTTTGTGTCTCTTGATAATACTTTGAGTCAAAAATTTGTGTCTTTGGTAATATAGATAAAATTTTAAATTATTAAATAAATATACAGAAATATCATCATTGCCAGTTTAGTTTACATTCAGTGTGAGTGTTTTATTATAGATATAAAATATATTTTTTTACATGTTGGCAAGGTCTCGCCAACATCTTGTGTATTATATTATAGATTGTAATACGTTTGAAGACTTTCATCAATAGAAAGAGTTTCAAAGAAAAGTTTCAAGGTTTCGCCCAGCTTTCATAAATAAAACAAAAAAATTAAACAATTTTAAGACCATCATTATGAATTTTTACTTCAGTTAAACATTCTGTTCCTTAACAATTAAGTATTTGAAGACTAACTATAAAATTAATTTTTTTAATACATACATTAAATTTCTTATCCTGTGAAAGTGCTGCAGTGCTACATGTAACTGAAACTTTTTCATAAAGAATTAATTCAGTTTAGTTTCTGGCTTCAACGACTTTTGACCAAATTAACTAGTAATTTGGTCACGATTAAATTAAATAATACAGCTATAGGATAATCAAATATTGAAATCTTTACAAGACGTTATTATCAAACCAGGGATAGCAGGACAAATGAAACTGAGAAATATAATCAAGAAAATTAATTTGATTAATCAATTAGAAAGGACGAATACTAATTTTTTAAGTAAGTCTTAAAATGATTTTGGGGGGGGAGGGAAAATTGAAAACATTGATAACATTACTTTTCAAAAATAATTTTATTACTTATCAAATAACTATTTTATATATTAATTTACTTTAGAATAAAAAAACATTTTTTGGAGGGAAAAACTTTATAGTTTAAGTGACTCATTTTAATCAACGATTATCTTTTCATATCTTATATTCAATACTATTATCGACATTCGTATATTTCGATTTTATTTTAATTAAATGACTTATTAAATGAATTAAAAATTTTTACATACATATACTGTACTAAATAATGAAATAACTATTTCTAGAATATTATATATATTATTTATCAAAAACATTTACTAGATTAATTTAATTTAAATTTTTCTTTATTGTTTTAGATTTTAATATATTATAAAATCATTTTACATAAAAATAAACATGAAAATTAAATAAATATGTATAAAAACAATTTTTACTCTTATATCAAAGTCAAAAGAACAAAATGTAATCAATTCTCATTATTTCTATTTCAAAATTTTACTTATTTTATTTTTTATTTCTTAGAAGTATCCTTCAAAAAACACATGTTAAATAAATACATAAATAAATATAAATTTTAATATATACACAGTGTAGGATAAAAACGTTTTTTTTTTTTATTTTTTTATGCCACGTTTACTTTACGCTGTAAACACACGGGTTTGAATACTATAAACGCTGTAAGAATTTTTCGACCTTGCGGCATTTACAGTTACGCTTGAAAATCAAAGGCTGTTCAATTCCTTGTCACATTTATGTGGCAGGGGAATGAACTAAAAAAATCTTCACATAATATACATCAAATAAATTATCAATATTGCAATAAAGTAGAAACACATTTTCAAAATAATATGATAAAACATTCCATTCTATTGTAATTATTTTTGTATGAACATAATGAAGAACAAATGAACGAATAAAGTGATAAGCACATTTTATAAAATTTACAGTTCTTTTTTCCTTTTTATTTTATTCGGTACAAAATAATTTAGTAACGTTATAAGGTACACTCACCTAATTATTGTATTCAGTTTGAAAGTTTTTCTTTGTTAAAAATAAAATAAATTCATAATAAAATTAAAACATATAATTTTAAAGTTGAAATATAATAATCACATAGTGGAGCTTATTAGATCTAGTACTAGGAAATATGGGAGTTTATTCGTTAGCTCGTCCGTTCTTTAGCTCAAAATTGTGGAACATATTACCAAAAAAAGTATTTCTGGGATTCGTATAATATACAGAAGTTCTAGGAATTATATAGTCAACTTAAGATTTCCATTTATTTCTACTCCATTAATTTAAATTCAAAATTTATTCCCTATCCTTTCATCAACTTTACCTCAGTTTGTTCAATCATTATACTGTTTTGAAATTAGGTAATATGTATTTTACCTTATTTATAATAATTGTAAATTAGACTTGCTACGAGGGGAGATGATTTTAGTGGATAAAAATGCCGTCTTAGTTTATATTGATGCTTAGGATTTTTTTTGGAAGATCTCCCGCAAGATCTCCCGCAGACAAAACGGAGCTTAGGTTTTTTTTTTTGAAGATTTACACCTACCGCAAAAAAAGAAAATTAGTGTTTACCCAATGTTGGAAATTCGAGTAAATTTTATATATTTTTTAACATTATTTTGTAATGCGTCAAAAAAAAAAAAAAATCTACCGGGACAAGTTTTTTTGTAAATCCCCGTTCATTTCATTATTCATTCCCTTGCCCATATTGTACTCTGAAATAAAAACTGTCATATCACATTTTAAATTAATATGCTTTTACTAAATAATTACTGAACAACTCTGCTATAATTTCTGTATTGATTATATTTACACTATAACAATATCGTCGAATATCGAATCATAAGCCAATAGTTGGTAATTGCACTTAATAATAAAACTCGCATTCAACAAATCACACTTTATGACAGACATTTTTTTTTTTATTTAATAATTAGCACTATATGATAAAGTTTTATAATATCCCTGCGTACACTTATTTTTGAACTTCACTGTACGTATATATACAAATAAATAAATATGTAAAAAAAAATATTTTATATTTAAATATAAATTATTATTTCTTATATAGATAGAATTCATATTTTTAACTTTATATTTAATCATATCCTAAATGTTAAAAACATAATATTTACTTATTTTCTATATATCTTTTTCTTTTGTTTTCATTTATAGGCAAACAAAACAAATGAAAAGACAAGAATATAAATCAACTTAAAAGGAATAAAAACATAAAAATAAATAATAATAAAAGGCAAAGGACAATAATAATATAATTTTTTTGTTTTTTTTTTTTTTTATTTTTGCTTAAAGCAAATTTTACAATACTTCCTCTTTTTTTTTTTTGTACTACTACAATTCGATACAATTCAAATCGATTTCGATACAATACAAATATTTTAAACAGCCTAACAAAAAAAAAAAGAATCAAAAAAAAGTAAAATTTTAATTTTGGACAAAATTGAAAAAAATGTTTAAAAAAAAATAAACAAAAATTAATAATAAATATTTAAAATAATACCTACTTCTAATTTCAAAGTAATAATAAAAAAAAATTAAAAAAAAAAAAAGTATCAATTGAAAATATTTATATTAAACAAAGTTATTAAAAAAATAAACAAAAAAAAAAATTTATTCAAAATGGCTACCCGAAATCAAACGGAACCAATTTAAAATAATTGAAGCAATAATAATTATCAAAAAAAAAAAAAAAAATAATAAAAAATCAATTGGAAATATTTTTTGATAGTGATTTCTTTTTTTTTTTTTTTTTAATTTAAAATATAATTTCTTTTATTTTTCCGGTGTGATTTTTTCTCCATGTAAAATCGAATAATTATGGTGTTAACGGTATAACGGCGACGGGTACAAATTATTATTATAACGCCATTAAAGAAGACAAAATTAATTTGAATTTTTTTTATTGTTTATATTTTTTTTATTATAATTCTTATTTTATTTATTTTTTTTTTTAAATATTTAAAAAATAAATTTTTTAATCGTATAAATTATAAAATATTATAAAAATAGGGAAAAATAACAATAATAAAAAAAAAAAAAAAAGAAAAAAATAAAAAAAAAAAAAAATAAAGAAAGTGGAGAATATTATTTTTTTTTCGTGGTAGGAGAATTTAATAAAAAAAAACCGTCAACCTGGAACTAATGGAATTAGAGAATATTGTGGCCAATACGGTCTACTTAAAAGCAAGAGAAGGTGAGTTTTATTTAAAAATATATAAATTTATACATTGTCTATTTTTTTTTTTTTTTTTTTTTTCAATTTTCTTATCCTTTTTTTTGTATTGTAAAGATTTTATCATAAATATACAATATAATGTACCCTATAACTGTTATTCAAAAGAAAAAAAAAAAAAACAAAAAAAACCATCCAAAAGGTTTTTTGAGAAATATTAAATTTTCTTTGAATTTAATTAAAATAATCGGATATAATAAAAGGTCAATAAAATTTAAAAAAAAGTTTTTTTTTCTGTTTTCCGGGAGAATTTATTTATTTTTTTTTTTAATTTGAATTTTTATTGTTTCCGAAATAAAATTTTTATTTTTATTTTAAGCTTAAAAAGGAAAACTCTAAAAGAAAATTATTACGTCATAGATTGAAATTAAAGTTAACTTATATCTAGTAAAGTTTAAGAAGAATATTAATATTTTTCTTCAAAATGATGACTCTGTACATTTTCTTAGCCATAACCTATGTATATATAATTACTTTTTCTCAACAATACATCCTAGACTCTTTTCCTCATAAAGCAAATTTTTGGAAGTTTTTCATCACTCCTCGTAAAAAAAAAACTGCTTTTATTATATAGTTATTCTCTAATTTATGTTTTTTTTTTGACGTTGTACTGCACAACCTTAACTATAATAACAAAACTCTATAATGACATTGAGAAAGGAAAACTGTATAGTAAGCCTCCTTAAAAAAAAAATCCACATAGTATTATAGAAAAACTTACAGTTGGCAATATTTATCTTTAAAAAAAAAAAAAAAAGAAAGGCAAACAATAGGTTGGTGTTTTAGTAATTTTTTTTAATAATTTAATTTTTGTATTCTTGAATATTGATTCTTTGGTAAAAATGCCTTTCAACTATAATTTTCCACTAAAAAAAAAGCTTCTTTTTCACAACCTTTTTTGGGAATGTTAAAATAAGTGCGATATCAAATCGAAAAAAAAAATGTTATTCAGTTCGGCATATTTGGACATATTGGATGAATATTTTCTAAGCAAAACTTAAAAATTATAATTTTTGTAGTAAAGCTGGTAAAGTAAGATGGTGCAATGAAATTTTAACCATGAATAGATCTCTTAAAAAAAATTAATGTTTTGGACCTATTTTTAAGTGTTTATATTTTAAGTTCTGTTGAAGATTAACTCAATCTAAAACGCTACGAATTTTTTTAAGCTGTATAAATCAAATTATATAAGATTTCGCAATATAGTATTTTATTCTATAACTAGTGAAAAGGCCCATCATATGATGGGCGCACGGCGAATAAATTTTTTTTTATTTTAAATACTGTATAGTATTGTTAATGCGGACCCAATAATTTTTAAATAATAAAATTTTAATTTTGTTTTTCTTTTTTTGACTAGCAAAAAACAATTCGGTCACATGCTGTTTAGTGGCTCATCTTCTTAGATAATCTTTCATTGAAATACATATTAAAATGCGTGTATTGCGAGCGTTTGAATATTTGTTACTTGTTTTTCTGTTGTACATACATATGTAGGTATATATGTATAATATGAATTTATCATTTCACTATTAAACAATTCATTTTACATAAAGATGTCAAACTTCCATCTTTTTGTTAATTCTATATACATATGTATATTAACATGCAGTTAAATAATGGTTAATAATTATCAAAGTATATCTATTGGTAACAAAGTAATTAAACTCGTCGTTTATGCACGAAGCGACGCTAGAGTAGAGCAACTTTCCACTTTTACTTGCGTTGACAATAAATTTGTCTGGTTTTTTTTCATTCATTCAAAAAATATTTCTATTAATAAAAATCTTCTAAGAGATTATAATATAATAACATTGTCGTTTCATTGCAGGAATTCTTTTTGCTCATAAAAACAAATGTCAATTGTCAATGTCAACCACACCAATACTCAATACAATATTATAAATTATGAAATTTATGATTGCTCTCTTTTTTTTTTTTAACCAAAACAAAATAATAACAATTTTTTTCTCTTTGCCTTTTTTTTCATTTGCTCATTCATTTGCTTTTCGCTTTGCTTTGTTAGTAATTAGATAATATTGTGTTATTATTTGTGCTGCTAATAATATTATATAAATATAATATCGTATGTAAATGTACATTACTACATATTGTACATTATATAAATTATAATTGTAGTTGGTTTTGGTTGGTACATATGTAGTAGAATTAAAATAAAGAGTAAAGAGTATCGTTTAAGAATCAAACCATTTTTTTTTTCATATTTTTTTGTCTCTTTTCTTGTTAGGATTAGTTTTAAGTAAGAAATATAGTGATTGTGTGTGCTCTAAAATTTAAAAAAGGCCACGCGAATAGCAGCAGCAGCAGGAGATTATCTTTTATCATATTTAAGATATTATTTACTTTGTTTGCATTATATTTTTCACTATTTTGGTAGCAAGAGTGGTACTTTGGTACCTTTTCAGAAATTTTTCTTACAACTTTAATTTATTTATTTATTTATATTAATATTATAAACCACATAGGATATTACAATATTACAAAACCATCGGTTACTAAGGCCATTATAGGTCGAATACTATTATTAAATTATACACTAATATTATTTATTTTGCTTAAATTATATATTTTATATTTACGCTATATTTGATAGCAAGGGGGATTTGTTTTCAATTAATAAAACTTGCTACCTTTGCAGGATTTAAACCCACACGCCCTCGTTTAATAAGCCACGTGCTTGTCCACTAGGCTACCGAGGCCCCATTACAACTTTAATTTAAAAAGAAAAGTTTTTTTATTGCATATATTAAGGGGTGAATATTCTAAAGTCCAACATAAAATCAAAAATCAATTAAAAACTATCTAATAGCCTGAAGACATTTACATGTAAATGTAAAATTACCATAGTTTCATTGATAAAAAAATCTAAATTAATAAATTAATCACAAATTTGTATTTAATTCCTTTAATATTCGCTAGCCATCGCTTTTCGCTTTAATAATATTCGCTTTAATATTCGCTAGGTATATTCGCTAGCCATTTACTTATAAATTTTGGCTTAAAAGAGTTTTTTTTTTTGAATTGTGAAAATCATTGGATAAAACCATAAATCTTTTGATGTATCTTTAGTTTTAATTATAAAATAAAAACAACAAAAAAATGTAATAGATTTTTGTCATTATATTACGCGGGGGTTTCTTTATTAAAACTTTTTTTTGTGTTTTTTTTTATGAATAAATGTTAAAAAATTTTGATATTTCGTGATCTATGAAGATTTGAGACCCACACATTTGACATAGTTGCAATTATTAACTATTTTCAATGTTAATTGTTACTCACCAGAATTTCGTAAGTCATAAAAAAAATAGGAATCTTCCTTAATGCAGGTGGAAAGCTGATTGTTAATTAAAAAATTTAGAACTTACGCTAAAACTGAAACATCTAAACAGAGTTGAGTGGTGGCTGTTCAAACAGTACTATGGTACTTCAGCACCCCAAAATATAAAAATGAAATATACAAAAAAAATAAATATATATTATATATATGTATATAACAACTAAAATAAATGTTCGAAAAAATTTTAATAAAAATATATTTTTAAAAAACTTGCAATAAATTAATTCATTAAAAGGATATTCATGTTTATTTCAAAAATATTTCGGAGTTCTACCCCTCAGTATTTTAATTGTATTTTAATACGAAATATAAATTTTAAAAATATGAATTAATTTTAAAAATAAAAAAAAAATTATAGTACAAAAAAAACCATTAAAATAACAAGAAGTTAGATATTTTTTTTAAGAAAGATTTTATTTTCTACAACAAACCTACCGAGATTTCTAAGATAAATGATTACGTGTTATGACCAAAAAAAAAAAAAAATTGCAAACGTGTTACATTATTTCCATTAAAAAAACCAAAAAAAAAAAAAGCAAAATTATTTAAAAACTGCACATTAATAATTTGTAATTTTTTGTACACGTTTCTTTTTGGAAACATTCAAAAAATTTACTTTCAATTTAGTGGGTAATTTTAAATAATTATTTGTAGGTACTTTGAAAAAATTTCTAATTGAAACCTAAAATTATACGTGACATTTTAGATTTTTACTTATTTCTATATTTAAATATATATTTTATAGAAATTAATATAAGTTCCTATAAATATGCAATAATTTCTTATAAAATATTCGAAATTTTTTAGAAATATTAAATTTTATTACCATTAGACAAAAATAATTAAAATTTTTTTCAGTCTATTCTTCTTATTATAAAGTTTTTCAATTGTAATGAAATTTTAAGGAAATATAAACTAAGGTGTCAATCATTGTGATATGTATCCTATTTTACAAAAACTCTTAAATGGATTTCTTATACGATATTGCAATATGTTTAAAGTAAATAAATATTTGTCTACAACATGAAATGCTTAAATCAAGCAATTGAAAATTTTTAATGGGTTCAGTATAGGAAAGAAAAGCATAATTCTATTTTTAAAGGCATAACTTAACTAAAATACAAGTTTATAAAGCCAAATTTCAATTTCCTTGCTTCCTTCCTTAATAGGAAATAATTGAAAAGTAAGTTAGGAAAGAAAAAGAAATTTTTTTTTTCAAAATTTTTTTTTGTGAAATCACTTTTACAAATTCAAATATAATTTTTTTTGTCTCTCCGTTTCTTTAAATTCAAGGATTTTCTACATTTTTTTCGGTTTTCGATGAATTAAATTTTTTTTTACCTTTTAAACTTTAATATGTTGTTAAGTAGAATGAAGTTAATAATAATATTCTCTTGAGATTAATATAAATGTGTATAAATGTGTATATTAAATAAAGTATACTCAGATTTCTAAAAATGTTGCTGTACAAAGTCATTCGAAAATAATTTTAATAAAACCAATTTAACTTAACTTTGAAAGATATTCTTAAACATTTTGATTAAAATTAATACTGTTGCATTTAAGATCATGCATTTTTGTTATTAGAGGATAAAATATTGAAAAGAACATTTTTTTTTTTTTTTTTTGTATTATATTCAACTTAAGAAGACTTGAACGTCCATTCAAATATTCATTGGTACACTTAAATTTTTATATTTGTAAAAAATACAATTGTTAAAGTCTTAAGAAAGTCAAGTGTCCTCTTCAAACTACAAGATGATTTTACTTTAAAAAAAAAAGGCAAAAGAAAGAATCAAACCATCAAAATTAGATATTGAAGGGTGAAAAAGGATTAATCGAATAGAGCTCACGACAAACTATTTCTAAAAAACATACATTCGTAACTTCGATTTGTTAGTTTAAATTCTTAAAGAGACTAACTTTAAAATCACAACTTTCAGAACTAAATGAAACTTTCAGAAGATTCAAAACTGTCAATATTTATTACTTTTGTAATGAAGTCTATAAGCATTGACACACTATTAGTATTGATTTAAGAGATGGATTCAAAATTAGAATTGCCGCTTTTTCCAGAATATGTATATGACAGATTCTAAATTAGGAGTTATTTAAGAGTTGGATACAAAATCACAATATTCCCTTTTTACAAAATTATACGGAATATTTAAGTAGGTAAATGGGAAAAGAAATTTTTTTTTTTTTGCATTTTGTAATCAATCCCAGTAAAATACTTTTGTTAGATATTTTTTTCCCATAATAACATTTTAGATTTTTTTAAGATCTCTATCCTAAAATTTCCCAAAAATAATTTTTATAAAAGTCCTCAAAATAAAAGAAAATTAAGTTTTTCATTATCATGAAAATATACCTATAAATACAACCCTAAAATAATCTGCAATATTAACATTTTTTCTTTTCCTAATTTTCATATGATAAAATTAAACATTCATTTGGTTGATTGAAGTACCTATCATATTGATTGGAACACCATTAAAATGATTCCCTCTTTAATATCAGTTGAAGTAAATATCAAAAAAAAAAATATATAAGAATAAAAAAAAAAAAAAAAGAATGAGGAAATGGAGAAAAAACAATTGACAGTAAAAACCAATATATTATTTTGTCAGCTCTGTTCATTTTAGTTTTATCTAACAAAAAATTTAATTTTATGTTCCGACCTTTTTATTTTCTTTTTTTGTTATGACATGCATTTCAAAAATATTTAGATTGTGGTTTTGGTTTAATTTTGCTAAATTGATTTTTTTTTTTTTGTATGAACTATGAACTATTAAAAATATATATACGAACAAAATTTTTCATGTGATCTAAGATTTTAAATTGATTTGAAGTAAACCTTGCAATATACATATATATATTATCTATAGGATATGTATTCAAATATTTTTAAATTAATTTGAGTAATGTTTAATAAAAAGGAATTTTTGAACGTATTGAACAAATTTCATCCATAATTTAATTGTGTATACGATAATAGGATACCATCAAATCATTCCACATTGTATATATCTTTTATCAAGATATTCATTTTCATTTATATCTTTCAGATAATAAAAGTTTTGTAAATTGTCTGACATTTCCATACGGCTTGACGGTACTACTGGACAGTAAAGGTTCGAACTATCATTTTCCTAGCGTATCTTTCCTTTCTCTTTTTCCAATATGTAATGAAATTGGAAATAAGAAAATTTTATTGGAGATATAATGCTTAATATAGTTAAAGATTCTCTGTTCACTAAATATCTGCTAAATAAAAGAAAATTTCCTTAATTGGATCAAATGCCATAATTGAGTACTCCTGTCAGGCATCTGATTTTCAATTTAAAAAAAAAAAAAATAATTTGAGTGAATAAATAATTTTTTTTTTCATTTCCCAAAAAAAATACATTTTGGTATTTGGATGAAAATAAAAGCTGATGAGATATGTAGGCTGATTTTTCTCCCTTAAGAAGTTTTGTTTTATTTTTTTTTTTTTGGTTTTCTTATATAATTCTTGTTATCCTTTAAAAAAAAATATCTGTATAGAAGCAATACAAGATCGAACTTAAGTTAAAATAAAAAAAAAATAAAAAAAACAGAATGAAAATGGATGTGCAAAATTGATAGGGGTGAACAATAATGAAAATAAAAATGAAAAAAAAGGAAAAAAACGATGGATGTTATAGTGAAATGGACTGAGACTCAATTTTCTGAAATTACTATGTACAAAGGAAGTTAATTTATTTTTCTGAAATTTTTTTTTTTTTTTACTTTGTGATACGATGTTCATTTAGATTGAATGAAAAAACAAAAATAAAATAAAAAAATAAAGAACAGGATGAAAGAAAAAAAAATAAAAAAAATATATAAATGCAATAACAATAGAACAATTGATGAAATTGGTAACGCCATTTTAAGTACAAAATTGAAGTAAATTAATTTAGATCTTGTAAGTAAGTTTCATTCAAAATGAGTTTATTAATTACTTTTATTTTCCTTCCTTGTTTTTTTTTTTTTTTTTTTGTATACCCATTTTGTTTTATTTTTAATGTTTAATTAATAAGTCGAGATAATTAATTTAACAGGTACTATTTTGTATTTTGCTCCTTTATTTACTTGTAGATTTTTCTTTATAAGTGTAAATTGTTGAGTATTGAAAATGCAATTTTTTTTTTTTTTTGCAAATTAAGTAATTTTAAAAGATTAAGTTGAATTAAAATAAATACCAGAGCTTGTCTGTTATTTTAATACTTATAATATTTAGATATTTAGTTATAATTTATTATGTTCAAGTAATATTAAAATTTAGAATGAAGAAAAATATGTGAAAATGAAAAGAATTAAAAGAGTATAATTTTGTTGATTTTATCCTAAAGGTAAGAAGAAGTTAAAAATGATTTAAGAAAAATCCAAAAACGAAATATTCACAAAAAAATCAAAAAACGGAAGAGAATATTAAAAAATTAAATATGGGTATTAGTCCCAAATAAATATATAAATAGGATTTTTAATCAAAAATAGGAATAATAGAAATAGGAATAGAAGGAAAGGACTGATTCTAGCTACTTTCCTATCTAAGTTTCTGTTACCTAAACTATAGACAGGAGGAGCATTCGCATCGGGCCAACGACTCTTTAGAAAACCATTGTATGAATTCCACTTTGTTTGTCCAATATTTTGAATAACTTTTTTTGCTTCCTTGATTTTAGAGCTATATGACGTAAGCACAAAGGTGAATACCGGTGTTTTAATATCGAGTTTCGCCTCCGTATCCGCTAGCTCATAATAACCTTATTTATAGAAAAACATCCGAAACATAGCTCAGAATTTCAATTCTACACTTAACATTTTTACTGATGAATCAAATTTTTACTGATGCATCGCAAAGATAAATGCCGGTGTTTTAATAGCGAGTTTGGCCTCCGTATCCGCTAGCTCATAATAACCTTATTTATAGAAAAACATCCGAAACATAGCTCAGAATTTCAATCCTACACTTAACATTTTTACTGATGAATCAAATTTTTACTGATGCATCGCAAAGATAAATGCCGTTGTTTTAATAGCGATTTTGGCCTCCGTATCCGCTAGCTCCTAATAACCTTATTTATAGAAAAACATCCGAGAACATAGCTCAAAATTTCAACCCTACACTTAAAATTTTTACTGATGCAACAAAAAGTGACGAAAGCGTAGCCTTAGTCGATACTGAAAAGCTAATTACTAAAAAAAACTCCTGCCACCAGAAACAGACCTGTATAATGCGGAATTAATTACCTTATGTAAAGCTATTAGGATAGCTCATATCAACTATGAGACTATCTTAGTGTGCTCCGATAGCCTAAGTGCTTTAAACGCTATTAAAAATCATTCCAACATGCAACCCCTGAATAAAACAATTAGAAATATACTATCTAACATCACCAAAGAAATTAAACTTATATGGGTTCCAGGTCACTGTGATATTACAATCATTTCTAGAAATACAAAATTCTAATGTTAAAATAATTGCATAATTAAAGGCGTCTTTTAACATTGAAATCTATTTAGCTAAATGTACATATAAAAAATATGAGTTTTTTTTATACAAAATTAAATAAAACTTTTCCTTTTTTGAATAAATGTTTTTCCTTTTGAAGAATTCGAAATTTCCGGATGAGAAAATACAATTTTTAAAAACGTATCTGTTTAAATTATTGTGTTTGTCTGGAGGACTGAATGTAAAATTAAAATACTTGTTTTGTATCTTGTTTTTCAAAAATTTTATTATTAAAATATTCCAAAAATTAAATACGATGTTTGCTATAGTTTTGCAGAAAATCAGTTTTCCTCAGTCGAAGTGATTTAAAAAGCAAATTTATCATCATCATTATCTTTTGGGATAAAAATTCGGCGTGCACTTTGTTTTCTTTTATAACACTTCGCCAACGTTTTCGGTTAACTGCCTTCGTTTTTTAGTTCCGAACAGCTACTACCCTTTAATCATTTTCTATGTTATCTTACCATCCACTTCTAGGGCGGCCTTTATGACATGTATCAATTATTTTGACCACAAAGATGGATTTTTAAACCCGATATCTAGGCGCGGCCATTAACACGTCCATGAGACGTCCATTTAATTCTACAAAAATACCAAATTGCACAAAGGGATATTTTTATTTATTTTTATTTCCTGTATTTTAACATCTTCAGATTGAAAAAAATATTTAATATAAATTTTGGGTTGTCAAAATCTTAAAAAAATATTCTTAACATCAAATTAATATTTTATAATACCATATTAACTTCTCTTTAGATCTAAGTATACAAAAAAGTTAACAGAAGGACACTTCTCCTAATTATTGTTTCAATCAATCTATTTTTGTTTCGCCTTGATTTTTAATACATTTTTATTCTTGCTAGTTTTTACCCTATGGTAATAATCGTTAAAATGTAATAATAAAAAGTTATGATTTTCAATAAAACCGTCAATTAATTAATTAACTAAAACTGAATTAGAATAATAAAAAACCAAAAAAAACTTGTGTAAAACTTGAATAAATATCGTATTACTATTCAAATCGAGAATAATTTCAACAATATTTGGTTTCAATTAAATCAATTTAAAGCAATTTTTAAAAAATACCCAGAAAATTTTTTCCCTCAGATTATTAGTTTACTCTCTGTCTGATCGTCTGTTTATTTTTGTAAACTTTTTGTATATTTTTTTGTAGATTTGGTTAAGATCACTTCAGAATGTTCGTTAATGCTTATATTTTTTTGTTTTGTGAGAGTATAGATGAGATCATCGAAAATATCGAAAGACACTGTAGAGGAGTGGAACAATCACGAGTCCTCTATATGTGTGTGGGACATTAATCCACTAAACACTAGTTCCCTCTTTTAATCAAACAATATGTTATACGACCTTTAGTATTTATCTACTGTTTGGTTAAAGGAAGTTGAGTTAAGGAAACATTTTAAATTGGCAGGCATATTTGAGTTGTTAATGTTCACTTTGAATCTTTGTGCGTTGTTTATATAATCACCGTCAATTTTTGAGAAACATTTGAGGTGAAAAATTGTTTTAAATTTGTGATATTCGTACCACAAACAAATTTGACCATAAGCTGAATTATGCCATCTGGGAATTTGAACTACACAGAGGTGACCAAATCAAGCTTCTCTTGTTTTTCCTTGAAAATATTTTAATTTTTCCAAATCTATATACTTAGTTAGTACCTTCTGGAAAATTTTAAAAGATCGCAAAAAGATTAAAACGCGAATCACTTTAAAATTTATAATTTAGTTTTTTTTTTTTAGAATTTTTATCTAAAAAAAAAAAAAAAACACCCACAAATGGAATCCATTAGAAAAAAAATAACATCTTGAGCTGAATATTTTCAAATAAATATAGCATTAGTTTTACATGCTGTCGGTTTGTACATAGTTATTCGTTCGTTACACTTTAGACATATTTTATTTGTAATGAAATTTTATTTGAGTTTAATTGATTTACTTAATTTTTAAAATTAATTTTTTTTTTTTTTGTGATTCATTCGAATAAATTAAATTCCAATTGAAAATCATAAATAAAAAAAAAAGAATTTGATCGTATTAAGTTTAAATTTTTTCGCTTTATGCTAATCAGATATGGCGTTTATGGATTTTTTTTTATTTTGCTGTTTTGCTTCTTAATTAGATTTTGATTTTTTTGATATGCTTTTATAGACATCACCGATCGATCGATCGATCGACAAAAAAAAAAAAAAAAAATAACTTGCAAATTTTCAAAAAAAGAAAAATCTGTGTTTCGTTATATTTGACCTAAATTTTAGAAATCTTTTCATGGTGCCGTACACAGAAAAATAAAAAACACAGAAAACACTATAAAAACCTCACGAGACATGACTAAAATATTAGAAAAATTTAATTTGTATAAGAAAATTCAAAGAAATAATGCATAACCATAGTAAAAAGATGGGATTTGTTTTTTTGTTTTTGTTTTTTTTTTCTTGATTTCTTGAAAAAATCGATTACCAAATAAATAAACCGTGACTTTTTGAAGAGTAAAGAAAAATCAAAAAAAAAATAAAAAATAAAAAAAAATCAGAATTATTGCAAAATCGAACATCAAATTTTAAGTTGATTTTTATCGGTATTACAGTGTTTTAAATATAGAATTTTCGTAAAAATAAATTTGGAAAAACTTTAGCACAAGGTCAAAATTTTAAAAATGAATTTGCTATATTTTATGTAAAACATATATATATATATATATATATATAATAAGTAAGTAAATTTTAAAATAAAGACTTCATTAATGATTGATATATTATGTACTTATATATATATATATATATATATATATATAAGATATAATCAATTTAGTGTTAATATGGTGTAGTTAAATGTAACTTCCCATTTTTAGAACTCTATGAATAGTTTGTTTCATTTAATTGTCAATCAAAATCTTGATTATTTTTTTTTTGAAATGAATAAAAGATGTTTGATAAAGATTTAAGAAAACCAGGGGAAAAATTGTTACTTTAGATTTGTTATAATAAAATAGAAAAAAAATCCAAAGAAACCAGTTTTTTTCCCCCCTAATTTCACTCCTTTTATTGAACGGCTATTGTATTAAAAAATCGAATATACTTATTATGTTATGCTCTAAATCAAAAAAAAAAAAAAAAAACTTTTTTTTTGTATAATTAGCCATGGAAAAAATCTGATTAACTTTATAAATGCTGGATTAAAAGCAAGAAATTAGCACAGCTGGATATTAAACACATTATTCACTTAAGAACTTTTAAGGGTTAATTTTAGCATTAAAATATAACGTATATATAGTAAATAAAAATATGGGCAACAATTTATTTTATTTTTTCCTAATTTTAATCACTGTTGATATTAATCATTTTGAAATTGTTGAAAATTACCTTTCATATATTTGTAACCTATATTATGTCTAATTATCATTGCTGAATGTCATCTTATAATTTTACATACTGTATATTTGTTTTTAGTTTTTTAATGTTAGGTAACTTATGGTTTTGATCTGTAATACTATATATAGTGCATTTGAAATATATGTCATGAATGACTTAAACTTCTTCCATGATTTTTTTTTCTCGTAATTAAAATTCATTCTCAAAAATATAGTTAAAATAAAATTTGTATTTTGAACAGATGGGGCGAAGAAAAATAAAACAATAGATTTGGGTCTTGGGTTCAAAATCCGATCAGATGATATAAAACAAAAAAAAATATGTTGTAATGTACTGATGTCCCTGACTGAAATAATAATAATTTTAATAACTAATACCAACACCAATAACAATAGTTGCTAGAGTGACAGTGGGATTACCTTTAATTATTACCTCTTGCATACTACTGCATATTGTAACTTTTGATGGCTATAGTCACTGTTAGCGAAATAGTAAAAATAAAAGTGGATTCATTGTTTCCTTGCAGTTCCACTTCCAATTCAATGTTTACACATTCTTGTCCTATCTCTTCCTATTACTAGTTCCTATCCACTATACTGCGTTAGCAGGTAAGAGTTTCATCCTATTATATTGGCTAAAGAGAAGGTGGGTTTATTACGTAAGAATCTGACACTAATAAGGGGGAATTCTTGATGTCCTTAGATAATTTCCACCTTCTTTAGGAAATAAAAATATAACAATTAAAGGCTTGATTCCAATATTTTTGGTCTAGAATCAAATGTCATTCACAAACTTTAATTTATTTTCAGTGACAATGATACCGAAAATTCGATACATTTATTGTTTAAGTAAATTGTCCGAGTTATTTGACAAAGACTGTGATTTACGATTATATTAAATTTAATTGCCAAACAATATCTATTTGTTTTTATTTTCTAAAGAAGTTGTATTCTTTGTGAGAGGGAGATTGAGGGTGTAGTAAACCTCATAATATACTTTATTATTTTAAATTTTTTGATAAATCCATTAAAATATTTGAATACAAATAAAACGTATAACAAATATTTTATTTACGCTGATTTTATATTAAAAAATAATTAAATGAAATTTATTATTTTGAATTCAAAATTGAGGACAATTGACAATCAATATTCTAATTGGCAAGTATATAAACAAAAAACATGTTTTATGCTTTAATATATGTTCTAATTACATATATTAAATTAATTTAATTAAATTATTTTTAAACAGCTTGAAAATAAATCCTCTAAGTAAATATTTAATTTGAAATTTAATTAAAACTTTAAAAAACTGTTGTCTGTCTACAAAATAAAATTCTATATTATCTACATTTTAAAATGTTTTTATATTGACAAAATGGCTAAAATTTTAAGGCAAAAAATTTAACAAAGTAGTATATATATGTAAAACCCAAATCTCTTTTAAAAGGCTTACATTTTCAAAAAGATAATAAAAATAATGTTAGGATTGTCATTTTATTTTAAAAATTTTTAATTTTTTGGAAAACTTTTTATGTCATATATATATTGAAACTTCAATTTTTATGTTTTACTCACAGCAAATTTACACAGGTCTCCTAGTTACATGTGTAGCGTAAAAATAGAAAATTTTCAATTTTTGATTCCTGATTCCTGATAGGTTTTATGGAGGAAAATGAAAACAGAGGAAGCGGTATTTTTTGTGAAAACTTTATATTTCAACTTCATAGTAAGTGGGAGCTACATAAAAAAGCTACTCCATTTTTGCAATATCGAAAAACTATAAATAATCGACCGTCTAATATAAATTTCTTGTTTAAAAAATCTGCCTGAATACCTGTATATATTTCAACTGTGATGGAAGATTCTCGGAAAAATCTTCAAAAATTGCAATGATATTAAACAGAAAAAATAAGTTTCAGTTGCCTTAAAATGCTATACTCGTAGAAAATAGTCTTCTTGATTTAATTTCTATACCACACTTACGCTATACCAAAAAAGTTTTTATAAATCATTTTCAAAAAATCTAATTTAAGAAATGTAATTAGCATGGATGAACTTTTTATGAACTTTATCTTCCGCATTATATTTTTAATCGTGAATTTCGTTTTGTGTTTTGAAAAGTGTATAGTTGCAAAAAAAAAACATATAATGAAAAAACTAATTATTGTTATTTGAAACTTTGTTACTTTTTTCAACTTCTAACTTTTTTAAAACATTTGAAAGCTAAAAACACGCTGCTTTAGTCAATTATTATTCAGAAATATTATTATTTTTTTTTACTAATTTATTCTTAAATTAACCCGTTGAGGCCCACGTGTATTACCGGTGAACATCACTTAAATGTTTTATAATCTTGGGCTCCCCAGTGAACATAAAAAAAAAACTTGCATTAAGTCCAACATGTATTACCGGTGTACATTGGTTAATCTCATTTGACCTTTAAAAATGTTCACCGGTGATACATTGGGACTTAACGTAAGTATTTTTGTATGTTCAGTGGTGAGTGTGAGACTCAATGTGTTAAATGTTTAAAATTTTCTTTTCAAAAATTATGTTTTATGTCATTAGTCAAATTTTTAAATTCTATAAAAAAAAAAAAATCTAAATTAAAAATACAATTTATTGATTTGAATCGGTTTAGAAAATTTCCAAATAAAAACTACAAACATATACAACCAGAAGAACATATAAATTTAATATACATTTAATGTTTATGTAATACGCAAATCGAACATATTTTTAACATATTTATCATTTCAACATTTAGATTGCCAAAATCTGATTTATTTCCGCTTCAAAAAATATAAAAAAATAAAAAAAATAAAATTTTATATTATTTCTTTTTTTTTTGTTAAATTTTTTCAATTTTCTGGATTTTTTGTTTTGTTCGAATTTAATTTTTCTCGCTCTCAAACCATATTTTTCCAGATTTTTTTTTTTGTATATTTGTAAAGCCCTACCGCAATGGTTTCGAAAATTAAAAATAAACATGTCCTGAATTTATGTTAAGAAAAATAAAGAAAAAAAAAAAGAATAAAACAAAAAAAAAAAAAAAGACTACAGATACACAATACAAATAGCGAGATAGAGAGAGAGAGAGAGAGAAGACAAATGAAAATTATTTTATGTTATTTAAGTGTTGGCATCGCCATTAAATCTTTAGTATAACTTTTTCTTTTGATTATAATTTTAATGCAATGTTCCAAATTTTTATATGATTTGTTTTTTTTTTACCCGATTCTGAATGAACCATAAATTTTTTATAATTTTTAATTGTCTAAACATTTTTATATTCGTTTTCGTTATAAGTTTAATAATTCAATTTAATGGTTATTTTCGTTGGTATGGTAATTCGATGTCTTTCTATATATATAGACAATAAAATAAATTTATCGTCGTAAAATGAAATTAGAGGCTGTTAATATTAATTATGTATTAAGTAAAACGTGAAATTATTATCTTAAATTTTTTTTTTAATTATGCTAATTTTAAAAGCTAGACTGGTTAGTTTTATGGAATTTATAAAATGACAATTATTTATTACAAATACATTTTATTTGACAGTTAGCGGTTCATATTTTAATAAATTAATAGCCATAGATGACTCACATCATATTTTTTCAATATTCTTAAAGGTTTTTCATTTGACGCAATGAAATGTGCGTCTCGAAATCATTTAGTGTCGAATATAATAATTCTTCGCACAAAGCAGCAGCATCTACATGAATACATTAGGCGTTCATCAGATTTAACCTCTTTTTCATTTATACAACTTCTATACGAACATTAATATATAGCTTTTTAAACATATGATAAATGATAATCACAAATTAAAACGTCATTAACACATTTGCAAGAATCCGAATAAAAATTCTGTTGCCTTAAAAGATTAAAAAAGAAAGTTTTTTCTTCTTGTTAGGCCTCTGGCGCTGTATATAAAAAATTAATGAATAATTTCATCGTTGCCAACATTTATGAAATTAATGTTAATGTACACTTAGTGGTGAATGGTGAGATCTTTTTAATTTTATTTTCGATCTCATTTAATTTTCTAGATACAGGTATTTATAAACATCGACTCGACACTAACACGTTCGACACAAATTTCCGTCTTCATCAATTATGAATTAAATTTTTAAAACATAAGTTTACGACTTATATTATATCTTTTGTAGCCTATCTAATATTCTGTAATTTCACAGTTCAATTTCTGAGTTATGTTCTATTCATAAAATATAATGGTAGATATATAAATATTACTCTATTGCCAATAGAATATCGAACAATGAAATTTTAACTAATTTATAAATTTCATAAAAAAAAAAATTTATGTTGTGCAACAACTTTTTTTTATGTAGCACTTTGATATTTTGAGTGGAGGAAGATGTTTTAGAAATTCTCTTTATTGCCTGTTTTTAATAATGCACTTAAAACTTGTTTTTTAATGTAATATTAATATCTGGTTATGAAGCAGAGGTTGTCAAACATTCTTAAATTAGAATTATATTAATTATAAAATAATATCAAATTATAATTTAAGTTGTTAAGAATAAAAATACCATTTGGTACTAAAAGTAAACAATTTGGTACTAAAAGTAAACAATTTGGTACTAAAAGTACATTTTCCGCCTTTAAAAATTGGCCTTTTGAAAATCTGCAAATCTGTACTTTGTCTAATTGCAACCACATAATCAGTTTTTATTTTTTTATAAACGTTTTTTTCCTTTTCAATACAATTGAAAAATTTTCACCTTTAATTTATTGTAACGACATTATCCTTAATATCACTATTGATTAAAAATTTTATATAATTGATGTTGATTTATATCTAAAAAAAAAAAAAAAACTATTTACATTTCAATTACAGGTATTGAATAGATGAACGATAAACAGAGCACAAATTAATAAAATTTTAAATGTCTAAACAATTTCTATTCAAAGTTTTTCAAATGCATTTTTTCATTTCGTTGTCAATTATTTTTAAATTTTTGAAATTATCTGGAAATTTCCATTTATATTCAATTTTAATGTTAATGTTATGGATTCATTACAACCACTTTAATGCAAATAGACACAAAAAAAAAAGAAAAAAAAACAATTTATCAAAATTATAAGTTTACGAGGAAGAATACAGTTGACTTTGTCAACTCTTAGATACCCGTACGAACCGTTAGTATGTTCACAGCCTGTCACTCTGCTTACAATATTATTTTTTTAATATTTTAGTATTTTAAAATAATTTGGGTGAATTTTATAATTTCTAGTACTATGGGTTGTACATATATTCAAACTATATGTTTATATGTACATTCTTCAAAAGCAGATTCTAACCTTCCACATAACGATTATCATTCCAAAACTTTTTCAAATATTCTATAGTACCATTTAATACTAAGCGGTAAATGTATATTAAATTTACTTAGTACAAAATAGTAAATATAATTTTAAATATTATATTATATTATATTTAAATATTCCATTGACAGAATAATTTTTTATAAGTACAATAAAATACATATGTGTATGTATGTAAATACGTCGCTATATAATATACATATATACTCTTATCATTCATTCACTAGCGAACATGATATTATATAAATATGTATGTATAACAATATCATATAAATAAAAATTCTTCAAGCAACCGTTATGTTGTTTATTTATTTACATTTTTATGTACTACGCATTATGTCCTCAACAATTTCAAATTATCAAGTAAAACAAAATGCAAAAAATTTGTTGAAGAAATTTGTTAGAAAATTTGAAAAAATCAAGTAACACTTTCGTCAATTATAAAGTAACCCTATATTATTAAAAAAAGTTATTAACAGAAATAAGAGTATAATATTAAAGCTTTAATTTTTGTGTATTATTTCAAAAAAATTTTAACAGGTGTTCAAGTTACAGGTGTTTAAAAATAGGAAATTTTCAGTTTTTGACCCCTTACAGCTCCTAAACGGGGGATGATACAAAAAAATTTCTGAAATGACTCATACTTATTTTTAAAGATCTAACTTCTGTCAAAATTTCAAGTTTCCAAATTAAACGGTTTAGAAGATAGAAGGGTTGAAGGATTTTGCAAAATTTGAGTTTTACATAACGGTAAATTAAGACACGGTATGCCACAAATATATATTTATTGTATATATACTTTTAAAGCTAATAAAAGTAGTAATCGTTTGGCGTTTTCAAAATGAAGATATACCTTATACAACTTGTGCTATAATAATTTAAATATAGAGCTTTTTTGAACCTTTGGGGAGCTGTAGCTCCATAACGGGTGGGGCTACAAAAAAAAGTTATTAAAAATAAAATTAATATTTTTGTGAGATCTATCAGCAGTTAAAATTTCATAGCTCTATTTCAAAAAAAATGTGGGGATCTAAAAGTTAGGTGTTCGAGAGCTACCCTAAGGTTTGGTCCAAACTCAACCAAAAAAAATAGGGAACCTACAAATTACTCCTAAAATATTTTGTGTAAATTTCAAGATTCTAGCTTTCTTAGTTTTTGAGTTAGCGTGCTGACGGACGGACGGACGGACGGACATGGCTCAAAAGTCTTAGAATTTTTTTCTGATCCGATCCATACCTTTGAAGGTATATCTAGCTCGCTTATTTCGAGGTGTTACAAACGGAGGAGTAATTTTATTATACCCGATCCTATCGTACGGGTATAAAAATTATTGAAGTGAAAATTACTTTTAAATAGAAAATTTTCGACATCTTAACAAAAATTCCGGAAATAAATTAACTAGTTTAAGCATTTTCTTTATTAAGATTAGAATTGAATATTAATAAGTGAATTTAAAAAAAAATGTGAATTAAAAAAGTCCATTTAACGATTGAATTTTACGAAAAAGTAGGGAAAACTTAATTAATATAAGTTTATCGGAATAATTCGAATTGGAAACATTCGAATTGGATCTAATTCGAATATAAGCTTCTATTTTTAAAATTTATATCTAATATAAGAGTCCGCGTAATTGATAACAAAACATTTACAAATAGAAAATGAAAAATATAGGAGTTGCCTCTAACATTTCGAGGCATCTTAACAAAACTAACCAAGCAATGCTAAATAAAGCGCAAAATTAAACATAACCTTATTTTTTTTTTTTTTTTGCGAGGATAGGTGGGAATCATCGAAAGACACTATAGAGGAGTGAAAACGAGCACGAGAGGACTATGAGTGTGGGGGACTTTAACCAACTAAACACCACCTCTCTTTTTTGATCAAACAATAGGTTATACGACCTTTAGTACTAATGTACTGCTTAGTTAGAGGAAGTTGAGTTATGTCTAACTAAATGAAAAATAATTGTTTTAGAGGGTAATATATTGGCCCAATACAAAAACAAATGAAAATCTGGTGCCATCTTCATAAAGCCAGTCAGTTATTAGAGATTCGTGCAAGAATTCATAGTAGATTATAGTTAAACAAGTCTTTGTTTTGAATTTTATATAATAATTCTTCTGTAGTACTTTATAAAGTGTTCTAAAATAAAAAAAAAAAATTAAACTTACGAAATAATACCAATTAGGTTGGGTGTTGTTGAGTATTAGGTAATTTATGGCGCTCAAAACAATTTAATAATATATTTGAGTTACGACTGTTGTAAACATAAGCTAAACATTCCAATAATAAATAGAACAGTGAAAATAAGGATTAAAACAAGGTAGTTAGTACGTAAACAGTGCAAAATTTTCAAAAGGGACAATAAAAACAGTTTAGAATTGTGATCTGCACAAAAATTTCTTCAATTTTAAGGAAACCAATTTTTAAAATATAATTAAGAAAAGCTTTTGACGTAAGCAAAAATATAAAATTCAAGTTTTCAAATTTGGGTTTTTTTACTCTGGAAAAATTTTGTTACCGGTCTTCAAGTTATAGGTTGCTGAAAAATATAGAATAAATAAAGTAAAATTTCAAATTTCGACCCCTAATAACTTTACATAACGGTAAATTTAAATACTGAATTGCAAAAGATTGTATTATAAAAAATATTAACCAGAACCTGAGATATATATACCCATTTGAAAATAGTAATTCTTCCAAGTGTATGTAGCTTGGTAACGGATACGTTTTTTTAGCACGGAGTCCCTACATAAAAAAGTTTTTCCGCAATATTAATTTTTGAGTTTATGGAATCCAAACAGACTATTTATTTATGGTTAAAACATTATTGTTCTATCTCAAACTGTATATATATTTAGTAAGGAAACAAACGAACTGACTATTTTTGGTCCTGAAAAAATGAAAAATAAAGAAACTTTATTTATACAAAGATCGTATGATGGAAGATGCTTAAAAGGAAAATCTTTTAAAATTTAGTGTTTCAACTGAACTTTCTGTTGTATATTCATATAAAAATAAAATATTTCATTTATATCTAAAAGATTCTAAAATTATGTATATATAACTACTATATATTAAGTAATTAAATGTATCAGTATATATAATATGTATATAATAAATATAAAACAGTTTGAGGGTAAATACCTAATTAAAAACAAAAACCTTTTTGCGAAACTTAATTATTCGTTTAAAAGTTCTGTAAATCATTAGATTTTTGTGTTTAGCTAATTTGAATTGCATTTTGCATTCAATTAAGTTTTATTTTTTTTTTTAATGTAAAAATCTGACAATTTGCAACTAATCATTTTTTTAAACAAATCAATTACTTTGTTAATTACAAAACTAATTTGTAACTTTTCAAATATTGATTTATTTAATATATACATATATTATGTACGTATATATTTCAATTCTCATTGTTGTCAAAAACATTTTATACGTTTTTTTAGCACATTTTCCACATTTTTACTCTGTTCTTCCGTTCGTCCATCCGTCTGTCCGTCTGTTTACAAAAGACAAAAAATTTAACCGTTAAAGAAATAGAAACGATGGGTAGATTTCATAAATTTTCGTGCAGCCCCATCCATTACGGAACTTTGAAAAGGTCCTATTTTTAAATGTGTAAGTATATCTTATGTTCTACTTAACATTTTTTCAATCTGAAAACACCATTCGACAGGAATTTTTTTTTACCTTTACAAATTAATATCAAAATTATACAAGTTTTTTAAATTTAGTATTTAAATTTACCGTTATGTGAAAACCAATTTTTGTATTATTTTTCTTCTTCATAACTCCGGCACGCTTTTAGATAGGGATTGGAAATTTTAAGGCAAAAAAGAACTTTTAAAATTAGTGTAAGTTTCTTCAAAAATTAAATTTGCTATTTTTCGACCCCTCGAATTTAGGCACCTGTGCAAAAATTTTTTTCGGCAAGACATAAAAATTAAAGCTTTAGTATTATACATTTACGTGTGTTAACGATTTTACTTAGTTATGTAGGGTTCCGGACTTACAGCCCCTCAAAAGTTCAGAAAAGTCTTTTTTTTACATTTTTTTCTTATATGGAATTTTTGTGCAAGTCACAATTCTAAATAGTTTTTATTATATTTTGGAAATGTGCGTTTTTAAAAACCGTTGGTTTACATTCTGCCTTGTTTAAATTTATGAACGATCTTTACAGAATAATAAATGCAAATTGAGATGTAAAATTCTAAATGTTTTATAATAAATTCACTTTTTGATTTAATTTATAATGACCAAACCGTTATTTATTTGTTATGCGTAAATAGCTGTTTTAATTTTTAGCATATTTTTGAAAAAATGTGCCTATTAGTTTTATTCTCTCCATTTGTCCGTCCGTATCTGTATCTTTGATACCTGTACACATTTTTCTTCGGCAAGACATAAAAATTAAAGCTTTAGTAATATAGTTTTATGTGTGTTAACGGTTTTTCTTAGTTATATAGGGTGCCGAACTTACAGTCCCCCAAAAATTGCAAACAAGTCCCATTTTTGCATTTTCTTATTATATGAAATTTTCAAATTTTGGTGTAAATCACAATTCTAAATAGTTTGTATTATCTTTTGGAAATGTGCGCCTTTAAAAACCGTTGGTTTAAATTCTGTCTTGTTTATTTTTTCTTTTTAGTAGAAAGTAGAAAATTAATTTTTTTTTATTTTTTTTCGAATTTTTTATTTGTTTTTTCGAATATCCTTGAATTCTTGATTTAGGATACAAAGAAATCGGTAGTTAATAACTATATGAATAAATTAATTGAACTATATAAATATGCTGTAAAATCAAAGCTCTTTAAAGGTCCATACATTTTCCAACAGACAATAAAAAATATATTAGATTTGTGACTAATTTTGTATCAAAATTTATTATTTTCTATAAAAGAAAAAATGTGAAAAATTAAGATACACTTTTTTTAATTTTAAGCAAATCCTAGAATCCAACATATTGTTGGAATAAATTTACATATAGATAGATCTATCTAATAAATATATATACCTCTATATATATATATATACCTATATATACCTATATAAGTTCTTTAATAGGGGGACATACAAAAATTTTTACTTAGATAACTTATACTTATTCTGAAAGATTTTCCTACTTTTTATATTTCAAGATTTTCACTTAAAGTGAAATACAAGTTATATATAAATTTACCGTTATATGAAACCAAAATTTTGTCCTTTTTTATATCTTTGGAATATTTTTAGTCATATGTATGTACTTATGTTTATGCATTTAGCAAAAAATCATATAATGTTAATATTAATTTATAAAACTTATAATAAATTTATTATCACTTAAGATTTTTAGCTTATAAATATATATTTAACAGAACATAACATATAACCATTTTGAAATATACGCCTTATTCTAACTTTTAGGGGATTTGTTTCGTAATAAGGACTACATAAAAAGATTTTTCAAATAATTCTGTTTTATTATTATACCTACTTTTTTAAAATTCCAATGCTCCATATATCTTAAATGATGTAAACAGTTTTTAAACAGACGGACGAGTATTTATACGAATGAACGGATAGAAGTAAACTAATAAGAATATTTTTCAAAATGTTTTAAAAAATGAACTTGAAAATAAAAAGCGTTGCAGCCCAAATATTCTAATTCTGGTTTTTAATTTCAAGTTTATATATGTTTTATAAATGTGAAGAAGATTTGACACGGAAAATAGATCTTACAGTATAAAATCACTTCAAAATTTTGTTGTGTTTTTAGCTGCAACTCTCAATTAATGAGATATTATAGCTCGAGTCAATTAAGTGGATACTTTAATTATTTTTTTTTTTTTTTAATGCATTTCTCTGCCACATAAAAGCCTTTCCTGTTCAGGCGTGGCTGTAAATGTCGTAAGAAGAAATAACTCTTACGACGTGTACGGAATCCGAATCCAAACTCCCTCGGTATTTACAGCGTATTTTATACACTCTTACCCACTAGGCCACCGAGGCTCTCTTTTAATTATTTTTGTATGATTTTAATTAAAATAAAACTTATTATAAATATTTTGACTAACAGTATTATGGTATATACTTTTATATACTTTATAAATAAGTTCCTTTCTGTAACTATATGCCGCTTCTTATATTGATTGGTTGAAATTTGATGGAAGTATTTTTGAAAAAATCCATATATCAAATGTTTAGAAAGAACTGAAATTTTGAATAATAAAATAATAAAATTCTTCCATTCTGAAACTGTCAAACTACAGAAAACTTTTTAAAAACATTACAAATCTTATGATTAAATTGAATAGTTCGCAGCTTTGTTTTTTTAATTTTTACGGTTAGATGAGATATAAAAGGGTTATTGTGTTGAGAGGCTTTTCTTAACTTTATAACAAAAGATTTCCTTAAAATTAAACCCCAATCAAATAATTTTTAATAGTAGCAGTAATTTATATCGTAATAGCTTATATCGTAATAGTTTATATCGTAATAACTTGTAACGTAATATAAAAATTATTAATAAATAAATACTTCTTGTTTAAAATATAATTGGCGCCACAAAAATAATATTTGTATCGTTTTTTACATTTTCCTGTTTCAGAAAATAATCTATAATTTATAATTTAGTAGTTTTCAGCCACTTAATACGTATTATGACATTCCGCTAAGTTTTGAATACAAGTACATATTTGGATACTATTTTCTATTACAAAATCTACATTAACATATAACATATACATATGTATGTATGTTTAGAATCATAATTTTTTTTTGTTTTCTTTTGGAATGAAGAATTTTCGGTATCCCTTACAAATTTTTTGTAATTTAGATGTCACGGTAAAATATACTTACACACCAGCTACAGGGTCTCTAGTATGTATATATTATACAGAATGTTTTCTATAATTAACTATACATTGCTATGTATCGCTGCATAGATCCTCATGGTTATAGGTAATTTTTTTGTATAGAGGCTCTTCTAATTTCCAAGATATTAGGTAGTAAATGAATATTTCATATTAGTTTTTTAGTTTTATTAAATTAACATTTAACTACATGTCTATATAGATTTACGATATATATCCGATTATAATTATTTAGTGAATGGCGTTGGTCATCTGGGCTTTTTGTCGGGCTTTTAGTAGTAGTTTAGTCGGGATTTTTGTGCATCTATTGATTTTTATACATCAACAGAATTTTTCTGTTTTTATGACTTATGATAATGTAAAGATTTTGAAAATATCAAACCTCTTAAGAAACCCTTAGTTGTACACCTTCTTTTATATAAAAATTTCTAAAGTTTTAAATCTCAATCTTAAATAAAAAAAAATTTTATAAATATTTTCAATTTTAAATCGATTTCTTTTACACATTAGATGTTTTTTTTGGAGTTATGTAAAGAAGGTTTTTAAAATACGTCATATAGTTGTTAAATTTCACACATTCAATTTGTAATTAGCAAATTGAAAATTTAGAATATGTATGCTAATAATAACAGCTAATAATTAAACTAATAAACAAGGTTCTTAAATTGTAATTTAAATACAATTGTTATTAATTATACAATATAAAATTAAAAAAAAAATAAATAAATTATAAATTTAATTTGAAACTTTTATTTTTTTCGTATATGTTTGAACTTTTATTTAATTATTCATCAACTTTACTTTTATAATATGAATTTTTATGAAAAAATGACAGATTATATTGTCAATTTATTGAAATGATAATAGAAGTTAGTGAAAGGTGATAAAATTGAATAGGTACCTTAATTTTAATAATTCTCATTTATTTAAATAAATTTATAGCAAAAAATTAACCAAACAGGAAAAACTTTTCAAAAGTATGAAAAACGAGGAAGAATACAGTTGCCTTTGTCAACTCTTAGATACCCGTACGAACCGTTAGTATGTTCACAGCCTGTCACTCTGCTTACAATATTATTTTTTTAATATTTTAGTATTTTAAAATAATTTGGGTGAATTTTATAATTTCTAGAACTATGGGTTGTAGATATATTCAAACTATATGTTTATACATTCTTCAAAAGCAAATTCTAACCTTCCACATAACGATTATCAATCCAAAACTTTTTCAAATATTCTATAGTACCATTTAATACTAAGCGGTAAATGTATATTAAATTTACTTAGTACAAAATAGTAAATATAATTTTAAATATTATATTACATTATATTTAAATATTCCATTGACAGAATAATTTCTTATAAGTACAATAAAATACATATATGTATGTAAATACGGCCCTATATAATATACATCTATACTCTTATCATTCATTCACTAGTGACATATACGATATTTTGTAAATAAACATGATATTATATAAGTATATGTATATATATCAATATCATATAAACAAAAATTCTTCAAGCAACCGTTATGTTGTTTATTTATTTACATTTTTTTGTACTACGCATTATATCCTCAACAATTTCAAATTATCGAGTAAAACAAAATACAAAAAAAAAAAATTAGTTAAAGAAATTTGTTAGAAAATTTGAAAAAATCAAGTAACTCTTTTGTCAATTATAAAGGAACCATATATTATTAAATAAAGTTGTTAACAGAAATAAGAGTATAATATTGAAGCTTTAATTTTTGTGTATTACTTCAAAAAAATTTTAACAGGTGTTCAAGTTACAGGTGTTTAAAAATTGAAAATTTTCAGTTTTTGACCCCTTACAGCTCCTAAACGGGGGGCGATACAAAAAAATTTCTGAAATGACTCATACTTATTTTCAAAGATCTAACTTCTGTCAAAATTTCAAGTTTCCAACTTAAACCGTTTAGAAGATAGAAGGGTTAAAGGATTTTGCAAAATTTTAGTTTCTCATAACGGTAAATTAAGACACCGTATGCCACAAAAATATATTTATTGTATATACACTTTTAAAGCTAATAAAAGCAGTAATCGTTTGCCGTTTTCAAAATGAAGATATACCTTACACAACTTGTGCTATAACAATTTAAATATAGAGCTTTTTTGAACCTTTGAGGAGCTGTAGTTCTGTAACGGGTGGGGGTACAAAAAAAAGTTATTAAACATAAAATTAATATTTTTGTGACATCTTTCAGCAGTTAAAATTTCATAGCTCTATTTCAAAAAAAATATGGGGATCTAAAAGTTAGGTGTTCGAGAGCTACCCTAAGGCTTGGTCCAAACTCAACCAAAAAAAATAGGGAACCTACAAATTACTCCCAGAATATTTTGTGTAAATTTCAAGATTCCAGCTTTCTTAGTTTTTGAGTTAGCGTGCTGACGGACGGACGGACGTGGCTCAAAAGTCTTAGAATTTTTTTCTGATCCGATCCATACCTTTGAAGGTATATCTAGCTCGCTTATTTCGAGGTGTTACAAACGGAGGAGTAATTTTATTATACCCGATCCTATCGTACGGGTATAAATATCAAAATTTTATTCTGAAATTTAAAATTTATTTTAGTTTGCTTTAAAAGCGAACTTTAAAATTCAAAGAGGGAAAAGAATATTGTAAGAAAGAAAAGAAAATTGTAAGGAAGAAAAGTAAATTAGATTTAGCTTTTTTTTTTTTTTTGGAAAAATACCTTATGTCGAATACTATATAAACTGTATAACAGCTAAAAGCGAACCACCAAATAATAAAATACATGTTTATTTAGGTTTTAAAATCTTATTAGAGAATTTTACAAAAAAATTTTACAGAAAAAAAAACCAAATCTTAAACTGACATGTTCAAACTACCTTGTCATCCATCATATAGTCTATCTAGAAGGAGTACAACTTTAGAAAAGTTTCAAAATAGGAATGTGAAGATAAGTTTAAAAGATTAATTCTTCCCATTTAAAAATGATGTTGACTTGCACAAAAATTAGAAAATATGAGATAAAGCGAAAATAATGCCTTTAAGTTTTTTTTAAAGATTTTTTATTGATAAGTATTATGATTGTCACATTTTCATTTATTTGAAAGCGAAATATAAGTATGAGTGTATGTAACAAGACTTTGTTAGTTTTGCATAATTATAGAAAGTATTTCGAGATGAGTAAGTAAACCAAATACGGTATAAATGTGCCTTTTCGGCAGCCACCTTAACCTAACCTAACTTTACTTAAATTTTATTTTAAACTTTTTCTTTGCCTTAAATTATTTTTATATTAATTTTTTTAAATTATTACTTAGTAAATTATTATAAAACTATACATATTATTGTTTTTTTTTTTTGTTGCTTAAGTATTTAATATGATAATAATAATGATTATCAAAATTTTGTAAACCCTATACCTCATAAACGCTTATCTATTGATAATTTCTGAATATTGGAAACATTATGGCAGCGGCAAAAAATATAAATAAAATGTAAGACTTTTAATTTTTGTTATTTCTTCTTATAAGAAAGACATTCATATAACGTCACTTAATTATTAATATTAGACTAATTTTCAGTTTGTTAACTGAATTATTTTCAATAAGACTTTAATCACTATGCTGTAAGTATATTGCACATTATAATGAAGCACAAATATAATTTTTGTACACGCCATCTGTTATCCACAAATTATATAACTAATAATTTTATATCAGGAAATTGTATATTACTATATTGGTTATGAACTGATTGCAGTTTCAATCCAGCCAAAAAGAACCAAATATTCAAAATAATAGAGTCAGAAAAAAAAAAAAAAAATTTATCTAGATGTTTGACCTGCATATTAATCAAATTAGTAATCATTAAGGTAATCGGCTGTAAAATTAAGCGTTTCAAAACGACGCATTTTTATACCCGTACGATAGGATCGGGTATAATAAAATTACTCCTCTGTTTGTAACACATCGAAATAAGCGAGCTAGATATACCTTCAAAGGTATGGATCGGATCAGAAAAAATTCTAAGTCGATTGAGCCATGTCCGTTCGTCCGTCCGTCAGCACGCTAACTCAAAAACTAAGAAAGCTAGAATCTTGAAATTTACACAAAATATTCTAGGAGCAATTTGTAGGTTCCCTATTTTTTTTGGTTTAGTTCCGACTAAAACTTCGGGTAGCTCTCGAACACCCAACTTTTAGATCCCCATATTTTTTTTGAAATAGAGCTATGAAATTTTAACTGCTGATATATGCTACAAAAATATTAATTTTATTTTTAATAACTTTTTTTTATAGCCCCACCCGTTACGGAGCAACACCTCCCCAAAGGTTCAAAAAAGCTCTATATTTAAATTGTTATAGCACAAGTTGTATAAGGTACATCTTCATTTTGAAAACGGCAAACGATTACTGCTTTTATTAGCTTTAAAAGTATGTATACAATAAATATCTAGTTGTGGCATACGGTGTCTTAATTTACCGTTATGCGAAACTAAAATTTTGCAAAATCTTTTAACCCTTCTATCTTCTAAACGGTTTAAGTTGGAAACTTGAAATTTAAATAGAAGTTAGATCTTTGAAAATAAGTATGAGTCATTTCAGAAATTTTTTTTGTATCACCCTCCGTTTAGGAGCTGTAAGGGGTCAAAAAGTGAAAATTTCCTATTTTTAAACACCTGTAACTTGAACACCTGTTAAAATTTTTTTGAAGTAATGCATAAAAATTAAACCTTCAACATTATACTCTTATTTCTGTTCACAACTTTTTTTAATAATATAGGGTTACTTTATAATTGACGAAACTGTTACTTGGTTTTTTCAAATTTTCTAACAAATTTCTTCAACAAATTTTTTGCATTTGTTTTACTCGATAATTTGAAATTGTTGAGGATATAATGCGTAGTACATAAAAATGTAAATAAATAAACAACATAACGGTTGCTTGAAGAATTTTTATTTATATGATATTGATATACATACATACTTATATAATATCATGTTTATTTACATATCGTATATGTCACTGATGAATGAATGATAAGAGTAAAGAGATGTATATTATATAGCGCCGTATTTACATACATACATATATGTATTTTATTGTACTTATAAGAAATTTTTCTATGAATGGAAATATTTTTAAAGAAATATTGCAATGTATGGCGATATACTTATAACAATATAAATATACTATGTGCGCATTAATATAATATAATATTTAAAATTATATTTACTATTTTGTACGTAGTAAATTTAATATACATTTACCGCTTAGTATTAAATGGTACTATAGAATATTTGAAAAAGTTTTGAATTGATAATCGTTATGTGGAAAGTTAAAATCTGCTTTTGAAGAATGTATAAACATATAGTTTGATTATATGTACAACCCATAGTTCTAGAAATTATAAAATTCACCCAAACTATTTTAAAATACTAAAATATTGAAAAAATAATATTGTAAGCAGAGTGACACGCTGTGAACATACTAACAGTTCGTACGGGTATCTAAGAGTTGACAAAGGCAACTGTATTCTTCCTCGTTAAAAATAAAAAGTATATAACATATTTTAAAATTAACAAGTATAAACATTTTTTAGAATTTTATATAATAAAATTGCTAAAAACCATAAAGGACAAGGCAAAACGTAAACCAACGGTTTTTAAAAGCGCACATTTCCAAAAGATAATACAAACTGTTTAGAATTATTTATTATGAATAAATTAGAATTGTGACTTGCACTAAAATTTTAATGTGAAAAATAGGACCTTTTTGCAATTTTAAGGGGCTGCAAGTCGGGAATCCTATATAACTAAGCAAAAATTGTTGCACACGTATAAATATATATACTTTTTAAAAAGATTAATTTTTATGCCTTGCCGAGAAAATTTTGTGCAGGTGCCTAAGTTACATAGGTGTTTAAAAATAGCAAATTTTCAATTTTTGACCCCTAATACATCTTAAACAAAAGGCGGTACAAAAACAAATTTCTAAAGAAATTTATACTAATTCTAAAAATTCTTTCTTGTCTCAAAATTTCAAGTTTCTATCTAAAAGCCTGTCGCAGTTATGAAATATCATGCAAAATTTGGTTTTCACATAACGGTAAATTTAAATAGTAAATTACAAAATATTGTTTAATTTTGATATTGTTTTATACTTAGAGGTAAAAAAATTTCCGTCTTCTAGCGTTTTTATATTGACACAGAGCCTGAGATATATCTCAAAGTAGGGCTTTTTTGCAATTTTGAATAGTTGTAACTTCGTAACCTCATATAATTAAAGGAAACCGTTAACACACGTAAAAAGATATTACTGAAGCTGTAATTTTTATGTCTTGCGAAGAGAAAAATGTGTACGGGTTCCTAAGTTACTTACAGGTACTTAAAATTAACAAATTTTAAATTTTTGAGTCCTAATATAGCTCATAAACAGGAGGTGGCTTATAAAAAATTTTCAGAAGAAACTTATACTAATTCTAAAAGTTCTTTCTTACTTTAAAATTTCACGTCTCTATCTAAACGCGTGACGAAGTTATCAAGGTAGAAAAATCAGGCAAAATTTGGTTTTCAGACAACAGTAAATTTAAATATTAAACCTAAAATAATTCTACAATTTTGATATTGAATTACATTATTGTAAAAAAATTTCCTGTCGAATACAGTTTTCAGATTGAAAAAATGTTAAGCAGAACATGAGATATAGGCATTTAAAAATAGAGCTTTTTAAAGTTTGAGGGGTTGTAGCTCCGTAATGGACATAACATACGGACGGACAGACAGAGTGAAACTAATAGGCACATTTTTTCAAAATTTTTTTGGAAATGTGCTAAAAATTAATTAATAATTTTTAACCACTCATAGGCCACAGCTCTTAAACGGACTGAAGAAAAAAATTGTACGGAAGCATAATTTACATTTATTTGTAGTGATTTTAATTCCTCAAATGATTTAACTACAATTTTTTTCTTTGCTTTAAGATTTCACTATAGATGCGTGTGAAGTTCGATATTTCAAAAAGGGAAACCACACAAAACGTAACATTTCAAACAGAGATTAACTAATAAACAAAAATCTTTTTTGTTATGCTAAATGTGCAAAAAAAAAATACACTTTAAATTTGAAAAAAAGAAAAATTAAAACGAAAAACTACAGTCTTATTGATTAATTAATTTTATTTTATAATTATTAATTTTATATACACGTATGTAAATACCAAAAATATGATATATTACTTGTATGCTAAATAAATATGTAATTTTAAGTTATGTTATATACGAATAGGTAAACCTCCACCTAATAAAATATCTAACCATATATAATAATAACTTATTTGTACTATGTATATGTATATATATATATGTATATATGTATATAATATATATTTACTCTTTATATTGATTAAAAATATTCAATTTGAATTGTTTGCTAACATGACTAATTAATATTGTAAAAAGAGGTGGAAATGTATAAACTAATAAAAAATAAATAAAATATAATTAATTTAAAATCGAAAATTATCGATTTTATTGACGTCAATACAAACATCACTTACTCAATTAAAAAAAAAAAAGTAAATTTCAAATAAAAAACTTTAATTATATAGAAGTTATACCGTTACAATAATACACTCAATTAAGATAAAACATTTTCATATACGGTTTTAAATCAAAACGGTTTAAATGTGAACTAATTTGTCGAAAATTAACAAAACATTTGCATATGTGGTAATAAGTATCGCGACACATCAAAGGCGTAAAAAGTTTGTAACGTAAATCTTGTAAACCTGAAAATTTGATTAATAAAAATTATTTCGTTAAAATCCATATAACTTATCGTCGGAGTTTAAAACTAACAATTTCTTACGAATTATCATTTTATTTAATGCTGACTCGTCAGAAAGCTTACGAGGATTCTATATATCGAATATAATTATAAATCGCTAAAAAAAAAAAAATATTTGAGTTTCATACATTTGTATAAAATAGCGCGACACGCGACTAATCAACGACTTAGTCCGTAAAACTAATGATTGGAGCTTAGGCAAAAATGAATATTAAATGACTTAGTGGATGCTTTAAATGTGGATCCTTATATCTTCTTCTTCTACTGATGCCTATCCACTGCTAGATGTCGGTGTGTTAATTTTATGTTAAAGCGGCTACAATATTAACATATTTCATTCTATTTGTAGTTGTTTGAACTGAGTCTCTAATGGTGTGCAAACCATTCCACTCCCTAATATTTCTCAACCATGATAGTTGTCTTCTTCCTACTCCTCGTCTTCCTTCTATCCTGCCTTCACAATAAGCTGTAGTAATTCATATTTTGTTCCTCGCATTATATATAGCCAAAATAGGCTACTTTTCGTATTTTAATTATTAAAAGTAATTCAGTTTCTTTTTGCAGCCTCTGTAAAATTTCCATAGTGGATACGTATGCGCCTTATTGAAGTGAAAAAAATTGATTTAAATCATTTCGCTCGAATATAGGTACACTTAGAATCTTTTATTTTATCTTCTTATATGTTATCTATCTATCTTTGATTCATAGATTGAAAGATAGTTTTTAATGGTACCTAACAATGATAGATTAAGTGTTTAAAAGTTCCTTTACAATTTTTGTAATTTTTTATACTTTTATACCAAGTATGTAAATTAAAATTGATTTTGTTTTTTCGTTTTATTCTCTTTTTATTTTCGGGTAACTTTAAGTGGTTCCTTTCCCCTATAAACTTGAATTTAAACTATTTGCCATATCAATTCTGCAGATACCAAAATGCTCTGTGCGTGCTCTGATATTTTCCTGGTCATAGATTTTGAGTAGGGTTTTTAACATTAAAATGATATGTACAGTTTAGAATTAAATAGACTCCTCCATTGTTTCGGTTGATAATTGATATATTATTCGACATCTGCATAGTGCAATATACCTTGTAAAAAGGTAAATAAAATAATATGTAGCTTAACATTTTGTATAATTGTAATAGCTTCTAATGGCTTAACTTTTCATAAATCAACAGACATATGTATATAGTCGGACAATTTTATAATTTTATTTTTAAAAGTTCTATTTTCTTAAAGGTATGTTAAGAATTTAGATTTTTTCTTTTCAAATGGTATTATAATAATATGTTTATTTTCGTACTTTTGTATATTTATAGTAAATAAAAAAACGTAATATACATAAATAGTAGTTTAAGTTCAATTTCAGGTGATAACAGGTATAATTTGTATAATAAAAAAAAAAAAAATTTAATTATTGTGTTTTAATTAAAAGAGTAAAAATGATATTTTTCACGTCACATATTTTACGTGTATAGCAGACTAATTTAAATTCACCTTTCGGTTTTTTTTTTTTTTTTTTTTTAAATCGATTGTAAACAGAATCTTAAATAAAAAAAAAAAAAAAAATAAATAAAGCGTGTTTTAAGCACCTAGAGAATAATAAATATTTCCTAAATCATCATATTTGTTTTAAAATTACATGATGTTAAACATGAATTTTTCATAAAAAAAAAAAATTATTTTTACACAAGTAGAAGAGGTCATTATTCTAAATATTCGACAATCAATTATTATTCTTAATTATGGAACTCTTGAAAAGAGTTAATGACTTTAAAAGTTAAAAATCAAATAAGAATTTCAAAATTTGAAGATGGAATTTTTAGTCTGTAGAATAAGTTTTAAGATACAATATATTTATGTTAAAAAGAATTGGTCTAGAATTTAAAATGCCTGGTACTTAAGTAAATAATTACATGGAAATTAAAAATCTGAATATTGAAGAAGAAGAGGAGAAAATGTAAAACAAAATTGAGATCGGAAAAGTTTATAAAAAAATATAAGTTCGATGTTGCAAAAGAAAACCTTATAACATTTAAAGCTTTTGGAGATAGGAAAACATACACATATATTAAATATTTCTTAAGTAATTTAAAAAAATTCTAACATAGTAAAAAGATAGTGAAACTCAAAGTGTTAGTCTAATTCAAATAGTTTTACATAACAACAAATTTCTATATACTATTCAAGATTATTGCTTTGTCAACTACTAATAATTAAACAAGGCAGAATACAAACCCAAAGATTTTTAAAGGCGTACATTTTCCAAAAAATAATTTAAACAAGGTAGAATGTAAACCAACGGTTTTTAAAAGCGTACATTTCCAAAACTCAATACAAACTGTTCAGAAGTGTGACTTGCACAAAAATTTGAAAATTTCATGTAATAAGAAAAAATGTGAAAATAGGACATTTTTGAAATTTTGAGGGGCCGTATGTCCGGAATCCTATATAACTAAGAAAAGCCGTTATCACACGGAAAAATATATTATTGAACCTTTAATTTTCATGTCTTGCCGAAGAAAAATTTGTACAGGTGCCTAAGTTACAGGTGTTTAAAAATAGCAAATTTTCAATTTTTAAGCCCTAATAGCTCATAAACAGGGGGTGGTCTGAAAAAATTTTCTGAGCAAACTTATACTAATTCTAAAAGTTCTTTCTTGCCTCAAAATTTCAAGCTTCTATTTAGAAGCGTGCCGGAGTTATGAAAGTAGAAAAATCATGCAAAATTTAGTTTTCACATAACGGTAAATTTAAATACTAAATTTAAAAAAATTGTATAATTTTGATATTAATTTACAAAGATAAAAAGAAATACCTGTCGAATGACGTTTTCAGATTGAAAAAATCTTAAGCAGAACATAAGATATATGCATTTGAAAATAGGGCTTTTTCAAAGTTTGAGGGGCTGTAGCTCCGTAATGGGGGGGGGCTACATGAAAAAGTTGTTCCACAAAATTATTTTTTTTATGAGACCTACCTATGGTTAAAAGTTTTTTTCTCTATCTTTAACGGTGTAGAAGTTTTGTAAACAGACGGACGGACGGACGGGCAGAGTGAAACTAACAAGCACATTTTTTCAAATTTTTTTTGGAAATGTGCTAAAAACAGTTTAGAATACACTGATTTGCAACAAAATTTGTAATTTATCTTCGAATTTGCTTTTATAAAGGTAAAGGTATAGAAGACATTTAACTTATGCTAAAAACATCTTTCTTCTCTCGAAATTTTCGAGAATTTAACTAAAAATGTTTAGCAGAATCTGAGATATACACATATAAAAAGATGCTTTTTTTTAAACTTTGACGGACTATAGCTAGGTAATTAGTAGACAATAAAAGTTATTCCATAATATTAATTTCTTTAAGAGACCTATATTTATGGTTAAAATATCATTCAAATGATGTAGAAATGAACAGACGGACTGCCGAACGGACAAAGTGAAACAAATAATCTCATTTTTCATTTCATAAAATTTTTTTGCAAAACCTGCTAAAATGTAGTACAAATGTAACCCAAATCGCGATTAAATTGCGGCGATTTTTGTTTTAGCAAATTATTTTTCTTTTGCCATTTGTTTTTATAATTTATTTAAAAAAAAAAAAGGATGAAAAAACAAAAATCTCTTAATTTAATTATTAAAAAAATTTTATTGTGTTAACAAAAGTATTTGAAACATAGAAGATTAAAAGTTATGGCTGAATGCTTACTTTGTTTCCTTTACTTTCTTCGAAAACTTTGACACCTGAAATTAATTATATTATTTCTTATCAGAATTTGACCGCAATTATGAGTAATTATTGTGATACTTGACTCAGTGGACAAAGTATTCAAAGTAACCAAACGAAACACAGTAACGATATGACGAATTTTTATTATGATGCTTTACCTTGAATACTTTGACAGTTTCACAATTCAATATTTTGACAATTTAAAGTAAAACTTTTGTTATTTTAAGGTTTTCAAAATGCTTAAGGAAAAATTATTTGGAGAAATACCAACAAATTAAACTTATTATAGAGAAATAAAATTCTACGCGATAAAGCTCGGGCTTTCTTGTAAATATTACAATAATAAATTCATTAAATCAATAAGATTTTTTTTCACTAATTATTCTACAGCAGATAGACTAGATCGTAATATTATTTAATATTTAAAAAAATAACGCTACTAAAATTTTTGTTAATAAACCCAATAAAAAATGTTTGTTTACTTTTCAAAAAAAAAAAAATGGCACATGAGAAATTTCAAAATAACTTTTCAATTCAAAGTATGCGTTGAGCCATTTACTTTGATTATTTTGCTTTTCTTTGAATACTTTAATAAAGCAATAAAGTAAACGAATTAAGATACGTGTTGGGCTGGGCCATTACTTTAAAGAATTCTGCTCTTATAATTTTTTTTCATAATTACATTATACGAAACAATTCTAGTCACGAAATTTAACTTTATATTTAAAAAAACTAGAAAAAAAGTCCTCTTAGGTAAATCATCTAAAATTCAAAAAGTTAAAGTTAAATTAATAAAAAAATTGCGCAATTGAAATTGTTCCCTAGTGGAATTATACAGAGTGCAATTGTTCTTGTGGAATCAGCCATCAGTAACGATTAATATATGTACATTCCATTTTTAGTCTAACAAATTTTGTATATTTTTTTTTTTTTGATCATTCCGAAATAAATAAATAAAGATTTTATTTTAACAATTAATAAATACTGCCATAGAATATAATCATGACATTTCTTGCATGCAAAACTTCAATTTAAAACAATTAGTAAAGACACAGATTCGTGTTTTTTTTAATGATCTTAAATTTAAAAAAAAATAGTATGTAAAAAGTATGTAAAATTAATTTAAAATATGTAAAAAAAAAAAAAACCGAAAACATAATAATATTAAAAATCGTGTTTTAACTAAACTAACTAAAAATAAAAACTAATTAAATTAACAACTACAAAAAAAAAAAATTTATTTGATTTTTTTTTGGTTGAGCAAAAATCAATTATCGAAATCTGATCTTAGATAATATTATGAATTTTTAGTCACCCTGAAAATTAATGATAATATCTTATTTAAATTATGTATATATGTAAAAGATGACATCGTTTAAAATATGGGTGTGAAAAATATAATTTTAGAGCTTATTCAATTGATTACATTGAAAGGTAGTAATTGTATTCGTTTAGATTATTTGACATTTTGACAATTAAGCACGAATTTTCATTCGTATTTTATATGTTAATTTTTTTGTTTGTTTGAATCTACAAATAATAATAATATTGTTGTTGTTGTCAATTAAATGATTTTATACATTGTTAGTTTAATTAAAATATAATTATTTTGATATTGATTATTAGATATTTTACAGATTTTACAGATTTAACATCAAGATTTTTAATAAAGTTATAGTTAATATTAATTGATCATAATTCATGAGTCTCTGATGACAGTTAAGTACTTTAATTTATGTTTTACGAAGATATGATGAAGTGTAAAATCTATGTATAAATGATGTCAAAAAATTTAAATTTTCTGCAAATATTTTTTTTTGTTCGAGTCGCAATTTTTTTAAAATGGAACATGGTTAACCATTTCATTATAAATGAGAAAAATTTTTATGAACAGATTTTTATCAATCATTAATTATGAATATAAAACGTACATTCATTCAAGCAGATAAGAAAAAATAGAACAATTAATTTCACTAAAATTTTTTTAAAAAATTAATTTCCAATAAGGGCGTTGGGGTGCCCAAGTGGTATAGAGCGTATATAATACCTAAATACGCTGTAAACACTGAGGAGTATGAGTTCGAATTATAAACACGTTGTAAAAGTTCTTCCACTTTTCGACATTTACAGTCACATTTTGAAAGAGTAGGCTGTCTTATTTTCTTACCATATCTATGTTGTAGGAGAATAAACTAAGAAAACAAAATGTTTATCTCCTAATATGCTGTCTATAAAGGAGTATTAGTAAATTATTTTTATTGTTTGAAATGAGAATTACCAGTTAACCAGTTGTGCTTGTTGTTGTTTATCAACTACAGAAGGATAGACAATAACCCTTAGTTAGTAGAAATGATAGACAATAACCCTTATACTTAGGGCATTCCTACCCATTTGATTGCACCTCCATAAGACGATTGTTTATCAAAGCCGTTCATTAAGCCAGTCAATATTCGTTAAATACGAAAGTATATACTAGCGAGAAAGAACAACTTGGCCTTCTTAACAGAATCGGTACCTCTTACAATACTTATCATAAAATTTATTTATAAACAAAAGTTTTAATTAAAATTAAATTTAATTAATTAAAACGTTTTTTAGTTATAGCATTTTTTATCAATATAACTTATATTACGGGCATCCTTATTTTCGTTTGGGAAATCTGCCCTAAAATTTGTTAAAAATTCAAAGATTTCCGCTAAAGATTTTGACGGAAAAAATGTATACTAAAATTTATTAACTTAAATTAAAAAAAAATATATTTCAGTCAGTAAGCCCAGTTTTCGGTTGTTTAACCTACCAAACCCAAATGTTGTCTTTGTTGTAAAAATATAATACTTTTGAAGGTTATTTTATGCAGGGCTTATCTTTTAGTAATAAAATGCAACCAAATTTTTGAAAAAACTATTTATTTACCAATACGTTTAATTGTTGTCTAATGTTAAGTCGATCGTGTAATCAATCGTTTTAACATTAAGTAATCCTTTAGGTGACATGTTTCTAAAAAAATATAAGTATTCTATTAAAATTTAATGTACCAGAACTAAACTGATTAAGATTTAATAAAGAGAAAGAATGAAGTACATACATATAATGTTTAATAACTATCAATAATTAAATAATAGTTTAATAATTATCGGTCGCTTAGTGAGTAAATGTGCATAAAATTCACTGTAAACATCGAAGGAGTGTGCATTCGAATCCCACACAATATGTCGTAAAATAATTTTCCTCTTAGGACATCTGAAGCCAGACCTGAAAAGGAAAGACTTTGTCACATTTATGTGACAGGGAAATAAACTAAAAACAAAATTAAATCTCACTTTTATCTATCAATTACTTGATCTAGCATAGTAAATCTATCGTTATAGATATACACTTAATTTAAAAAAAAAAAATCACAATTTACCGGAATCTTCCTCTTTCTTATGACTTAAAAAATTCATTAAACAATTAAATATCTTACAAATCTTTTAAGAAACGCAGCTTTAATGTTATTACTTCAAGTTTCATTAATTAATAGGCAATAAGACACGTTACAGTTTGTCTTTGGCAAATCTCTTAAAAACTTAATGACTTTCCAAATTGGAATTTTAAACCAGTTTCCAATTACGAAAAAAAAAAAACCAAAATGAATCAAAAACATAAAAAAAAAAAAAACAAAAACAAAAACATAGACATTATGATCTTAAAAAGTTTTACAGCCATCTTGAAAATGAAAAAAAAACCAAAAATGTTTAAATAATTAAATTTTGTCTTAACATTAACTTTAATAGCCTAAACTCTACTATTATTTATTTTCTTTTATTATAAGTAGTTATTATTATTAGTAGATTTTATCGAACAAAAAAATAAAAAAAAACATTTACGAAAAGAAAAACAAATAATGATTACATGTTATTCACAGATAACTAGCAAAGTAGCAACTCTTATTAACAGTTCATGTACTAATTACGTGTTAAACTTTTTCTATAAAGTTTTTTGTTTTTTTTTTTGGTTTTTAATGCATGTTACATTAAAATAATTATAAAAGTCATTAGAAAACGAACTTTTTATATAAATATCCATACATAATATATATATATATATATATATATATATATATATATGTATATATAAGAATGAATGAACATCTTTAAAAACACTTAAGTCCAGATGATTAAAACAAAAAGTTTTAAAATCATGTCCTTCAAATCGAATGAATTTATAATATAAAATGTATCAGAATATATATATATATATATATATACATATACATATATCTATCTCATTCTAATCACTAATTATTTCTAAAAGAGTTAATTCAATCAACATTTCTAATAAAAAGAATTTGGAAAGTTTCTTATAATGATGTTTTTTTTTTTTCTAAAGATTCGTATAAATGGGTAATTTTTGTTCATTGGTCCGAAAATTTTAAATGGAAATTACTTTTTTTTTTTTGCATTTATAATATTATAATAAATTTGATTATTGGATGGTGATGTACCAGACAAAAGGATTTTAAACAACTAAAAGTTTTTTGTTTTTTTCTTTTTGGAAAGAATTATTTTACATATTTTGTATACGAATTATTTAGTAATTATCAAATGAAAAAGATTAGTATCTAATAATTAATAATGATCCGTTATCGTTCCACACAAAACAAAAAAAAAAAAAAGAATCAATTTAATATACGCAGTGACTATTAAGTTTAATGAACCATTTATGCACATGTAATAGTTTTCTATGGCTTAAAATATCAACGAATACATAAGTAAGTACTTAATATGGTAAGGTAAAACAATAATTTGGGTATAACACATAATTTTACTTTTGTAAAGGATTAGGAATGACATTGCATAGGTGTGTGTAAGTTATGACATTAAATTGATTTTTCAAGAAGCGTACTCGCGATAATAATATAATATAACAGAAAATGTTTAAAGTTAATGGTAATCATAACCTCTACAAACTTCCATATGCAGATTTAATAGGTTTACTATATTGTTAATAATTTATAATATGTTCTATGATATCTGCTAAATACGAACAAGAAGCAAATATGTATGTATATGGTTTAGAGAATAAAATCTTATAAGAAATAATGAATATTTGAAAGAATAGAGCGTGCGCGTGGCTTCAAGAAAAATTAAAAAACTGATAAACTTTGGTTATATATTATACGATATTCAAAAAAAATGGAAACTTCTTATGATTTTTGTTGAAGATAAAATTGAAAGGTATAGACCATATGGGTTAGACAGAAAAATATTGTCTTGACAGTGAATTTAAATGTATTAATAAATGCAAAGTAGCTTCCATGTTAACTAACATCTGAGAAAGGGATAAGGTATGCAAAAAAGAAGACAAAGTTATAACTAGAAAGGTCAGTTTGTTTTTCGAATAAATATGGTTATCACATAAAGTTATTCTCATTACTAGTTACTATAGAGAGTTTTAAAATTGAAACTGAACAATATTTCTTCTAATCTATCTCTCAACCTATTGATTAAATTTAGTAACTTATTCAAAATTTTTCTCTAGGTTGTATTTGAATTTTGTCGACATTTAAAATTGTCGCTCATGCCAACATAATAATTATAATTAAAGTGAGCACTCGAGCATTTTTTCGATCATTATTTATGAGGGTTAATATATGATGAACAGGTACATAAAAAAAAAAAACGAGAATTCACTGTTTTGAAGCAGGAAACAAACTTGTTAAAACTATAATCGTATTATAAATTTGAGATTTTTTAAATTTTCCACAGTCTCTGCGCTATAGTGACAGTTAACAAAGAAATAATTTTTTGGAACATCTGGTTTTTTTAGAGTAGAGGATTATTTTCAGTTTTTCTATATTGGTTCAAAATTTTAAATCTCAATTTTTCTTTGTAAAATAATAAAAGTAGATTATTATTTGATTAGAATCATCTGCTTTATTTAGAAGTTAAAAAGGCGGCACAATTTTTTTGACAACAACAAATAAATGAGTTGTTCAGTTGTAACATAAATATTAAATGTGCCGTTGTGAAAAGAATTTGTTTAATAATTTTGACATTTTAACGTAAATTTGATTAACTTTTATTTCTGTAACTGAAGAATTAAGGAAGCTTTCTTTTTATACTCTATAGATTTTGTCAAAACTATAACCACAAAACTGATTCTTTAAAAAGAAATTAATTTTGTTTTAAATTTATCAATTTTTCAAAAAAAGTTTTAAAATAATTTTTTTAAAATAAATTTTTCATCTAAAATTCTATAATTTTACTTCTACTTTAAAATTGAATTACTTCATTGTCACAAAGGAGTTGAAATAATGCATTTTGCTATATCAAATACTTTTAGTATAAAATCTGATAAATCCTGAGAAGCTTAAATAAAAATACAAGACTGGAACGTTTTTGTTAATATTCATAGTATATCCCATCTGTTTTCTTTCCATCTAGTAACGGTAGATAATTTTTTTTTTTCATTTACTCAGTTTTTCTTTTTGTTTTTTATTATATTATTTTGTTATTGTTAATGTAAAGATTTTAGTTTAAAATTGGATCTAAATAACATCATGTTTATGTGTAAGAATACTTTTCTATTATTATTGCATATAGATGCAATGTTCACAGGGACAAATTTAATAATAAAACAATCATTAACTTTCAAATATACATTAACCCCAATTTCTTTATACTGTTCTGTTTTTCATTTTATGAATCTAATGTAAAATATAATCGAATTATATATATATATATATATATATATATATATATTTAGTTATTTATATTTTTAAAATACTAATTTTTTTAAATAATTTTCTTAAAGAAAACGTGATTTTTTGATTTTTATCATTTTTGTATTCTATTGATTTAATGTCAGTCCTCTTGGGTGGTGACGATCAAATTACAGAACAATAAAAACAAAACTAAATGTCAAATTTTCTAAAAGTTAATGGACGAATACCATAATTCATAGAATAAAGTTAGTATAGGCAGGATTATGATCATATGATTGAATCCCTTAGCTAATAATAGAACAATAAAGCAATGAGGAAGATACTGCATTATCTGAAATATAGTTTTAGGAAAAATATACACCTAAGGGGGACCTCGGTGGCCCAGTAGGTAAATGCGTATAACACACGCTGTAAATACCGAGGGAGTGTGGGTTCGAATCCCACACACGTCCAAAGAGTTATTCCCCTTTACAACATTTACAGCCACGCCTGAACAGGAAAGGCTGTGTAATTTCCTGTCCACATTCATGTGGCAAAGAAATGCATTAAAATAAAAATATACACCAAAGGGCGTTACATATGTCAAGAAAATCTATAAAATATGCACTGATTATAATTTAAAAGAAAATCAGATTGATTTTATTAATTTAAGACTAAAATGTAAAAGTTCAGCATTATTTGAGCTGTTGTAGCAATTTTCCTCAAATTATATATACGAATTTTAACTATCCAAATAGAAGAAGATTATACCGTTACAGTATTAAATGAAAAATACTTGCAAAATATTTACTTATCAATCTGTAAAAACTCTAAAAACAAAATAACATATACTTAATTAGTAAAGTCATACTAAAGTGACAGTTAGTAAATATAGGTAAGCATGAGTACCTACATTTAAATAATGAATAATTTAGGAATTGATATCTTTTTATATAACAAATAATGGGCAGGATGCATTAGAGTGTTAAAGTGCGTAACGTTATCTTTTTATTTTGATACCCGTATACGAACGTAATTTTCAAGGTATAATAAAATTGGTATTACATTTATAACACCTTAAAGGAGACGAGATATTTGCTTCTTAATTGCTCAGAATTGAATTCTGAGTTGATTAAGTTGAGTACATTTGTGTGTTTGCACCAAAACTCAAAAAATAATGAAGTTAGAATCCTCACATTTTTATCATTCTTCTTCTAAATTATCAAAAACTTCTACTAAATTTGGTTGGTTTCTCATAACGGGTTTGAAAAGCTGTCGTATTACTCCGAAATTTTGTGAAAATTTTAATTTTATAGAAACAACTTCTGTAAAATTTGTTTGATTTGGTGAAACGATTTTGTGAAAGTTGATTAAATTTTATTAAAACAGCATATATTTTATTAGGGTATATCCTAAAGTTGACATAATCAATTTTACACAATTTTCCCACTTTTAATGCTTTTCTAATGTGGTTATCCAATTGTAACATTATTTTATCTAGTATATAATATGTAGTATATAACATAAATGTCAACCTTCAATTTAATGTATTGGCATCCTTCGTTAAATCTGTTTTATTTTTTTTTATTTTTTTTTCTGTATATACTATAACAGTAAAAAAGATAAATAAATTTAAAAGGGTAGGGTTCATTTAATAATAGATGTATTTGCAACAAAATGCGCTAGAAAGAAAAAAACAAATTCAAAGACGAGAGTCAAAATGACAAAGAATTCGAAGGACGAAAACGAGTAATAAAAAAAAAAATATCCTTTAACATGATTTTTTTTTTTGTTTTTTCTTTTTTTTTTTGGATATTGTAAATCTGTTTTCTCATTTTTTTCTTTCTTTAATTTTAAGAGCAATAAAGTTAAAAAGGATTCATATCGCTTTCAAAAGAAAAATGACTGTCCTAATTTTTTTTTTCTTTGAACCAAAAATGTTTAACAAGATTTACATCTACACATTATGTATACCTACATATTATATCTAAAACCAAAATTTTTTTAAGAAATTATTCAAATAGAAAATTGTACAAAAAAAATTTTTTGTAGAAAATTTTGGCACAATATGGAATTTTTTTTTTTTTTTTTTTTGGATTTTTAAAGTTTTAATTTATGTAATAAGTTTTAAAGCTATGCTTTATTATTTTACTAAAGAAAATTTAATGGTATTCTAAGAATATTTTGTATAAAGTTCTTTATCTGTACAAATATGTGATGTTTTGAAATTTTAATAATAATTCTTTAAATATTTTCCTAAAATAACATTTAAAATTTTAAAAGGATATTTAAAATTGAACTAAACAAAAAAAAAATTTGTTTTATGCCGAATATAATATTGAAATAAGAATAATTTTGAAATTTCATGGATTCAATTTTTGTCATAATATGCTAATTGCATTGAATTTTTAAGGAAACATTTTTAGGTCTTAAAAATTAAAATTTTAATTAACTTTAAATTATATTTTGCTTCGTTTCTCTTCTTTTAAATATATAAAATCAGAAAATTAACATTCATTAGCTATGTAAAACTTCTTTTAATAATAACTTAAGAATTTATTAGAAAACAGATGTGAACCTACTCGTAATTTTTTTTATTTTAAATTTAAATTTTATAAAATTAACACTAAAAATTTTAATATTTCTTTAGTAGACTACTGTTACATGCACACTAATGAAAATACCTGTCAATTATATTGTCAATTTGTTAGGTGTAAATATGTCAATGGTATCAATTGTAATCAATTTAGGTGTAACCACCTATCAGTATATGACAATTTTTGTCAAATTGTATATTAACTCAAATTATTGTCTATTAATTGACTGTATTGACTTATTGTAATTGACTTATTGTAATATAAATGGCAACATGTCACTTAGTGTACAAAAGGCTTCAGTATATTATTAATTTATTACTTATTATTTATTACGAAATTAACGCTTTAATACTAAATATTGTAGTTAATTTTACATAATGATTAAAAAATAATTTATTTTTATATGCAGAATACTAAAAATTATGGATATAATGTTAAATTATATTTTAACTATACTCGTATTTATATATATATATATTTTTTTTATAATTATTTTATGTAATTTAGTTTAGTTGTAGACATGCCCAGTATACTTTAGATACAATTTGGTAATTTAAAAAAATTTTCAATATTATCGTAATAATAAAAATCAAAAACTATAAATGTTTCTGGATGCATGCCAAGACACAAATCAACAAAACCAACGTTTAAAAAAATAAATTAATTTAGTATTTTTTTTATTTTCTATGTTTTAAATTAATTCGTGAAAATAAAAGCATTATTAATACACTTATAGTCCCGTTACCCGTTCGTCATAAACAGAGGGAAATAAAACAAACTCCTAGAATTTGCTAATTTATTATTTTCATCATTTTTCATCCTACACAATTTTTTAAATTATTACTAAATACATACATAATAATCGAATATAGTTTGTGTCTCCAATAGATTTCACCATGATTTCATAAATACTGTAAAATAATTTATAGCAAAATGACAGCACTATAGCGTTACATTAAACCGAAGGCAAATGTTTGGCAAAAATGATATTGTTTATACGCAGATTTGAATTTTTTTTCCGAATAAATATATTATGATGTTTTTGCTCTTTCCCTCATATTTTTGTATAAGAAAAAGTAACACTGAAAATCTTCGCAGAAGCAGAACAAATAAAAGCCAAAGTTTCATTGAAATGACGAAAACTATTAATTGGTTTCTTTATAAGAAAAACCAAGGTAGAATGTAAACCAACGGTTTTTAAAAGTACACATTTCCAAAAGATAATAGAAAGTGTTTAGAATTGTGACTCTGCACCAACATTTCATATAATAAGAAAAATGTAAAAATAGGACTTTTTTGCAATGTTGAGAAGCTATAAGTCCTGAACCCTATATAACTAAGAAAAACAGTTATCACATGTAAAATATATTATATACTAAAGCTTTAATTTGTATGTCTTGCCGAAGAAAAATGTGTACCTAAAGGTGTACAGATGTACCCCTGTAAGTTACAGATGTTTAAAAATAGCAAACATTCAATTTTTGAGCCCAAATAGCTTATAAACAGGGAGCGGTCCAAAACAAATTTTTGAGGAAAATTATACTAATTCTAAAAGTTATTAGTATAACTTTTAGAATTAGTATAATTAAATAGAAATTAGATAGGAACTTCAAAATTACAATTTCCTATCTAAAAGCGTGCCAGAGTTAGTAGAAAAAGTAGAGAAATAATGCAAAATTTTGTTTTCACATAACAGTAAATTTAAATACTAAATTTAAAATAATTATATGATTTTGATATTGATTTTCAGGGATAAAAAAATGGCGTCGACTGGCGTTTTCAGTGAACTGAGGGCGAACTGAGTGAAACTAATAGGCACATTTTTTCAAATTTTTTTCCGAAATGTGCTAAAAATCGTGACCTGATTTAAGAAGATGATTTTAAAAAACAGGAGTTCGATCACTAATAATATTATACTATGAAAAATGACAGTAAGAGAGTATACCAATAGAATATAATGAATACAAACCTAAATCTGAATAAATGCAATCAAAACTAACATAAGAACTAAGGATGAACTAAGGAAAGAATACGACTCAATAAAAAATTACGTGAAAAAGAAGTACAATGACTAATTTGAAATAGGTAAAGGTTGTATACCAAAGTATATATATTTAATACTAGCTAATACCCGCTGCGCCCGCCCATTAATAAATAAAAGATAATGGAAAATATGGGTTTGTAATTGAAAGTATGGGTTAACAAATTCCAAGTATGTTATAGTGTCAACTCCATTGTCAAAGAGGAACACTTATACAAAATTTGAAATCAATCGGTCAAACAATTTTTATTTTAGAACGAAAAAATTTAAATATTTGCATCATAGCCCCAACTTTGCGGCACAAAATAGTTAGCCTAGAAACACTTCCCGTACTCAAAAATCTTTATATACAAATTTTCACGATCGGCTGAGCAGTTTAGAAGTCTATAAATCAGAAACAGACAGACCGAATGTTTGTCTGTTTTATGTATATAGATAGATAGAAGACGAAGATAGTCAAAATTCTGCAGTCAAAAAAAAAGATTTTAATTTATATATCTATGTGCTATGACACTCATAAAAAAAAATGTGAATGTGTTTCATAAAAAATTATATTTTTCTTTTTGTTCCTTTTTAGCACATTTCTAAAAAAATTTTGAAAAAATGTGCTTATTAGTTTCACTCTGCCCGTTCGTCCGTCCGTCTGTTTACAAAACTTCTACACCGTTAAAGATAGAGAAAAAAAATTTTAACCATGGGTAGGTGTCATAAAAAAAATAATTTTGTGGAACAACTTTTTCATGTAGCCCCATCCATTACGGAGGTGCTGCCCCTCAAACTTTGAAAAAGCCCTATTTTTAAATGCATATATCTTATGTTCTGCTTAAGATTTTTTCAATCTGAAAATGTCATGCGACAGATATTTTTTTTAACTTTGTAAATTAATATCAAAATTATACAATTTTTTTAAATTTAGTATTTAAATTTACCGTTATGTGAAAGCCAAATTTAGCATGATTTTTCTACTTTCATAACTCCGGCACGCTTTTAGATAGAGGCTTGAAATTTTGAGGCAAGAAAGAACTTCTAGAATTAGTATAAGTTTGCTCAGAAAATTTTTTTGGACCACCCCCTGTTTATGGCTTATTAGGGCTCAAAAATTGAAAATTTGCTTTTTTTAAACACCTGTAACTTATGAACCTGTACACATTTTACGTTCTGCATGATATAAAAATTAAAGCTACAGCTAATATATTTTTACGTGTGTTAAAGGTTTATTTTAGTTGTAAAGGGTTTCAAAGTTGCAACTCTTCAAAATTGCGAAAAAGCCCCATTTTCAGATGCGCTTTTAAAAACCGTTGGTTTACATTCTACCTTGTTTAAAATTCTTTTACACTTGTGTACTTATATGTGTATAATTCTGTTGTTAAAAAAACAAAAAACAATTTATGCGATACTTTTTGAAGACAAACAATTTTTTTTAAATAAATAAATATATATACGAGTATATGTAAGGATGTATCATATAATTGTATCATCTTATGTGGAAAAATATGTACGTTAAATGTGTTAGAAATTTTATATACTTCCTTTTACAAAACCATATAAAAGAAATATTTACATTCAATATATGTAATTTTTCTTGTTTTCTTTCGTATTAAAGTGAATCCATTAAAAAAAATTTCATTTCATTGCTGTTTTTCCTTATCCAACTTTTTTTTGTGTTAAAATTTTTTTTGACATGTTATTCGATTATAAAAAGCTTACTAATCAGAAACTAAATAATCAGTACCTTAAAAATTGATTTTGTTTTCATTAATTTGCTATTTTTATTAACTAATAATATTTCAACGAATCCAATTCAATTTAAGTATTCACTGCTGATCACTTACATTTTGCTACATCACTCACAAAATGGTAACAAAAATGTATGCATTTAAGGAAGATTTCAAGAAAAATACCACTTTTATTTCAAAACTTAACGACAATCAAACAATTAGAAATAAACACTTTTTTGGTCAAATCTCCTCAAAAACAGTTCCCAACAATTTCTCTAAAATTGTTTAACTTTTTGTTTTTTGCTAAAACTGTCCTAAGTGGATATATTTCATATAAGTTGTCTAAAAAAATGTAAAATATATAAAAAAAAAATTGCTATAGGTTCGCGGTTCGAAAATTCCGTGCTAGTTTCGGAGGTTCTCTTAAGACCGTCAAATTTTGGTATACGTGAAATAAAAAATGTCAATTCATTAGATGCTTTGTAAACCGAGGCATAACGGTTCAAAGATATTGAACAAAAATAGAAAGAAAAGAGGGAACGAACATATAATCAAACAAACAAACAGAAAAACAAATAGAATGATGATAAAGTTAAAAAGCCTGAGGTCAATACAATGAGATAAAGAGGATCAATACAAACCTGGGCTAAACACAATTTGAAATAATATCAGAACTAATTGTAAAATATTATGTACTTCGATTTAAATAACTAAACAAGAGCACTTACATAAATAACTTTAAATTATTCGATACTGCGGGATTACTTCAATTATTTACTGGCGGGCATAACTGTTTTTCCATGTGTATAATATTATAAATTATAGGTATATTGTATTGTGCAAATATTAGCTTAAAAATTAAAATAATAAACAAAAAATCATTTTTGAAAATCATATTAAAAATTAAAAATACATTGGATGGGATATAATCCACCGAAATTACAATTACGATAATATTATACATTAATATGTATTATGTATTTTTTTCTCCCTATAAGCATTCATATATGTTCCTTCAGGGCTTTTTGAATGAATTTTTTTTTTTTGGGGACTGCTGCTAAATATGTACATTATATTGTTGTTTTTTTTTTTTCGTTTTCTTTTATGTATTTCCGAAAAATTTAACGATTTTACTTTTAACAAAAAAAAAAATGAAATTTGTACATGTAATTTTATGCAAAAAAATTCAAATTATGCATCCTTGTTTCTTTCTTTATAACTTATCATATTCATATACGAATATTGTTATATTTTTCTGTGCATGTGTATATGTAAGAATACAAAAGCATTGATCGTATCAGAATTTTATGGCTGATAGAAGAGGAAAATTAATATAAAATATAACATTATCCTTTGGGGCTTTTCTGTCTGTTGAGACCTTCAGATTTAGTATATTAGATATATTATATATATATATATATATATATATATATATATATATATAACAAAATAAACTCAAGATTTGAGTATAAATGAAAAAATTTTCAAGGAACATATTGAATGTCTCTATGAATTAAGAATTTTAAAAAAATTTTATTTATAACTGACGTATTAATTTTTAGTTTTCGAATCTGAAAGGGATGAGAATTGATTTAAAAGAATTTTTAATAAGAAACCATTATTATGATTTTAAGTTTTTCAAAATCAAAATTAGATTTTTTTTTTAATAATTTTGAATGCTTTAGAAAATGCAGTATAAAAATATTAAAGGAATTAGAAACTGTATCTTTATTAATTATTTATTAATTATTTTTCAAAATTTTATATAAAATTTTTACAAAACAATCAGAAAATTTTAATAATTTTATATTAAGTTTTTTGTATATGTATATTTTTTTAAACTGTGCTATGGCTATTGTTAATATTTTAAGAATATGAGAAACATTTTTTTTCATTTTAACTAAATTCTGTTATAAAGATCCTGATTACACTTGACACTTTGGAGAAAATTTAAATGAAAATTGAATTATTATGAGTTAAATAACTGTATAATTGTTTTGTTTTTTTTTAATGCATTTCTCTGCCACTTAGGTAAATGTGGACAGGAAATTACACAGCATTTCCTGTGCACGCGTGGCTGTAAATGTCGTAAGGGGGAATAACTCTGGAGGAGTGTGGGATTCGAACCCATACTCTCTCGGTGTTTACAACAGCGTATTTTATGCGCTTGTTACCCATTAGAGCACCGAGGCACCATAACTGTATAATCTAAACTTAAAAAAAAAACATGGATCATTAAAATGTGGTTTAATTACGGGGACTTTTAAAATTAAAAATTTAAATTAAAAAAAGAGAAACATCTGTGACAACTATCGGAAATGAAGCAAATAATGTCAAATGAAAGGGATATCCGACAATGAAATATTTTTTTTTTTTTTTAAACAAATTAATGTTCTATTATCATTTTAATTCCTTAACCCTCATATTTATACACAGGGAAGATAACAATGTTTTTCCGCAAATTAATTTTATAAATTAACTTTCAAAACAGACAGTTGAAGAATTTCTTTTTTATTTTAAAATTTGTCACTTCTACTTATGATAAATTTCTTTAAAATGCAAGCAAACAAAACTCTTAATTTTGTACGTACCTTTAGACTAATTAACTAATAAAAAGTAGGTACTGAACACATTTTCTTTACAGTCAAAAATTGTATATGTACGATTTTTTGTCTATATTATCCTTGGGATATCCTCATATTTGAGCTTTTATATTGTCAGATTGAAGATAACAGATAACATTTTTTGTCGTATCATGAGATCTTTAAAAGGAGTGATTTTATATACCTAATATTTTAATAATATTTATTATACCTAATATTCGTATTCGTATACCTAATATTCGTCTTGAGCTGAAATTTTTTTTATTGACAACATAAAAGGAATGAAAATTATTTCAGTAGAAAAATTTAAATTAATAAAATTGATTTTCTATTCTAAATAATGAAATTAAAATGTTAACATTTAAATCTAAGTAAATTTATTTGCTACAAAACAATTTTCAAATACAACAATCAAATTTAACAACTTAATTTCTAGCTTAAACAGCGCCTTATTTCACCAACCAGTTATCACTAATCAGGGTCATATTGCATTGTATTTTGATGCAACAAAAACTTTTTATTAAAATTATTATTTGATTAGTGATAAGTGGTTGGTGAAATAGGGTCCTGCTTATATATACATATATATATATAAATATATATTATATTATATATTACTAGCTTACCTTTGTTAACAATTTTATAAAATTTATTAAGTGGTAATTAATTTTATTATTGTAATGCTAAGTTATGGATGATATTTCTTGTTTCTCCATTTTCGGTGTATATAAATAAATTTTGAGGTTTACCGACACGTGAACAAGCAACATATAATTGCACATGGGAGAAGTATGAATTTTCAAGGTTCAATCCACATATAGTCATAGTCTGTCCTTGAACTTTATTAATTGTCATTGCAAAGGCTAACCGAATGCAAACGTTTAAATTGTATTAGTCAATCAAATGGTATCATTGGAATCCTCGGTAATAACACATTTTCTCCTTTAAATTGTCCATGCTATGACTTCCTGTGAACCTTTTGAAAATACTTTTATATAGAATCAATAGGGTAGTTATGGCCGGTTAGCTTGGAGCGTTTTGTTGTGATTAGAGGATCAGAAGATAGTTTTTGATATAAAAAACACTTGAAGTTGTATGGCAGCTATAACTCCAGTGCCACCTACAAAAAATAAAAAACACAAAAACCATCCAGAGCACCAAATGAACATACGGTGTAAATTTGACTTTAATATGAGGATTGGTTTAGGCGTGATGCGGTTTCCTACAAACGTATCAACTATTTTATATATTAAGATTAAAAACTGTTCGAAACTAAAAAAAATACAATTATTTTTATAAAATTTTTGATTAAAATTTAATTTACTTATTTATCAAGTTCTCTTTTAAGGGAGGGACGTTAATTTTTCAATTTCACCTTAACAAACTATAATTACTTATCAAACTAAAAATAAGAAAAAGATGAAAATATCTCACTTATACACCTACAAATTTTAAATTGAACTGCGAACATTTTATTAAATTTAATTCAAGAATTAGACAGCAAAAACGAGTTGAAAGGACGTGCAACGTATATAAAGATACTGAAAAAAAAAAAAAATTTTATGGAATTATTTTATAATTAACTGACAATAAATTTAAAATATGTGTTACGTCAAACGTTTTTTAATCATCCTACAATTTTTTCCATAATTTTACTTTTATTCGTTTTTTTTTTTTGAGCTGAAAAATAAAAATTTTCATTGATTTTTCACAATTAGAATTTATTTCGCAGTACGAAAGTACAATATAAAACCACATAAACCATGTAAAACTAAAATAAAAAAATTATATGTTCATTGTAACAAATCAGTGTCTTGTTTATTACCAAAAAAAAAAATTAAACTCACAATAATATATAACCACGTCATATACTTGTATATAACATTAACCCTCACAAATTTATTATGGGTCACATTCAAATTATTTTATTTGGACAAATTTTATAATATAAATATGTAGGTATGTAGATAATAATGAATATATAACCGCAATAATCTTATTATACAAATATAAAATATAGAACAGCACCAAACTATATGTAATTATCATATATCAATTTATTGATTTAATTGAATTTTGGAGTAGAACAGGAAAAAAAAGAGTAAAAATGCCGAAAAACTTCTATTCAATTTTTATTATCTTTTCAATTTTTTTATTATCAGACATTACCAAACAAAACATACGGATATCGATGTACATAACTTATTACATCTTTATATGTGTATATAATACATATATAAATATACGCATAAACACACATATAAAATATACATACATATATGATCATAAAAAATGAAACAAAAAAAAACAATATATAAAAGGGGGTAACAAATAATAAAAAGGGGTAAATATTGTGTAATGTAGTAGCTCTGAACATTTTTAAATTATTGTCTAAATTTACAGCCATCGAAAAAAAGTTTTTCACAAAAAATTTTATAAAAACGGGGGAGAATAATTGATAAAAAATTTAACAGAAAAATTCTTAATGATATTAGAGTAATTTTTTGATGAAGAGCTTTAAGTATAATTTTTAATATTTATTAGTCTAAGCAGCAGATAGGATTTAAATAGATGCATTGTTACATTTTAAATACGAAATACTTTACAAAATATTTTTTTGCTAAAATGTTGAATGAAAAACACAGAATACTTTGCAAAGAAGTAATTTAATTTTTTTTTTTTAAATTATTCCATTACTGACTTATTAATTAGTCACTTATTAGTTAGTAATTAATACGTATTTATATTATATTTTGGTTCAGAGAATTATTTATTGCAAGAAACTATCTTATTATCCTATGGATGGAAGGCCAGTTAATAATAATCATTAAAAAAATTAACGTATAGACTAACAAAGGAAAATTGATACGGTATATGTGAAACATGAAAACATGAAAAAAAAAAAAATAAAATAAAATTTCAAGATTCTTTGAATACCAATTCCGTAATTATAAATTCTAAGTTTTTGATCTCAGTTGTAATATCCAAGTTGGATTTTCAGATTTTAAGATCAGATTTTAAGATCTAAGTTACAATGTCTAAATTTAAATATTTGCAAGATAAAAGTTTTCTCTTGAAGGTACAAAAAATTAAACTTGATTGTTAAAAGTAAAAAGTTTAGGATAAAGTTCCAACGCGTCAATCAAAAACTTAACATAGAACGAAACAATTGAAGTGGGAAACACATTTGCATAAATTTTCTCTTACATAAGCATTGTATTTATTTTGTTAGAAAATCAACGAATTTTCAATGGGTTGGCGTTAATAATAGCGTTAATAACAGGTTTCATAATAGCGTTTTTTAAAATCTCGTTTCTTGAAATATCGTTTTATCAAAATTTCATTTTACCAAGGTCTTGTTTCTGAAACTCTCGTTTTTTTTTTTGTTTAAAAATAAGTTTTTAAGGAGTTTGTGTCGAATTTAGGATATATACGAATCGGAATGTTAATATGGATATATACAAAATCGGAATATTAATAATCGGAAAAAATCCTGAAGCGATTTTGTAACTAACTAATACAAACTATTTGAGTACAAATACTCGTATCTCTTGATCACGTTATTTTTTTCCTCCAATTTCTCAAAAAGGGATGTAGGGAATGAGATTTAAAAAACGTGATTTTGAGATCCGAATATTTGTAACTAACTAATACAAACTATTTGAGTACAAATACTCGTATCTCTTGATCACGTTATTATACCCGTATGAACTATGTTCAAGGGTATAATAAATTTGCCATTACGTTTGTGACACCTTAAAGGAGTCGAGCTAGATATAGTGTCAAAGGTATGGATCGGCTCAGAATCGAATTCTGAGTCGATTAAGCCATGTACGTCCGTCCGTCCGTCCGTACGTCCGTCCGTCCGCACGATAACTCAAAAAATAAAGGAGCTAGGGGGCTGAAATTTTTTTACGTCACTTTTGCAAAATTGTTAGTTTTGCTATTTAAATCTAACATTTTCGGTCGGCGGGTTCGAGTAGCTGCCATACAACTTCTATCTTTATATAGAAATAACTCAGTATCTATTCAAGCTAGGTTTCTGAAATTTTGCAAATGATGATCAAGTTTTATGGCAACAATTTCTGTAAAATTTGGTTGTGCTGGTGCGACGGGTTCGGGTAGCTGCCATACAAAATCTCTTTTTAAATGAAAAGAACTCAGTGTCCGTCCGCACGATAACTCAAAAAATAGAGGATCTAGGAGGTCGAAAAATTTTTTACGTCACTTTTGTAAAATTGTTAGTTTTGCTATTTAACTCCAGCATTTTCTGTCCCCGGGTTCGGGTAGCTGCCATACAACGTCTTTCTTTAAATAGAAATAACCCAGTGTCTGTTCAATCTAGGTATCTGAAATTTTGCGAATGATGATCAAGTTTTATGGCAACAACTTCTGCAAAATTTGGTTGTGGTGGTGTGACGGGTTCGGGTAGCTGCCATACAAAATCTCTTTTTAAATGAAAGAACTCAGTGTCCGTCCGCACTATAACTCAAAAAATAGAGGAGCTAGGAGGCTGAAAATTTTTTTACGTTACTTTTGTGAAATTGTTAGTTTTGCTATTTAACTCCAGCATTTTCTGTCCCCGGGTTCGGGTAGCTGCCATACAACTTCTTTCTTTAAATGGAAATAACCCAGTGTCTGTTCAATCTAGGTATCTGAAATTTTGCGAATGATGATCAAGTTTTATGGCAACAACTTCTGCAAAATTTGGTTGTGGTGGTGCGACGGGTTCGGGTAGCTGCCATACAACTTCTCTTTTTAAATGAAAATAACTCAGTGTCCGTCCGCACGATAACTCAAAAAATAAAGGAGTTAGGAGGCTGAATTTTTTTTTACGTCACTTTTACAAAATTGTTAGTTTTGCTATTTAACTCCAGCATTTTCGGCCGCCGGCTTCGAGTAGCTGCCATACAACTTCTTTCTTTAAATGAAAATAACCCAGTGTCTATTAAATCTAGGTATCTGAAATTTTGCAAATGATGATCGAGTTTTATGGCAACAACTTCTGTATTTGGTTGTGATGATATGACAGGTTCGGATAGTTGCCATACAACTTCTCTTTTTAAATGAAAATAACTCAGTGTCTATTGAAGCTAGCTATCTGAAATTTAGTGAAAAAGTGTCGAGTTGCATGCCAAAAACTTTTGTAAAATTTGAATGGTCTAAAGCAGCCGGTTCAGGCTTTTTGCATTTCTTGGAACTTAATGAAGCTACGCGCAATAGATTCGGGTAGCTATCATACAACTCCACAATTTACATAAATATATCTCTGTAGTTCGGTACTAAAACTCTGAATGTTTTTAAAAGATGATCAAGTTTTATAGAAACAGGATATATTACGTTCATACGGGTATCGCAGAGTTGACACAGTCTACCTTACTGCACTCTTCCTCGTTTTTTTCTCCAATTTCTCAAAAAGGGATGTAGGGAATGAGATTTAAAAAACGTGATTTTGAGATCCGAATATTTGTAGCGTTTCCATTTTCATTAAATGCTTCAAATTATAAACACAAATACTTAACCTTTTTCAACTCTTTCAACTTTATTTTAAAGAATTTTGAAAATAATTTTTTTCTATATATTTACGTTTAAAACCTCATTGAAAAAATATTATATACGATCTTAAAAAAATATTATTATTAACGGGGGGAGAGGGGGAGGGATACTACTTGTGTATATCCTATTGTATCCGACGAACAACAAAACTCATAAATGCATTGTGCACAATTTAGAAAAATTGTAAAAGATAAAAAAAACTCTTCTGTTAGATTAAAAAAAAAAAATCTAAAGAGACTTCATGAAAGAATCCCAGAGGTCCCGCAATGGGGTGTCGAACCATAAAGAATAGAAAAATAAAACAACAAATCTTTGTTTTGTTTTGTTGTATTTAAATTACTGTGCCAGATTTTTATTTAAAAATTAATACTAAAAGATCCTACAGTAAATACAATAATTTTTTTATTGTGTATCTTAAAATAATAATTTGATTTTCAAACTAAAAGATATTGCCTTTATAATTGATTTTTCTCCCCTCTTTTTTAAAAATGTTTTTTTTTTCCTACTGAATCGTTCCTACCATAAAATTATTGTTACCTTTCTTTACTCTTTATCTTCCCACACATCCTTAAATTGGTTTTCCTTATGATGTCGCCATTGTTTTGAAAATAAATTGTTATCTTTTGTTGTGTTACTTTGAAAATTAAATTTATTTATTTCTTCAATTAAGGTTCTATGACCTATTTTTGGGAAAATTTCACTTTATTTTTTTACAGTACCATTTTTATATATATATAAATATACATAATATATATATATATATATATATATATATAATATAACACATTATAAATTCATTATATTTTTTTGAAATATATTTATAGAAATTTAAATACAACTTTTTTTTTTATGTATATTTCAAATTACATACAGTGTCCTTTAAAAATAAAGTATTATCGTATCAATGATGGAAAAACATACCGAATAAAATTGCATTAAAAATGATATCCTGATTTAAAAAAACACTTTTTAACTAATTACAAACAAATTACAAATTACACCGTTTGGTTCTAATACAAGAATTTGTCCCTAAATAAGTATTGATACTTTCTTTCCATATAAATACGAGTATAAGAATAAAGTAATAGGTCCAGAAAACGAAAAGAGGATAAAGTCATGACTCATAATCAATAATAAAGTAATTTTCGAGATTTTTAGGCCTTTAGGGTCTAAAAACCCAAATTACATAGTCTGTTTTTATTTATGTATATGCACCTAATGTCTAAAAGGAATATAAGATACGTCCATCCGACGATCATAAATGCAGACTTCGTTTAGAAGATCATGGTCAAAAACACGATAACTTGAAACAATTAGGTAGAAATGATGAAATTTTGTCTACATATAGTTTATGACAAAAATTTTGTTTTCGGTTAGATTCAATATCGGAAAGTATTGTCGACATTTATCTAATACTTATTTTATTATCAAATAAAGGTGACACTTCTTTGAGCCCTTGAAAACAAAACAAACACTACAAAATTTCAGTTATTTTCAATATTTGCTACATGTTCTTTTTGAAAAAGAATATTGTATGATACGTTGCATATATTTCAAAACATGTTGGAAAAATTTACTTATTGAAAAGTGGAACTATGTTTGTCGGTTTATTCGTCCGTCTGTTTACAAAATTTCTACACAGTTTAAAATGGAGCAAGGAAATTTTAGTTGGAGTTGGAGAAAGTTTTATTTTCAAATTTTTATATCTGAAGTTTTTATTTTTTATTTATATAGTTTTAAAATTTAGTATTTAAATCTATCGTTACGTAAAACCATAATTTCCGGAGGTTTAGAACCTTGAAATTTGAAAAAAAAAAAATATATTTTTGAGTATTAACTTATTATGTTATACTTAAGAAAAATTTTTGTATTTCCCTGTCTAAAAGCTAATGGCTTTTCTTATTGATATAGAGTTTCCTTTATACTCAAAAAAATCACAACTTTCCTTTCCATAAATAATTACAAATTTTAATACAAAAGTATTAAAACTTTAACTCTTTAAAAACTTTGGGTTTTACATATTGCCATGTTTTTTATTTATTTGATTAGAATCGAAAGACTGAGATTAGTAGTAAAATTTCGATAGTTTTACAAGCACAACCTTTAAAATACAGTTCCACTCTTTGAAAAAATTTCAGGATATATCTATACAAGGTTAAAGAAGTGTGTTTTTTGTTGCTATTTTATGTTTAAAACAAGAAAAGAAAAAGTCGAAAGAAAAATAAAAATTATGATTAAATTAACCCTACTTAAAGAAAAAAATAGGAATTCGTTTATTTTGTTCTGGAATGCACTTTATTTTTATAATATATTATAATTTAGATTTTTTGTTTTCCATCTCTTTTTAGAATTCCTCTTTGTTTTTACTTTTTAGAAAAGTTATTTTAAAGTTATTTTTCTTTTCGTTTTTTATACTCGTACGGAACGAAGTTCTCAGGGTATAATAAAATTACAATTATGTTTGTGACGGCCTAAAGGAAATGATATAGATGTGGAAAATTATATAATATATTCTAGATCAGATTAAGCCATATGTCAGTTCGTCCGCACGATAAACCAAAAAATAAAGAAAGTACGATTTTCAAAATTTTAGTATTTTCTTTGTGAAATTGTTAATTCCGCAATTAAAATTCAGTAAATTAGACCGGCTAGTTCGAGTAGCTGCCATATAATTTCTCTTTCTTTATATGAAAATAACTAAGTGTATATTGAAGCTATATGTAGCTGAGACTTTGTGAAAAGAAGTTAAGTCGTATACAAACAACATCTACAAATTTTGATTAATCTAGAGCATCAGGTTAAAGCAGCTGCAATATAACTCCAAGATTTAACAGATATCTGATATTTTGTAAAAGATGCATGATTAATATTTTATCGTAACAGAGTATTACTTATATTTTTACAGGTATCCTAATGCTGACACAGTTAACTATATAATTTTTCTTGCTTTTTTTTAAATTTTTCTGCTGCTTTTTTTTTAATTTTTCTGCTGCTGAATTTGGTTGTACCAGATTTGATATGTTCACTGTGCAGTTTACAATTTTAAGTAATTCAATATTTCAAATTATTAAGACAAAATATATTTAACTTTTATTTATAATAATAATTATTAATTTTTAATTTAAAATTCCTAACATAGTTTTTTTTATTACATTTTTCAGGTATGTACAAATTGATGAATTCTAAATACACTTTGGTAACTATATTTAAATATTTCCATAAATAAATAATTTGCATTTTTGATGCAATAATTTGCATACATAGTTTCAAATATTTTTCAAAAAGATCCATATTATTATTTGAACTTCAAAAAACTCTTTTAATTTGAAAAAACTCAATTTATTTTATGATTATCGAAAAATGTATTATTAGTTTAATTGAAAGTTTTCTAAAAAGTTTTTGGATTTTAGTGTTATATTTTATCTTTTGAAAATTAAATCACACATGTGACCAAAAGAAAGTAAGAAAAATAACAATAAAAATGACATTGGTAACACTTTAAATCAAATCAAAATTGGTAACACTGAAATTTAAGATGATACTGTAAATATTAGACTAGAGAGAGTTCAAAAAAAAAAAACAAAATTATATAGTAACCAAAATTTAAAATTATGGCGTATGGCGGCATCCTTGATATAATATTTTAATAGAAGAAAAAACAAAAAAAAAGTATGAGTGGTAACACAATATTATATTCAAATTTACTTAACTTGTAATCTCTAGGAAAAATTAAATAAAAAAATACAAGAAAATTGTGAAAAAGAGAAAGAGTGTATAGTCTTGGGTCAACTCTAGGACATCCGATCGAACATTTATACTGTGTTGATAAAATTAAATCACCTTTTACAAAATTTCAAATTTTTGACTTTAAGAACCGTGATATATTGTATGTATGTAAAATAAAAGTTATATGACATTATGAAAGCTACTCAAATTCGATCATCATCGAAACTTAATAATTTTTTACAAAATTTAAGATTTCTACCTTATTTGAGTAACTAAGTCGACTCAGAATTCAATTCTGAACTAGAATATTCAATAGATACTTTTCCATATCTATCTTGTTTTCCTTGTGTCAGTGTTATGAACATAATGGCAAATTTTTTATAACATTTTTATTTTTATATTTTTGTACGGGCATAAAGATCAACAAAAAAATTTCATCATTTTCCAGGCATTTCGTGAGTAAAAAATTGGATTATATAACGGTTTGTATCGTAGGCATATTTTGGTTATATACAAATATAACTAAAAAAAATTTATCGTTACTTTTTATTAAAAATTTTATTTTTTTTTAAGGAAAATTAAAAAAAAAAAAAAATGTAAGAGAAAATCCTTCATGAGAAAAGTATATAATAAAATAAAAACAAAAAATAGGTTAGATGTAGGTAAAATTGAAAAACAAATTTTCATAACATAAAAGACATGACAAATATATATTTTGTAAAAATTTTAAATATATGTACATATAGAAGTGAAAATATGGATACAGACGTGTTTTACACGTTTTTGTTTTTTAACAAATTTTAAAAATTGAAAAAAATTTGTTATTAGTTTTACTCTTTCTATTTTGTCTCAGTCTCTTTTAAAAATTTTTGCAAGATTTTAAATAAAGTAATGAAATTTAAACAAGATCTCATTAAAACATTTATTCATATACTTTGTGAAATTATATTATTTTGTGTAAATTGATCATTGAATGACTTGAAATTTAAAAAAAAAGGATATTTTTAAATATATATATATATCTATATATGTGTGCGTAGTTATAATATAATTCAATAATACAAGTTTTACTAAGTACTTTTTCAATATAATAAAAATGACAAACGACATGAAATTTTCACAAAAAAACTGAATAAAAAAACTGAATTTTTTTTTTGAATCAAAATGTAAAGGCAAATATCATTTAGTGACAGCAGTTAGCCATCAAAAAAAATTTGCTTAACTAATGTGCCAGAAATTAACTTTTTAACTTATTTTTCATAAAATTTTTGAAAATTTTCTAATTAATTTCATTATTTACGTTCACCATTTATCTAACTGTTTTTCTGTCTATTCATCCGTTTGTTTACAAAACCTGTGCACTGTTTAAGATGATCCAATGAAATTTGAAAAATGGGAATTGACCTCATAAAAAACTTATTTTCATGAAAGAACTTTTTTTAAGTAGTTACCACACATTACGAAGCTACAGTCTCAAAGAATTTGGATAACGGGCTATTTTGAAAAACTTTATATCTGAAGTAGTTCTGCTAAATCTATTTAAAAACGTGAAATGATAGGAAATTGTTTATACTTCATACAAATCAATATAAAAATTATATAATGTTTTGCAATTTGACATTATTATTTAATTTTTCATTTCGAATCTGGAATCTTAATTTTCCTCGAAAAAAAATGTTTTCACTTCTTCACATCTACGAATAATTAGGAGTCACAAATAAAAATTTCGCTATTTTTATACACCTGTAACTTGGGTGTATAATTGAGACAGGTAGGTATAAATTTGTTTAATCTTTAACACAAAAATGTAAAGCTCAACATTTTATTCTTAAATCTGCTCTATTAAAATTGAAGAAAGTTTTCTTTTGATTTTTTACAACATTTTTTAACGTGAAATTTTCCATATAAAATTTTAAATTTTAAAGAAAAAATTTAGTCACAGTGCAAACAGGCTTTAAAATGCTTTCTTTATTGTCTTTTAAAGATAGTGTAACTTTAAAAAGCTCTTTTTTACATACTGCATGTTGAACTAAGATATACGTTTTTAAAACATTCTAGAACTGTCATACCGTCTAACAAATAAAAATATGTACACAAAAAAAATTTTTCACAAAATTAATTTTTTTTAAACAGATCATGGAAAGAAGTTTTCTATACTTATAATAAATACATTTTTCCAAAATAATTTTTCAACAAATTAACAAAAAAAAAAAAAAAATACATGAAAATTGAACAAGAGTAGATTCCCGGCAAGATAACAACTTATCCATATCATTTTTCCTTTCAGCATTTTTTAATTTAACATTCTTTAACCTATATATAAAGGGAGGGAAATTTATTTGAGCAGGATATGTTTCAAAAATGTCTAGTAAAGACTAGATTTACATATGTACATACATATACAAATGTATCTATAAAAATACGGATCCTAGTAGTAGTAGATAGGGAAATCGTATGAAAATTCATTAAGTTTTTGTTTATTATACATTTCATATATACATATGTATGTATATATTTTAAACATACATATGTATGTAGTATGTACATATGTATATATTTTAAACTTTGAACAAAAAACAAAAACTAAGTTTTTTACTTCATAAATTTTCTAAAACCAGATGACATTTTTTTTTTTAATGCAAAAAAACAAAAACTTGCAAAAATTTCGCAAAAAAAAAAAAATTCTATTGTTAAACAAAAATACAAAAGTTGATTGTAAATATTACTAAAATGTTTCTAAGAACAAAACAAAAAAATATTGACAGCAACAAATAACGATGATGATAAACAACATCTTTATTACACAAAAAAAAAAAACAAAAAGATTGAAAAAAAAATTGTTTATAGTTGAGAATTTTACAATAAGCTCATATGTTCTTAATACTACATATTGCACTATTGACATAAGTTTTACATTGCTTATAAAAATTTTCGCAAGATAATGATGAAATGTTTCTAACAAATATGTGATATTTTAACTCAAATCAAAATGACCAAATCCATTGGCACCATTGGGTTAACCACTAGAAAATCTTCAATATGTCATCACTCATCAGTCATCACCAATGAAACAGTATTTAAATTATAGTATATAATTATACAGTATATATACAGTATATAATTATATATAAAATCCGGGTTAGTACCAAAATTCCGGATTTCAAAATCCCGAAGTAATATAATCCCGGATTGAAAAAATGTTCCGGAAATTATAATCCCGGATATTAAAATTCCGGATTTCAGATCACATGTGAAATCCCGTAATTTTCAGCATGAAAAATCCCGGAATTTTTTTTTGTAGATATACTTTAAAATACTTGAAAATAAATACTTGAAAAAAAATACTGTTTTAACATTTTTTTTTATAGGTAGGTACCTAAGTACGTAAATTTTATTCGAAAAAATAAATTTAATTTCGTAATTTATAGAAAAAAATAAATAAAATTCTTCAGTCAAAACAAAAATAAAAATATTAAAAATTCAAACAAAAATAAATAGAAATCTTGAATAAAAAAATTTTAATATTTTCATTTTCATTTTTTCCCAATATTCAGTAAAATATGAAACTTGTAACTTTACGTCAAAAAAAATTCTAACTAAGACCGCATACCAAACTAATAGTACATACATTAAAAACATTTTGGGAATTTCATAAAATATTTATAATATGTATGTGTTTAATAATTTGATATGCGGTTTTAGTTACAATTTATTAATTTACAATTACAAACGATAGATGTCTTACCATTACATATAGTATGGAAATTTAAAGTAAAAGTAACAATTAAAAGTGTGCGCGCGCTTTTATTTCTTAGAGCGCTTTTACTTGTTTAAATTTAATTGACGGGAATTACTTTAAATTCCGGGATTTTGAATTCCGGGATGTTGAAATCCGGGATTTTGCAACAATACCAACCCATAAAATCCTCTTACAAATTTAATTCTATTTAAAAAAAAAAAAATCATTTTTCCAATTATTATTTAAAATCAATTTTTCTCATTTATATGCATAATGAACGTTATTCCACAAAAAATATTAAATCAATTATTTTAAATTATTTTTCTTGTTCATTCATTCTGTTAAAAATTTTTCTTTTGAAGAAGAACAAATTATAAAAACAAAAATAAAAAAATGAAATAGAAAATAAAAGAGCTAGATAAAATATATGTAACCTACCTATAGTGAAAAAAAGGCACTAGTCAAGTCACTAGTCAGCCATTTATGAACAGCCAACGATAACAAAACAACAAAATCAAAGCTAAAAAATAAACCATTTATAAAAGACAGTGAAAGTGTATTTATCAATTTACACTTTTGATGAGGCCTCTCATTATTGCTGTTTTTTTTTTTCTTTTTTTGTCTCTTTCATCTCTTTCATTTCTTATTTCTTATTCATTTTCATATTAATAATCACCTATAGTCATGTTATACTTGTTCTTGTCTGTTTTTCTTTTTTTTTTTTTTTTTTTTGTGTCTATCTTATTCTTGTTGCGTTCGCAGTTTACTTTAAATGGCGTTTAAAATATTAAATTGCAGGAATGAGGAAATTGTTAGGAAAAGGTGAGAAAATAAACAGTTAAAAACAAACAAAAAAAAAAAAAATTAAAAAAATGTAATAACGGTATATAATGGATCTAATGGTAGTTAATAAAACTAATGTATGTAGGCGTACACTAATAAATTTATAACGTTATTTTTTTTTTTTCTAAAACTAAAGAAAATTATAGTAATGGGTTATATTTAGAGTCAACCGTTATAATATTAAGTGTTATTAACGGTTATTTTAATTATTATGATATTTTGTTTTTTCGGTTTTTTTTTTTTTTTTTTTAATTTTAAATCGATTTTACGATTAAATCGATTGTTATTGTACCTAAATTGATTTTATATTTCACGTAAATTATCAATTGTAATTATCAATCTCTAACTTTATTAAGCTATTAAAAAAGTTTATTATTTAGAATACTATTTCATGGTTTTAGTTCTATAATAGCTTAAAATTATTAGTTAGTTTGAGTTATCCTTTGCATTTTATAAGAGTCATTATTATTTATTGTTTTAATTAACGATTGAATACTGTTAAATAAAAAGAAAATGAACAAATCTAATTTTCTCGAAAAAAAATTTTTTGTGTAGTTAAAAAACTTTTTTGTGTCTTATTGCTTTTAACTTTTCAAACTAAAATATAGCTTTATATTAAAATATCAATTTTATGTACAGTAATTTAATTTTGATACTTAAAATAAGCAATGATGTGTGGATTAGGTGAGATATAAATTTATATTTAAAGAAAAATCCGCGTGTTTCACTTTTCTATAAATACGCTGGTTTCACTTTTGAACAAGTTGACTCTTTCCCCTTTTTTGTAAGACTATATATACATTTACCCAACATATATATTATAATTCACAACACAACCACCTTAACACATACATTTTAATTAACGAATTTTCCAATAAAAAAAGGGATTCTTTTATCAGCTATTTTTAAAATTCTATTCTGATTTTGTAATGAGATTCTATTCTATACAATTCCATTACAAAGAAAAAAAAAAAATGGAGTCAAAAAATTTGATTAATCCCTCCCCTTTATTTTAATACACCTACATAACAAACCTTTTAAAAAATTATTGATTATATAATTTATTCAAAAAGGAAATAATTTGCGTAATTTTAGCTTTTAATATTGGTAAAGTTTTTTCTTTTAAAACACCATTTTTTTTTCTAAATATGTAGATACCTATTATATTAAATTTCATAAATTTATATTCTTATTTTGATTTAAAAAAAGATTTTGAAATATTAGAACCTTATTACAAAGCGCGGTAAATCAATTAAACATATCTCCGATAGATCAAATAAGTTATTTTAGACGAATTTCTACAGAACCTTCTTTTTTTGAGAATACGACTTCGGCATTCACACAAAAGATCAATGATTGATTCCTTCCTCTTCATTTTTATAACTTCTGTAATAGTCCTAAAGAAGAAAGTCCTAACATTTTGGCATGTCTGTCAATAACACAGTGTCTTGTTAAAATCCATATTCCAACACCGATATTCCGACGATTTAGAGATAAAAGTCTATTATATCTAAAAATTAATCGTTTCAGATATAATTTAGGCCAGGTATTTTTAGTTTAGATTACAGTACAGGTACTAATATATTACTACTATGTATAGATACCCAGATAAGTTGAAAGTCGAAATCTATATCACTGATTGATACCAAGACTTTAATGGCAGCTTGTTTATTCCTAATGGAGACTATACATTTCTTGTCAGCATATTCACAGCTCTATTTATGACTGAAGTAACTGTATCTTGAAAGACGCTATAATGTTCATGAAAGCAAATAGATTGACTATCAGACCATAAGAGAAAAAATCCCATGCTCCTGTTTTCTGCCCAGCTTGGTATCGTTTTTGGTACAGAACTGAAATTAACCCACTAAATTCTCAAATGGTTAAATGTAATATGATGTCCATATCAAGAGTTCTGAAAATTCTGCTAATTAATAGACAGTCAATTCTTTAAAATTTTTCGAGGTTCTCCCTCTTCACAAGTTTATCAAATTCATTCCAACAAATTGTGACTCCATATATGTATATACTTACTGCCGAGATAACCAAATAAATGTTACTACCCACGTATATATAGCCGAGGATTTAGTTGCCATTTTTGCTCCTACCCATGTATATATATTGCCAATTTATTGCCAATAAATTTTCTCCCTTAATCCCTCTAAAAAAAACTGAACATATAAGAATAATTGAAAAACTTAGTTGATTTACACATGAAAAATGAAAACATTTAAATGAAATTTTTTAAATGGATAATTTTTACAAGATTTGCCATTGTCATTTGTTTTTTTGATTTCAATTCTTTTTTTTTTGCTTTATTAATTCCAAAAAAGAAAAAAATTGCACAATTCGTATATAAATTGCGTAACTTATTTTTTGAATGTGAATGTATAATATTTAAAAGGATGTGAAGTACCTTTTGTATTAACAAATACTTGTGTAATCATATTTCATAATTTATACTAATAATCACAGATGTTAAAGAACAATAGATTTAAAAAAAAAAAAATTCTTTTCATGACAAAACATTATAAAGAATTATGTTGTATAATTTGAAAGTTAATAAGAAAACCTTTTTATAAGATACATTATGTAAACCTTTCATTTTATGTATATTATTTAAAATCAATTGCACTTTTATAAGAAGATTTCAATACGTCTTTTCTTAATAAATTATTATTATGTAAGTCAAAATTTTAAATTAATTGTAGAGAAGGGGTTAGAATTTAAAATAAAAACTTTTAATCGATTTTATCTATATATTAGAAAATTAGAGTTACCATATATACGCTATGTTATATTCTTAAAAGACTTGTCAAATGTTAAAAAATTATTCTTATCAATTCTTTCTACGCTTACATTTTTTTTTTTTTCAAAAATTATACATCAAATTAATTGTATGAAAGCTACAGCCGCTTAAAATCAATAAAATCCGTCAATCATAAAGTGATAGATCTAGATTCTCCATTATAGAATATAGAATTTTAAAAATTGTATGATCGTGGTATTCTTCCATAGTATTGCCATAATTCTTCTTAAACTAATATAAGAAATATCGAACAATTGGTTTTCTTTAATTCCTTCAATATTTTTTTTTAACTGTCACGTCAAATTTTTAAGTAAAATTTTCCAACCAACTTATGTTTTAAGAAGCTTTTTCTTAATAAATAAAAATAAAAAAATTAAATGGTTACTCTGGAAATATTCTAATTGCACTGAAGCTTTTTATAAATTTTTTTTTTTAAAAGCTTACCATTTTGAATTTAAAAATTATTAGTAAGGCAGACTTATTGTGTTTTACATTAGGAAAATATGGACATCATAAAATAACAAATAATCGAAAATAATTTATTTTAAATAAATAAATTTTAAAATTTAATTTTACAATAACATAAAAGAAGTACCTAACTCTCTATATTTTTGTAACAACACGGTACACCTTGTTGGACCACATTTCGTTTCTAAGAAAAGTAATCAAACTACTGACCTTTTGTAATTGAATGAAATGTCCCGTTATAAAAATAAAGAATATTTTGTTTGGCTTGATTTAACACCATTCACAAATCAAAAATTTTACATTTTTCTAACAGTTTTTTTCTTTCTGGGTTCTTTTTAATAATCTGTCACTTTAATTATGATAGTCATTTCATTTTATATAACATATTTTATCTAAAAAATCACAAAAGTTTGGTTTACTTTTTTATTTCGTTCTCTAGTTTTTAAGTTTGAATATTTTTTTCAATCTTTTGCTAATAATTTTTTTTTTGTTTTGTTTATAACTAAATATTTAATTTGTAATCAGAAAATGATTTTTTTTTTTATACCCGTACGATAGGATCGGGTATAATAAAATTACTCCTCCGTTTGTAACACCTCGAAATAAGCGAGCTAGATATACCTTCAAAGGTATGGATCGGATCAGAAAAAAATTCTAAGACTTTTGAGCCATGTCCGTCCGTCCGTCCGTCCGTCACCACGCTAACTCAAAAACTAAGAAAGCTAGAATCTTGAAATTTACACAAAATATTTTGGGAGTAATTTGTAGGTTCCCTATTTTTTTTGGTGGAGTTTGGACCAAGCCTTAGGGTAGCTCTCGAACACCTAACTTTTAGATCCCCACATTTTTTTTGCAATAGAGCTATGAAATTTTAACTACTGATAGATCTCACAAAAATATTAATTTTATTTTTAATAACTTTTTTTTGTAGCCCCACCCGTTACGGAGCTACAGCTCCCCAAAGGTTCAAAAAAGCTCTATATTTAAATTGTTATAGCACAAGTTGTATAAGGTATATCTTCATTTTGAAAACGCTAAACGATTACTACTTTCATTAGCTTTAAAAGTATATATATAATAAATATATATTTTTGGCATACGGTGTCTTAATTTACCGTTATGCAAAACTCAAATTTTGCAAAATTCTTTAACCCTTCCATCTTCTAAACGGTTAAAGTTGGAAACTTGAAATTTTGACAGAAGTTACATCTTTGAAAATTAGTATGAGTCATTTCAAAAATTTTTTTTGTATCACCCCCCGTTTAGGAGCTGTAAGGGGTCAAAAACTGAAAATTTCCTATTTTTAAACACCTGTAACTTGAACACCTGTTAAAATTTTTTTGAAGTAATACACAAAAATTAAAGCTCCAACATTATACTTTTATTTATGTTAACAACTTTTTTTAATAATATAGGGTTACTTTATAATTGACGAAAGTGTTACTTGATTTTTTCAAATTTTCTAACAAATTTCTTTAACGAATTTTTTCCATTTTGTTTTACTCGATAATTTGAAATTGTTGAGGATATAATGCGTAGTACAAAAAATGTAAATAAATAAACAACATAACGGTTGCTTGAAGAATTTTTATTTATATGATATTAATATATATACATACTTATATAATATCATGTTTATTTACATATCGTATATGTCACTAGTGAATGAATGATAAGAGTATATATGTATATTATATAGCGCGGTATTTACATACATATATGTATCTTATTGTACTTATAAGAAATTATTCTGTCAATGGAATATTTAAATATAATATAATATAATATTTAAAATTATCTTTACTGTTTTGTACTTAGTAAATTTAATATACATTTACCGCTTAGTATTAAATGGTACTATAGAATATTTGAAAAAGTTTTGGATTGATAATCGTTATGTGGAAGGTTAGAATCTGCTTTTGAAGAATGTACATATAAACATATAGTTTGAATATATGTACAACCCATAGTTCTAGAAATTATAAAATTCACCCAAATTATTTTAAAATACTAAAATATTAAAAAAATAATATTGTAAGCAGAGTGACAGGCTGTGAACATACTAACGGTTCGTACGGGTATCTAAGAGTTGACAAAGTCAACTGTATTCTTCCTCGTTTTATTTAAATTCATTTGGTAATTTTTTTTTTTTTTTTGCATATTATGAATTCTTTTATTTGATTTTTTTCTTGAGTTCTTGAGACACATGTAAAGTTCTTAGAAATGACATTTTACAAATTTTTTTTTATATAAACATTTTTAAAAACTAATTGAAGGTCTTTTAATTATTTATTGTTTGTATGCAAGCTATATTAAGATCTAAGATCTGGAATAAAGAAAAAAAAATGAACAAAATTCATAAAAAAAAAAAAAAAAGTTATGTATTTAACTATTTTTCAATAGATTTTCTAAGAATTTTCATAAATAATTTGTACAATGTGTATATTTTGTATAAATATTTATAATTTATTATATATATACAACACAATATATTGTGTATAAGATTGATTACAGTAATGGTCATTATATAATAAACATTTTTTTATAAAATGATATTTTTTTGAATAAAATTTTATTTTCTTTTTAATGTAACTTTTTTTAGCACATTTCCAAAAAAATTTTGAAAAAATGTGCTTATTAGTTTCACTCTGTCCGTCCGTCCGTCCGTCCGTCTGTTTTTTTAGGCGAACTTTTTATTAGGCTTTTAAGCTTTTTATAGTTGGAAGTCTGAAACCACAAAGAACGTAATAATCATTATTTTGCTTCATTTGATCGTCCTTCTAGAAAAAAAAACGTATTATTGTTACCTTAAGATTAAAAAACATACTTTTTAACAATAAGGGGACACATAAAAGCACTTCAATAAGTACGATCTTTCTTACAGGTTTTTAACTCGTATCTTAAGATGTTTTTTTAGCCATAAAGTTGAAATCAATAATATCTTTAAAAGTCATGTATAAAAATTTTGAAATTTTGTTATTTTTTACTTAGTTACTTGGTTTACTTAGTTACTTAGTTTACTTAGTTTACTTAGTTAATTTTTAGATTTCAAAAAAACAATTTAAATAATTTTCCAAAAGTGAATGCAGCCGAAAATATTTGCAAATGTATAATATTTAAATTTTTCCAATTATGGTTTTAGTAAGTGATTGAAGTATTGAGTCTGAAGTTAAATGTAGGACATTAAACTATAGAGTCATTATCTTAAATGGTTCCACTTTAAACTTCTAAAGGTGATTTTCAACCCCAAGCTTGCAATTTAGGGATGGAATTTGAAATCTAGGTCGATGTAATCTGAAATAAATCGATCTTATACTACAAATTTTCAAATGAGGTAAGTTACAATCTACTTTACAGTAGGTACATAATTCTGTATATGTCTGTTTATGTTTTTGTATCGTTCAATGTGTGTTCAATGTGTTTAAAAGTTCAATGTGTTCAATGTGTTTAAAAGTTCTCCATAACTGACAAAAGAATATTTAAATATTTAAGGTTTATGTATCATGTACGTATCATTTATAAATTAAGTACTAAATTGCAAATTTCTTTAGACTTTAGTTTTTAGTTTTTTAACCTTTTATTTAGCAATTTTTGAACGGAATTTGTATTTAATTTTCATGTAAAAAAAAAAGCACAATTTTCTTCATAAAATAAAAAATAACATGTTTGGCTTTAGCAGGGAAGGAATAAAAAAGAAGATTAAGAGAAAAATAACATATCAACATGTTATACTAAAATCTTATTAATCTTATTAATTAAACCAAGAAGTAGGACACAAAAGCATTTAAATAGTTTGATTCCCTCAGCAATACGTCTATATTCAACAAGCTACCAAGACAATTGAGTGAGACACAGAAGTTCAGCACATTCAAAAGAAAATCAAAACAATACATCAATAACAACTAGTGTGATTTTATATAGTTGTATTTTAAGGTAAATACAACTACAACACATAGAATGCATTGTGACGCTTAATATGCAGATATAACAAGCAATAATTACAAAATGGCATAACATCATCCATATACCAGCTATCAGCTGAATGGGATAAAACAAGATTTTTAAATTTTAAATAACATTAAATAATCTCTTTAAAAAAAATTTAACATGTACATGTACATTACATTTAACATATAATTTTTTAAAATTTCCTAATTTATATGTCCATAACTGTACTTATATATCAATATATCAAATATTTTGTTTAGAAATGAAAAATTTCGGAAATGGAAAATACTACTATACACGTGTAATATTTAATTTTCTTTTTTGTTGTTTTTTTTTGTGAACAGATATACACATTATATTCGTATTATATTGAACACAAATAATGATAATGATGATGATTATGATGATTGCAATCATAATAAACATGAATAAAAAAAAAAAAAAACAATTTTATTTCTATTAAGAAAACAAGGGAAAAAAAAATAATTGGCAAAAATTTAATAATTTAAAATATTATAGAAAAATTGTGATTTAAAGAAAAACTGTTTTTTTTTTTTTTTACTCTTATTTAAACACCAAAATTTTTAAATACATAATACATGTATATATTATGTAAAAAAATATTTTATTAGATATACATACATGTGTACATATAAACATAATAAAATAACTAATCATTTTTAACTAACATAATATTTTTATTTTTTATTATGTATATACCATATATATGTATACATATTAATATTCTATATGTGGTTTTATGAAATGTGTTCTTGATTGTGTATTGATGTATGAAAGTATATGTACATATAAACCACAACATCACTTAATTCCAATAAAATTGTTCAAGTGAATAATTTCTTAAGTGGTTTCTGATTTTGAATTGTTTTTAATGATTTAATATTATTAATTTTATTAATTTTATTTTATTATTCATGTTTTTACTTTTTATATTTATTATTTTTTACTTGATTTTCACTTTATGTTTACGTGTTAGTTCTTTATATACATACGTATATTTTCATTATACAGCGTGTCACGCATATAATATAAAAAATATTATAATATCTGATGAGAGAAATTAAAGCAAAAAAAAAAATATCTACATATCAAAAAACACTAAATACAAAAACTATTTTACGAAACGTATGACTTTGACATCTGCAAAGATGTTTGCAGCCGAATGAAATTCAGCATACCAATTTTTTTGAATGCTAGGGGCCCTGTAGCTGGTGTGTATGTATATTTTCCATCCATCTAACTTAAAAAAAATTCGTATGGGATACAATAATAATTTCTTGAGTCCAAAAGAAAACAAAAAAGATCATGATTCTAAACATAAATATTATATATGTATGTTATATGTTAATGTACATTTTGTAATAGAAAAATCGCATACATATTATATATATTTGTATTAAAAACTTACCGGAATGTCATAATACGTAGTGTATGGCTAAAAATTACTAAATTATAATTATAGATTATAATAATGGGTTTTCCAATTTGAGTAATATGATTTCTAAGTGACGTTTCGACCATTTGTAGTATGTCATGATCTGTCTTTTTTTTTTTCATTGTATTCAGTAATGTTTACAATTTCAACATGGAGAGATATACGCAAGAACAATGTTTACAAATTATTCAATTTTTATCAAAATAATCGTTCTCCAATTGCAACTTTTTCGTAAATAAATAAAACTGTAAATAAACAAAACTGTCGATTCTGGTGCGAAAAAAATCCACAAATTATTTATGAACAACATTCACCTAAATTGACAGTTTGGTGTGGTTTTTGGTCTGGTGGAATCATCGGGCCGTACTTCTTTTGAAATGAAGCTGATAACACCGTTACTGTCAATGAAGAGCGATATAGGTCGATGATAACCAACTTTTTATGGCCGAAATGGGAAGAAGTTGATCTTAACAACATCTGGTTCCAACAAGACGGGGCTACGTGCCACACAGCACGTGCACCAACCGAATTATTGCGAGAAAAGTTCGGAGATTCGAATATTTCAAGAAATTGTGACATTGAATCGTCTCCAAGAAGTTGTGATTTAACACCATTAGACTATTTCTTGTGGGGTTATTTGAAGTCATTGGTCTTTAGCAATAAACCAGCCTTTATTAACTGTAGAAGTCAATATTGAACGTGCTATTCATGACATACGACTTAATTTAGTGGAAAAAGTGCTCGAAAATTGGGTTCATCGAATTCGTTCCTGCAAAAGAAGGCGTGGAGGCCATTTGAATAATGTTTTATTCAGAACTTAATTGTACTTCACATTAAATAAAAAACATTTGAATTTCCTTAACAATTAGTGTGTTTTTTTTTTAAAAGAAATCATATCACTCAAATTGGAAAACCGTTTACAATTTAACTTCCTTTTTTAATAACGGTTTTTCTTTTGTTTTTATTTCTGTTTTTCGAATATTACAATATTTTTTATCTAACGCTAAATACTATTCTAATTCTTCTATTCTAACTCTATTCTAACAGCTTTGACCCTGTAATAGTTCTTTTTGTTATCATGCAGTTTGATAAAATTGCATGATTTTTCTTTTATGTACTTTTTGGTACTAATTTTGTTATTATGTACAACTATATACAAATATACAAATATTTTGTAAAAAGCTGATATGGAATTTTTTTTTGAATTATGACACATGTTTTGTCAATTTTATTAATATTTTTTTTTTTGTAACATGCTTGTCCTAAGCATTACCCGTAAACCTTATTTTCTTTTCTTTATGAAGTTATCACCTTCTACAAATATTAAATGTTCGTTATTATATTTATGTCAGGTTTTCACCATAAATGAGTAAAATTTATATTAAATAAAAATATTAAAGTATGATTTTTTTAATTTTTAAAATAGCTGTTTAGCTTTTTCTTTTTTTTTTTTTTTTGTGAAAACACTATTGCACAAATTACTAATGAGTAATGACTCTGCATATAACACTTATATCCTAGCTAGAGTATAATAATAATATGAATGGTGACTAACGGGAAACGACTAGAGAGAGGAAAACTTCTTGGGTCTTCTTATTATTAATATAATGTTACAATATTATTAGATTTTTAAAATTCTATATAAATCCATTTCATTATTATGTAATTTTTAAATGCGGGACACCAGATAATACAAGCTAGATTGTGCTTTAAAATATGAAGCGATTTTTTCAATAAGAGGAAGTGATTTGTTTTCTATACAGCCGGAAAGTAATCGTTTATTTTTATATGATGCCGACATATTTTTGATATTTATGAGTTTTCAACATTAAAATTAATTCGAAAATCGGGAAGGACTATTTCGGATAATTAGGAATTATTATTTTTTTTAGTTATTATACGCCTTACTCAATGATATGTACGTATGACATGTACATATTGCAGAGTAAATAACTTATGCAATGATAAGTACTTATGACAAGGTAAATAAATACCTTATGCATATACACTTTAAAGTACTTAATTACAAAGGACACGTCTATTATACATTTTAAAATAAATTTAAAGACTCGAAAATAAGTCGGACGAATTTTATTACCTTAATCGTCCTTAATAAATTTTTGTATTCATGTGTTAAAAATCAAGCGGAGACCCAAATAAATAAAAATAATGTAATTAAAAAATATATTTTAATTTTTTAATTTTTTTTTTAGGTTTTCGATACAATTAATTAATTTTTGATTCACCCTATCCTCAATCTGAAAAATATTCTCATTTCCGTAATACATAATAAGGATTATAATTTTAAATATTTCAGATGCCCGACAAACAAAAAATACTTTTATTTTTTATTAAGTTTTTTGTTTGTTCTGGTAAAATTCTGAGTACATATACCTATATGCATCCAGTATTTTGTTTATGTATGGAGATATTAATAAATAAATATATATACATAATTATACCAAAATGTACCTACATACATATAAAAATTCTTGTGAAATGTGTTAAGAAAAAAAGGAATTTAATTTTTTTCCTTTTAATTATTTATATAAATTTTTAATCCAGGAAATAAAAAATAATATTTTTTTTTTTTTTTTTAGAAAATATAGGATATTATTAATAAAATTATTATAATAATTACCATGAAATTTTAATAGTAGGTATATTTATTTTAAATAAAATATTATTTTAAATCAGACACAGTATAGAAAATCATTTTTTGTATCCATTCTTATAATTAAAAAAATATTCTATAAGATTTGTTTTAAATTAGGGATTTTTTTTTTTATATAGAAAGGATTTTATTATCATTTACTGAAAGTATTTCTGAACTATCTATCTAAACTCTACTGAACTTTTGGGATCTTATTTTTCAATTTACAATATACAATTTCATTAAGACTTTCCATACATGATTTTTTTTGTGTCTTCTAGAAATTTTTAACGGAAATTTTTTAGTGCTCTATGGCGCAATTGTCTGCGTTATCGATCTATATGATCAAGTCACCAAATCTCAATTAAAACAATTGAAACTTGTTTGATTTATAAATAAGAAAAATCTGACAATTATATTACTTTTCTTAGTACTTTGTATTACTAATGTTTTTCCATTATTAAAAGAGTTAAAAAGTTTCGATTTTTAACTTTGAAAATTGAGTATAGGTGAAAATATTGACAATATTCCAATTTTCAAAAAAACAAATTATTATTTAAATATGATTTATATATTTTATATAATATATGGAATACGTTTTTTAATAATTTAAATTTAAATTTTTATTTCTAGAATACTTATATGTATTTTTAATCCTGAAATTCAAATGAAATTAAATTAATTTCATATTATAATTTTTTAATTACTTTTTAATTACTTTCAATATTTATAGTTATTTTTTATTGAAATGGAATTCTCTGAATGAATTATTTAATAATTAATTTTCCTGATAATATTTTTAAAATTATTTAAAATTATTGTTATAAAAACTAATTTTTTTTTTTTTCAGAAATGGTAAGATATGAGAAACATTATTTAATGAAATATGTTTCCCTCTGATGGTAGTAATGTTTCGTTTTACAATTTACAAAAATTCTAAGAAAATCTTTATTGGTTTATTTCCAATTTTATATTTTATTTTATATTTTAACTCTCTTCCTTCCCCTTTTATAACATAATATTTCTCCCATACTTACTTTAGCTATACATCTACATCTCATGTACATAAAAGAATCCGTTCCAAAGGTTTAACTTAAGAAATGTACTCGTAAAACAATGAAAATATTTTCTGATGACAAATTTTTTTCTATGTTCCTGTTTTGTTTAAAATTAAAATAAAGTTTCGTACAAGTTCTATAATCAATTATCATTTTAGATCAGACCACAGAAATGTTATTAAAAAATTCGAAATATTCTATGCCAACTGAATCCATAATTATTTTGAAAAATTTTTCATGTATCATACCAGAACAGTTATTTTACATTTTCCTAAGTGAATCACTTGTCTTAAACCTATATATGACCTTTCACCTAAAAATGTTACATTGTTTGGCTTCCTTTTACACGGAAAGAATAATTGATAGTAGTTATTATAAATGAAATGCTAATTTTTTTGCTTTACTTAGTTTTATATACTCGTTCTCAAAGGATGGTATAGTTGGGAGTAAAAAGGAGTAGTTTTTTTTTTGGTTCATTCTCCTCCCACATAAATGTGACAAGGAAATTACACAGAATTTCCTTTTCAGGCGTGGTTGTAAATGTCGTAAGGGGGAAATACTTGTACGGCGTAGATTAATTACGGCGGGATTCGAACCCACAGTCCCTCGGTGTTTGTAGCATATTCCATTTACTTACCCACTACGCCACTGAGGCCCCAAAAATTTAGTTTAGTTATATTAAAGCTTAAACCTATTTTGACTAAAATTTATTTTAAATAGAAATCAAAAGTTTATTAATTACATATAAAGTAACTATACTTACTTATATAAGTAAATTAAAAATTTTCTTCATTAATTAAATAAAAATTTTTTTTTTTTATTTTCCTAAAAAAAATATGCCTATAAATGTGATTTTATTATAGGAAAATTGACAAGTAAACACTAAAAAAAAAGACATAAAACAATAGCATCTAATCAGCACTTTTTTTTTGTCCTCTTCAAAATTTGGACTTTTTTTTGTTTTTTAGTACTTTTACGCCAATTGCTTTTTTTTTTTTTGACATTTTTTTTTTTGTGTTTCAAAATATTTTTAAAATAAAAAAAAAAACATTTAATTTGATGTTTTTATTTTTGTCGATTTTTTTATATTTTATTCCTTACGTGACCACTTTTTATCCATTCTAAAAAAAACTTTAGTTCAATGTTTTTGTTTTTTTTTTTTTTTCATTTTATTTATTAATTTTTTATTGTGAAAAATTGTACAGGAAACAAAAAGGAAAAAAAAAAAAAACATCAACAACGTTCAGTTAACATGATGACATTCAATAATATCGTATTTTACTTTTTGTTTATTTTTGTCTGTCTACAAAAACTGAGAACTCAGCAATAAAATGAAAATCATCCCTCCTCGTCCATTTTCTAATCGAGTACCTACTACTGAATATTGAACAAAATCATCACCACATCAAATTCATTTTATTTTTATTTTTTATGGAGTTATAATTAATTTTTCATATTTTTTATTTTATTTTTTTTTTATTATTTTTTTTTATTTTTCATTTATTAATTTTTTATAATTTTTTATTATTTAATGACCTTAATTTAACACGTTTTAAAAAAAAATAATAATTTTTTTTATTTTTCATTCATTAAACGCACACGAAAATTTTAACAATAGTTATGATGTATTAGTTATGATATAAATTTTAAAGCTTTGGCTGTATTTAATCTCAGTTGATTTTTAAACAAAATATTCTATTCTATAGGCATAGTTTTTATTTAATCTTCTAACTAAACATTTGTTCTCTTTGGACTTTTAGAACTAATCATATGATCCAATTTTTAGAAATTAAATTTCTGCGACCGAAGACGCACTTAGGTCATTCCAAATTCCAATGTTTATATCCTAAAATTAGTTCTGAATGATAAAAGTTAGTATGTATTACTTATTATTAGAAAGATCTACTGTAAAATTAATCATTACTAAAATTAAGTTTATAGCTTTTAAGTAAATCTTAGTCTTATGTAGACTATATAGTACTTTTGAATCTATACATGCTCTAATTGAAAGTGGCGATTTCTTATTATTAGTATAATTTATGATCAGAACTATGAACTCATAAATTACTATTGAATTTATCTTATAGGAGGAATTTATTAATTTTTAGATATGAAGCCTAGATGATGGCGTATTGAGTAAGAGCAAATAAAATACGCTGTAAACACCGATGGAATGTGGGTTCCAATTCTACACACATCGTAAAAATAATTCTCCATTACGACATTTACAGTCACTCCTGGAAAGGAAGGCTGTGTGACACATTTATGTGACAGGGGAATAAACTAAAAAAAAAAATTCTGGGATATCAAAAAAATTTGCCGCTTTTGAAATTACCTGTTTTTCTCAAAATCTTTTTAGATCGCGTGTATATAAGGTAAAGGACTCATTTCGGGTAACTGCACAATAAAATAATAACTTAACAAGTTGAGCGTATAAAATGAAATAAATTGAGATTAAAAAAGACAGGACAAGACAAAAATTCATTGAACAAAATTATTATATATTGAGTTAAGTTAAGCAAACTGAATATGTGCTACACTTACATCTCTATTTGAACTCAATACAAAAAATATCTAAAACGCGATATTAAAATCAAATCTAACTTGAATATGATTCAACACAACAAAATTAAACTTAAATCAAAAATAAGTTGGGACAATTTTTGTGTTTAAGTTTTTCAAATTTCAACAATGTTTTGAACAATTGAAAATCATCATAATTATAATATGAGAACATTTTTTTTTACCAAAAATAAAACAATTGTTCAAATAATGGCAAAGAATTGAAAAATTTTTAAGATACAGGTAACAATAAGATTTGATAAAATATTATTGTAATCTAAACTTAGGATGAAGGTTAAAAAATTATAAAAGAAATCAAACAAAGAAATGTTATTGGTCATCAAGATGGTATGATGATTATTATAACCTTAATACAAAAGAATCTAACTAACTAAAATCCAATTAAATAAATGGATGGTGATATTCTTACAAAAAACAAAAAGTAAAATAAAATAGAAGCGGGAGGATTTCCCGGTTTCCAAAATCCTGCCAAGACAAAATCTTGCTATTGTTAAAAATCCCGCTTTTTTGCAATTTAATTTGATTTTTATTTTTTATTACAGGGAAAGATGATGATTTACTTATCAAATATTTTTTTTTATTAATAGCTGGAATAATACTTATATAAATATATATCTATATATATATACATATATTTTTGTAATACATATGGTTTATTATTATTATTATTTTCTATAGAAAAAAAAAACAAATAAATATTTTTATATTTTTAAAATATTTATGTAAGTAATTTTGGGGGAATTTTAGAGTTGGTTACAAAATCAGGATTATACCCTTTTTCCAGAGTATGTATGTATATAATTTAGGAAGGATTTTACAGTTGGTTACAAAATTAGATTTTCAATAATATGTTTCGCAGGGATTTGAAAATGGCGGCGGCGCCCCCACCTTTTGAAATATGTACTTTGTTTATAAAAAAAAAAACGAAAAAATTCATACAAATCAAAAACAAAACATGATTTTGTCTTGGAGGAATTTTGGAAAGCGATCATTCGTACCAGATCCAATGAAATAAAATAAATTAACACTATTTTTTTTTTTTTAACCAACAAATAAAAGAAAACGTAATATTATTATTTTTAACGGTAGCCAATTTACAATGACGTGACTTGCCTAAAAGTTCATTTATCTTATAAATGTTTAATTTTACTTAGTTGTAGATGATTAAAGGTGATTTTTTTTTTTGTTTACTTGTGTTTTTTATTTATTAATTTATTTATTTTTTGTTTTGAATTCACGAAAAAGTTAAAAAAAAATTTTGTTTTTCTGATGATTATTTTACTTGAATTATTTTGATATGACAGCTGTTATATTATTACGTAATCATTATCACGTAAAAAGAAAAACCAAAACAAACAATTTTCTAACTAAAATATTGTATTTTTTTTTTTTTGAAATTGTATAGAAACTTAAAATAAATAATCATGTAAATTGATAATAAATTATTAAAATAATAAATTTAATTTGTTCGTTTATCCTCCATTTTATTAAAATATATTTGAAGAATATAATTAAAATTTTGATATCTTAAGAATATAGATATCTATCAGATGAATATAAACTATGAACAACTTCGTTACTAAACTACTACAAAAATACTTTAAAATAACATTGGGGTTCCTATAATTTAATAGCTTTATGGGAATATTAGAATCTACTCAACTCAAATCATTTTATGGTTTTTGTAAAAAATTACAATATTTGCTAATTATGCAGTATTGTGCAATTCTTACATTAAGGTATCTAGTGCAAAAAAAAAAACTTTACTAAACGAATATATTTACCACATGTTAAAATGTCATTCAATAGGTTGTCAGTACTAATATAAGTTTATACGAGTATTATATTTAAATGACTTCCATATTATATATTTTAATATTTTTAAATGTATTTTAATAATTAAACTAAGTTTCATCTTAAAATTAAATTTTTATTTTCCATATTTAAATCAAACCAAACTAAACATATTCCATTAAACTTCAATCAATTAAAATATCTAATTCAGCGTTATCAGAATAAATAACGAAGATCTATGGAAACTTACAGGAGAAGAACTCATACAGAGACATCAAAGAAAGAGAAAGTGAATAGGAGGTGAATAGGCAAGACGCTAGAAAAAAGTCATGAACGAACTTGGAGAGAACTTACATCCAACGAAGTAGAATACAAAGTTGTCCAAACAACCCGTAGAAACGCACCATAATAACCGCTCTAAATTAGTACAACCTCACATGGAAAAATAATGCAAAAAAAAGCAGTAGAAAACGGTGTGATATGTAGATGTAAAATGGAATCCCTATACTCCCTAGTGGAGTAATAATGAACAAAAAAAATAAATAACTCAAAATTGTTTTAAGGTAAGGTGTTGTACATTTTTATCGAATTAATCACTGTTTGCTGATCATATCTGACTAATAGCGCAGTTATTAAGATGCCGGGCTTTCAATTGTACCAATTTCTGTCAGGCTGTATCTTGTATACAATACTGTGCTTTATTCGAATAATAAATGACATAGGGATAATAATGATTCAACTAATTGCAGCTTAGTTCATAATAAGAGAATTTACTAAATGTAACTCTATAACTAACGGTAAAGGAAAAAAAGAAATACTTTTCTTAAAAACAAAATTTAAAAGATCATACCAAAAATACATTCAAAAGTAATATTTCCAATTATAATGCCAATTATTTTCTGTAATTTAAAAAATTTCTGTTATTTAAAACAAACAAAATGTTTCTTATGTCAAACATCAATTTAGTTTAGTCATTTTGACTGATTGAACATGAAGGAATTTTGGAGCAAAGTTAAATAAGTAAATTTTTAAAAATATTGACATGTTGTCATTTCATATTCTTATTAGTTATTTTATACGAGTATAATAAAGTTTAATAATGTTCTAGTAATGTGCTAGTTCGGAAACCCTTAAAAAAACATTATTTTGTTTTTATAGATTTTATTTTTTTTTTGTTTAGATAAAAATTACTCATTTTTTTTTTAGACATTTTTCGTTTATCGTAAATCATATCGTAAACTAACAAAAAACGAAAAAAAAAAAACTGATTCGATTGAGAACAAGTTTATTACCTGCTCAAATTGATTCAAATTCGATGTTTGTTTAGTGTTTTTTTGTTTTTTCTTTTAATTTTTTTTTTATTTGGTTGTAACTTTTGTGTTTCTTATCTTGCAAATTTCTTACTAGGAAAAGAAAAAAAAAATTGGAATTTACTTAAAAAAAAATATTTATTGGGTCATTCGTTGTACGCATGGGGGATGACACCGATATATAGGAAGTGCGATGTATGAGTCAATACGTTATCGTAAAACATTTGTTTTTTTTTGTTAAATTTTATCTTTACGGAATGTTTTTATTTTTTCTTAAGAAAAATGTAAAGTAAAATTGAATTTAAAGAATTTTGTTTTCATATTTAAGGTGAAATTTTTTTTTAGTTAAATTGCATACAAAATTTAGGCAAGCAGACAATTAATGATACATTATCTAAATAAGTTTATTGGCATTATTGAGATTTGATAAGGAGGGCGATAACATTTGTAAATTTTTTTTTATAATACCATGTGCGTGTCAGATTTAGAATTTTTCATACAAGTAGAAAAATTATACTTATGCGTTTAAATCATTATTAAAGGTAATTAAGGACTAAAATTTAATTGTCACTTTTTCATCAAATGATAAAAAATGACTCAACATAATTGATTAGTTTATTATAGAAATTGTTAATTTTGTTTGTATTTGCATTAAAAAAACTGGCGGCTAGTAAGAAAAATACACGTTTTAACGTTTTAATAAATATTTTCAAATTCAAATTGAAATTTTCAAGTTCAGATAAGAAATTTATAAAATAAAAATTTTATTGCTTTTATTATTATTATTTGTAATATAAAATTAACTATACTTTCTTCAAAAAAAAAGATCCAAATGGAATACATGCTACTGATTAGTCAATACTACTCTACTCTATTAACATACAGATGTTGGTTAGAGGTGTAATTTTTTACCACAATCAGGTAACCAATTTGAACAATTTTTCTTCCATTTTACTAATTAAAAATTTTTTATATTGTTTATAACTTACTTTAGGATCTAACTCTATCTCAACTCTATCCTTCTGATCTATCTCAATTTGTAGGCATGTGTAAAAGATTCTAATAAATTTAGATAAAAAACTATTTCTTTCCATTTTTTCGTAGAAAAAAGTCACTCTTTTTCTTTTATTTCTCCAACTTTCAGAAAGATTACCCATGTACATATTTTCTCTAGTAAAATTAACCAAACTTAACGAACAAAACTATTTTTACATATGTATTTATTACTCTCAATTTAATACTACATTTAATTTCAAATATTTAATTACCAATCCACGTAGCCATTCTAATATACCTACAACACCTAGTCATAATACCTACAACACCTATAAATTTAAAGTAAAAAAAAAATTTCTGGTACAAATCCAAAAAAAAAAACTTAACTTACCTTAAGTAACACAGATACTACATCAACTTACTTAATACTAGAACCGTAGGCACTAATATCAACTTACTTAAAAACCAAAAGAAATTCCTTATTTTTTTTTGTTCTGAATATAAAAATAAAATTGCCCGTGATAAAAAAAAAAAAATACCTCGAAGCTACATGAAGTATGTAGTTGCTTTGTCACTTTTGTGTCATTTCTTTAGTCACTTTATGAAAGTGTTTTATAGTTATATTTTGTGTGCTTTATAGCTCAGTTTATAGTTACTTTATGTAATATTCAAATATGGGTATAGTCACTTCAATTCAGTCGGATGTAACAGAAAAAATAAAATATCAGTGATGTAGAATTTCTAGGATACCATATCCTTAATTATATTTTTACGAAATACAATAATTCATATTCTATTTTGGTTTGGTTTGAATTAAAAACTCAATTCGAAAAAATGGAATAAGTTTTAATCTTCATATAGGACTTTTTTTTTTTGTATAATATTGTAATAAATGGACTTATGATCTTATCTATATATAAAAAAATTTTCGAACTCTACAAAATGTTTCTGTCTTTTTTTTTTTCATTTAGTTGGTGACTAAGCAACTATATTTTTTCTGCTAGAATAAATTTAGAATTTGTGCGGCATGTGAAATATATTTTTTTTAATTAATATGGTGAATTTTTAATTCCTTTTTGCATGAAATGAAATTTTTTTTTAACTAGGTATACCTATATATAAATTAAATTAAACCCATTGCAACTTTTTTATTGGATTTTTTCTTATTTTTTTTGTTTTTTTTGCTGAATTCATTGAAATGCACTGAAATTTGTTTTATATCTACTCTTATTTTGAAGTGAAGTAAATAAAAATCTAAATTATTAGGTACTTGTTATTTGGAAATTTTTTATACATTAACGCTTACTTGGGGGGCAAAAAACAACATTTCTATTTAATTAAATTCAAAAAAAAAGTCATAGATAATAAAATTTTGAACATAATTTTAAATTAGCTAAAAAAAAAGTGTTTCCTTCCTAATTTTTCTAGTTCATCTTAACTCTATTTAGCTAAAGTCTCTCAAACCTCTTGTAATGATTTTTTTTTTTCCCCTATTTAACGTTATTACAAGTTAGTTTATAAAGATTGTTTTTTTTTTAGTTAATTTGTGTTAAAAAACAGATACTTAGACATTTGCACTATAAACTATAGGTTTAAATTTTTCCATGATTGTATTCCCCCCCACCCCCTTTTATTAGATATTGACTGCTTTAACTTCTAATGCAAAACCAAAGTAAATTTAATTATAATTTATAAGCTCAGCTAAATTTGGTTGTAAAGAATCTAAAAGCGTGTTGATTTTTTAATTGATATAAAAATGAAAGGAATCAGATAGAGATTTATAGTATTTGCGTTTATAAAAGTGTTAATTTTTTGTATACGGTTTGGTATTCCTTTTAAATGCGTTCAAATGAAGTTATTTTATGATTACTCGTTGTCAGTTATTACTCATAAAAGACTTATAAAAACCTTTTAAAGAACGAAAAAAAAAACTTCTCTTTTTTTTTTTTGGTAAACGAATCACAATATTTATTCGATAAGACAGTTTTTAAGGACAGTTTTGTTTACCCTATACTTAAATCCAAAAAATTTTTTAATGTCAATGATACCAATAAATTTAACTATAAACTTAACATATCTATAAGCAAATCCAGAAAAATTTTAAAATATATTGAATCTAAAGATAACAGATATTCAGCATACATATCTTTAAAACACGAATTTTAAGTAATGATATCTTTAAATATTGTTTTTTTTTTATTTAAATTAAAAATTATAAATATCAAGTGAAGTTTGTGTTCTTTATTATATTTTAATTCGAAATTGCTTAATGAAATTCACATTCTGAGTATGGTGCAGTCAGTTACAAACTGTGTTGAAAGAAGTATTTATATGAATCTTAAAGATATATTGTGCATTTTATATTTTACATAAGGAAAACCATAATATAATTGACATTTGCAACATATATCATTCTTTTCAATCTGCGATTTCTTCCACACTCCAACTTTTACACAAGATTTTTTCTATTTATATATGTATATCTTCTTCATGTATAATCTTCTCCTCTTTTATACTTCTTTCTTTTCAGCACATTTTTCAAAAAATTTATGATGCATATTACTTTCACTCTGTACATATTTCTGTCCGTCTTCTACAAAACTTCTACATCGTTTAAAATAAAGTAATAAAATTTTAATCAAAATTTAAAATTTAGTATTCAAATTTCCCGTTATATGAAAACAAAATTTTGCAAAATCTTACTTTCTTTATATCTTCGTAAGCATTACAGATAGAGCTTTGAAATTTAGATAAAAAAAAATTTTTTTAGAATTAACATGTCCCAAAATTTTTTTTTGTACCTCCCTCTCTATAAGATCTATAAGTGGCCAAAAATTTTAAATTTCCTACATAAGACACCTGAAACTTCGGCAACTATATAAATTATGCTTTACATTCATACAGCTTTTCTTAATCATAATAGGTTTCAACAAAACTGACAAAACTGTCTCTTGATTTTCCACAATTTATATCCTACATTATAAAATTCTAAGAAAACTTAGAAATTTTGGTGCAACCCACAATTCCAAACTGTTTTTATTGTCTTGTATTTGGAAAATGTGCGCCTTTAAAAACTCTTGGTTTACATTTTGCACTGTTTATTTTATATTTTATTTCCAAATAAAATATCTAAATAACTAAAGTATCTTTTGAGGCATCTTAATGTTTAGATAATATTTTTTTATTTGTATAACCTGCATCCTCACTTTATACCCGTATGAATTGTGTTGAAGGGTATAATAAATTTGTTATACCCGTATGAACTATGTTCTAGAGTATGATAAATTTGCCATTACGTTTGTGACCCCTTAAAGGAGTCGACCTAGATATATTATCAAAGGAATGGATGGATTAAGCCATGTACGTCCGTCCGTCTGTCCGCACGATAACTTAAAAAATAAAGGAGCTAGGATTCTAAAATTTTTTTTCGCTCTGTTGTAAAATTGTTAGTTTTGCTATTTAAATCCAGCAAGATCAGCCGCCGGGTTCAAGTAGCTGCCATACAACTTCTTTTTTTATATGGAAGTAACTCAGTATCTATTGAAGCTAGATTTCTGAAATTTTCCAAAAGAGTTAAACCAACAACATCGTACAGATTCGGGAAGCTGCCATACAATTTCTCTTTTTAAATGAAAATAACTTAGTCACTATTGAAGCTATTTGTCCAAAATTTAGTGAAGAGGTGTCAATTGTTCAAGATGCAAACAATGCAAAGGTGTTCAAATCAAGGTGCAACAATTTTGTAAAATTTGGTTGGTGTAGAGTATCCGGTTCGGGCTTCTTGCACCTCTTGGAACTTAATGAAGCTAGGAGCCTGAAATCTTACAAATGGTGATCAAGTTTTATGACAACAACTTCTGTTAAATTTGGTTGTGCTGGTGCAACAAGTTTGAGTAGCTGCCATACGACTTCTCATTTTAAATGAAAATAACTCCGAGTCTATTGAAGTTAGGTATCTGAAAATTTTTAAAAAGATGTCGAATTTCATGCTAACAACTAATGTAAAATTTGCTTGGGCTAGAGCAGTAGGTTCAGGTTTCTTGCACCTCTTGGAACTTTATGAAGCTAAGCGTCTAAAATTTAACAAAAGATGATCAAGGTTTAGGGCAAAAACTTCTGTAAAATGTAGTAGTTAATTATATCTTTTTAAAAAATTTTAAATTTTATAAAGATCAATTTTTATAGAAACAAGATATATTACGTTCATATGGGTATCCCAGAGTTGATCCAATATACTCTACTATACTCTTTCTCGGTTTTGTTATTTTTCTGCAATTTTTCCTTTTTCTTTTTTTGTTGTGTTAAAATATGCAATTTTATTCTTATAATATTATAAAATGTTGAAAATTTTGAATGACATTTAATGCTATTAAGTTATAAATATTGAAAACTTTGCACTCACTAACTATATTAATGTCAAAAGATTACATTTTTCATGATTCGAACAAACATTTACATTTCTATATTTTCTCTTCTAAACCTTTAAAGTGTGTTAGCACTGTTACAAAAAAAAAAAAAATATTTCCTAACCTCTCTTAACACTAAAAATTTTAAATTGTTTATTATATTTTCATAATCCATATCTTTTTCTTAAGTGTCAAAATTTAATTTTATTTCAATATTTTATTTCATTTTAAGACTTGTTGACATTATTTGCCACTTAAAGTTTCAATAAATTATATTAAAAGGCAAAAAAAAAAAAAAAAAACTTCACGGTTAGTGTTACAAAGATTAGGAGATACTTTGACATTTAGACATTTTTTTTTTGTTCTTTTTTTTTTTGTCCTTTTTTTTTTGTGAAGTTTAACTTTATAATTATTTTCATTGAAAAGCATCTTTCTATTTTCTTTATTTTTACTATACTTATGTAGGTTCTGTACACTTCTGTCAATTATTGTGTGAGGTTTCACTACTTGAAATTAAAAACCAAAAAAAAAAAAACAAATATTTTCTTTCCTTTTATTTTTCTTTCATTTTTCTATTCAATATGATTTTCTTTAACTATTTTTTGAAAAGAAAATTTTCAAAGAAAAAACAAAAAATAAGGTACAAAAGATGGCATTTAAAGTGCATTTTTGTTTTTTTCATTCCAATGGTATTTAAATAAAAGTAAAAAGAAGAAAAAAAATTTAAAATGAAAATTTAATACAATGTTTATAATATTTGCAATTGCATAGTAAACCCAAATGCATTTTTTATGTTAAATGTCACTTTTAATTAAATTTGCAATTTTTATATGTATATATGTATGTATATGTATGTATATGTATAATTTTTATTTTTTTTTTTTTTGTTTTTTAATTTATCCTTTGAAAAGATATTTAAAGTTTTCTTCTAAAAAAAATCCCAAAGGAATAGTAAACACAAGATAAAGTAAAAAGATAAACAGAAAAATAAAAGCATTGAATAAAATTAAATTAAAAATAAAGTTTTTTTTTTTTTATTCTGGATTTTTAAATATTAAATTATATTTTTTTTTATAATATATCTTAAGATTGTGATTTGAAATAGAAAAGAAATAAAGATTAAGTTCAAGAAATTAATTTGTATATGAAAAATATTAATTTAGAAATAAGACAACTGAAATTGAATTGAATTTATAAAAAAAAAAATTAAATTAAAATAAAAAATAAAAAAAATTTTAAAAACAAAAAATATTAAAATTTTCTTTTATAAGAAAAAAATCTGCAAGACAAATATTTATTTAAAAAAAAAATGATTAAGCTTAAATAAATTAAAAATTTACTTATGTATGTAGATATATTTTAGCTGGTGACGTGCCATTAGACCCGGGCCATTATACCATTAGGTGTTATGACTCACTAGCGATGGGACATAATGCCCAAATTAACTTTGGTGATAATGTTCCATTACTTTTGAGTCAGAATACCGTTAAATTGGTGGAACATAGGGCCATGTTTATGATATGATACCAATTTTTTAATTTAAAAATATTATTAATAAATTGTTTTGTATTAGAATTTTTAGGTGTTTTGACTCATTTATATTGAGTCATAATATCCTAATAATTTTCGACATTAACTAAAAAGAAAATCAAAGTTTATTGGATTATAAAAACTTAAGGTTTTTTGTGACTTTGTGTCCCATAGCTGATGGAATATACATATATTCCCTCTCAATTTTAGGTGAGCCATAATGCCCAGATTTTGTTAATAATAATAGTTGGGCATTATGTGTTATCATTGGTGGACCAAGGGCATAAGAGTTCGGAGCCTTATGATATCTCGTCGTTTTAGCCCACCGCTTTCCCGACAAAAACAAATACTGAAAAAAAAAATTTTTTAATAAAACAATCTTGAATTAAGAAAATTTCTGAAAAAAAAATTAGGAAGGATTACATCTAGTTACAACATCACGGTTCCAATAATATGTAATAATGGGTGTAAAAATTTGATGATTTCAAAAATTAATAATTTTAATTCAAGATTTTATTTTGAAGATTTTTTTTTTCAGATTTTTTTTTTTCAAGTTTTCTTTTCAAGATTTTGGTTTTAAAATTTTTGTGATTTAAGATTATTTTTGTTCCAGATTTTTTTTTTTCAGGATATCGATGGGCACTCTGTTTTAGCAAATAATATATGGCTTTGTACATAATTCAAAAGCAGATATACTTTACGTGAATTATGTCTTAAGAACTTCAGTAAAAGATATAACTAATGAAACAATTTAATCTATAAATTTCCCCAGGTATATACTACTTATCCTTAAAAACAATAATTATTTAAGGATAAATGGTACAAATTGTTATTGATATTTATGTTGATTCCTTTTATTAAAAAAAAAAAAACTTGCTGACATTTTTATTTATTTTTCTTTGTTTTAAAATAAAAGTAAACAAAATATACAAACATAAAAACCATAATCAGTTGGTTTAATATAACAAATTTATAAAATCCTTCTCCTATAAAATACATATAACGACCGATATAACAACGATAACGTAAATTACACCCTAATCATTTTAACTATGTAGGTAGAGGTATAAACGATATTTTTTCTAAACAATATAATCTTTTTAAAATCTGTGGATTAATTTAGTTTAGATTTTTGGATAATTTATTATTCCTAAAAATTTAATATTTTTATTTTATTTTTTTTGTTTTGTTTTTTTGGAGATTTATTTTTAAAACATCCAATAATGACGCTTATGTCTATTTCTAATTCTGTTGTTTCTGATTTTATTGTTGTTACCAGTGATTTAAATTTAAATTGAACCCAACATATTTAAGCAATATATTGTATCTCTCAGTTAATAAAAAATGTACATAACATTTTAATGAACATGACATAATTATTTGTTTTTACTGTTTATATGTGTTTATGTGTTTGTTTTGATATTATTTTACGGGAAATTATAAAATAACCAAAATCATGGGTACATTATATATGCTAAATATACACCCACACTATAAAAAAAAATATAAATCCATTAGATTTATTATTTTTGTTGTTTTTTTTTTAAATTTTCTTTCTCTTTCTTTTTTGCTGATTGTTTTCTTGTTGTATAGTTGTTTATGGACATGTTAGATTTTCATATATTTAACAGCATATGCTTTTCTATTATCTTAATTCCCGTCCTGTCAGATTAATTCCATCAACTTGTCATCATCCATTACACATTGATATATATATATATATATATATATACTTAGGTATGTACAAACCGTATGCTATATTGTGGTTACATATCTAAATGTACAATGTACATATAATTTATTAATATAGAGTATGTACATAGGCATGTACAAGTCAAGTCCAAAACCGTTTTCATCGTCAAAAATTATAAAAATTCAAAAAAAAAAAAAAATATATATATAAATTAAATTTAATGGAATATTTTAGTACATGTATGCATGTATGTATACAATAATATGTGTGTATTTCAAAAACATGAATAGCTGCTCCAGAAAATGCAATTATCGTTATTGATAATTGCCTAATTCCAGTTTTTATTTTTTGATAATTTTTAAATTTTAATTTTTTTTTTTGTACAATTACAAGGATATGGAAGGAAATATAATTTTCTATTCTGCATAATAGGCTACAGTTTTTTTTTAAACTAATGAGTAGTTGAGAGTTATGAAATTATAAATTAGAAGAAGAAATTTTTTAAAAGGAAATAAAATATAAAGCTAAAACCGTAATAATAAATGAATTCTAAACGTTTCCATAAAATATAAGAATTGATTAAATCGATGATTAAGATTCTGGATAATAAATTTTTTTTCTGCGTTCTATTAGTAAATAGATAACGGTATTGTCTGTATTTAAGTTACATATTAGAATATAAGAAATATGTTGGATTTTATTTACAGAATTTACTTACAGAATTTACTGACTTTATCTCTATGTGTCCGCCTTTTTCACTGTCTTTTGAAGCTCACACGTAGCCGCCAAAAAAAGCATTTACTTATAACTAACTATGGTAGAATCGCTATTGTTATGTTATGAGTGGCTTAATCAAATTAGAAAATTTGAATTACTGTTCAGTTTTTTAACTGGTAAAAGATTAATATGATTTTAGGGGCCTCGGTGACCTAGTGGGTAAGAGCGCATAAAATACGCTGTAAAAACCTAGGCAGTGTGAGTTCGAGTTCCACACATGTCGTAAGAGTAATTCCCCCTTACGACATGTACAACCACGCCTGAAAAGGAAAGGCTGTGTAATTTCCTCGTTACATTTGGCAGGATTATATGATTTTATAATTAATTTTTAGTACATTTTTACATTATTTTTAGTTAATTTAAAAAAAAAAAGTCAAATTATGAGCCAATTAGTAAAATAACACTATCCGTGTGCACATTTACAAAACTTCTATATTTAGTTTAGTAAATAAAACAATAGAATTTTAACCAAGGATAGATAGATCTTATACAAAAATTACAAATTGTTTATTTAGGCTTAACCTTTACGGAACTATAACCTTTCTAAATTGAAAAAGCCCTATTTTGAAATGGTTATGTATGTCTCAAGTTCTGCTGAATATTTTTTTTAGGTATAATCTAAAAACGTGAAACGTCAACCGAAATTCTTAATTTTAATACAAAAGTATTGACATGTCAAGAATATCTTTTATTATATTTTTGATTTCCTTTATAAAAATGTAACCCTTTAAAAATGTGCACCTTTAAAAACCCCTAATTTTACACCTTAGTTTCAATTATGATTAACTTATCATATATGTGTACATAATATAATATTAATGTATATAAATAACTGAACGTATGTAAATTTTCATTTATTGTATAAAATTGATTAAAGTGTGGATTTATATAATTTATTTCTATTTATTTAGATTGGATTTTATATTGTTGTAAGCCTATATATAAAACAGAAACATAATATGTATGTATACAAAACATGAAAAGTTTAGATTTTAGGATGACATATATATATACATAAATTTTAAATAATAAACTATATATTAAGTAATATATTATGTATTTGAATATTTATAGGTTACAATTATTTTTTTTTTGACCAAAAACGTAATAGAAAGAGACAAAAAAACATTAAAGTACATAGATACAAAAAATAAATTTTTGATAAAACGCAGGTACGCATAAATTAATAAAAAAAAAAAAAAATTAAATGTCGACCCTCATACATATAACAATAATGAACGAAAAAATAATTACATAAAGATAATTAAATTTAACTTAAAAGCTTTTCAGTAGAATTTAAAAAACAAAATATGAAAAATAAAAAATGTTTTAAACTGTCAATAATTTTTTATCATATATCAAACAGCTGTATATATGTATATGCCAATGTATTTTTAAATGACTTTTCTACCTTTGAAATAGGGTTGATTGAATATAGGATGTGAAAGTGACTTTAATTTTTTTAATTATTTGACACTTTTTTTTTTATTATATGTATAATGTTAAAAGTGATTACAAAAAAAATTCCTTTTTTTATTATTTGTATTATTTATCTGTCCACTGAAGTACTGAAAGTATTCAAATTGTATCATATGACACACAAATTATTAATACATATAATAAATTCAATTTGGACACGTTAATAAAATTTTTTAGAATTATAGTGAATACTATAGTTGAATTGCGGAATAAGTGAAATCTGAAAAAGAAAAAAAATAATATTTTTCCAGTAAAATCAAAATAATTTTTAATTAATTAATTTTTAATAATTTTTTTTTATAAAAATGGCGCTTTAAATGGCACAAACACTTATTTTGAAAAAATATTTTCGATTTTAATTTAAATTAATTGATTAAAATAAAACGTTATTGCGGTTAATTGAATATTTAATTAGTTGCAATTTATTTCTCTAGAACTATACTTTTGAGTCTTTGACTTTTTTCTTTATTATCTAATTTCTATCATATTGACTTAATTATTGCGTAAATTCTTGTTCTTGTGTGTTCCTTAAGAATTTTATTTAAACGCCATTTTGACAATGTCAATATGACATTTTTATGCAAGAATATTTATTCTTCTCAGTTGGAATCCTCTGTCATTTTGTGCTAACGTTTTTTTATTGTAAGGAAAAATCTCTAATACAAATCTTTCTCTGTCAGACTGGCTTTAAAACTCAATTGTATATTAAAATTTTATTATAAATTGCCATGATATTTTTGACTGACTGTCGATAAGCCACGATTAGTCCTTATATTTAATATCATATAATTCTTCTCATCATATCTTCTTTTCTTTCAATGTGATCTGATGTCTTAATGATATCGTCTAATTTCATACCCAAATATTTTGCTTCATTTTGATTGGTGGATAATCATATTATTTATTTCCAGTGGAAGGGGAACATGACTTGTACATATTTTTATTGTAAAGATAACATATAAATATATTTAGATTCATTTTTTACAACTGCAATTTTATCGCTCACTTTTGTTATTTCAATGAGAATGAGAATAAAATTAATCTTATACCTAAGTAAGGCCCACAATACTACTGTATGTAACTCCTGCTTTCATAATTATTCTTAATATTGAAAACTTGACTTCGTGTTTAAGTTTCTGTTTACCAAATTGCGTTGGCAATAATTTGTATAATTCATATATAATAATCTTTCAAGTCACACGTTGTCTTAATGACATTCTCTAACAATAAGACAGATAATATTCGTTTTTCTTCTATAGAACTTATTCTATATAGGTACGTATTATACTTAATAAAATATATGTAATTCTATGTATTTGATCGACTATCAAATGATGTTGTCAAACACTAAAAATATTTATGATTCGAGATGGTTTAATTTTTTAACATTATTTTTTCAGAACAGAACAGTCACATTATTTGCTTGTTATCAGCTCAATTGCAATTTTTAATTAATTTTTAAAATTATGGTATTATATATATATACGTTACAACAAATTAAATAATTTTCATTTTAATATAGGTAGATATTATATACTACATAGTATGTAATATGTATGCACCTATATATTTTTTTTGTAAACCATAAAATAATTTTTTATTTCATATTTTTAAAATTAAAAAATAACACTGATTTACATTATAACTTTATGCTGTGAGAACCGGTTAAAAAAAAAAAAAAAAAAAAAACATTAAAAAAAATTCTACAGATTGGTATTTTAAAAAAAAGAATTTTTTTTTTTTTTTTTTGCTACATATGTATACAAAATAAAAGTGTTTGGAATAATTTTTACATATGAATTTTTTTTTATCAATTCATAATTTATAACTCAGCACGTTATTAAAATTATTGGACTACAAAAAAAAAAAAAAAAACTCTTCACTTCTGCATGTTTAATATATGAAAATTAAACTTTTGCCCTATTCACTGAACAGGAACAGCAAACTTACTGTTAAAAAAGAACCGACTCTAAATGCATCGATAACCCATGGTTACTAACTTCAAATTGTTCATAATGGGAATTATGATGTGGTGGCGGCAAAAAATTTATATACTGTCTACTGAAGAACTAAACTAACATTTCTGTTTCCAATTTTTAAATTAAATTGCAATTAAAAAAAAAAAAAAAAATTGGTTATAAAAAATAGTGGGAATAAAATATGCGCATAAATATATTTTTAATTTTGCCTTTTTATGATTTAGTTTTTTAATTTTTTTGTTTCCCTCCAACGAAACAAAAAAAAAACATCTGAATTTGCTTAATTCTTGTATCTAACATTTTAAAAACATAAACTTATATACTTACATTACATGATAGAAAATTACCAAGTGAAACAAAATCAAAATCATGTCGCGAATAAATTACAAATAAAAATTTTAAAATTTAACTTATTATTAAAATTTTAAACTAAAAAAAAAAAATAGTTTTTCTCATAAAAATGTTAATAAAAAAAAATATTAATTCCCATTTGCACCTAAATAAAAAGGTTGCACGAGTAAACCGAGCAAACTGATACAAAATATTGCAGTGCATATTTCTGTTTTTAGCACATTTTCAAAAAAAAATAAAAAAACATATGCATATTAGTTTCATTCTGTCCGTCTGTCCGTCCGTCTGGGTGTTTAGAAAACTTCTACACCGTTTTGAATAAAGCAATGAAATTTTAACTACCGATAGGCATCGCGAAAAAAACTAATTTCTGTAGCAACAAAACAACTTTTTTCTGTAGCCCCACCCGTTACGGAGTTACAGCCCTACGAAATTTGAAAACGCCAATATTTAAATTGTTATAACAAAGGTTGTATAAGGCATATTTTCAATCTGAAAACGCCAAACGATAGCTGGATTTATAAACTTTATAAATATATATAAAATAAATATGTGACTTTGCCTTGCCATACGGTATTTTAATATACCGTTAAGTGAAACTCAATTTTTTCAATAATTTGAAACCCTTCTATATGTTAAACCGTTTAACTTAGAACGGCTTGCAATTTTGAGAGGAGTTAAATCTTTGAGAATAAGTATGAATCATTTTAGGAAATATTTTTGTGTCGCCCCTCGTTTAGGAACTGTAAGGGGTCAAAAAATGAAAATTCTGTATTTTCAACACCTGTCATTTCGACACCTGTCCAAATTTTTTTGAAGTAATATACAAAAATTAAAGCTCCAACATTATAATTTTGTTTGTGTTAATAATTTTCCTTAATAATATAGGGTTACCTTAAAATTGACGAAAGTGTGATTTGATTTTTCTCAATTTTTTCTTACCAAAAAAAAAAAAAAAAAAAAATCAAGCAAATTTATTTTTCAATATATGTATCTACTCTTTAGTCTTTATTCTAGGCATATTATGGAATATTTTTTAATTTTGGAAATGAAATCTTTTTGAAAACCCCATGGTTTTTTCCATTACTTGTTTTTTTTTATGTAGGATTTTAATACAAGACAGAAAGAGTTGTTCTATTCTTGATAAGGATACTTTTTTGATTTTTAGGGATACCTTTTTTAACTATTCAACTTTCAAAAAAATGCGTTTTTGTATTTCAGCTACCTTTCTTTCAAAAGTTACGACCATTTCAACCAAAATAAAATTGAAAAAAGATCTAATTTTTAAAAATATTTTTTATTCTTTTTAAATTTTCTTAAAAAATAAATTTTATTAAGATAACTATAATTATTTTAGCATTTTTAGATTGCTTTGATGTAGGTCTTTAATTTTACTTAAACCGCTGTTTTTCTATCTCTTATATGCTCTTATGATATTTGAAATAATAGAGAAAGAAAATGTGGTCAATTTTTAAAATAACAATTTCTTTTTATATTGAAATACTTATAATTTATTTAATTCTTTTTACTAACTCGAAAACTATTGGAAATTTTGTATATTACTTCAAAAATATTTAGACAGGTGTTCAAGTTACAGCTGTTTAAAAATAGAAAATTTTCAGTGCTTGACTCCTTGCAGCTCCTAAACGGGGGGCGCCATAAAAATATTTTCTGAAATGGTTCATACTTAAAATTCCAAAACTCCTTTCAAAATTTCAAGTTTCTAAGTTAAACCGTTTAAAAGATAGAAGGGCTCCATATTTTTGCAAAAATTAAGTTTCACATAACGGTCAGCTCTCAGTTTTCAAATGGTTCATATTATACTCTAGATAATAGAGTGGTTTTGTATTTTCTGTTTCTTAGATTTTAAGAACACTTTCCCTACATGATTTTACTCCCTTTAATTTGTTGTATTTTGATTCTAGGATTTCTGTTTTTTTTTTTTCAATTTCAGATGAATTAAATTTCCTTTCACAGTTATTTTTCTAAGATTCCTAAGATTCCATGAAGGGTTCTATAAAAATTTGGAACTTGATTTACTTTGCCCTACAATTTGTATTTCTACAAGTTCCAGAACTTTTCTGATTTTTTTGTTATGATCTTTTCTTTTGTTTATCTTTCATGCAGTTGATTCCAACTCTTCCAACTTTTATAGTTGTTTACTATGTGGTTTTTAAACATGAAAGCAAAGTTAAAGAGGTTATAAAGATGATTGAACTTTAAATTTTTTTATTATAAAATATTAGATTTATTTTATACAATTTTTTTTAAATATTAGAAAATTAAAGTTATCAAATTTATGATTTTGAAATTGAGTCAGGTTTGTAGTGAATATAACTATAATAGTTTAGTGTTTCAGATTATACAAAACCAAGACAATGGACTTTTTTTTAACCTTGAATAACGTTTAATTAATTAATAACAAGTTTTTTTTTTCTCTCAATTTTAAGGTATGAATTCGGAACTAAAATTTTAATTCTGGTAAATAGTAAATTATTTTTTGAAGAATTATTTGATCATGTGTTTTCTGTTTCTTTTTTGGAATTTTTGTTTGAAAGAGTTTTGTTTTTTTTTTTATTTTATTCCCCTGCCACATATATGTGTGGCAGAAAATTACACAGCCTTTCCTTTCCAGTTGTGGATGTAAATATCCTAAGGGCGAATTATTTTTACGTCGTGTGTGGAATTCAAAACCACACTGCTCTGTGTTTACAATGTATTTTATACGCTCTTATCCAAAGTTTTTATTTTTTCAATCTTTTACTGTTATTGTGAAATAACCATTTTCCAATCTCAAATACAGCTATTTCAATTTTTAATTTTAATTTTTAATATTTCTAAACTTTTAATCTGTATATTTTTTAAGAATTTAAAAAAAAAAAAATTTTGAGATGAAAAATTCTATCATGCAATTCTTTGTTTTTAAGTTTTTATACAAAAAAAAATATTTTTTTTACATCTCATAACCCCAGATTTCCATTTAATTTTACATTGCAATTTGATGAATCAACCCGGATAATAACTTAAATATCATTCTGATGATTTCAGATTGATTATTTTTTAAAAAAAAAATTTTGTTAGTTTTAAAATTTTTTTTTAATGAAATCATGAAGCATTTCTGTAGAATTAGAATTTGCAATGTAAGTAATTAAAACAAAAAACGTTATTCAAGGTTAAAAAAAAAGTCCATTGTCTTGGTTTTGTATAATTTGAAACACCAAACTATTATAGTTATATTCACTACAAACCTGACTCAAATTCAAAATCATAAATTTGATAACTTTAATTTTCTTTTAAATATTTTATTTAATAAATAACACCTTCAATTATTTTATTTTGCACAATGATTATTTTTAAATTTAAATTTTTCAAGCGTAACAACTTCTTAGAAGCGAACTTTTTTTATTTAACATTAATATTAAACATAAACTTTTTTAAGATTTAAAAATCTTATATTTTTTATGGTCAATAAATTTTTTGTTTTTGATAATTGATAGTTAGTACTAGGTAAAACTTTTAAATTTCGAGCACTTAATCCAAATTTTCTATGATCCTTTCCAAATTCAAGCTAAAGAAGTTTAAATTCACTTGAATTTTATTTTTTTTATGAAAGCTTAAGCTTTAAACTCATTAAAGTCAGAGTTCTTTAAAATACTAATTGTACACTATTATACTATAAATAAATCAAAATATTACTTATAAGTATAACCATCCAATACCAAAAACAAATTAAAATGGTATGTACAGTTAAACCCGTTTAAGTGATCATATATTAAATATTCATTTTGTCACTTAAATATTCAAACAATTGAACAATTATAATTTTTCACAATAGTTCGTAGTTTCACACATCAGCCACTATGGATAAGTGAACATTTCGTATATATATTGCTTGGTATCAATTTTAACTCACTTTATCTGAAGCAATAAATCCTACATTTTCATGTCATATACAGATTTTTTTAAGTTATAAGCTATAGTGCGGAAAATTTTCTTTTATAATTATGTTCTAGGTCTCAATTTAAATAAAATCAATTTTACTGTACAACAATTTTATTTTTTCAAATTTTAAATAAAAACTGATTACAATGATTGGAAAAAAGTTAATTATTTAACGTTTAAAGAAGAAAAAGTTTAAAGAAAGAAACTAATATTAAGTGGCAATAAATAGAATAAACAAGGTAGACCAACGGTTTTTAAAAAACCAACGGTTTTTTCCAAAACTCAATACAAACTGTTTTGAATTGTGACTTGCACAAAAATTTGAAAATTCCATGTAATAAGAAAAAACGTGAAAATAGGACATTTTTGAAATTTTGAGGGGCCGTAAGTCCGGATTCCTATATAACTAAGAAAAACCGTTAACACACGTAAAAATATATTATTGAACCTTTAATTTTCATGTCTTGCCGAAGAAAATTTTTTACAGGTGCCTAAGTTACAGGTGTCTAAAAATAGCAAATTTTCATAACTAATTTAATAACTCTTAAAGAGGGAGTGCTACCAAAAAATTTTCTGAGGAAACTTATACTTATTCTAAAAGTTCTTTCTTGTCTCAAAATTTCAGGTTCCTATCTAAAGGCGTGCCGGAGTTATTAAAAAAGAAATTTCATGCAAAATGTGGTTTTCACATAACGGTACATTTAAATACTAAATTTAAAAAAAATGTATAATTTTGATATTAATTTACAAAGAAAAAAAAGTACCTGCCGAATGACGTTTTCAGATTGAAAAAATCTTAAGAACATAAGATATATGCATTTAAAAATAGGGCTTTTTCAAAGTTTAAGGAGCTGTAGCTCCGTAATGGATGGGGCTACATGAAAAAGTTTTTCCACAAAATTATTTTTTTTATGAGACCTACCCATAGTTAAAATTTTTTTTCTCTATCTTTAACGGTGTAGAAGTTTTGTAAACAGAAGGAAGGTCGGACGGACAGAGTGAAACTAATAAGCACATTTTTTTAAATTTTTTTTGGAAATGTGCTAAAAAGGCATAGTTTTAACAACTGAGAACAAATTTACCCGAATCCGTATAATAACCCCTTAATCAAACTCAAACTTTTTAGCTTAATCAAACTTTAATACTTTTTTTTTTGCTAAAGAAACCGTTATTTTAATGAAACGAATTCTTCCTTAATATTTTTTAAGAATCTCAGAATTAATATTAAAAACGCATACGAAATTGTAAATAAAAAGTACCACATTACATTACAAATATTGATTTCTTGTTTTAAGAATTATTAAGTTACATATATAATCTTTTACCAAGCCCATACCAAGCCCCTTGTTATTCATATTAAGCTTTTCTTAAATCATTATTTTTAAAAAACTGTAAATTACTTGGCTGTGCTGTAACTGTTGAACTATTGATAAGATTACAGATCAAATACAAATATTATATTTGTGCATCATCCATTATCTTATACATAAATTTATTTATTTATTTACTTTTTTAACTTGCGATATAGATTTTATAATATAAAACTACTATTGTATATGGTCTAGCCTATATATTTAACCCAAGCCCCTTCGATTAAAAGTCGGGTAATTTCACTACTACACAATCGGTCAGATACTCCATTTTATATTTAAAATTGTCAAAACATTATGAAGTCTTTTATTGAAAGAAGCACTTTATTTTGATGAGTGTTTCACTAACCGATTGGCGAAGTGAAGCTTTCCTTTAAACGTACGTTCTAATGGTAACTTTTAAAAACACTGTAATAAGTAATTCGATTTTATTTGGGCATACCTATTCTCCATTAAAAATTATGTTACTATAAGTACAACTAAAATAGACTATATATGCGTATATTCATCCATCTCCCTTTATATATAAAACCAATTTCATTTATATTGTACACCATTCTTAAAATCAAAATTTTCACAGTAATTCTAATAATTTTTAACTAAATTTTAAATAAATTTATCCTAATATTTATCTAATTAAAAAAAAAAAAAACTAAAATTGAAAATTGGGATTTTGCGGCAAAATTAAAACAATTCGTTACACTAAACCTTTTAAACAACAAAGCACTTAATGTAAAAGTTTCGCACACCGTTAAACTTTGACTGTGCAAAAGCTATTTTTTTTTTTACTTTAGTTCTTAGGACTTTAGTTTTCCAATTAAAAAGAAATATAAATTTAAGTGATGTAGTAATGTAATTATGAAACAGACTTAAAAATAGCTTTATTTGAAATACAATGAACTTATAGTAATTTCCCTTCGGCATTAATTTATTCGCATGAAAATATTTAATGAAAAGAAATTCCTTGACAAATTAAAAATACTTTTATTTTTTTCAATAGCATTTAATTAAAAATTCAAATTTTAAAATTCTTTACAGTGGAGTGTGATCTTCTATATGTATTATCAAGTAAATTTGAAAGAAAAATCTAAAACAAAAAAATAAATTTTATTAAAAAATTAAATTAATTTATTAGAAGTTTAAAATGAGAAAGAAAAAAAAAACTGCTGCCAACAATAACTATTCTAACCACCACAATTTTAATTTCCCACTGGGATCGTTCTCAAAATTTGAACAATCTACATAACATTGTATTTCCGACGGATAACTATTACTTTATCAACTTAGAAAAAATAGAAAAAACCAAACAAGAATAATAACAATCAGAAACCAAAAAAATAAATTTAATTAAAAATCGGAGAACTCCAAAAATAGAAGACAAATAAACATTTTAAGGGGATTTTTCATACAATACAATAAATCACAAATTACATAAAATATTTACTCAAAAAAAAAAACTGTTTATCTGGAACTGTTGTAGCATTGTGTTCCAAAACAAAAAGAAAAAAATAAAAAACAATTATGAAAAATTAAAATTTTATTTATTTGGATTCCATAAAAAAAAAAAAGCAATAAGAACAAAAAACAATAGGTTCCAAGAAATAACTCCGGAAGAGAAATCTCTCCATTATAAAAATTAAATAACTTCGTACAGAATTTTTTACTGCCTTATTTCATTTTAAAGGTTTGTTAGGACCAAATCAGTGAATGACTTTTTTTTAAACTGATTGATAGACTGATTTGTAACTAAACCTTATCAACAAAATGGATTTATTTTGTAAAACTTCTGCAAAAAAAAAAATCCTCGAAGCACGCTCGCCTCATTTTTTATTTTTACGAATAATTAATATTTAATAATATTTTGGGTTTTTCCTAATATTTAGCACATTTTTTTAGAAAATTCTCACTCTTTCCACCTGTTTGTTTCTTTGTCTGTTTACAAAACTTCGAAACTATTGTTCGAAATATAAGAAATTAAATTATTGACGACAGTAGATCTAATTGAAAAGTAAAATTTGTAAAACAAGATTTTTTTATATGGTCGATTGATTTTAGGAGCTTCAGCTCCTTCTCAAATTACTTCAATTTGTTTTTGCTCTGAAAAATTTACTTTACTGAAAAACACTGTTTTACTGTTTTTGTTTTCAATTTAATAATTAAATTTTTATGTTTTATACTCTTACCGAAACACTTAAAAATTTTTTTTTTTTAGTGCAATTTTCTGCCACATAAATGTGAACAGGAAATTACACAGACTTTCCTTTTCAGGCGTGGCTGTAAATGTCGTAAGGGGGAATAACTCTTACGACGTGTGTGGGATTCGAACTCACACTCCCTCGGCGTTTACAGCGTATTTTATATGCTTTTACCCACTAGGCCATCGAGGACCCACTTAAAATTAAAAACTTAAAATTTTTAGAGGAAAAAAATCATGAATAATAAACAAACGACCAAGTTACCTCAAAATTTTTTTTTTTGAAACTGTAAATGCGAAGTTATTTTATTTTTGAGTCTGGAGATTTTCCTTGAGGGATATATTTCATAGAACCAAAGCATTAAAATAATGGGTGTGTTTTTTCTTAATTTATTTACTTTAAAATTTGTTGAATTTTATCATCTTTCAAATCCTAAAGAAGAAGATTGGATTAGTAATTTCACAGGAATAAAATTAAAATGTAAGGATTTTAATTATTTTATACTGCAGATAATAGTTGATTTTATCATTCACCAGCTAATTCAGTCGGATCAAAAACATAAAAAGTTCAAAGGTCAATTTTGAACAAATAAATACTGTATTATGTGCATTATTAAGAATATGTTTTAAAATTAAAAAGGAATCAGATATTATGATAAATTACAGGACATGAAAGAAAACAATAAATATTCACTTTACCATAGCAAAATTAAGTTTGTATTAGAGTCATACTCCCAATTAATATTTTATCGTACTCTCAAAAAATATATCGTGTTTTCAGTTCTTAATTTAACAATCAGTGTTACGATGTCAATTTAAAAGATAAAAAATTAAGATTTTGAATCTCTGTTTATTTGTGTTCTAAATAAATAAGTTAAAATTTATCACTAGCACCTTTGAAAGACTGTTTTTTAAGTAAAATAAAATTTTAAATTTGTATTCTTAATATTAAATCCTTCTGACGGTATTAATCCTTCTATTTCTTAGTATGTAATTATGTATTTTCATTCTTTCAAAATTTATTTATTTATTTGCAATTAAAACAAGTTACCGACTTTCATTCATAGAATAATTGATTCTTTCTAACACTTCTATTAATAAAGTATGCCTAATCAGATCATTGGTTAATCGTTCATGCTCTTCCTCTCTCTCTTGGTATTCTTAAAAATTAATTTTCTGTCCGAAATAAAGTCTTGAAATGTGAGAGAGTATTGGCTTCGTAGTTATATCTTTTGAAGAATTATCAGAAAAATAAATTTCTTAGAATATTATATCCTTTAGTAATTATTGGACGATACTTGTTAATACTTTATTATTGGACGATACTTTAAAATTAAGTTTTTTCAATAGGTGGACGAAAATTAGTGAAAAGCTCTCAAAGTTGATAACTCAACAAGATTTGGCTAATGTATAATTATTAAATTTATAACCTAAAAAATGTTATCGAAATCGAAGTTTCTAGATAAATACTTCTAATTAAATCATTATAAAAAGGCCATCCTAAGAATAATATAAATATAAAAAACATAAAGAAAAATCATTTTTCTCTTTCTACACGTTTAATTTTAATTCAGGGATTTAAATTTCATTAATAAAACACAGAAGAATAATAAAACTATTAGTTTAAAAAAAAATTTTTAATAGGAAAAATTTAACTGTAAGGAAACGTGATACGACAAGAAAAATCAGAAAGTTGTTGCCAAAATGTCCATAATGAATTTTCATTTCATTTTTATTTGCTTGTTTTCTGTTCTTTTCATTGTTATTTTATTCAGTCACTCTTTCTCTTTCTTTCTTTCAATATAAAAAACAAAAAAATTTTTTGTTTCAGTTTTTATTATTTCCTCTGTACATTTATTTGTTTTTTTTTGTTTTTATATTATTTTATATTCTGAATTCCACTTAGAAGTTCAATTCATTCTATTGTAAACGAAAAACAATAACACAAGGTTTGAAAATTTATATTTCATAAATTTTATTTTTCTTCCCTGCACATTATATATTATTGTTACTTTTTTTTTGCTTTCTTATGAATCCTTGAGAGGTTTCAATGCTTTTTGAACTTTTAAATTTCTTAAATAAACCCTTATTAGACATTAAAGTTTTAATGCAGTAAAACTAACTATATATTTCGGCACTAAAATCGTTTAATTTGCTAAAACAGCAAAAAGTGTTAAAATTATAACAAAAAAAAAATAGTACTAAACGTGCAGTACAATTGTATTTTATGACAGAAAGGGAGGTGTTCGTTTCTTGTTATTTAATTTTTTACTCTGTTAAATATAAGTAAAGGAACTTGTGTTATAAAATGAAAACTAAATAATGATAAGAAAAAAGGCAGAATGTAAACCAACGGTTTTTAAAGATGCACATTTTCTAAAAGACAATACAAAATGTTTAGAAATTGTGATTTATTTGCACTAAAATTTGAAAATGTTCTTAGAATTTCATATAATAAGAAAAAATTTGGAAAACAAAGAGACACTTTCATCAATTTTATAGGAACTCTATACATAATTAAGAAAAACCATTAACACGTATAAAGTTATAAAGTTCAAGCTTTCATTTTTGCTTTGTAATTTGAAAAAAATTTGTACAGATGCTCAAGTTACATGTGATCAAAAATAGGAAAATTTCAATTTTTAAGCCTTAGTCTTTAAGCAGGGGGTCGACAAAAAAATTTTCTGAGCCTACACTAATTCTAAAACAATTTTCTTCACTTAAAATTTAAAGCTTTTATCTAAAAGCGTGCCGGAGTTATGAAGGAAGAAAAATCATGCAAAATTTGGTTTTCAAATAACGGTGAATTGTATTTAAATTTAAATTTCAAAACTAAAAAAAAATTGTATAATTTTCATATTGATTTATAAAGGTAAAAACAAGTTCTGTCGAATAGCGTTTTTAAATTCAAAAAATTTTAAGTAGAACTTGAGATATACACATTTAAAAATAAGACTTTTTCAAAGTTTGAGGGGCTGTGTATAATGGATGGAGCTACATAAAAAAGTTGTTCTACAACATTAATTTTTTTATGAGGTTAAAGGAGGTTACCTACCCATGGTTATAATTTCATTGCTCTATCTTTCACGGTGTTTTATAAACAGACAAACGGATAGAATGAAACTAATATAGACACACTTTTTTAAATATTTTTTTTTGGAAATGTGCTAAAAAAGCAGAGTGAGACGAGAATAAAAACAGAATCTTATTATATTTCGTTATTATATTTTCTATAACAGTAATTCTTTATAAAAATAAAAATATAATGTTTATTTTTTTGTATATACTTTTGTATTTTTTTTTTCTATTTATATAAGAAAAATTATGTTATTTTAGAAGATAAAATATATTTATTGCAATTGTGTAGTTTAGAAATAGCGGAAATGTATTTTATGTACATACATTTGATTACTATATATAATTATGTACTTATCATGCCTGTGATAATGCATAATATTATATAATATTATATGTATAACAATGATATTTAAATATTACTTTATATATTATATAATTTTCATAATACATCTGTCTCTTAGTCAGTTTAAATTTAATGTATGGTGTATCGGTGTATCTGTGTAGTGCTGCCATATTGTTTTTTTTTTTTTAACAAATTAATTTTTATCAATTTCTCGCAATTTCTTTCTATTTTATTTTTTTCTATAAATTCCTTATTTCAGACTTGTAACAAAATCTGATTGAAAATATAAACCATTACCATATAACAATTTTGGCATTTTCATATTATACTTTACTATTGTGAATTTTTTTTTAAATTCACGATTAAAGTGAAAATAAATTAAATATAAAAAGTTTATTCTTTACGGTTTCAGAATTAAATCACGATTTTTATTTTAACACCTAGGTAGCTATGTGATAAAAAATTACTGAAAAAGATATTCTGATTGTGTTATTATTTTTAGTTTCTCATTTCTAAAGTAAACAAAAGCTGTAATGAACCGTAAAGTAAAAATGATATTATATAAAAGTAATCCTCCATTTTGTATTTTTCTTTTTTGTATTTCTGTAGAAAAATAAATAAGTTCCTTTTAAGTTTTTAATGACAGGATCAACTAAATTTTAGTTTATAAAATTAAAGGGGAGCATGACTTTAATCTGAACCTATGATAATGGAAGAAAAAGAAGTAAACTATATCAATATTTTAAACTATTCAATATTTTTTAAATATTAACAAAAACAATATTTATAAGTAAAAGATTTTGGTACGTTCGAGATTTGTTTTTCTAGATTTTACATCATTTAACATTTTGTTTTTCAAGATTTTTTCCATTGCAATTTTTTGTTTCCGGATGAAGTCGTATATACCTACCCCAAATTAAAACTTTTTAATAAATGGATTTGAATGGATGGAATGGAATAAAAAAATTTTTAATCCATTGATAAAACTCATATTTTCCTTAATTAAGAACCATTTGTTTTATTTCAAAACTCAACAAGATCTTTTTTTTTTTAAAGATTTTGTTTTTTTTTTTTTGTGCCATTTGAATACCACTGTAATTAGAGATGAAAACTATACCAGTTAATTTAATATTGTATTTCTACTTAATTTAAATCTGAACAACTTCTAAGTATGAAAATTTTAGAATAATCTTCAAAGCAGGAAGGAATGTATAACATCATTCTTCATTACTATCTTCTTCGTATCTATAATTCGTTATCATAATATCTTATAATACGAATACATAATGTATATATAAAAGTACTATTACATATATTAGTTAAACACACAAACATTATAATACAGAATTACATATATACATATGTTTAAATATTTCAGTGCAATGGTAATGGTAAATATTGAATTAAGTTGATCTTTTTCTCTTAGGAATCATAAATCCATTCATTGCTTTCATAAAAATTTTGTGAATCCCAGTAGAAATTGAAATGAAAGATGGTTTAAGTTAAGCTTTTCTTTTCTTTTTTTTATTTTAGCAATTTTTTTATTAGTTAGCATAAAAAGAAATCGATAATATAAAAAATAAAGTTTTGGATTAATAATTACCATTAAACTTTTTGTTGATATATAGATAGCGTATAATAACCATTTTTTTTTTTTTCAATGTGCATAGTTTAAAACATTTTTTATTGGTATAGATATAAAACTATAGAATGCTTTTTTATGTATTTAAGAAATCTTTATAGATTTAAAATTTGTTTATTTAAGAATTTAGTTGAATGATGCTAATGGAAAAAAAAAAAAAAAAGGTTTTTTGCAGTTAATGGTAAAATTACATTTTACAAGGATGCGTAATATATTATTAGTATTTTAATAATAAGATAAACTGGGAAATCCAAAAAGTATTAATAGTTATATTCTAAGAAATTTTTGTATCTTAAATTTTTTTATTATTACAAATTTTATCTACCAACTCACATTTTATAATATTAACTATACTGAATGCAATAAAGCTGTATTAATTTTAATTTTTTTAACTTCTTTTTTTGAATAGCACTTTTAATGGCAGTTTTATGTTTCCTTTTTTTTTTTTTGGTTTCTAATGTAATGAAACATATATTTAGATTAAATTATTATAATAAATTGATGGTTAAGTTTATGCCAAAATCTTAATATTGAAAAAAAATTATATTTTCGAAATCAATATACTGCATGATTGAATCAATAATAAGATAAGTGCTTTTATTTATAATTTTCTTTGTGTTTGAATACCATCGCCCATCGGTGAGCTGTGTGTCTCATATTTCCATAAAAAATATCAAAAAGTTATTGATTGAAACAATATGGTATTAAAATTTAAACGAAAATTATTTCAGAATACACTTATAACTCACATTAAAAAGAATTTGGTGAAAATGTAGACAATTAAATAAATTACTATATTGAGTTGCTCGTTGCAAATTGCTATTATTTTCTTTTTAATGTGAGTTATAAGTGTGAATTCAAAAAAAATGTGTATTAAATCTTATAGTTGCATTAGTTTTAATTTTTAAAACCTAATATTGTTTAATTTTACCAAAAACTGTAACACACATATAAAACTTATCAAACCTTGAGAAATTTTTTTATAAAAATGAAAAGGGTACAAATGCTCGTTTTTCAAAATTTTGTTTTATCAAAGTATCGCTCCTTAAAATCTTGTTCTATTTTTGCTTTTTTTTTAATTTTAATTTTTTTTATTTTTAGCGCATTTTTAAAATGAAAGATATGGATATCAGATGTAGGATATATAAACTCTAAAATACCTTCTAATTTTTTTTTTCATACACATTGCAAGATGAAGGCCTTTGAAGAAGTCCAAAAGACCTATAAACAAATTATTGAAATCCTGAATTATTTTTTCGTAGATATTTTAACACCAAAATCTTTAAAAACATATCAAAAAACTTTGACGAACCCATGCTAGACAAATTATTGAAACCCTGATTTTAAATCCAACTCTTAAAGCCTTTAAAATTCCAAATCTCACATATACATCTATAATATATAAATATTCTGGAAAAAAGCGTAAAATCCTGATTTTGAATCCAACTCTAAAATCCCTCCTATTATTATTCAATAAAAATTAAAAATTACAATCTTATTTTTTCTGTATATTCTGAAAAAAAAAGAGATTTACCGAGATTTTTTAAAAAACAAGCTTTTAAAAACCGAGATTTTAAGAAACGAAATTTTAAAAACTAGGTTTTAATAAAACGAGTTTTTGAGATACGAGCATTCGTAACGCTCCTAAATGAAAAGGATGAAAAAACCTGTTTCAGGAATCGACATCTATTATAGATGTTGAATTTTATAATCACATTAAAATGATAGATGACAGCTAAAGAGCAAATTTTACTGCGATAAGTTATTTAGGCTTCGTATCTCTTATATCTGTGAATAGTCTTTGATTTTACTTAAAATAATTATTCGCCCATGCTCCAGCATTCTCCCGTATTCAATAAATTTATTCTCAATTTCGAAATGTCAAAACATATAGTTTTGTAAATTATTTAAAGCAACTTATGTTTTTAAAATAATCATTTAATATTTTGCTTTTAAAAAGAGTATTAACAAAAACAAATATATGGATTAATTACAAAATTATTTTTATAAAATTTCAAAAAAAGGCAAAAATGGCAATTTAAATTTAAAATTTCAAAAAAAATAAACAACGTACATATATCAAATTTAAATTTAACTTAGCATTCGCAACACAAAAAAAAAATGAATACAATTCCGTTTGTATTCTCAAAAAGAGAATGATGGAACACAATTATTCATTTTCGAAAATTTTATTCTCTATAGGAGAATGTATATATTGGAACACCGATATTCCCATTCTCCTGTCGAATTCTCTTTTTATGGGAGAATGTGAATGCTGGAACATGGGCGATTGAATAAAAATAAAAATTTTATTTTCTATATAAGATTTAAAAAAAAAAACGAAAATTTAGAGCTACCATTTTTAGTTCTTCTTCAAATTTGATTGTTAATAGTGTTTACTATTTTGTATTATTCCATTTATATAACAATTAAACAATTGTTTACCTTTATTATTCTTTAATTACCAAACATATTTTTATACTAGATTAAATACTAAAAATAATTATGAAATTAACTTTTTATTATGTTTAAAAAATAGAAAAATTAATACAATTGAACATTCATGGCGCGTGCATGAAATAAATCTTGACAAAGGATGAAACGATTTTTAAAGAGTTGAAAGTGTTTAAACATAAATACCAGATATAATAAATTTTTATATTAATATTGTTTTAAGCTTTACTTTTAAAAGAAATGACAATAGAAACTTAAATCTTATTTTAAAAAAAAAATTAAAGCTGGTTATTCAAAACAATGAATTATAATTTTTGACTTAAATTTAATTATAAATACTTTTAAAAAATCAGATGATAATATTGTAGATAGAAAAAAAGAAATATAATGTATTAAAAATGAGAATAATGAAACAAAAGAGGGAAAAAAAATTTCAAAATTTCAAAATTTCAAAAAAAATATGAAAGATTAATTATTATATAATAGATTTTGGTTTGAATGTTGCTTTTATGACTCTTCTATCATTAAAGTATCATTTAAAAAATTCGTATACTTAGAAATTTTTAAAATAAATATTGAAAATCATTTAACACATATTTATTTTAAAGTTTTAATTCTTTCTAAAACGGCAATTAAATTCTTATTAAATTTGGATTTAAATCTATATTTAAAAGATTTAATATTCGAAAACATAAAAGAAATATTTAATTTCTTCTGTTCTATGAGTCCAAAATAAAAAATGTTGTAATGTTTTTAACAAGTACAGTGATTAAAAATAAAATGAGTAAAAAAACTTTTTGCGCGGAACATTTTTTTCATCTGTCAATTTTAGAAAAATATTTTATTCGATTCATCAAATAAACAAAAATTTTAAAAAATTCAAATGTCATTTTCAAATTTCAGCTGTCTAATTTTTTTTCTTCTGCAGAAAAATTGTTCTGCAGCGGTGAATCGTTGCTTAGAGAATTCTCCTTTTTTTTTGTTAAATTGTTCAGAAGAAATGTGGCGAAGCGATAAACTAAGTATGTATAACATAAAAATTTAAATTAAATTTAATTTAAACAACAATGGAAATTATTAAATACTTACATTGAAAAATATTAACAGAAAATTTAAATCAACTTTCATTCATAAATTTTTTTATAATATACCTATACATATTTTACACATTTTATTAAAATTATAATTTTTTTTCTTTTTTCTTTTCATCTTTCAATACTGTGAATTGGCTGCAAAATAACATTATAGTTCAAGGTAAGACAAAAAATTATTTTTTTATTCTATCTAAATTTTTAGCGCAGATGTTAGATGTTTCCACACTAAAAATATCAACTTTTTAATTGCCTTCATTAGATACTGTAAAAAAATGTGATGACGTTATTGATTAACCTAATATTTTATATCGTTTTCTATGTTACCTTGCAACCAGATGATATATACTATCAAGATAGTATACAAAAATGAATATTTTCGAAAACGCAATTACTAGCTAGTCATTCATCTAGTAATTTTTGACATTTCGTATATTTCAAAATGACGAAAATAAAAAACAAGTAGATAAGTTTGAAATTTTATTAAAAATAAAATTTAAGGACTTGCGATATATTTTCTATAGTATGCTTTGTATTTTGTTACATATTTCAATTAATACTCTTATTGAACGGTTATTTTCAAAAATTTCTATTTTCAGCAATCAGATTTCTAATTTTTAACAAATTTTTAATATATACGTATGTACCTAGTTGTTTTTTACAGGTTTACAATTCAATTTAAGTAAAAATACAAATCAATTTTCTTATTACATACATATATTACCTCCTACCACCTACCTCACACAGATAGTAATTTCACATTTTGTATTACACACTCGCAAGATAATAATACCATCTTGTGGTTGATATCTTCCTCACCCAATTTCAGAACAGCACTTGACATTTTCAATTTATGAATCGGATTATTTAAGTATTTACTTACATAATAATCCCTTATAAATTTCATCAATCAGATCGCACCAATACTTCTATCTGAAAATAATATATCATCAGTATTATAAACATTCAATAGTGTGTAAAACTAATACTTTTTAAAGGCGTTCATTTAGAAAAGGATCCTACAATTATTATAAAATTGTTATCATTTTTCACCGAAAAAAAAAATTATGAAAAGGTAACAGATATTTTCTTCAATTCCAAGAGAATTTCTATTTAATTGAGATATAAAAATATAACATTGAACTTTAATTTTCACATTTTCTCTTTATTTAAGTTGTATAGATGTCAAGGTTTCAGGTATCTAAAAATAATAAATTTTAACCTTCTGGTAGTTCTTAGGAAAAAAAAAAGGCACATAAAAATTGGTTTTAACTTATGCTTATATTTTCAAAAATACGTATACTTCTTTCGAAATCACAAATTTTTGACGTTTCAAAGAGTCTAAAATTTTGGTTTAATATAACGGTAAAATTTACAGTTATAATTTGGATTATGTATTATAATTTTGCAAAATGCTACTTTAATAGCGCTTAGATTTTGTTTCGTTCTATACATTTCTTAATTATACTTCTTTTTAAACGCAATTTATGTAATAAAAATTTTTGAATTAAGTTTTTTATTTTATTACTCGTAGATTTTGTCTTATTTTCTTCAAAACATACTTTTACGAAAAAATATAATTTATAATGAGAAAAATCAAAAATAAATCTAATACAATTTTATTTTACAGAGAATATTGTTTTTTCTTTTGTGTAAATTACATCTGTGATATAAAAACTAAAAAGTAAAGTGATTTATTTACAACAATCAATAAGTATTCCTATATTTTTGCTATTCAATTTAATTAAAAAGAATAACTAGAAAAGTTATAAATATGTATAACGAATCTACTCATTATCCAGCTAAATATAAAAACCTACGTTGAATCTTGAATTAGCTAAATAACAAATTTGACCGTGATATTTAATATAATTTTTAAACATAGATTTTTTTCCAAATTATCCCCTGAATACTGAATAAAATTTGCATTGTATGTACAACAAAACAAAACAACATTTAAAACTATCTTCGTTAACATCTAAACTAAATTTAAATTCCCTCTAATCAACAATCAGTATCTATAAATTATAAAAAAAATAAATAAATTATTACAGTTATTATTATTATTTTTTTAAACATGTTTCCAATTTTTTTTTTTTTTCCATGTAAATTTTTTATTAAATTTAAACGTGTATAGTTATCAGAATCATAACTAGATATTGTATATTCAATTGATAGGAAGGGTTTAAATTCACCCTAAAATAGCTATAGGTACATACTTAGTAAACTAAAAATAATATATTTTATAGTTAAGCTTTAAGGAAGGTACCTATACTAAAAAAATAAATTTAAAAATAATACACTGAGAAACTGTAAGTTTCACTATACTTATATTAAGTGTACATAGTTTAGTACTGAATTATATATATAGATATACAGGGTGTTTTCAACTCGATTGTCTTCCTTGAAATGGATGATTGGGCATGTCGAGACGAACAAAATATTGTCTTGGTGGAGAGGGGTCTATTCTGGAGAATAGTGTGTTATTTTTAATGGCTGTTTTGTTTTCAATCACATTAGAAAAGTATGTGATTTTCAAAAGTGTGTGTGTGTTAACACATTTTGTGTGTTATATTTTAGTTATATTAGTTTTATATTTTTCATATCTCAAAAACGGTTAGAGATAGAGAAAAAGTTATTAGCTACTAATTATAGGGCTTGAAAAGGTGTTTCGAAATATGCTATAAAAAGTAACCCAAATACCGGGTGTTTCAAAAGAAAATTGAAGTTTGAAACATAATTTTTTCATTTTAAATCATTTTGAACCTTCATAACTTTGTAACTGTTATGATATGGGAATCATTAGTACACAAAAGTTAAAGCTAACAACTTACTCTACAAAACCCATTCTATGTATCTCTCTATAGCAAGTCATTCTCTATAAAAGCCGTTCATTATTTTATGAAAAGTAGCAAAAACATCTTCAACCCCTCATATCTCGAAAAGGGTCCAGAATAGACCGCCCCTCCAATAGAATTTTTTGTTCGTCTCGATATGCCCGATCATCCACAAGGAAGACCATCGAGTGGGAAATACCCTGTATATATTTTGTATTTGGTTTTTATGTTGTAACTAATGTAACTTATTTTTGTTGTCTTATAAAATGTAGATATATAATAATATTAAATGTAAATTTATGTTTGTTTACTAACATATTATATTATAATGGTTACAACTTACAAACAACTAATAGTTCAGAAGCATAAAAAATTTTAAAGTATTGTTTACAAAATAAATTGCAATTATTTAGCAATAAGTGAAAATTTGGAAAATAAACCAAAAAAAAAATAATTGTAAAAGCATCATAATATTATTTATAAATTATACTTTGATTTTTCAATAATTTTATCGTATCTGTAATTTTATAACTGGAATCCTACATTTGATATAATTTTATAATTTATACTTTTTTTGTTTATAGTTGTCAGCCATTGTCTCCCATTCTTAAATGTATCAGGGTGAAGTTTCCGATATCTAAGTTATGTGGATATCTATCTGGAAATAATGGCTTCTTAAAAAATTTCAGAGCTAATGAACTCGCTAGGAGCAGCATAAACCTTCAAATTCTCCAAGAAAAGGAAAATCTCGGAGTTCCTCTTACAAGCTCGTAAATATTGGGCAACAACACTCACAAACTGCGGGTAGTTTTCTATAAATATTGCGCTGTGGCCAAATAGACCCGGTCTGCATTAAATCTTTAACGATCAACTAGAATTTGTCACTAAATCCCCGGGATATGAGCAACGAGTCTAAACTGTCCTAAGTGTTCATCTACATGCCCTATCTACCTTTGTTTATAGTAATATAAAAATAACGACATCAATTTTTTTTTCTAAAGAAATATATAGCTGTAAACATTGACTATTTTAAATTTCTTTTAGATGACTAAAATTTTAGATGATATGACTTTAGACTAAGTATACGTTTATATTATATTTTAGATAAAAGTTTTGATTCTCGTGGTAAAATGATTTAAACTTAAAATTAAAGAGTTAGTTAAAATGTAACATTCTTTTCAAATTTATAAATATTATATAAGAATTTATCAATATGATATTACATAGCTTGAAGAAAGTAACTGCAGTTGTAACTGTTTTAATAAATGCTGTACTTTATACATTTATATCATGTATGTATATTTATACTATCAAACCAATATTTACTTACGTTAAAAGAATTTACTAAATTTAATTTATTATATTAGATCTGGTGCAAAAATTTTACTCTACTATTTTAAACCATTAATAAAATATTTTTTAACGTTCTTTTCTATTTTTTTGTTCTTATTCCACACTCTTTTAATTCCATATTTTTCCAATTTTTCTATACACAACCAATGAAAATACAAAGAAGTTTCACACTGTTACGGAGGTTTAAATGCATTTTAAAAGAAAAGTCTGAAAAAACAAAAAAAAAAAATGATTAGTTGATTTTTATGTCAGGTTGTTTGAATTAAATTTGATGGGGCATACAATTTTATAAAGTGCATTTTAAAAACAGTAAAAAATTTTAATTGACATTTTAACAAAATTTCATTCAACAGAAAATTGACCTGGCAACCATTTTTAAAGCTTTCTAGTTTAATCGAACGACAAAATTCTGTAAAAGATAAAGATAACAAAAATATAAATTAAAATTGTATGCCATTGATCATGCAGTATATTAGCAATTAAAGACATAATAACTTATTGTACGGTCATAAAAGAGAAGTGATTTTTAGTGGGTTAAAGTCCCACACATTCATAAAGGATTTCTGCTTTTTCCATTCCTATATATAGTGTTTTTCGATGATTTCCACCTACCATTTCACAAAAAACTTCAAGTTTTATTAATTATCTGCACGCAAGCAGTTATAATGAACACCGTTTCAAAATTCTTTAGTTTATTTTTAAATTTCAACTCATGATAAAAGTATTAAAAGAAATTGCTCCTTGATTTCTTAACGTCCTCGAATATATTATGTTTTGAAAACATTTTGCGCTACGAATTTCCAAAAACTGCATCCTTACCAGAAAACATTCGACAAATAGCTTAAATCGTATTTATAATTCAAAATAACACGTTTTCAAAATTTTATTAACCATAAAGAAATTGAATCTGCAGATGATTGTTTTACCAACTGTAGTTTTACGATTAAATTATGGGGTTTATAGGGACCAATGGCATCAAAGTATGAAATTAAAATATAAATTATTTTTAACTGAAATGACTTAATTACTGATTTCATGAAAAGAAAACAAGGTTTTTATAACTCAAGTTTACCATCTATTTTTTTTTTTCATGTTGGTAATTACTGTTTCTGCAAATAAAACAGTACATAATCCTTTTTACAAAAAAAAATCTTGCTCGTCATTTTTAATAATTAACGAACTCTGCCGCAGTGTTCAAATGATGACAAGATACTAAATTTATAATCAACTGTATTTTCCCGTACTTTTCAAACCCCTTTTAGATTAGAATTTTTTTTTTTTAGTGAATGTATTATTCTCGTTATATATACACATATATATTTTTTTTTTACCTTTAAACAGTTTTTGGTTTAATTTTTTCTGGGTGATATTTCTATCATCATTGCTTACCCATTATCACCATTATCATCGCCAACAAACCAACATCAATATAAATAGTATAATGTAAAAAATGATGATGCAATTTGGTAAAAAAATGTTCAATATTTTTTCTTTTTTGTGGAAAACTAAATAAAATGAGAATCCTTAAGATTCATGAGTAAAAAATTTATTATTACTTTTCATAAAACTTTAAAAAATTTTAACAGTTAAAATAAAACTAAAACTATAGTATTTTCAATAATTTTTCATTTTGTTTACTTTACTTTATTTTATATACTTGCTTGATATAATTGGTGAATTTAGATGCAGTTATTGTGCCATAAATTCTTTTATTACTAAGTTTATATCCAAGGATAACAAAAAAAAAACAAAGTATCTAAATTTATGAGTTTTACCCTTTTTTAAAATTTTTTAAAATTTGCAATGTAATGTTATATAAAATTTTAATAATAAATAACTGTATCTAAAAAGAAAATTAAAAATGAAAATTTACGAGTAGAAAATTTTTATTTTTAAAAGAAAAGAATTTAACAAAATATTTTTGATTTTTCAAGGTGAAAACACAAAAACAAAACAAAATCTGGGAAAGTTAAATAAATCCTATATTTGTTTTTTTTTTTTAAATAATATAATCATTTTATCTTAATTAAGGAAGCTGATAGTCCTTATAATTTAATTTTTAACCTCGATGAAAAAAAATGTTCATGATTTAAAGCACATTTTTCAAAAAAAACAAAATTTGAAAAATTTTGCTTATTAGATTCAATCTGTTTATCCGTTCTTCTTTTCACAAAATTTGTCCATCATTTAAAATATAGAACAATGAAATTTAAACCATGCGATTACGCCTCTTAAGTAAATTAATGCTGTGACATAACTCTTTTATATGACGAAATCTATTGCCGAGCTATATTCCCTTAAAGTTTGAGAGATCTCTATTTTCAAATGTATATGCCTCAGGTTCTGCTTTTTTACATCTAAAAATGCCAAATGATAGGAAATTAGTTATATTATTAGTTATATAGAAATTTTTTTATATCTCCCCCGGTATAACACTGCTGCAGTTTTAAATATAAAATGAAGGATAATAAGCAGAACAAAATAAATTATTAATTTGATAAAAAAAACTGTATAAAAAACGAAATGAACGAAATACGGATTGAAAAATATTATTAAGTTTCGAAATGGTGCACAATTCTAGATTACAAGAAGATTTTACGAATTTAAAAAATCCAATAATAACTTATTAAAAAACTACAATGGGTCAATCCTATATTTTCAAATGAACTATATATAGACTTTGAATTTGTATCTTCTTTAATTAAAGATTTTCTCTTCAAAGAAAGTTTTCAGATCTCAATTTATAAAGTGAAAATTGGAAAAATTTTAAATTGAAAGATAATTCCATCTGCGCTGATGTAAGCTAAGAATTTCATTTATAATATAATAAAAAAAATTTTCAAAATTATTTAGATACATACTTGTATTATATAATTTTAAATTCAAATTTTTATATTAAATACATTGAAACCAAAATATTAAATAAACCTGTAAAATTGATTTCTATTTTTAGGAGTGATTCGTCTTTCAACGTTACTGAACTCTTAAGTAGGCTTACAGTGTTGAATTGTCTAAATAACTATTGGTTTAAACTTGCGATTAGTCCTGTACTTAAATGAAATTTTATAAAAATCATCTGTGAAGTATAAAACAAATGTAAAATTTTCCGTAAAACATTTTTATTAATGATTAATAACGGGTTTTCAAATTTGAGTGATATGATTTCTAAGTGATGTTTCGGCCATTTGTAGTATGTCATGATCTGTCTTTCTTTCTCATTTTATTCAGTAATGTTTACAATTTCATCATGGAGAGATATAAGCAAGAACAACGTTTACAAATTATTCAATTTTATTATCACAATAATCGTTCTCCAATTGCAATTTTTCGTGCACTTTTGCCATTTTATGCTCGTAATAATCGTCCAACTGTGCTCGCTATTCGTCGAATTGTTGGAAATTTCTAGCATACATTTTCTTTACATAATGTTCAAGTGCCAATAAGACAAAGAACCGCTCGAAGTATTGAAAATATTGCTACCGTTCAGGCAAGCGTTGCCGCAAACCGCAATTTGTCGATTCCAAGACGTTCTCAAAAATTAGGACTGTCTCAAACCACAACCTGGCGGATTTTGAGAAAGGATTTGGGCTTGAATTCGTATAAAATTGTTATCACTTAAGAACTGAAGCCATTGGACCACCGTAAACGTCGTGAATTTGCTGATTTTGTCTTGGAAGAACTTGAAAACGATTTTTTTAAGAAAATCATCTTCTCCGATGAGGCTCACTTTCATCTGAGTGGTGCGGTAAATAAACAAAACTGTCGATTCTGGTCCGAAGAAAATCCACAAATTATTCATGAACAACCATTACATTCACCTAAATTGACAGTTTGTTGTGGTTTTTGGTCTGGTGGAATCATCGGTCGGTACTTCTTTCGAAATGAAGCTGGTAACACCGTTACTGTCAATGGAGAGCGGTATAGATCGTCGATAACCAACTTATTATTTCGAAATTGGAAGAAGTTGATCTTGACAACATTTGGTTCCAACAAGACGGGGCTACGTGCCACACAGCACGTGCAACAAACGAATTATTGCGAGAAAAGTTTGGAGATTCGATTATTTCAAGAAATTGTGACATTGAATGGCCTCCAAGAAGTTGTGATTTAACACCACTAGACTATTTCTTGTGGGGTTATTTGAAGTCATTGTCCTTTAGCAATAAACCAAACTCTCTTCAAGCTTTAGAAGCCAATATTGAACGTGCTATTCATGACATACGACTTGATTTAGTGGAAAAAGTGCTCTAAAATTGGGTTTATCGAATTCGTTCCTCCAAAAGAAATAGTGGAGGCCATTTGAATGATGGCCAATTGATGGCCATTTGAATGATTTTATTCGGAACTTAATTGTATCGATTATACTTCACATTAAATAAAAAACATTTGAATTTCCTTAACAATTAGTGTGTTTTTTTTTGAAAAGAAATCATATTACTCAAATTGGAAAACCCTAATATGGTATTTATACTTTCACTTTAATCGTAAAATGAAATTTAAGATATTGACAATCCATCAATATATCATTATACGAGTACTATACCTCTTCTAGCTTAATTTTATTCTTCTATTTTAATTTTATTTATTTTTATTATCTAATAATATTATGACTATAAAAGTTTTTTTTTTTATTATTAAATTTTATTATTTTAAAATTATAATATTTGTATATTTGTATAATAGAAATACGAGTATAAAATAGAAATGGCTAACTAATAAGATTAACTAATAGAGTTGCCACTTTGATACAATTGTGCTATTTATGACACATTTTTAAAACATTTTAAAAATTTGGTACAATAAGACACATTTATTTTAAAAATGACACATTTTCACATTTTTCAAAAATTTTCAAATTTAAATCCTAAACTCTTTTCATTCCGATGCTAATTGGTCATACATTTAAGGTTCATTATGTTAGAGAAAATGAATAGCAATTTTTATTTTGTTTTTAATGTGATTTAATTAAATTTATATGATGTTATTAAGAATGTTAATTTTAAATGAATTTACTGAAACTTTTTATTGTTTTTACTAGTTTATGAGTATATGTTTAGGTTCATAAAAAAAAAACCTTGTGTCACATTTTGGTACATTTTCATTTTTTAAATGGTACTGTTACAAATTTTTTTGTGGCAACCCTGACTATAGTATACGTATAAAATATTATGGTTTTATTTATAATATTTTAATTTAGAACAAATGAAATTCTAATTAAAAATTAAGAATTTCAACAATTTCCCTGCTATTAAAAATGATTATGCAAACCTCTGTACAATATTTCAATTCGCACTCCCTATGCAAATCAATTTGCCAAAGGAAAAGCATCTATTATACATTTTTCTTTTTTAATTGAATCTATAGTAAATTTGTCTGTTGAATTCGTTGTTAAATAATAGATTTTTGTTTTAAATTTATATTTAGTTTTTAACTTAAAACCCATTTTTAATATAAAAATAAATAATAGCTGTTCCGCTACAGTTAATATGTTACTTTAAATAGAATTGTTTGTTTGTAAAAGTGTATGTACATTACAAACAATTTTTTTTTTTTAAATTTAACTAAAAACTTGAGAAAAAAAATTTTTTTTTTGTATTAAATTTCAAATAGTTATGTACAATTTTAAAACTCACATATTTATTAAGAATTTTAGTTTTACATGCCACTTCTCCTGGGAAATTCGAAAAAAAAAATGTATATATATATTTTCTTTTACATAAGTTTTTTAATTAGATTAGATTGTTTCTCTTTCAGAAATTTCAATATCCTTTTTAGTTTAAAAAAATTCAGATAAATGTACTTGCATCAGTTATGATGCATTCAATATTTTATTTACAAAATATTTAGTAATATTTTATCACTTTTATTTACAAGATATGTAGAATTATTTCTAAAAGAAAATTTTTCAGAAGTTTTAATTAAATCTTATTCTTTACGCAAAGTTTCTGGAAAATAGCGAACATCATTATCAGACATTACAAATCATAGATGAACAATTTTATTTATAAGAACATAATCCAGGATCATTAATCGCAGCTATTGTCATACAGTTCAATTACTTTTATACCAGTTGCATTGCATTGATATACTTTTATATCTTTTATATCATCAATGCAATTGAAAGCATAAACCATGATATCAAAAACAGACTAAAAATAATCCAATAATAATGTAATAATAGTTCACAGTTCACACATTTCGAGAAGCAATAAATAGCATAGCTTGTCATGAATGAATAGGATAGCTTGTCACCAATTTTGAAAAAGAACTTACTATAACTATACGTTAAAATAATATTTGATTAAGGAGCTTTGTTAGAAGGCATCTAATGCCTAAGAAATAAAATCGGCTAATACAAAATATGAACAATTTTGCATCTGGGAAATTCTACATACATATAGTTTTTATTACTCCTTAGATTTTCTTCTTTTTTTTTGCTTTAAAATCCTGTAACATTTCTTTAATCTAATTTAAACTAAATTAAGAATGATTGAGTTTTTTTTATTCGAAATAATAATACGGAAACGGAAATCATAAAAAAATATATATATATGTATTTGTATTTTATTTGCAATTGATGATTAGATATAATATATGTATATTTTTCTTTTCTGAATAAATAAATAAATTTGAAAAATTACATGCAATATATTTAAGTACGAGTATGTATGTATGAATAAGATACTCAGAATATATGTATTTTATCAATATGTATTTTATTTTTAAGAAACATTAAAACAAGCTTCAAGCAATTCTGAAAAAAAAAAAATTTTTTTTATTTGTATGTATGTTGTATATTTATTTATTTATTTGTTGTGTAGTTATGTAGATTTGATTCTGCATTTCAATACATATCTGATATTTTTCATTATACAAAAATTTATCTACAGATAAAGTTATAAGAGTAATAATTGTTTTTAGCATTAACATATAGTTTTATATATTTTATTTATCTAAATCATAGAATAAATATTGTAATTAATTACATATATATACAAAATTATGTATATACATATTATATATATGAGTATATATATATATATATTATTATGTATTAATTTAAACTTTGTATATGTATCGCCTTAAAAAAGAAAAATTAAAACATTAGCATCATATAAATAATATTCTAAAAATAGTTTATATAAGACGGTTATAATAAAATTTTCAATGATTTAAAAAGTTTTAAAATTACAAAATTTTAATAGGATTTTCTTTTTTATAGAGGACAATCATTTTCAATTATGATTGCCCTCTATAAAAAAGAATGGCAAAGCAAGGGTTCTGAATTTAGATTTTATTCAAGGGATTTCATTATGGTTGTATCAGAAATCTCAAAACAAAAAATACCTTCTTCATGATATTCTGCTTTAATGGGGCCCTCCGTTATCCAAGGTACCAAAACATCTGTGATTTTCGTAGCATTCAATTCTGCTTTCTTCATATGTTTATTAACTGTTCCAAGCCATGTTACTGATAAGAAAAAGATCTCCCGCGTGCTTTTCTAGATATTCGATTGCTAAGAACTTTTTGTACCGCATGTTCTTTGTATCTTCGTATAACGTAACCGTACTATCTGAAGACATTTTTCTATTAATTTATCTTTAATCGGCATCTCTTATCGGCAACCTTGAAGGTGTCTTTATTGTGCTCATTTCGTCTCTAATCCAGTTTCATTTCGCCTCTGGATCACTTTATCTTCTCATCTCAGTGATAAACAGTTTCTGTCTGACCGTGATTTTTTTTGCCTTTACCCTTTAATCTGATCGGAATCTGTGTGTTTTCAGCCACCCAGCACCACTACACAATTTATAACATTATCATTAATTTTTGGGATGGATCTTATAATTGAACCAAGATACTTAAAAGCATTACATTATTGGTTTACATTTCTTACTTTAATTACTTTTCTCGAACCTATGAATAATATTAGTTCGAAAATGGTGAATGCATATACCCTATTTTTTTTTATTTAAAAAAGAAAAAATTAGCAACAATAAAATCATTTCTAAATTCAAAACATATTAATATAAAAATAGAATGTGTCCCATATATTTAACTACACTGCTATGTCCTACTTTATAGACCATTGTAAGGAGGTAATTTTTTTGTATGATGGGAAGCTAAAGGTCTTCTAGTTCCCAAAAGAACAAAATTTGCATAAGTGGTTTAAAAATGGAGTTAGATGTAAATTAATTAAAACTAAAAAAAAAACATTAAAATTTCTTTTAACTCCCCATATCTTGGAAAGTGGAAGTCCTTCAGGTTAGCCCCCATACAAAGAAAAAAACCTTTCATAACTGTCTATACAGCGGTATATAACAGTGTAATAATAACTAAGAAACACCCTGTATATATGCAATTTATTCTGGAAAAAGAGTATATAATCCTGATTATGTATAATAAACTCGAAAATTCTTCCTAATATTTTTTTTTATACACATACATACATATATATACATATATATACATACATATACATACATACATACATATACATATATACATATTTCAGAAAAACAATTTCAAAGTATTTTTTTTACCATCGTTCGGTATTTTTTATTTTATTTGATTGGATTAATCCTACATCTGTAATTTTTATTTTTATATAATAATATTGTATAATAGGTACCTCCTTTTTATACCAATTTTTACCAAACTGATTAAAATGACTAAAATAAAATATTCAATCTTTAAATGACATTCAATTTTTTTATAAATAATTATTTTTAATAAAATGTAAATCTTATTTCTTTTTTACTTTAAAGAAAATATAATGTCTTATAAAAAGATTTCCACCTAACTGTAAAATAATTTATAAAATAAATTTTCACCAATAATTATTTATACTACAAAACTATAATTATATAGTTAAATTGCCCCCTGTTAAGAAAACAATCTTAATCTAAAAATATTAGGGAAATTATTTTATTTGCTTTTAAAAAAAAATTTTCATTTCCTATTTTTCTTGTTTTAAAAAACAAAATATTTCTTGGAAATTATTTTTTTAAATATTCTCTAAGCACCTACCTTAAAATTTTTTTATTTTTTTTTTGTATCCTTCTGGGTTTTATTAAAAATAAAATGAAAAAAATAAAAAAAAAAGAAAATAATAACTAAGTGTATGAAAAATTAAAGAAAAATCAAAAGGAAAAATTTGTAACAAATTTTCTTATTTGTTATTTTTTTTTTTTTTTTTTTTTTGTTTTTATCTTTCTTATATAACAAAAAAAAAAAAAAAAAAAATTGGAATAAATTTTGACTTAAGGAGATGTTTTTCAATGAATAAAAATTAGTTTTTCTTAATATGTACACACATATATAATATGTATATATAAAAATTATTTTTATGTATTTCCAAGTATATTCATGAGTACATGCAATATTACATATCATTATATACAAAAAAAAAAAAAATTTGTCAAGTTATATATGAAACATAAATTTAATTCCAGCTTATATTTTCGTATTCCCCAAAGTTTACTCAAACTTTTATTTAGTTTCTTAGATTTTAATGCTTTTCACATAACAATAACAAGAAAATATAAATAAAGTTATTTAGAAAATTTTTATTTTTAAAATTTTTTTTTTTTTATTATATTGTGAAAAAAAGGACGCAGAAAAATGAATTGGAATATTTTTGTGCTGACAAAAAAACAAACATTTTTTTTTTTTTTTTATGATCATACGAAATAAAAATGCAGTGAAATCTAATAAAATTGAACACTATATGTACTTAACTACTTTATATAGACCAGATATCAATGAATATTATATTTAAAGTTATGTATAGTTTGTTTGTGTGTTTAAGATTTTAAATGATACGCGGAAAAATAAAACTATACCAAATGAACTGCCTATTTTATATACATATTTAGATGATATTTATAAAAAGAGGTCACAAGTATAATAGAAATATCATGTTGCCTAAATGATAAAGAAACGTTGATTTATGTAACAAGAAACATCTGAGAGACGGTTTTGAATTCAAAGGCATTTCAAAAGGAATTTTATATTAAAAACAAAATCAAATAATGAAAGAAAACGTTTCAATATTCAAAAAACAAATGATTTATTCATATAATTCTAAAACGGCTCCAGGACGATTAATCAAGAATTTGAAATTAATTAGAATAAAAATAATGATTTGTGTTTGGCGACTTATGATTATTAAAAGCAACTTCTAAATGATTAGATAAATGATCATTAACCAGGAGAATCAGGAGAAAATTAAAATTAATCAGATAATTAACGGGTAGAATTTTAAAAGAAAATGTAATGAAAGATTTTAAAAACTTTATAACCAATAGACACTAAACTTTAATTCTCTTAAAAAAATAATATAATAATCATAAAAATTTTTTAAACATAGTAACAATTACAATAAAATAAAAAGATTCAACTGTAAACTATAAATATATTTTCCATATATTTTGCAAAATTATATCCTTAAATTTTAGGTCACAAAAACATTTAAAATAAATCTTTGATTAACTATATTATACTACCTATAGTAAATGGTAGAGAACATTTTTTTGGAATTTAAGAAAAAAATTTAATTTCAAATCAATTTTTTTTTTTTTTCTGTTCAATTTAATAAAATTATCAATAGATAAATTTGAAAATTATAAAACATAGTTTCTGAAAGCGAAACATAAATTTATATTCCATATGCTGCACTATTTATGACAATTTAATATTTTCAGGTTAAAAAATATTCCACAGGATTCATTTTATAAATATGATAATATTTCTATTAATTTTTAATCAACATTTTTTCAAATTTTTTTTTTTATTTGATATTTTTTTTTTTGGAGAAAACATTATAAGGATTTGATTAAAAACTCATAAGGTAACTTTTAGGAACAGTCTAAATTTTTTGTTATATTTTTTGGTTCATTCCCCTGCCACATAAATGTGACAAGAAAATTACATAGCTTTTCCGTTTTCAGGCGTAGCTGTAAAATATAGTAGCGTAAGTGAGAATTATTCTTACGACGGGTGTGGTATTCGAAACCCACACTCTCTCGGTGTTTACAGTGTATGATTTAAAAAAATAACTTAAAAATAAAAAATAAATAAAAAGAAAAACAAAATAATCTCTTTATACATATAACTCGAAAAATATCCTAACTTTATATTAATTTTTACCGTATAAAAGCAACAAAAAAAAAAAAAAATTTTTTTCGCAACTTTACAGTATTTTAATATTTCATAAATTTTGAAAGGTGTCCCCGTTGAGTTAATTTTAAATTCTCAACGTTAAATTTAATAAGTTTTTGTAAATTTTTTTTTTTTTTTGTTTTCTTGAAAATGAACATCAAATCCTTTTAATTAAGTTTCATTCCTTTTCACTGTCTCTGTGAAAGGTTTTTCTAGTTAGCATCTATAGTTTTAAAATGGTTTATGTGAAATTTGGTTCCTTTTTCTTGTTTTTAATTCTTACAAAACCATTCTTTTAAAAGAATTAATATTCTATTTGTTATGTATAACATGTTCTAATAAGTATTCTTATCATGAATTACAAGATTCCCATATTCTTAGCAAAAACCAAAAAAAAAAAAAAACACGAATTTCAAATACCTACAGGTATTATAAATTTTTTTTTTTTATTTATTATGGTTAAAGTAAATTATGAAAAACTTCAAATTTTAAAAACAGAAAACAAATAGGAGGAGTGTAAGTTGGCTATTTCAACTTTAGGATATCCGCACTAACAATCTACATAATATATGCTGTTTCCTTAAAATTTAATCCTTTTTAGTACATTTCCAAAAAAAATTTGAAAAAATGTGCTTATTAGTCTCACTCTATCCATCCGTCCGTCCGTCTGTTTACAAAACTTCTACACCGCTAAAGATAGAGAAAAAAAAAATTTTAACCATGGGTAGGTCTCATAAAAAAATTAATATTGTGGAACAATTTTTTCAAGTAGCTCCATGGATTATGGTTAACATTTCTTCAATCTGAAAACGTCATTGAACAGGTATTTTTTTTAACTTTGTAAATTAATATCAAAATTATACATTTTTTTTTAAATTTAGTACTTAAATTTACGTTTATGTGAAAACCAAATTTAACTTTTTCTACCCTCATAACTCCGGAACGCTTTTAGATAAGGAGAACTATTATAAGAACTTTTAGAATTAGTATAAGTTTGCTCAGAAATTTTTTTTGGACCGCCCCTTGTTTATGAGCAATTAAAGCTCAAAAATTGAAAATTTGCTATTTTTAGGCACCTGTAACTTAAGCACCTGTACAAATTTTTCTTCGACAAAACATAAAAATTAAAGTTCCAGTAATCTATTTTTTTACGCGGGTTAACGGTTTTTGTTAGTTATATAGAGTTCCGGACTTACAGCCCCTAAAAATTCCAGAAAAGTCCTATTTTCACATTTTTTCTTATGAAATTTTTAAATGTTGGTGCAAGTCACAATTCTACACAATTTGTATTGTCTTTTGGAAATGTGTATCTGACTTAATTTAGTAATAATATATATATATTCCTATATGTAAATTTCAGTGTTATATCATAGCGATTCAAACCTGATGAGCCAAACTAACAAAACAAATAAATATAAAAGTTGGTGTCATAAAACTCGATCATCTTTTAAAAAAATTACAGATGGCTAACTAAAATTAAGTACTGAGTTACTGAGCTCGTATTAAAAATAAGTTGTAAGGCAGCTATTTGAATTGGCCGGTTGAACTTTTTTAATTTCATAGTAAATCTTACATTTACATAAGCATGAACTCTATTCAACTCTATTATTTTTTGAGTTATCAAGCAGCAGTCAAATAGTTCGACTATAACTATTTTATTGAGAATAAGCGAACCGACACACACAGCTCAATCGACTTAGAATTCAATCCTGAGCAAGAATATTTATACTTTTCTATATTATTATATACATACATATCGTTTTTTTTACAATGTTATAAGCGTAATGGCAATTTTATTATACCTTTAGAACTATATTAGTTCAAGAATAAAAAGGTTAAAATTTTGTCGATTGAAACCATTATGGTTATAGTATAATTATGTATACTTATATCCATAGATATCAATAAATATATAAAAGAATATTTATTTTTTGTTTTTATTTTTGCTTAAAAAATAACTATACTACCTTATATATGTATAATATATATAAGTTATATATATATGTACCTGGTACACATCGATAAAAAAAAATTAAATTTCTATTGGTGAATCATACTTGTGTAGCAACAGGCTAAGTGAATGTAATATGGACTAAAAGTAAAGCGTTAGATTAAGTAGTAGCATTAATTGTACTTTTAGTTTTCTGTAAGTGAAGTCAAGAAATAAACTTCAAACTCTGATATAGAAGTACGAGTACATATGATTCATTAGTAAGGGAAGGAGAGCCTTATTTCATAATCATTTTTGAAGATAATTGGTTTCATTTTAATTTTTATAAATTTATTATGATAACTTATATTAGAATAATTTGAGTCTGAATATTAGCAAATTTATTCTAAATAAAACTGTTATAATTTCATATTTTCTAAAAAACGATTTTTAAAAGAAAAATTAATAACAACGTAAAGATCATATTTTAAATAAACAAAAATAAATTCATCCTACCAACTTTTGTAAAATAGTTTTTTACAGTGAATTTGCGAAATATTTTATAAGTTATATTGATTTATTGATGATTAATTTATTGTACTCGTATTCTCTCGCGTTTTGCAGTTTTTCATATTTTTTTTTAGATAAATACATAAAATCTTACAACAATGATACATTCGTAGCTTTCAATTTTATTTAGTTAATTGTTGAATGTTTATAAAATAAGGTGTTTTTTATCTATATATAATATTTAGAATAATAAACATTAAATAATGATATATTAAGTTCGTCGTACCTTATGTTTTCTGAACTTTTAAAAGAGTTCGAAGGCCAAAATGTATTAATTTCACCCATCAGAAATACTCCACTAACACTTATTAAAAGTGTTCCATTGGTTCATAAAGCTGTTCAATCTTACCCCATAATTGTTCATAAATTTGGAGCTCAGTGGATGGAAGAAGATTGGAATTGCAGAATTCTTAAATTAAACCAATCAAATCAATATTCAACTATCCCTAAAAATACGAACAAATCATTGGTCGTTAAAGGTGTTCCTTGCTTATTCAGTGTTAATACTGTATTAAGCTTTTTAAAAAAAGGAATTCAATATCAATTCAGTTTCTTACTCGATTTTGTTACACCTAAAATAAGAAATAAGAAAGAAAAATTTAAATGATATCTGTTTTCTACTATCTGACCCCAGCTTCTTGCATGGAAATATTGAAACACTCTGACAACTTTACAAAATGGAGTAAACTCGGAAATGTTATTATTCAAGTGAGTAAGACTATAAGGTTAATGAACAAAATAAACTTAATAATAAAATCAATAGAAAAAACAAAATTTTAGCAAGTAATATCTTATATAATGATACACTTGTAGATAGTTTAGATAGTTCTTCTAAGTCTCATGAAACTTCTTCTATTAAAAACTCTGCTAACATTAAAAGTATAGATATACCTGTCGTCGCTCCTTCTAATTTTAATAATTATACTAAATCTAATTCTAATTTTTCAAACTCTCACCCTCTCCCTATTTCGAATACTAATAAAAATCTAAACATCTCTTCTCTTTCATTTAGCTACCCTAATCACATTAAAATTCCAAACAATAAGGAAATCAACAATTCTTAAAACATAAATTGTCGAAATTTAAATGATCATAATCAAATACTTTTACTAAATATCACAACTCACAATTTTGTACTTTTTTTTGTTGAATCATTCTCCAATAAAAACATAATATTAAAAGTTTCTAGGAAGGAATATATTTCCCGTAATAGTGTTGAACTCTATCATATAAACCGCATTTCCTTTTCTAAATATATTAAAATTGATTTTTCCATTAATTTATTGGGGGATCGAGATTATTTTATATTTTGTAATTTCAATATCGATACTAAAAAAGTTAAATTCTTAAAGTTTTAATATTGTATATTTTTAGTCTTCAAATTCTGTTTTAATTATTTTCGAAATACAGTAGCAACTGCTTATAATAAGAAATTCACTATACAAATAAATTGAAATTCAGTTTAAATTAATAAAACTCAACATAAAGCTCTTTATTTATGTACATAGGTACATAACATAGATAAATTAAAAAAAAAAAAATTCTTAAATAAATACCAGAATCTTTTTACAACCATTTAAAACAAAAATCCCCCTTTATTTACAGCTTCACATGACAGTTTTATTTTCATTATTTTGTTGTTAAATTGTTTGCATTTTATTTCACTATTTTTTTTGTTTTTTTTTTTTTTTTTTGGTGCATAAGCACCTGCCATATCTTAACTACTCAGCTCAGATAATTTTTTGATGACATTCATTCTTCTCTTTCAAAAGTAGGATTTAAATTCATACATGCTTATATTTAGATACATATACACATACTTATGTAATTATAAGTTTTTTTCATTTAAAATTTGTGTACATACTTATGTTTGTATAAATTTGTATGTAAATATAACTTACCTAGGTAAATTTAAATCTGTTTGTCTGTTGATTTTTTATTACAAACCAAGTAAACAAAAAAAAAAACAAAAAAAAAAATAAGAAAAATTAAATTTTTTTTTTCTCTTAAATATCTACTTGGTTAATTTTGGCGTTTTTTTCCCGAAAAATTCTTATACTCTTAATATTCTTAATCTATGTAAGTAAATAGAATTCATGCAAAATGAATGTCTGTGTACCTATGTAATTTGTGTTGATGAAAAAACAGCTGCTTTTCTTTTAGCTGCACGTAATATTTGAATGTGTAAAATATTGTGTTGTGGGGGTAAAAAGAACAAAGTTGAAGAAAAACTTTTTCGAAAAATTTATCATAAATCTTGACATTTATTGAAGTTTTCTTTTTTAATTTAAAAGAGAAAAATTTAATTAAGTTGTATTTTTTATATTTTCGGAAAGGAAAGAATTATCACAAACAACTTTTTAACATAAGTACTTATATATTTAATTAAATTTTATATAACTGCATAATGTACTTATGTATACATGCATAATATGATGTACATAGATAAATTTATGCCTTTTAAAATGTATATAAAGTTTATTAATTAAAAACAGTTTTATTTAAATTAAATTATGAGAATTTATTATTAAGTGATACACTTACAAACAAAAAATATTTTTATACTTATTATATAGAGGATTAATCACTTTAGATCTTAAATATTTATAGGGTGTATTTGGGGACTCAAAGCAAAAAAAAAAATTATATTCAATTTTCCTTAATTCTCGAGATAATAAGACCTAAACTTGTTTTTTTTTTTTTTGAAGTTCCAGACGTTCTGAACATTTTTTAATGAGGAGATTTATAATAGATATCATAATTCTCTGTGGTTACATTTAGTTCCTGAATATCTTATACCGAAAGAATATCTTGTCTCCTATGTCAATAGCACGACTTAAATTTGATTAAATGATTAAATATGATTTTTGAAATTTTGCTCGGGAATTAATTAAAATATTCATAGTTTATTAGTGCATTTAAAATATTGACTTCATAGTAACATTAGCGAAGAAAATATTTATTCAAATATTCAATAAAAGATCAGCGGTATTAATCGTCTAACAAACAAGATGTTAGCTTGGTTTTTATCTGTAGATGTTAGATGTTAGCTCGTTTTTTATATGTATTATTTTATAAAAACCTTTATTTATAGCTCTCTATATTAAATCTATTAGAATTGCTTTTATTAAACATGACATGACTCATATATGTCCCAAGACCCGAACTCTTTTACTACTCTCAGACACTCGGGTAATTCCATTAAAATAATCTTTCTTTTAGCGTTTTGTGCGATAAGATTTTCAATGTTCTCTTTAAAGTGTAAGTTTTTTTTTCACGTGAAGATTGTTTGGGTACATTTTCCTATATTTTATTCTTACTTACTTTCTATTTTTGAAATATGATTCACCATTGTTATCCAATTTTTTTATTGTCTCGCTATACTAATTTAAATAGAATGACAGTTTTTTGCCAAATAACAAACTAAGCTCAAGCACAATATTATTTAATCTTCTGTCTCTGAAAGAGTCTAAATTAGACTAAATACCATCTATCTTTCGATATTTTTATTACCATATTTTTTTATTTTCATTATTTTTCTCTTGAATATGTTTTTGATCAACAATTTAAAAAAAAAAGTCTGATAATCTGAAAAGAAAACTGTCTAAGACGCATAATAAGTTATTAAATTTGATCAAAAAATGACTAACCTCAATATTAGACATTAGAATCAACAAAATTTTGGACTTTATTATATTTTTGTTTCACAAATTAAAATCAAAATCTTTTTTAAACATTTAAAATGGTTAAATTTTAAATGTAGCAAAAACAATTATATTATGAAGGGGTCTCGGCCGCCTACTAGTTAAAACCGTATGAAATACGCTGTAAACACCGAGAGATTTTGGGTTCGAATCCCACACACGTCTTAAGAATAATTACTCCTTACAACATTTTCAACCTCGTGTGGAAACGAAAGGCTATTTAATTTCCTTGTCACATTTATATCGCAATGAAATAAATTAAAAAAGATATATATTATATATACTGAGATTTATGTATGTGAATTATGTAACTTTCGTAATCAGTTAAGATTTTTCATTACTACTATTTTTAAGTTTTATCAAAGATCAACAAAAACAATAACTTTTGCTATCATATCATGTTTACAATAATAAATCAAAACCACAGACTTTAAAATTACAAAACAAAATCATAATAAATTATTAATGTATATAGGGACTTTGATAATTAAATAAATAATCCATATATATACGTTAAAAGATATATGTATTATGTTTATAAAAATAAGAGTGCTTCATCTGCTTCCCAGATTGTACTTAGTCTAAAGAATTTTAATTTAAAGGAATTTGTTACAAAAAAATTTTTATTTATTTATTATTTAATTTTTTGAACTCCCCCTCCCGCCTACTGAACAAACAAATTATTACCTATATTCGAAAACTCTGATACTATTTTAATTTTTATATCATCATTTTGTTTTTTTATTTTATCACAAGCTGTTTAAATATTTATTACAGATCGTGCGTAATTTTTATATTAAAAAAAAAAAAATTAAAATAATTAAAAAAAAAAAAAAAAATACCAGAGAATAACAATCATACTTTATACGTATTTAAATTTTTCAAATATTTTTAATTCATAACTATTATTTAATCCGTAATCGCGCAATTACTGTCTAATTGTGGTAAATGTGATTATTTGTGACAGTATCAATTTTTTTTTACTTTAGAAAAGAGTAAAATAACAATAGTGCAAGATAAATAACTGAAAATGCTTTCATCAATTCAATTAAATAAATTATTATCAGCCTAGAACTTAATTTTAAAATAATTATAATTAAGTACATTATATTAATAAAAAAATTATAATTAATAAAATCCATGCTGAAATTCTGTTTTGAATGTATTTGTGACACACTTGTTTCTAATTGTGACAGCTATCTAGAGGCTGGTAATTGTGATCGAATAAAAAATTTGCGCACTTTTATTGCATTTAAAGACATTTTGAAAAAAAAAGATTTTATTTTAGTTATAAAAATTTCTTCATTCCTTAGGATAATACCTATAGGTATCTATTTTAAAATAAACTTACTGAAAATAAAAAATAAAAAAATTTTAAAATTAACAAAAACATAAATAAATCACACAATATCCAAATTAAAATCTTAAAAGCTACAATTAAGAATTAAAAAAAGAAAACAAAAATAATTAAATGGTCACATTTCATTTAAAAAGAATAACAAAAAATTCTTTCTTAATAGAAAGAAAAACATAAAAAACCACAATAATTCAGATGTGATCCTTAAAACATACGATTGATACGAAACATAAGATTGTATTTGTAACTTAAGTGATTGTAATTCGGACATTGTTAAAAATTACAGCACTTACATATTTTTTAAATCTCAATATGTATGTCACAATATTAATTATTATTATCTGTATAATTTAAAATAGTTTTATTCAATTATTTTGAATTAACAGAAACATTTTTTAATTTATTTTATTAAAAATGGTTACGCTACTAAATATCTAAAGCGGGAGATACATTGTACCTATTACGGACAGTATAAGAGTATAATTATGATCATATTATTTTAATTTATTTCACAGCTTATATATATGCAAAAAAAAAGTGTTGCAAATACATTTTTAAATTCTAATATCTTTCTTATTTTTAAAAATGCAAACAAAAGATAAAAAAATAAAAATGCATTTAACCAAATTTTTAAAAAAAAAGGGGAGCATGATTGAACTGTAATTCGGACATACCATTACAAATGCCAACTTAGAAGAAATTATTAGGCCTGTATTTGTGACAGTTTTTATTTTTAAGATTTTTAAATAATTATTTATAAATATTGAATAAAACACACATTTCTATTAAAAATTAAATTGTAAACTTTTATTTTAAAAATAAATATATAATGTTACTTACGGGTTTTGAAAATGAAAACTAATTTTACTCAACTTCTCACTTCAAATACTTAAAAAATATGAAAACTGTTGGAATTGACACGGAAGTCCACTACAAATTCATTAATTTAACCGTCAAGAATGTCATTAACTTTTTAAAAAAGAACAAAAATAATTGAGAGACATCAGGCGCGCATGTTTTAGTAGTAAAATTAAAAATTTTAAAAAAAGAAACGTACTAGTTCTGCTTATATAAAGTAGAACAATCTCAAATACCCATTATGTCACAATGACCCACATTTACCATATTATGATTATTTGCGTATACTTAGTTAGTATAAATTTAGCGCGCTGATTGAAAAACATAAAAAGAAAGAAATCCCGATTTGAAAAGAATTTTAGTGTTCCTCATCAGATCTCTAAATAAAAAAGTTTCATATTGTTTGTATTGTAATAATTATTTAAAATATTTATGACGTTATTTTATTTTAATTTTTTTTTTTTTATTTACAGGTAAGAATTTGGAAACTTCATAATTGAAATCTAAATCTGAATAAAGCGTAACATAAAGCGTAAGATTAAATATTTATATTATTTTATATTTTTTTTTTACTTATTTAGAATTTCATCTTCGATTCAAACCTCGACCTAGCCAAATCATATACAATATGTTAGTATAATAGTTTATCATATGATTCTTGTATATATGATGATGGATATCGTATACAAGAATATATTTGTGTTTCATAATCTTATACAATATAGTAACAGCAGCTATAAGTAATTAAAAGCTTAGTATGATAAGTATATGCTAAATAATATGAAGCTTATTAATGATTTCCAGAAACTGATGTTTATAGTCTATAGTATACAAATAAGTAATTAAGCAATTTAGTAAATCCCCATAATTCTTATTAAAGCATAGTGGAAATAGAAAAAGTATTTCCTATTGTAAATAATAATATAGTGTACATTCCGATTAATATAAGATATTAATCCGATTAATATTAAGATATTATAGGAAGTCGTAGTTTTATTTGATTTTGTTGTACTTAATTGAGCTAACGATTTTTTTTTTGAAAGTTCAACACAGGTAGGCACTCTGGAAAATGGTAGTTACTAAAAGTGATGACATTCCACAGAGTCTATTAATAAAATAGTATTATTTTTATTGTAAAAATTATTGAACAAAGCTAAATTAATAACTTGCAAAACCCATTTAAACTCTCCCAATAATTAAATATCGATTACTCAATGTTATGTAACTTTTGTTCCACCTATACTTGAAAAAATTATTATTTACATATAAGCCAAAAAAAAATCCCTCCATTAAAATTTCATACAACCATTGGTGCAGTGGTTGTCGCACCGCTTCTCATTCATAAGGGAATGAGAGGTCTCGGGTTCAATTCCCGGCTGGGTACAATAATTATAATATAAAAAAAAAATTTATATATTCATATATCGCAATATATAAATACTTTATATATCATAATATCTCGTACACCCCACATTCCTACCAGGAAACAGGGGTTATAGCTACCTGGCACATTTATGTACTACGGTATACCTGAATATAAATAAATTAAAATTTCAATTCTTATCGACCTTATAAATATTCATCTTTATAATCCTTTCTTTAATATGAGCTGTCAGAACCATATAGTTTGGATAACTATACTGTACAGCGTACCTTAAAAGTTTCCTATACCGTTTGGCTTTATGCAATATTATTAGGTATAAAATTTGTAATTTCATTTAATATTTAAAAAAATTTTTAATTATTATAAATAAATTTATTAAGTTCGAAAATACCTTTTCTATAAATATTCTTTCCTAATTTTAAACATTCTAAATTTTAACATTTTCTCGGAAAAAAATTTCTTTTATATTTTTAAAACAAAGTACAGACTTCTTAACTCTAACTAAATAAGAATTCAATATAATTAATTATATTTAATTATTAAAAAAATATTTAATTATATGAATTTTTATTTTTCATAGAACTCTAATACAAAAAAAAAAAATTCCATCACATTAAATTAAAAACTTTTATTATTTTTTTTTGCTCCATAATATTTATTGGGTTACTATTAACCTTAAAAATAAATACAAAATTAAAAGTAATAAAAAATGTAAATAAATTCATCAAAAATGATTGATCTACTTTGTTTATTTCATAGGTAAGAAATAACAAAAGTGTTTGGCAGACAAAACTCCAAAACGAAAAATCTTGTAACTTAAAACCTTTTCATTAAAAAAAAAACGTTATCCTAAATTATTTAATAAAATAACGTTATTTAAATTAGATTTATAAAATTCTAAAGAGTTTTCTTAAAACCTTCCCCATATCGGCGCGGCAGAAAAAAAAATCGTGCAGAAATCGCGCGAAATCCGCATATGTGCCTACACTGAAAATTTAAAAATTCGCATAGACGTCAAACAGAAAATAAAAAAGAAATTATTGTATTGTCAATAAATTTAAAAAATATTTTTTTTTACATCGAGTGACCTGTGATTTTGTTTATAAAAAAAGTAATAATTTTTCTTTTTGAAAAAAATATTTGATTTACAATAAAAATTAAAATTATGTATTTGATTTAGGAAAAATTTCTAAAACGAAAATAAATATTTCGTCAGAAGAAGTAAATCATCTGCATAAATGCGTAAAACTGAGTTTGAGCTCAAACCTTATTTTTTCTTTTAAGCATTCAAGCGATCATCAATCATCAGCTTTAATTTTTTTAAACTAGAGAACTACACAATGTTTATAACAAAATAATACAATTACAAAAAATATTTCGTATTTATTACCATTTTCATTTAACTAAATCCCAAATTTCATGCCATTTTTAAATTTTTTTTTTCTTATAATTTTATAATGTTTATTTGAAATATCGTATAATATGGCATATTTTTTAACAACTCTATTAATTTTTCCACTTTGTTTTGCATTTTACCTTTCGTTTATTTTTAAAAATAAAAATGTTTGACATTTTTTTGCGGAAATCGCATGAAAAACGCTGCCAACCGCGTTTTTTTTGCGGAAAAAATTAGTATGTAGATTTGCCGCAAAAAAAAACGCTGTAAAATCGCGCGGAAATATTGTTGATGTGGGCATATTTATAAACCGCCATGTAATAATATTTTGCGGAAAAGAACCGCACCGCTGCCGCAAAAAAAAACTCGCCGCTCTGGGGAAGGCTTAAATCTCTTTATGAAAATAATAATGTTTAGATTTTATAAAACACATGATTTAAATCTGAAACATAAGTTAGTTACATATGTTTCTTTAACTAAAAGTTTTTGGCAGCGAATTAGTATTTTATGGAAATAATTAATCAGCTAGATGAATTGAAAGAACCCATTCAAAAGAACCCTAATTTAATCTAAATTAATCTAATCTAAATTTGAATATTAAGATAATTTTATTTTCAATTTCAACATATTATTATAATTGTCCTAGAATATCAAGAAAGATTAAAGTCTATATAACATACAAAAATTAGTTAAAACAAAAAAATATCTTCCAAGATAAGGTAAGTTTACAAGAGTATTCAAAACATCGTCCCTAATGTTCATAATTAACGTAAAAAGGTAACCTTATAAACAAACAGATAAAAAACCAATTATGTATCATGCTAAGTTTAATTTTTTTACATGATTAGTCGAACCCTGTGGTTTAGATACTGCATCCAAACGCATATTTAGCTCATTGCGAATAACTGTTATTTTGGAGATCATTAAAAAATTGCCTTGTCAATCTTTGCTTTGACGTTAGTCTTAGTAAACGTTGTATTGATATTATACCATTTGATTTAAATTCCTGTCACCATGATGATAGTCATATTTTTATTTACTTAAATGTTAATTTATAACCATATACGGTAGGTAAACAAACTTATTTATGATGATACTTATGACGTTTTACTAAGTATATTTGACAAATGACAATCGTCTACATTGTCTGCAGTATTTTTCTATAATTAAAAATATAAATAATATAAAAATAATGAAAATAAACCGGAGAATGTTGCCTGCTGGACTTTTTCGTGTAAAATATCAAATTTTATATGTATGTACCTACATGTTAAGGAATATTATGAATATTTCTAAATATTCACTTATTATAATATAAATGTATATTAATGGATATAAATAAACTGTGAATTTTGATGTTTGAAAATTAGCACGTTCATTTTTAGAATTTTTGTTACATATTGACGTTCTAATCTGTCATAATATATTTCATTTAATTTTAAATCAAAAAATGTTTTTATGTGTTCAACCCTTTCCGAGTAACATCTGTCATAATATATTTCATTTAATTTTAAATCAAAAAATGTTTTTATGTGTTCAACCCTTTCCGAGTAACATAAAAAAATAAAAATAACTTCTGGTAAAGAACTACTATCGGTGTTTTGCAAATCTGGATCTGATCTTAAAAGTAATGTAAGTTATTGAAACAAAACTCAAACGCTTAATTTTATGAATTAAATCAAAAAATTTTTGAGTTCTATTAGGAGAGACTTTAGCTTTGGGTACAAGATCAGAGTTATACGCTTTTTCCAGAATGTATAAAAAAAATTTTAATTCTGAATTCCCTTCTAATTCCGATTTTCAGACATAGATATATATACATATGCTCCAGAATAAAAGGGTCAAATCTAATTTCGCAACCGACTATAAAATTCCTCATACATATATTTATGTATATATATCCTGACTGGCCAGAATTTGAAAAATATCTGTATCTGATTTTATAGTTGGCCGGGGAACATAAATTGAATTTTAGTCTTGAAAATTTAGTCTTAACGATATTTTTACATTATTAATTATTATCATTACAAAAAGAAAATTTGACTCACTCCTAACTTCAAAGAGACAGAAGTCTCATGGTTCGTAATTGGACATCTTTAGGTCGATTTTTTCACGATTCGCATACTCTTCTTATTATTCTGATATTTGATTAGACCTACTATAGAACCCCCTTGGAACTTTGAGACATAATTAAAATCTTTGAGTCGATTTTGTTTGATTCGAAAGTTTTTCTATACTATACTATAAACAGATATAATTTTTAAAAATGATAACAATATTTAAAAATTTTAAAACATATTATTATATAGATGTATCTAAACTAGAAAACCTCAAAGTCAACTTTTTTCACGATGACAATTCCTTTATTATATTTTACCCATACACTTATATCAGAAAATAATTTATAGAAAAATCCGAATAAGGAAGTATCTAATGAAGTTTTTTATTGATTTTTGATTGTAAAAAAAAAAAATTTAATTATTATTAATCGATTCATTTAAATGTTAAAAATTCTAGATATAGGCAGTTTTCACAAGTATAGAATATAAACTTTGAATACTTGTATTGGTTTATTAAAGTTATGTAATAATATGTTAACTTAAAAAATTAATTTTGTATTAAATTTCTTAAGCGGCAAAAAATTAAATAATGCATATTCATATTTTAGATAATCGATTAAAATTACTGTATTGATACTTTGTCTCATAATAATGGACAATATCTTTAAAAGCTCACAATATCTTCAATATCTTTAATAGGTTTTAAAATTCTTAAAATTCCAAAGGTATTTGAAATATATATATTTTCAGATTATACTCAATCGAGTCATAATATTCTTGTTATCTTTTACATTATACGTCCAATTTTTTTGATAATTTAAAAATATTTTATCTTACTATTGGATGAACAAGACTATATTACTGTCAAAGTATAATTATCAAGTGATATCATAGAATATATTTTATCTTGGATTTTTTTTTTTGTAGTGCATATCTCTGCCACATAAATGTGAACAGGAAATTACACAGCCTTTCATTTTCAGGCGTGACTGTAAACGTTGTAAAGTGCACAAATCTTACAACACGTGTGTGATTCGAACGCACACCCCTTCGGTGTTTACAGCTTATTTTATACGCTCTTATCCACTAGGCCATCGAGTCCTGCATAGAATTTTAAAAAAAATCTATAATACCTATATCCATATGCAAATGATTTGTTAAAAATTGGAATTGTTTTGCATATGAAACCAGTTTCTCAAGAAGTTTTTGTTATAGTGACAAATGTGTAACTAAAAGCAACTTCCGGTTCTTCATTTTCAAAAATGTAAGTATGTAGTTCCTATTTCTTACCTAAATCCTATTTATGCAATCCTTCAATCTGCAAGCTATAGTTACATTTTTAAACAACAGTGCTTAGATGAAAATTGTTCATTTTGATTTCTTTTTCTATTACAATTTTGACTATAAATGACACCTTTCATCTAAGACACATACTCCAAAGAAGTTTTTCGCCCATAATTTGAAATTAAATTGGCTATGGTTCATTTTTCAGGCCTTTTTTTTCGCCAACTAAACGATAAGATTTAAAAGGGTTTTCTTTACTGAATGTATTTTGGATTTTCACTTGAAACGTCCGAACAATTGAGATATTTTAGTTTGACTTCCACACTTTACTTTCGAACTCTAAATTGCGCAAAATGAGACCATATAATATACAACAGAATATTTTTCTTTAAAAAGTTACTTATATATATAATATGTACATTCACAGTCGCTATAATTTTAGATATAGGTGTCTGTTTGTCCGCGGAAGTGATCAAGTATATGAATGGTTTTTAAACGTTTTTAACAGTTTTAACTATTTCTATTAAATATTAAACTTTGTCTCGTTCTTTTTATTTTTGGATACACAATAAATTAATAAATGATTGAATTTAATATTTGATGTTAAATCGTATATTAACTATAAATTAACAAATAATTAACGAAATTAACAAATTTAATGGAAATTCAAAAATTTATAAAATTCGTGATTGATAAAAACTGGGTTAAAAAAAATTACTAGGTCATAGAATTGATTTCTATAATTAAGGAATGAATAAAATAATAAAAATATTAATATAATCAATTTAATCATTTATCAATACACTCTACTGATTAATTTAATGATTAATTACAAATAAGAAAAGAAATTTGTCCTTCAAAAAAATATTTGACCATTTAATTGATGTCTTCATCAAATATTTTATAAAATAGAAATTTGTGCGTCATTTTCATGAAAATATTTTTGAATTTCTTTGTGTTTTTCTATTTTAATTGATTCAAATTTTATATTTAATTGATCGGTTAAAAACAAATAAAAACAAAAACTAGAATTAAAATACAAAAAAAAAAAAAACACGAAATTGTATTCAAACAAAATGCGTTTCATTTCATTTCAATTTATTTATGGCATTCTATCAAAAAAATAAAAAAGGTCTAAAATACAAAATTGTTTTTGTCATCTTCATTTCCATCTTCATCATAATTTTTCTTGAAATATTTTTAATTTTTGTTTTTTTTTTTTCTTTTATGCAAAATTTACTTTATGGAAATTTCAAGATAAAGTAGGCAATGAACAATGTGACCATTTTAATTCCATTTGGTCTGCAGATTTCATTAGATTTTATTATTATTATTATTATGTCAACAGCTGCAAATCAATTTAGCTGCTTTTTTGACTACAATTCTGTAATATTTTGACTGTTTTTATAAGGGCATTATGTACTCAAAAAAACATTATTACACTAAGTGCAAAAATTTGGGTATATCGAAATATTTTAAAAAGTATAAACATTAAGACTAAAATGATAAATCATACGCAATTAAAAAGTTAGCAAACAGTAATTTTATTATTTGGAACCGAATGAGATTCAAGCAATGTCATGGCTTCGACCAAAAATAATTACTCCAATGATGTTCTAGAAAAAATCAGTTTAAAATATGATCACAGTTAGTGATTTTAATGTGGTATAAAAATTAAATTAAGATATGGTTAGAGGTATAATACGTAAATATATGTTTAGCAGAATTTTTAACTGAAAATGAGTTGCTTTTGACTTGAAGTTTTGGCTGGATTTTTTTAGCTGAATTTTTTTTTTTTTTTTAAAAGTACATACTTTGAAAATGGTCACACTGTTAAATCAATATTAAAAAATAATTAGATATTATAATTATTTTTTTTGTTTTTTTTTGTTTATTAAATTTTAAGTTATTAAACAGGAAAATCAGAAATATTCAACCCGTAATTTATGGTTTTACTTTGAAAAATAAATATAGGTATAACGAAAAAATAAAAATTTAATTAATTTTATAAATATTGATTATAAATCATAGGTACATTTGAATAGTATGTTAATGCATTTGAAACGCTAGTATGCATAGCATTTAAAGCTTTAAAAATTGTACAATGATGCGTGCCGCTATATAATATAAAAATTGTAATTTAAATGACGCTCCCATTCAAGATGGAGGAATTTGAAAAAAAAAGAAATAGATATTGCTTAGTATTTAATTTATTTTAAAAATGTACAATGAATTGTCTAAATGTTCTATATAATTTACTTATAACCTCTTGTACTTATAACAGTTATAACCTCCTGTATAATAACAGTGAGTTATTATAAATTTAAAATTCTTTTGTTACTTTTGCAAGACGTACTTTTAACTTTTTAATTAAAGTGATAAAACGTGATTTGATAAAACTATCAATCATAAAATAATATTTTTTAATTTTTTATCCTTTTTTTAACTATTTCACAACATTAATATTATAAAATTGATTATTATTATTATTTCTTTTAAATTGAGTTCACTTTTAATTAGTAGGTTTTATACATCTGAATTTGAATTTTCATTAAAAAAAAAAATATGATTAAAAACATTAGATTCGGATTTAGCTTTTTATCTGAACGTGTTCAATTAATTTATAATCATTTTTTTTTTTTTTTTGTTTTTCTTCATCTCTTCTTCAATCACAATACAGTCAATCACTTTTTTTGGGTAAATTAATTCTGTTTAGTTAAAAAAAAAAAAAAATCCATTTACCATTAAATGTCAATTATAAATGATTTGTTGCAAATTCATTTTTTTTTTTTTTTGAAAAAAAGAAAAATAAAATGTCAATATTCCCAAAGGCATTTGAATCAAAATATTATTTAAAAACATTCGAATATAATGAAAAGTTCAGGGTTTTATTTTTACACCAACATGGTATTACAGTATTACGTCAAAGCTCAATTAATATTGTATGTATTCAAGAAAACCTAATAAAATATTAAAATTTAAATAGATGATATTATAACAGTAATAAACCGTTATCGTAGTAACAATAGATATTTTTTATTTTTATTTTTTATATGTATATATTTCATTATTAACAAATCACAAAGTTTTATTTTGCAAATTCAATTAAGTTATGATTATATTCCAATAAAAATTTCTAATAAAAAATGTCTCATATTTAAATATCAAACTTTTTAAAGTTACTTTCAACTGTAGAAGGGTTAGAGTGTATAAAATACGTTGCAAACACAGAAGAAGCGTGTTTTCGAATCCCATATACACATCGTAAAAATAATTCCCCCTTACGACATTTACAGCCGTAGCTGAAAAGGAAAAGCTGTGTAATTTCGGCAGGGAAATGAACTAAAAAAAAAAAAAAAACTGTAGAAAACTCAAAACTTTTTATTGGTTTGCTTTTATCTTACTTAGATTACAAGCTTTATTTACTTACTTTACTTCGTTTGCTTAGATTCGAATACAGAAAAATTGAGAGAAATAAAGTGTTAATGAAATTAAGTTTTACGAACAATAAATATTCATTTGAGAGCGATTAAAGTATTAAAAAGTATTAGGCGACAAACAAGTAAAGGCGACAAAAAAACGTATTAGGCGACAAACAAGATGTATTAAAAAAAATTTAAAATTTCTTTTTAATGACTGCAACAGCGACGGCGAAGATAACGATAACGAACAGTTTAATAGTAGTGGACTTGATAAAATACAAGTGGGATTATTGTAAAATTCTTCAATTCTTTATATCATAAGCCTTTATCAAAAGGCGGAAATATCACGATAGTTTTATTTTTCTAAAATTTAGATGAACTCTCAGACATGGATCTAATAAGTTTTCTCAGACATGGATCTAATAAGCTCTCAGAACTCTCAGAACTCTCAGACATGGATCTAATAAGCTTACTTTCGTCACAGCCGCATCAAACTTAACATCAACTATGGCCGAAAATGTTCTGCTATGTTTTAAAGGTATCTAGCTAGAGTCTAGTGAATTCTAACGCGTTAGCTCAGGCTTTATCAATAAACAAAAAAAATTTAGGAAGCAAGCAAAGCAAAGAACTTAATTAATAATCTTCTATTATTTAACCATTTGATTTTTCCAAGTTGGGATAATGTCGTTTTAAACTTTATTAATTGATTTTTCATTTTCAGATTTATTGGGATTCAACTCTATTCTCTTTTAAAACTTCCAAAATAACTGAAGAAAAGTATTTGATTTTAGATATGCAAACAATATTTCTAAATTTTATGGAATTGTATAACTTTTTTTCACTAATTTTATGAATTATTCAATTTATATATGAGTTTTTTTTATATTATTTTAATATTAGCATTTTGATTCCAAAAATTCTCTTGACTTCTATCAAAATATTAAATAAAATAAATATCTAGAGAATGATTGTATACTTATGTTTACATTTACCCCCCACATACAAAATTAAACAAAAAACTAAATAATTAGATAAAATATTATATTGTTTATAATAGATATTATAATTTTAAAAATGGTTTGAGTTTATAAAAAAAAAAAAATTAATAATTAGATCAAATATTTACATTTCAATTTTATTGTTACTAATTAAACAAACTAAAATGCACCAAAAATTAATCCATTTTGATTTTGTTTTGAAAATTGATCAAAAAGAATTTTTAAAGTAAATGAAAATTTCCATTTAATTTGGCAAAAAAAATTATTAATTAAAACAAAATGTACTTGATTGACGTAAAATTTTTTTATTTGTTTATATATGTATATATTGATTTTTTGTTTTCTATTTCCCTCCCCTTTATTTTACTACTTTAATTAATTATCTTCCCTATACAAAAAAAAACCTTGTGTGATACACGTTTAGATACACAAATAAAAGTTTTCTTCAAAAATAAATTCTTTTTTTGGTGTAATATAGGAGATAGATAGATTTTTCCTTTTTGACCTTGTCTATATCAACCTTGTCAATATCAACGCTTTAAATCTCCTGCGGTTGCAATGACTTCAGTCATCGTTGTAATATCTTCCAATATCTATCTTTGCAAACTTCCAGGTGGTTTAAAACGGGTGAATCCCAAAATCCACAAAAAAACAAAATTCAAAATAGCTTTTGCCTCAAAACTAAAAAAAGGCTTAAAGTAAATGGTTTTTTCCAACAAAACTCAATTCACAATAGTTAAAATACAGAGTTGTTGAAATATGTAATAAGGTTGTTACAAAATCAGGGTTCAATAATTTGTTTAACGGAAGTTTGGGGGATGTTGGAATATGTATCCAATAAAGATAATTAGAAACAACTTTAGAGTTTGTTACTAAATCAGAGTTCAATAATTTGTTTAGCGGGGGTGGCCAGCTGCCACTGTTTTATATTCTTTAATATTGAAATATGTATGCAATAAAAATTATTAGGAAGAACTTTAGAATTTGTTACTAAATCAGAGTTTTTTGCTCCAGAATATTCTTTACACATTACTGAATTTGTGGATTTTTGTTTTGTGCATTTTTTGGCTTTTGGATTTTATGGATTTATGGATTTCAGTTTGTTGGTTTGGTCACCAACCCGCTTAAAACTAGTTATGAAAACTCATTTGTTATGAAAAAAACTGCTAAAATGTGGAACATGCTCAAAAATCGAATGTATTCCTCTATGTTGACAATACTTTATTTTTCAAGTGTACACTTATTAAAAAAGAACCCGTTTTCAAGTTCGTAATCAATTTACTTTCCTCTCTGCTTTCTTCTCCTCTTCTTCTCTTTTACCATATTTCCCTGCCCCATTTTGTTAAATTTGCACCAATAATGTACAACGGACTTCTTTCGTAGAATTTTGAATCTAATTCATTAGATGGTCTGTGCTAATCCCTTAATTAGAAGTTTGTTATTCAATCAGTACTTTTCATCATTTATTTAAAAAAAAAAAAATATCGTCCACCTAAACAGATGGGCAGAAAATTAAAAAAAAAAAAAAATTAAAATAATACTTTACTTTTTATTGCAATAAATACAAAAAGTCAAGGTACAAAAATTTATTTACAACATGAATAATTAAAAAAAAAATTTCATTATGTATGAAGTCAAACTTTTGAACTTATATTGTATTTATCATTTTATTTTGTAATTAAATTCATGTATAAAAAACCACTTTGTCTATTACCAATGTTATATGACGTATTTTCCAATAAAACTTTATGTTAAGAAATTTTTCTTTGTTTTTCAAATTTAAAGTACTTAAAATTTAACACAATGTATTTTTTTTTTTTTTTGAAGTCAATTCAATTCAGTCATTCATCATTTTACAAAAATTTTAAAATTCCGAAAATTGAATTCGTTGCTCATTTTATAATTTTTATATATTTTAATAATTCAACAATTATTCGTTAATTCATTTATTTATTTGAACAAACAGTTTTTATTTTATTTTTTTTTTTAAATAATACATAATTTATATAAATACGAATTTAATTAACCTATTAAATAAACTGCGGTTAATCATATAACAAATGACGTCAAAAGTATCTATAAATACGTATCTCTTAAAAAAAAAAAATTAATATAAAAACAATTGAAATTGAATAATTTATTCTAAAATTGTTAGGCCTAACAATCTTGCTTAGAATCAAAATAGAAAAAAACAAATAAAAATAGAAATGTTTTAAACGCCAATCATTTACTCTGTTAATAAAAAAAAAAATTGTTTTTTTTTTCTTTTTTTTTAATTGTTATATTTTAATTCAATTGCGCAATTATTTAATACAATATTTCAAAAAAATTTCACACTTTTAACTGTATCAATTATTATTTATATTAAATAGTTGATATAAATATTGTAAAGGTTATTATAGGATATTTAAAATTTTAAAAGCAATTTTAATAATTAAAAAATAAGTTAGTTTATGGAGGGGTTCATAAACGTCTTGGACACCTAAGCTTCTGATACCTAAACCTAAATTTTTTTTCTTATGGTTGTAAATTCTTTTCTTCTCATACTTCTTTTTAGTTTCCTGTTTTATTAGTTCAACATTTACAATAGTGGTTTTTTTGGTCCTGCTCTAGTTAGTGTTGGCAGCTCTACAAACTTCAATGTTTTTCCTGGGTTTTTGTTCATTTTGATTTTCGTTTTAGAATTTACAACTTTATTGTTCCATTGTTCCAGCGATCTATGCATGCTTATTTCTACGCTGATCTATGTATTATACAAGTATTTATATGTAGTCTATAATTGAACAAGTCAAAATGGTTTGTGCCTATTATTGAAATAATAAAAATTGTTTTGTGTTTCTAATCAATTTCACAACGATTTCAAAAATAAATGATTTAGAGAATAATGTCAAGATTTTATAGCATATTAACCACAGAATTGACTGGAACAGATATATTATGCAAATTATATATTTTAAGAAAATTAATATCAAGTTTCTGATAAACAATTCGTATTAACAACTTATACACATACATACAGTGAACAAACTGAAAACAGTTTTATTTTAAGTGAGAACATTTAAGTGAAGACACTTTAAGTGAAGGTTTTTTTTTAAAGTGAAAAAATTTTTTACTTTAAATGAAGAAATTTTGTTTAAAAATAAAAGTTAAGTGAAAAAAATATATGTATATTAAATATTTATATTATATATAACATAAATTACTGAAGTAAAAAGTCTTCATTTAAAATAAAAAATAAAAATGTCCTCTTTTAAAATAAAAAAATATTCAGTTAAATTAAACATGCCTTTATTTAAAGTAAAAAATTTCTTCACTTAAAGAAAAAAATGTCTTCATTTAAAATAAAAATGTCTTCAGTTAAAATAAAAAAAAAGATATATTAACAAATGAAATTTATATAGTTATAAATGAATATTTTGAAATTTATGTAAAAAAAATAAGTTATATAATATGATATGTATTTAAAATGATATTGAATAAGATAAATGTATACATAAGCGATAAAAATTATTATAATGCTCATTGATCTTTTAAGATACTAACAAAAAACTTTGTAATATTATAAACATAAATTCAAAATTATAATATCATATTATCATTTATATTCATCTATATACTTATGTATATTTTATAGAATTAAAAATACCACACAAAATTAATGAAAAGAGGGGTTCAAGATAATCATCCGTATTAATTTAAATCTTTTGTTTTTATTTTCATTCTTTTTTTTTTTTGTTTTTAGTTTTAATTAAAATTTTAAAAAAAAAGGGGGTCACACAATATAATTAATAAATTCAAATATTTTTATTTATTTTTATTGTGATTTATAACAGAAAATCGTTTTTTAAATTAAATATTTCAACAATGACAATTAATTAATGATTAAAAATAAGATTTATGAATAACGCGGGATGGGGTTACAAAGTTAAGATTCAAAATTATTTGTAAAAGAAATTTGTGCTAAATTAAAATGCCTAGATATGCACATATGCATACATAAAATATTTAAGTGTTATTTAATTTAAAATATCAAACAATTTTATTATTATCTTTATCATGAAAACAAAACAATATAAATTAACAAAGAAAGGATTATATAACATATTTTTGCGCTTTAGAATTTGATATTTCATATTAATAAAATTGTGGGCAGTATTAATGACAATTTTGTTTTTTTTTTTGTTGAATTGTAGTTTGAAAAATGCATATATTATGTAGTTATAGATTAAATTACAAATAAAGTATTAGTAAAATAATTTTGGGGTGTAGTACGAAATCTCGAAATTTTTAATCTCACTTTTTAAAATTTCGCTTTTTTAAAATCTTGTTTTTTAAAAATCTCACTTTTTAAAATATCGCTTTTTCAAAATGTCGCTTCTTTAAATTGCTTTTAGTTTTTGAATTTATTCGGGCGCTCGCCTGCACAGGTCGTAAGTGTTTTTTTCTTTACACACCCCCCTTACGACCAAATATAATGTAAATATATAGTATATAATATAAACAAAATAAATAATATTAGTATATAATTTAATAATAATATAAACCTATAATGGCCTTTAGTAGTCGATGGTTCAATAATAGGCAATACTTAGGTAATTTTTTTGCAAGCCCCTCAAAATTAAATTTTTTTTTGCACTTGAGAAAATTTATTTATTTTTTGTTATACTATGTAGGATATTTATTTTGTTGTTTATATAAAATAAAACTGGAAATGTGGATTACTTTTGTAAAAGAATTTTATTTGTCTAAAAAAAAAAACAGAAAATTTAAAAATGTTTGCAATAAAAATAAAAATTTTCCGATATTTTTTGTTATTAAAACACGAGTTTTTAAAAAGCGAGATTTTCAAAAAGCGATATTTTAAAAAAGCGAGATTTTGAAAAACGATATTTTGAAAAAGCGGGATTTTGAAAAGCGAGATTTTAAAAAAGCGAGATTTTAAAGAGCGAGATTAAAAATGTCGAGATTTCGTACAGCTCCCATAATTTTGTATTTGTAAAAAAATATTTTTTTTTTATTTTAATTGGAAATATTTTTCAAGTGTCAAGAAATAAAACAAAAAAATAAATATACGAATTTAATATTAATTATTTTATTAAAACTTTAAAGGTTTCTTTTAATTATTTAAACAAACAAGCTAAATAGATTTAAAATAATATCTTAATGTTAATAAATTTATTATTCCGATAAATCATATGTTAAAATGGTTTATTGTATATATACATACATAATACTTATATACATTAATATTATACAATATCTTTCTCAAATTTTAAATACAATAAGATATTAATTGTATATACATAAAACTTTTAAAAGGCTTCCACACGCTCAAAAATTTTGATAAAACTAATTACTTAATTTATATATTTTATTATTTACTTTCTTTAAATACTTTCTTTTAATGTTTACTTTTTTTTTGTTGTTTTCTTTCCAAAAACAAATGAATTTTAATAAAATGAGTAGTTACTACTAATAGTTGTCTACTAAACAATATGTGATATACATGCATACATACATATATGTTGAGATGTTTCGAAAAAAAAAAATTTCCTGCAGAAATAACTTTCCTGAATAGATATTTATGAAAATAGAATTTCATACTTTCAAAGGATAGTTTTGATATACTATTATACAACAGCAATAAATATACAACAAAAGAAAGGGTTTCATTTATATTTTTTTAATATAGGATCCAATATTATTGTTTCTACATAAAAATTGCTAAACTTTTTTCCAACATTTTTATAAAATTTTATATGCTTTCACTGGTTTTATTTTATTATAAAATCGACAATATAAAATAAATTGCAATCCCTTAATAGTATTAAAAACATTTCTTAAGATTCAATCTTACGTTTTGCTAAGTTTTATCTAAAGTTTATAAGCAGTTTTCCTTGATTTAATAGTGGTTCATATTTACTTAGATAATAGATTTCGGATCATTTTTATTTTTGTTCTTTTTAAAATTTCACCGTAAAAATTTCACAATAGAAATTGAACAATATACCTAATAGCTATAGCATAATATGCGTTAGTATCAAAAACTCGGATTTCCGGATCAAAAAGTAACATAATCTCAGATTTTAGAGCAATAATGTAATATCCTGAAATTCTCAAGATAAAAAATTCTGGATTTTCTTTTAAAATCAAGTTTACTTTACTTGCATTTGCGTAGAAGGGATGTATTAAATGGATCTCCAAAGACAGGATCTATTAAATGGGTATAGGGGAAGTAAGAAAAAAAAATATTGTGTTTAATCTTCGATCATATATATATATATATATGGGTCCCCATCGATATCCTGAAAAAAAAAAATCTGGAACAAAAAAAACTTGAAAATAAAATCTTGAATTAAAATTGTTTTTTTTTGGAATGATGATTTGAAAAGAAAAAAATTGGAGCTGCTGGCTGGCCCCAAACGCTAAACAAATTACTGGAAAGCTGATTTTGTAACCAACTTTAAAATCATTCCTAATTTTTTTTTTTACATAAATATTTCAACAGCAAGTCATTTAGAGTAGTGGTTGCTACCGCCCCCAATTCTCCGCTACACAAATTACTGGAACCTTGATTTTGTAACCAACTATAAAATATCTCCTAATTATGTTTTTTCATACATATTTCCATTTCTTATATTTTTACTGGATTTTTTTACTTTTAATTATTTAAATGCTGGGATTTTTGAATTCTGGGATTTTAATTTGCAACATTGTCATTCTGATTCAGCGATTTAAATACCAACTTTAGCATAAAGTAATAAATTAATTATTTTATACATGCGTATATACGTAATATCTCCAGATAGCAATCATTGACATATAATAAATTATAAAACATTGACATATTATATTGTCATTGACATTTATATTGACATATAAAAAATGTATTAAAAATACGGAATTCTAAATTTTCTTATTATAAGTCTCTCAACGCAATCATCTAAATTTTAAATCAAACCAATATAAATATCATATCAATTCTTCTTATTTATATTTTTTCGATACTTAAAATATTTATTAAATTTATAATATTTTGGAAATTATTTTAATTAAAGCTATAAATTTTATATTAAAAATAAAACATAAAAATAAATAAAAATCAAGTTACCCTCTTAAATTATATTTTTAATTAAATCTTAAAAGATCAAAGTAATATGATCCTATTTAATTCTTCTATTTTCAAATTTTTCCCTATACCTAACTACTTTTTTTTTTTTTTTTTTATAAAAATCTTAAACAGAAGCGCGAACCTCAAAAAAAAAAATAAAAAATAAACATAAATGAAAAAGTTTTCTAAACTCTTTTTTTTTCTGTTTTATCTTTGTAAATAAATTAGAAATAAAAAAAATTCAGTTGTTAAATAATATAAAAAAATAATTATGATTTAAAATATGAAATTTCTTTTTATATTATAATAAAGTAACTTTTAATATAAGTAAATAAATATTATATATTAATATATTTTATAAGTTTACCATATATACATATAAAATTTATTAACTTGTATAATATACACGATGTAATATTCATACATTCATAATCTTACAATTACAAAACACCCCTACATACACTTTGATATATTCTTTTCCAATAATAAATAAAAACTTGCAAAGAAAATTCATTCAATATTTAAAACCTTCGTCAACATTTTTAAAGTAACCAAAAATATAAAACAAATGTATATATAGGTACATACATATGTACATATACATACTTGTAATATTACAGTAATGCTGTATAGCGGTTATTTTAATTGCTATAAAAGTTGGTAGAGTTTTTATTGTAATTTATTTAAAACAAAATTATTTTAATTTTAGATTTTTAGTATAAATGAAAATTATACTATGAGTGCAGATTTCGAACCCCATTTTTTTTTTGTATTTATTTTTTTCATTCAGAATTTAATTTAAGGAATATTCTCTACAATAGCAAAATACTTACGTTGGTATATACTTATCTATATATATCTTAGATTTTAGAAGTAGACATTACTTTATCCGACCTTCATATAAATATTATCTTATAATAAAAATTTTTGACATAAGTGCTTTATGTTCAACCCTAATTTACTACATATAATACCTATATTAATAAATTAAGACCAAACATAAAATAAAAGTTTACTGATTGCAAAGGTTCAACAATGATTCTTAGAAAAGATTTGCTTTTTCAAGTAAAGAATTATTATCACCAAGAAATTATTTCTTTACAATCCACATTCTCAAATAACATTGACATGACATATTATTTTGTTTTCTATTTGTCAAAGAACTTTAAAAAATCGAATTTAAATCGATACATACATATACATATTCGATTATTATTCAATTCGAATTCTTTATCGTTTCTTCCATTATAGTTAAAGAGAAATTCAATATTTTTGTCTTAGAATCATCTTTTACTTGTCTAATTATTGAAAAACCTTCTGACGAAAAAATATATGTATACTTATTTAGGTAGGTATATTAACATATTATCGTTCCTCCTTCAGCAACTTTAAAGTTTTCTTCTTTTTATGCAAAAAAATTTATTTAAACCTGCATACACATATAAATATTAAATAAATTACATATATTTCTCAACTTTTTTCATGGTTTGGTGTTACTCGTTTTTTTATTCGAATATGAAATATAAAAATTAAATTTTAAACCAAAAAGCCCTTATTGAAAAGAAGAATAAAATTTCATAATAAGCGGGAAAAACATTTTCTTAGTAAAAAAAAACAGGTATCTCCATCACAGGACCGACCGATATTATACGAAAAGTATAAAGCCAAAATTCATAGATTTTTTACATAATAGCTATGTACATAATTTATATTTAGATTTAGATTTTTAGATTTAGATGTTTTCTTTAATTCGTTTTATAAATAGTTACAATTCAAATATAATATATAATACATAATTCAATTAAATACAGAAAAATTATTTAATTTTACCAGGATTACAAAGTAATATTAATAATTATTATAATATAAAAAGGAAACAGTTATAGTGACATTTTTTATTTTACTCAAAGCAAAATATCTCTAATGATTTAACATCATTTTTACCGACCGCATACAATTATGTATAAGGTAGGTATTGTTTTCATACTAAAAATTTGTACCCAAGATTTTGGAATATATGCACTACTCCGGTATGGAGAAGACTGTAAAAAAATTTTTAAAAAAATTATAATATAATTTTATATAAAAAATTAAATATAATAAAAATATATAAATAAATATAAAAAATATATATAAATATACTGTAAAAAAATTTTAATATAATAATAAATATGTATGAAATTTGGAACAAAAAAAGAAATTAAATAAAAGTTAAAGTTAGTCAGTTTAAAAAATGTTCTATGGCAAAGTTGTTGCTTTTTACTTGTGTATCAATTTTTTCTTAATAATTTTTCTCATAATATTTTACAAAATATTCGTAAAAACCTTAAAAATGACTCTAGTTCAGTTGTCTACTACTTCCAGTTGTCCAATTTGCTCCAAAAGCTTACCAATCCGAGATATTTATATCAAAACCTTAAATATGAAATTTCAAAAAATTTCGCTCAGCCGTTTAGTATGCTCACAGGCATTCACACACACACACACACCCTCACCCACAAACACACAAATATCACGCTAAAAAAATGTAAAAAATGTACCGAAGCATATTTGCAAAAATCTTGGGTACAATTTTTTAGTATGAAAACAATACGTACCTTATACATAATTGTATGCCGTCGGTAATAAAAATAGGTTGTAGAAAAAAAAAAACTTTTGAAAATTTAAATATGAAGTATTATAGGTAGAACCCTCATTTATATGAACATATTATTAATATACATAACATACGTCATTTTTCAATCCATTCATTAAACAACGTCAACATTTCAATGAAAAATTCTGTGGAAATTCTCTGAAAACTATTTTTTTTTTTTTTTTTTTAAGATTTATTTATATTATACCAATCCCAATACACCACAATTTTCAATTACACTTTGGTTTCTTTTATTGTATGAACATAAAGTTGTCTATGGTTGAATACAAGGAATTGAAAATATAAAAGGTAATTAAAATAATTTTAACGTAGTTTGTAAGTAAAAATATCGAAGAATTATAAAGGATTTACAATTTTACAAAATAAAGAAAAACCAATTTAACTGAAAAAGTAAATATTATTTTAATGAATCAGTAAGTAACTGACATATAAAATAATCATAGAATATTTTAGAATTTCAATGTATTGAGAATTTTAAAGTAGCTTCGAAAAAAAAAAATACATGTATAATCATCTTAAAACATTTGCGAACACAAATGTAAACCAAAAACGTATAGAAACATTAAAATAAATTTTATAGATATATAAAAAGATCTAAGGAATACTTAAAATATTTAAATGGCAAGTTTTTTTTAAGAATATTTGTTTATTTATCTCCTGCATTACACCTTCTACTTTTGTTATTCTTAAAGATTCTTTACTTTTTTTTATCATACATATTTAGAATATTTATTATACGCATAATTAAGTTAAGTTGAAAAGATATCATTAAAATTTTTAGCATTGGTATACATTACGAGTATATTGACGATAAATAATAATGAGAATGAAAAATTTACTACCTGTAAAAAAATTTTTCCTTTTAATAAAAATTTCAGTATTATCATAATCATTATAACATAAACAACAAAATTATTTATTTGTGTATGTGAGTTATGCAAGATTTAAAAGATATATTTGAGATTAATGTATAAGTTATAAAAATTCTTTATGTATATTAATAATTAATATAGCATCTACGTATAGTTTAACTTAGAGCAAGACGTGATAAGGAACGTCAAAAAAAAAAAAAGAAAAATTGTATGGGACGGTTCTATTTCTAAACGGCATGGAAAATAATAGCTGCGTATTCTTAGTTTTCCGAATAAATAAAATTATATCTTTTTCCATGCGTATAGCATACGAAATTTATTTAAAAGTTTTTAAATATTTAAAATTATCAGCTTTCGTAGAAATATCTACAATATTTTCCCGATATCTTTGTGACAAAAATATATAGTGGTAGATTTTAAAAAAATGTATTTTGAATAACTGTAAAATGTAAAATTCATTTTTAATTTTTCAAGTTTTTAGCTTTTATTTATATTATCTTAATTTGATCATATTTTTTAAGATTTTCAGTTAATTCAATATAAAGTTGTTGACGTTCATACGAAAACTGATAATCTTATATGTATATATTATAACATCTTAAATTAACTTCCTATGTTATACATGGAAAAATATGTGATTTCATTTTTAAAACACACATACACGAAGAACTTTGAATACCATTTATTTCGAAAACCGTTATAATTAGACCACCCCCTTTCATAGAATTTTTTGATTGATTCGACATCCGCTGCTCCAATTTAAATGGCGAAAAATTAAAACCAACAAATACTTGACATATCTATCTTGTTTTGCAACAAAAAATCATTTTTAGGGTTTAAATAATAAAGTTATTAATATACTGGTATGCCTGTGTATGTTGTAAGGGCGAATAGTTGTTTCAGCATGTGTGGAATTCGAATTCACACTCTTTCGGTGTTTACATCAGTATTTTATACGCTCTTACCTACTAGGAGATCGAGTCCCCTACTGTATATTATTTTCTGTCTTACAGCTTAATTGATATATATTTGATCTAATTCAAATTTTATCTCAATGTGGATATATTAAGAACTATATATACATACTTACATTTAAAATTAACCAAATATTAAATTATCTTATATTCGTTTAAATTTAATTCGAATAAGTAAAAGTAAAACCACAAAGTAGTTTATAATTATAGCATGTTATTCTAACTGAAAAGTTATCATACTTAAGTTAGCATTAAAATAATAACAAGTTAAGATTATCTATATATTTTTCGAAAGCTGACCTTTTTTCATTAAATATTTTTATCCAAATCCTCTGAGTTATTTCTTAAGTTTTTTGTTATTACCTAATACACCTAAACTGCCTATAGGCTATTACCTAATTATTATCATTTAATTTATATTCACATTTTTCTTTTCGATTACTTTCACGTTATAAGGATAATAATAGGTCAAAAAATAAAACTAAATCGAACTAAAGAATATTTCGAGCTTTTTCGATTCAAGAATATGAAAAAACATCTTATAGAAAAGTTGTCTGTGTCTGTTACTGTATATGTGCGCATCAACAATTTTAGTTAAATGAAGTATAAGCTAAAATTTGTCAATTGTATTATGAATAAGGTGCCACTGTCACATAGTCGAAGAGAATTTCATATAAAATATAAATAAAAGATATGATAATTTAAAAACAATTTTAAAATTAGATTCTATGTAATTTAATTTACCAACTTGTTTTAAGACAAAAATTTATTTTTTCTTCAAATTTGAATGGATGTGGCCGGATATGATCACCGGCCGGATGTGGTGACGATATGGCAAGTTCCAGCCCTCAACATTCATTTTATTATCAGACAATAATTTATCTCTTTCTATTTCTATCTCTTTTAATAACATTATAGAACCGACTTTTTACTCCATACTCCTTTTAGATCTGATACACCATATTGTAATATATACCTGCCAAATTTCGGTTATTTCCGACATTTTTTTCATATTCTTTTTAAAATCCAATAAAATAAAAAAAATGTTTCCTTTTGAAAAAGTATTCTGGGACACCGTTTTTTTATTTATTAAGTAATGGAAGAAACAAAAATTCTGCTACTTAAAAAAATTACTTAAATAAGTATATCCTTGTCGACTCTGATATGCAAAAAAAAAAATTAAGTTGTGTTTTCATTAAATGAAAACACAACGCAAAAAAAAAAAAAAAAATTAGGAAAAAATTTAAATTTCCGCAATAACAAGTACATACCTACATATAAGTATATACATTAAAGTTAATTACTTTTAAATTAGGAAAAATAAACAACCATTAGGAAATCAGATGAGATGAGTTCTTATAAATATTTCCGAAAGGCAAAACAAAATTCTACAAATTTTTTACCTGTTTTTTGTTTTTGTTTTTATCCCTGTACAATAATATATATTAATTTTTTTTTTTTTTTCCTGTTTTATTGACTTTATTAACTTTAACTGGTATTGTTTTATTTTAATTTCAATTTTTTTTAATAAATTAAAAATTGAGGCTGGATCTTTTAAATTGGAAAAATATATCCATTCTACCAACAAAAAAAAAAAAAAAGCGAAAATAACCAAGGTTTACCGAATTATAATGGTATGTAGTACAAAGTATCTTTTATGTTTATTAAAATTGTAAAATTACAACCATAAAATTCTAATGGATTTTTTTTTTTTTTTAAATTTCAGTTAAGGGATTAATAAAATTATTCAAGTAATAAAGACTCATTGTTTTTTGTTTTTGTTTTTTTTTTGTTTGTAAAAAATAACTTGTGAATTATATTTTTGAAAGCAAGGACTTTCGATTCTGTGGAAAAAATTATCATAAAAATATAAAATAAATTTTATTTTTTCAGTGTCAAACATATTTTCAACTTTTCAATTGCATATTTTTTCTTTAGCAAAAAAAAAAATTGTTGTTTAATTATTTGTGTTGAGATCTTCATTACACCAAAAAAAAAAATCTATATATATATGTAATGCAATTAAAGTTACAAGGCTTAGTAAGCTTTGAAATCGGTTAAGCATTTCTTATTAAATTTTAGTCCTTCTGGTATAATATAAAAAAAATGTTGCCCTTCTGTTTTTGTTTCCTATCTCATAACAAAAAAATAAGGTCCTTTTCTATAAAATTTGTAAATAGCTCTTACTGTTATTTAATGTTTCACTAAAACCTAAACTAAAAATTTTAAAAACAACTATATATTACAAAGATTTTTTTTTACATACAACATGTAATGAAGGAAGAGTCTTAATAAATGTCTTCAAAATATTTCTAACATTCTGAAAAGAATTATTTTCTGTCACTAATCCTCTTCTTTGGCTTTCCTCCCTCTTCTTTAACCAAAATAATGCACTAGTATTGATTATTACATCAGCAATTCAACTCAAGATCTTTGTAACATATCCGTTAAAGTCCGTTAAATTTATAATTTTTTGAACAACTAACACCAACGACGTAATTTTTACTTTTTATTTTATTTCTTACATTAATTACTTTTTTTTTTTTTGTTTTTGAAAAGTTTATTTGAAAAGTTAATTTCTTTTTTTTATGCTTGTTATTTAAATCCTTTTTCCATTCATATTTGATTACATGCAATTTTCGAAAATCGCGAAATTTGCATAAAATTGTTTTTTTTTTCTTTTTTAGTTAAAAACCTACATAGGTAAGGTATGTAATAGATAAAATGTATACAATGTTGAAAAAAAAAATTTTTTTATAAGGATTACGTATCGAATCGTTATTAGTTCACTCGAAATAAAGTACTAATTAAATTCAATTAAAATTTTATATACTAAAGTTTGTTCATACATACAACACACCAATAATGTGTTGCAGTTCATGTTAATTAATATGGGAAAAAAACTATTGAATAATGCAACTATGCAAAAGTTTACATTAACACTTGAAATTTTAAAATCAATAAAAAATCATTACATTACATATCTACTGTATATGTAGCAATTCTTTATTTTATAAGTTGAATTTTATATCTTTTTACTTAAAATGCTATAAATCATAGCACATCTTTCAAACAAATTCTTATACAAAGTTTGTATATAAGTATAAAAAATGATTTTTTAAAGAGCTATTATCCAACTGTTCTATCTAATTTTTTATTTATTTTTATAAGGCTTTGTTTTCTTAAAAAATTACTGATTTGCTTTTTTAGATCAGTTCATTTATTCTTTTTTCATTTTAATCCTCTATACGATACTATAAAAAAAACACTGCAGAGTGAAAATTCCATCAAGGTTTTTAAAACCAACGGATTTTTAGCTTTCTATAATAACAATACTATTTGCAATAAATTTGTAATTTTACTTAACATTTAATTTCAATTCTATAAGAATCTAAAATATACAGAAGGGAATATCGAGTAAAATGATCAGAGGTTTTCCTCAATTTTAAGGAAAACAAAAGGGAATCAAAATCTAATTAGTTATCATCAACCTTGTTCAGTTGTTTGAACCTAAATTTTAGAATCTTGCCTTCAAAAAAATATCTTTAAATGTCAAGACTGTAAATAAGTAAAAATTCAAATATAATTTCTAATTTTTTTTAATCTCTCGTATCTCTCAAAAGGATGATGATTGCAAAGTTTTTCTGAAGTAATTTTTTCTTATCTTCAAAAATTTTTCACTTCTTAAGGTGAAGACCCAAGGTACGCTTTCCTTGCTTCGCTTGCTTTATACGATTTGACAGTTGAAATAAATTACATTGTATCTTATGTAACGCCCAATGACAAAGTAATCAAGGCGAAACAAAGTAAGAAAAGTTGAAAATTGACCAATTTTCAATTTGACGCTTTGCTTTATTACTTTGACGTTTAAAATAAAAGAGAATTTTGTTTTTAAATAAATATTTGAATTATTGAATTATTGAATTCGAAAATATTTGGTAAATTTTCAATTTCAGGATCTCGTTTTAATTTTGCAAATGTACTCTCATAAAGCCCATGTATTTTGCGATCCAAATATATGTCCCGAACTCAAAATTGTCGCTGATTCTTTACTTTTTGAAAGACTTTGTAGTTGTCGTACAATAAAAATATGATGTACAAAATATCACAAATATCTTGCAAATCTTCCATTTTAAACAACGAAATAAACAATAATAAAAAAATGAAAATGTCAAATGTCAAGCAATTTAAAAGCGTACATTGGGATTTAAAATTAGTTTGATTACTTTGCTTCGTTTATTCGCTTTTCGACTTTTTTTGGAAGTCAAAACTTTGTAATTTTAACACAATATCCTAATAAAATCCTTTTGCATTAAGATTAAGATTAGTGGTTGTTTTCCATTATTTTAAATAATATTTGACAAAATGTAAAACTTCAAAGTTCAAAATACAATTCTTAATACTTTTTATTATCAACATTAAACATTAATCTTTTATACTACTTCATATTTCCTTTTAATTTCAAATGAACTGAAATCCGGTTCGAAAGTATTATCAAACTCAGTCCTAAAATTTATTTTAATCTTTTAAAACTTAAAAAATAAAATTTAAAATTATATTTATGTCATTATTTTACTCATTTGTTGTACAAATGACAAAAAAAAACCGCGAAGAATTTTATAATCAAGTATTTGCAATAAATTTTAAAATTATCTCTGAATAGAAAACACAAATTGTAATAACATACTTATTATAATTTTTTTTCTATAGATTATACAATTATTTTAAGTGCATTTTTTATCAATCATTATTGAACCAAGGAATTTATTTTTATACGTATAAGAATTATTTAAATTTGGTTTGAAAAGAATAACAAAAAGAAAAAGTTACTTAATTCATTGTTCAGAATGCCAGAAGAGAAACTTGTACATATAAAAAATTTGGGTCTCAGTATCTTTGTAAAAAAAATTTTTTTTGCTTATTTTAATTTCCTCATATCATGCCTTTTCCACTACTCGGCATTGTGTACGTAAATTAAAGAAATATCTTCAAATATTTCCATACAATACTAACAATTCTACTCTAAATACGTACTCTAAATACGTATTCTACAACTCTAAATACGTCTACTATAGCTGTAATCAATAATTTCACAATTAATCATATATTTATAGAAAGAACTTCATGTCCTTGTCCAAAAGAAATTTGAAAAAGTGTTATTAGTTTTTTAGTTTAATTCTGTTCGTCTCTTCTTCTCTCTGTTTACAAAACTTTCAGACTATTCGATTGAGATAAAGCAATATAATTTTAACCATATGGATAGATCTTATAAAGAAAATAATAGCTATGAATATTAATCGTAAATTATCTCATAATAAAAAAAACTTATGTTAGCCCATCCAGTACGTAGCTAAATTTTTCCACAGTTTGAAAGAAACCCTATTTTAAAATGATTATTACATCTTAACTTCTTCCGAATGTTTTTTCAATTTAGAAATATCAAACGTGTGGACATTTTAGACTTTTTAACTATTTCCTATTTATTATTAAAATTTACCGTTACTTTAAATTTCTCCGAAATCGAAAACCTTGGTTATATCAAGCAGGAAGGTGTTATATACTACTGCACGTTGCAATCCACTGATGACCCTGACTCTATAGTAAAATAATAATAATATTAATAAGTAATACTAATAACATTAATAATAGCTGCTACAGTGACAGTGTGGGTTTATCTTCAATAATTATCTCATGCAGTAAGGTGTTATATACTACAGCATGTTGTAACTGTTGTAATGGCTATAGTCACTGTTAGCAAAATAGATTAATAATAGGCGGATTCATTGTTTTCTTATACAATCGTAGTCCTAATTCAATGTTTCCGCATTTTATTTCCTATCCTTTCTTATCCCTACTCTCTTGACAATATATATATCATCCCATTATATTGGCTAAAGGAGGAGATGGGTTTAGTCAGTATAAGAATCTGACACTACCAAGGGGAAATTCTTTGGTGTATTTGTAAGATTTCCACCTCCCTTAGGAAAAAAAAACAAAAATAACCTTATTATTTAAGGGATATTTACATTTGCCCGAACATCAAATCCCGAAATTCAAAGTTTCGAAAAAAAAAATCAATTTCCCGAAATTTCCAAGTTATACGTGTATAGGTATGTGTAGAATGTAGATATATGCATAAGTATGTAAGATTCTAATTTAAAAAGAATTTTACAGTTGGTCACGAAATCAGTATGTTAATAATTTGTTTATCGGTGATAAATCCGCCACTATTTTAAATCATTTGATATTGAAATATGTCTATGTAAAAAAAATAACAAAATGTGAAATTTAATTTTTTTGCATGGAGTAGATAAAAAGGTAACTTTGTAATTTTAAGGGGTTATTTCATTTGGAAATTTATTTTATTTTAGGGGATTTAATAAAATACAATATTTACTTTAATTGTAATTAAAATTATTTTTTCAACTTATATAAAAATTTTATCTATAAGATGTATATACAACTTTAATAAATAACTACGAAATTTTCATATCGTCTTTTCTTCATTAATATCTTACAATTTTCAAAATTTTGAATTTTTTAATCTCTTAACTTAAGGAAAAACATTATTCCATTCAAAATTTATTATTAACTTTTTCAATTTTTTTCAAATCATAATTTTAATATACTTTAATTTTGTAATAAATAAGTATATGTATATATATCCTCTGTTTCATATTTTGATAACAAAGATTACCTATAATAATTATCTTTCTATATATGTATGTACATATATGAATGCAAAAAATATGATTGCTTTATTTTGGTGTTGACAAAATAATAATCTTTTGATTTTACCAACTTCCGAAAAGAAATTAAACTCAAATTTTAATTTTTCTCCTACAGTTGAAAAAAAAAAAAAAAACGAAAATATTAACTAAAACTATCAGCATTATGTTCTAAAACAACTTCCTATCAATTATAAAAAAAAAAAAAAAACAAAGAATTAAATACATACAATCAAAACAAACAAACAAAAACAAAAAAAACAAAAAACAACTAAATCAACAAAAAAATTCTTTTCAACGCTAACCAAACAATCACCAATCAATTGAAATTAAATGTCAATTATTTTGCAATGATTTTTAATCACATTTTTAAAATACACACAATTAAATATGTATGTTATGTTTGTTTGGTTGTTTTTGTATTGTTTTTGCACCCTACACACATTTTTATTCATTTCAAAAATTGTGGTTATATTAACTTTTTTTTAATATTTTTTTCTTTTTGTTTTTTTATTTTTTTTTATTTTTTGCAATATGTTTTCTATGTTGGTACAATAAAATAATAAATACAATTGTCTCGAATTTTTCGCATCAGAAAAAGATTGCGTGACGAAAAGTAATATAGAAACAAAAATATTGTTTTATATTTTTTTTTTCTCTCATACATTTTTTTTTCTTTTTTTTTTTTTTTTTTTTATTGTTTTTTAATTTTTTATTTATTTTATTCATAAATTATTTCTGTGGTGCATTTTATTCTTATGTCAAAATGGTCACTCAGTGTCTGGTGCAATGATAAAATGTTAAACTTTTTACAGCTGAAATATTATAATGATTAAAATGAAAATGAACGAAAAAAAAAAAAAAATTATGATAGGTTGCAATGACTAACAAAATTAATTTTTGATTTTTTTTTTTTGTTTATCCATTATAGTTATAGAGCTTCCATTTGGCATTTCAATCTCACACAGTTTCATGCTACTGTTTTTACATTATTCCATGTGAATTGGTTGCACTGATTTAATTCGGCTTTTATATAGTGCGTTTCTATATAATTTCAACGCCCTCGTCTTCTACTTCCTTCGGCATTGCAATGCTTATATTTTTGTAATTTTTTCTTAGCGTATTCATCTCCATTTTTTCTTCATTTGTTATTTATTGTTGGTAATTGCGTTTGCGATTGCGTTGCGATTGCGTTTATTATTTTTCTTTTAGATTTTAATTTTTGAGGAGTAAATATTAATAAATAAAAAAATAAAGATGCAAAGAAAGCAATGGAAACTTTTCGCACATGAACAATTTTAACTAGTCCCACGATTAAATTCTATCATAGAATACTTCATTTTTTCAACTATAACAACTTGTTCGAATAATATTAAAAGTTAAATTCAAATATCTGTCCAATTATTTACTTGTTTTCATTATACATACATGACTTTTTTAAAGGCAGATTAAAATAATTGAATGGGGTTAAATTGAATGAGCTCAATTAAAATTATGACAAAAAAAAAAAAAAAAAACTAAGTTATCATTAAAAATGTAAAAAATTCATGATTTATAATGCACAAGGAAGGAAATATGGGGTTATCTATTACTTGTAACAACAAAAAAAAAAAAATACGAATATGTGATAGTAATGGAAATTTTATAATTTTTTTTTTATAGCAAACATCTATATTTTCTTTTAAAAATTTAAAATTTGTTTTAAATGAATTTGTTGTTTAACTTTTAGCATTTTTTTGAAAGTATTAAAACATATCCGAAAACTTTTATTTTATATTATACTTATCTGATAAGAAAATATTTTAATTTAATTTAATAGAAGAATTTTATTCTAAGATTCTTTTGATTTTTGAAATAGTAAAAGTTTTGCAATTTTTCTCTTCAGATTTTGTTAATTATATTTAAGAAAATTTTGCATTTGGTATATATACACTTTTTTGTTAACCAAAAAAAATTTTTAAGCGGTTTTTTAATTTAAACATTAATTTTTATTATTTTACTTAAATGTTTTAAAGTGTGTATAAATTTTAATATGCCTTAAGGATAATTTAACAAGTTTAAAGTTACTGAAACAACAATAATCGTTCTAATAATAAATTGCTAACAAATAATTACAAACGGGGCCTCGGTGGCCTATTGGGCCTATATAAAATACGCTGTAAACATCGAGGGAGTATGGGTTCGAATCTCACACACGTCGTAAGAGTTATTCCCCCTTACGACATTTACAGCCACGCCTGAACAAGAAAGTCTGTGTAATTCTGTACACATTTATATGGCAGAGAAATGCAATAAAAAAAAATAAAAAATAATTGAAAGAAAAAATCTTTTAATATTTTATCATGATATGTTTTCCTTTTTTTTTTTATAATTCAGTTCTTACATATTTAAATATTCTAATCGTTTTCCAATTCACTTAATAAACAAAATTCTTGAAACAGGTATGGAACCAGGTATGGAACCAGGTATGGAACCAGGTATGGAACCTGTTTTATTTTTGTAAAATAAAAACTAAATGACTGTCAATTTTAAATCAATTTGTATTCCATATAGCTTAGTTTTTCTTGACCAAACCAGACCGTGCATGAGTATTAAATGACATATAACCCATTGTTTGGTCAAAAAAGAGAGGTGGTGTTTAGTGAATTAAAGTCCTACACATTTATAGAAGGCTCGTGCTTGCCCCATTGCTCTATAGTGTCTTTCGATATTTTCCATCTATCCTCGCAAAAAAAAAAAGGAAATACTTGTAAAGTGAAAACTGTTAATAGAATCTTACATTTTATACTATTACAAACAGATATTTTTATAAAAACGTATGTATTTAAATATTAAAGACTTCTTCTAAAAAATATAAAAAAAAACGAAAAACCGAATAACTTGTTTAAATGCTGTGTTTGACAATTAAAGGAAAATGCGTATTTATTCGTATAATGCCTATTATATATTATCTACTATCTATATAGATAATATGTAGTTATTTATATTTACAAAAGAGAACATACATATTATAGTGAATAAAACTTTGCGGTTCGCTACAGCAGATGTTTTTTTCATTTTTAAAAATATAATGAAAAAAAAATTAAAAGGAAAATAAAGATAAATAAAAGAGGAAATATTCCGAAAAGTTAACATGAAATTTGTAACTCTCATATATCCGAAAATTATTTTTTTATTTATTTTAATAAAAATGCATTATTGCCTATATATACGATTTGTATAATAATCGTATAGATAGACAATAATGCATTTTTACAAAAACCATAGGCTATCTAGGTTCATTATATGTTAAATACTATTATTATTTTATACAATAATAATGTATTTATTTTTATGTTTTGTAACGAAACAATCAGAGTGGGGAAATTCGGGAATGTTACTAAGGGATATATTTCCTAAAACGAAAAGTCGCAAAAACGACATAAGAATAACGAGATTAAAATTTGAAACCACACTGACCACTCATAAGAACATTTTCGACAAAATATCACCCCCAATATGTACCTTTTGCAACGAACAGTTGTTGTAGTAAGTTTACTATAAAGCACATAATCCTGAAGTGCATCAATACCATGCACAAGATTTCACTTAAAATGTTGTGTAAAAACCAGGAAGATATAGAAAACATCAAAAATGGATCTATTTGGAATTTGGGACGATATATAAAGCCAATATAGAATAGAGTAACAAGCAAAACGTTGACAAGAAAAGGAAGATCATGTAAACTGAAGAAAAATGGATTTAGTTTGTTAGTCTTTTTTTGATAAAATAATGATTATTGGTATAACAATGAATTAAGGAAAATGTAAAGAAGTAATCCGTCCTTAGATTAAGAAATATATTATTAATATGAAACTAATATAATACTCGCCCACATCCGAAGAGAAAAGAGTCATTCAAATTAAATTGTAATATTTATATTACAAATTTAATAAAAATAAATGAATAAATAAATCATTATTTACATTATATTATTTGCTATTCAATTAAAGGATTTGTTATTCAATTAAAAAACTTAGAATTTCACACTTGCTTGATTAATATGCCATGCCCTTAACTATATTCGGTCCCTTCTGAATAATTAATATTTAAAAAAAAAAATTCTATTTTATTCGAGAAAAAATTTTTCATTTATCATTTTCGTTATTATAATATATATGTTTAAGTTTAATTATAAATATCTAATTAAGTATCTAATTAAATTAAAATAAAAAACTTCAAATACATACAAAAATTTTACTTTAAAAAAAATGTTGCATAAATGTAGGGGCTTTTTTTTGTTTTCTTTGAAAATTTTTCCTTTTATATACGTTTAGAAAATACATTCCTGTTCTTTAACATATGTCGAGTTCCAGTGTGCAAATGAATTATTACTATTTAGCAATGAATTTATCGAATGTTTTTCATATATAAATACATATATAAAAGAACAGTATCATTTTCTTTAGTACTTAATTGTAAATAAATGAATAATAAAACTGCATGTTACACTATACTGAAATATCAAAGAACATCCCTTAAAATGACAACATAAATAAATACTTCTTTTAGAATGTATACAAAATATATAATTTGGATTTTATTATGATATTAAATTTATTAATTTTCAATTAAAATAACGAGCAGGTTGGTGGTTCATAACTGTTTTAATACAATCTATATAGGTTATGGTCGAAATCTATAAATATTTAATAATTGTTATTATTAAAAAAAACGAAATAAAGATCGATTTTCAATATTTTCTTTTTATATTTCAAAATTTATTTAAAAAATAGTCATATAAATAATAAGAATCTTGCTTCTAACAATGGCAGCCAAAAAAAAAAAAAACAAAACCACTAAGTAATTTTTTTTTTTCAATATATATGCGCTACATTAACCGATTTAGAAAATAAAAATAATACCATTGAAATTATTTAATCTATTTATATATGATAATGGTTATTTATATATGATATGATTATTATATAATGAAATGAAAGTTTAAAATAAAAATATTTAAAAAAAAATTTATATAAAATTCTAAATTTTAAGCTTACAATTTAAAACACTTGTTGATTTTCTAATTACAAAATATGAATGACATCATCATAAAAACTATATCTTTAATATTCCTTAATAGACAGGATAGTAAATCTTTTAATAAATATGAAATTACTCTTGTTGCAAAACAACAAATTATTGTTATGCAAATTTATTTTCCAATGTCATTTATTTGGGGTTCATATGGAAAATCACATCTGAATCGCATACAAATTAAGAAAAATAAAATTTTGGGAATAATGGTTGACAGATCTTTCTTTTCTTCCACTGAAACCCCATTCTAAATCTCACACTGAGCTAATCATAACAAACTGATCAAAGGTATGATTATTAAAAAAGAAAATCTAAGCGGCGGAATGGTTAAGAAGGTGGTGAAATAAACGAGAGAGTGCGGATTTAAATCCTGCAAAAGTAGCAAGTTTTTTTTTTAATTTGCTTAATTATGATAATATTAGTTAAATTTCTTCTACTTAACATATTGTACAATATACAGTGAAATATTTAGGGAAGTAAAACAGCACTACAGTTCAAAGTAAAAATCAGAGTTAAAATTATCCAAATTAGAGCAAATTAACATTCCAATTAATAAAATTAAAAGATATGACTCTATATTTGCAAAAAAAAACAATTTATTAACTAAAATATAATGGAAAAGGTTGTTCTACCGTATATAGCATAGCTCAGCATAATATGGCATAATTAGTTGAACAAAGGATTCTATTTATTTTTAGAAAACTTTTATAAAGCTTAAAGTATTATTTACTAGAAGAACTATCAATCTGAAAAATATTACCCATATTTATTACTTAGTTTTTGTTTATTTCTTTTTTAATTTGTGGTATTTATTAAAATATATTATCACTATCCCATGCTCTTCTCTTCTCATTTGGTTTACTTAGAAAGTTGGCCTTCCGCTGTGTTTTAAGAAATCACTTTATTCAAGTAAATATAAAAAATTCAAAAGTAATTCGTCTACTGAATACAAAGATAAATTACTAAACTATTTTTACGATAACCTTAACTTCTAGTTAGTTTAAAGGACTGTCTTTATTTATTTTGGAAAATCCTAACCTATAAATACTTTTTTTTTTTGTTAAAAATGAATACAGAAAAATTTAATAAATAAAAATGATCTTAAAACCTTTTATATAATTCTCTAAAATATATGAAGCAAATAATATTTAATATACATTGTACTTTTAATTTCCACAATTTTTTGCGTCATCATTAATTATATGAAAAAAATGGTAACTAATTTGTTAAATTTTTAATAAAAAACCGAAAGTTAAACTCCAAAAAAAAGATATTTCATCTTGTACAATGTTGTACACTTAACAAAAGATATATACAAAAACGAAAAAAAAAAAATTTAATATATACATACTCAAAGAAAAAAAAAAAAAAAAACAATTTTTTTAAAATTACATAAAACATAAAAAAAACATCACCTTAACGCCTCCGGTCATTTTTCACATTATTATGTTGATGTTTTTGTTTGACGTTCATTCCAAGTTTATTACACCATTATCAAGGTAATCACATTCATTCCGTATTCACACTAAGTAACATTAAATAATTGTCTTTACACTATTGTTTATATCCTATTTATTCATGGACAAAAACATTGACAATAACATAAAAATTAGAAATGGCAGAATAATTTCAGTGAAAATTTTTTTGTTTTTTGAAGGAGTTAGGGTAGATAATATTAATGTTGTTATAGTGATAATAGAATATTACTTTAGAGGTTTAGACCAAATAATACATTTTTCAAAGAAATTAATCAACTTTTCAATTATTTAATGTTTAAAGAATAAGTAAATTGCTTATTTTTCTGTAAGTCGAAAAATTTACTGTAGTAAAAAAAAAATAAAAAGAAAATCATGCCTCCTTTTTGGTTTAATTTAATTTAATTCAAAATAGCATTTCATTTTGACATTGGCTATGACTTTGAAAGAAAAATAAAATTAAGTATACGAGTCACAAAAAAATACTTTTAAAAATTATTTTGTATATTTTATTTTAAAAGATCTTGAAATATTTACTCTAAAAGCAATACAAAATATTTTATTACTTTTGTAACGACTTTTCAACTAATTTCTCTTAGCTAGACCATGTATAAACTTTGTTTTTCAATAATCATATGTAAGTTAAGGATATGAAAAACTAGTTTTTGAATGATTTTCCTTGCAATTAAAAATACTTGCTTCCTATGCAGTATTTGAAGCCATATTGCTCAGTTAATAAGCCACATACCACTCGGCCATCAGGACCCTTCTACCCCTATTTTTAGATTATATTTATTTATTTATTTATTTATATTAATATTACATACATAAATGTAATGCACTATTATGAACCATCGGCTACTTAGGCCATTATTGGTTTTTATACTATTATTAAATTATATACTAATATTATTTATTTTGTTTATATTATATACTATATATTTACATTATATTTAGTCGTAAGGGGGATATGTAAAGAAAAAACACTTACAACTTGTGCAGGGATCGAACCCACACTCCTTCGGTTAATACGACACACGTCTACCCACTAGGCTACCGAAGCCCCTTAGATTATATTACATCTATTTAAAAAAATAATTTTATTGCATACTTATAGGCGTTTTTTTTTTTTTTTACTTTTATATTTTAAAAATTAAATTGAAAGAATATTATACGGATCAAATCTTTAGCTCATTTAGAATTTATATTTTTTTTATTGCAAGAAAATAATAATTTTCGTAAATTAATTAAATTAATTATTTGTATAACTAATCTTAAAACTAAAATTAGTTGTAAATTTTTGTTTATTAGTTTATAATGCTTTAGTTTTATATACATTGTAAAATTATCTGAAATTAAAAATAAATAAATAAAAAAAAGAAAAAAGCATTGTTCCTGGAATCTTATTTTTGGTTTAGCTAATTGAAATATAATTTCTAAGATAATCATTCTAAATAGAATCATTTTAGAATTCTTTTTATTTTAGATTCGGAAAATTTCAAACAAAAAATAAAAATAAAAAACATCTAATTAAATTTATTTATTAAAGTTAAAATCATATCTGGTTTTTTATGGTAAAACACAATATGTCAACTCACGCCATTATTTCTTCACTCTCGATTGACCACATAGTTATCAGTTTTAATTAACAAAACACAAAGAAAATTTCGTTATTACTTAGGCGGAACCTAATGAATTGTAAATTAGTAGTCCATTTTACTATCACAGATCATTTATTAATATTTAGAATTTGAATAGAAATTTTATTGAAAAGAAAAAAAGATAATATTTATCATAATGCGCAATTATTAAAGACAATGTTACAATTTAAGATATTAATATTTAATCTAAAAAAAAAAATTTTATTTAGTATGATAAGAATTTTAGACACTTATTAGAAAAACAAATGAGCAAGTCTGTAAATATTAAGAATATTAATATAGATGATAAATATTAAAACTAAAAGATAATTGAATATTTTATTTAGCTTTATGTCAATAAAAATGAAATAAAAAACGGATTACAATCCCAAGACTATAATTCATTTGACTGCAATTCATTTGACTGTTTTTCATTTGATTGGATTTCACTGTAATCAACTTTAAAATCCTCCTAAATTATATGTTTTAAGCAGATGTTTAAATTACAAAACATTTAAAAGAGGACTGTTGCCTCCAAATCCTGCTAAACAAATTATTTTTTAAATGAAAAACACTAAAACTCTGCTCAAGAATTTGACTTGTTTAACCAGAAATCAGCGAATAACAACTACATTGTAGAAATATTGATGTAAACAAAATTAATATATGTATATATGATTTAAAAAGGATTTTTTAATTTATTCAAAAATCAGGGTATCAATAATTTATGTAGCTGTATTAATCTTGGCGGGATTTTGATAAGCAGAATTTCGAAAAAATGGGATTATAAATTTCGACCTTTCAGAACGTCTAATGTACAAAACGCAAAACTATATTTTACTTTAATAAGTCATATCAAACTAAATATCAATTTGGATTTAAATAATATTTTCAATTTTAAAAGCGAAATGGAAGCAAAATAAGTAATGGGACAAAACAATAAATGATGAATGTAGTACAATAAAATTTCTGACTTAAAGTTTGAAATTTCAACAGAAAGAAAAAACAAGTTACAACGCTAGAACAATATTAATGGGGATTTAAAATCTCAAGTAATTCGTTAAAAAGGATTTTTTTATAATATACCATACTAATAACATCTACTTTATGCAATAAAATTTTTAACTATATTAAAGATATTTTTTTTTTTTTTTAAATGCATTTCTTTGCCACATAAATGTGGACAGGAAATTGCACAGCCTTTCCTGTACAGGCGTGGCTGTAAATGTCGTAAGGGGGAATAGCTCTTACGACGTGTGTGGGATTCCAACCCACACTCCCTCGGTGTTTACAGCGTATTTTATACGCCCTTACCCACTAGGCCACCGAGGCCCCCATTAAAGTTATCTTTTATCAAAATATTTTACCATCATATTAAATCTTCAATTAAGAAATTATCCTTTAAAAAATTCGAAATAAATATTAATTTTATTTTTAAAGATCAAATGTTTTTTTTTGTGTGTGTTTTGTTTCTGTGAATATTCAAAACTGCCGGATCTTGTTATCCGAAATGTTACAAAACATTTCATATCGAAATTTGTCATTTTCTCTTTCCGCCTTTTTTACCTTTTCGAAATTTTTGTATTTTATTTTCCATCACATTTATACCGAATATTTTCCGTTTCATTTTACTTTTACCGTTTCCAACCTTTTTTTTTTATTTTTCATCAAATTAATACGAAAAAATATTAAAAAAAATTTTTTATTGTTTTTTCCCATTCCTACTTTGTGTCAGAAAATTTCATTTTTGCTTATACCCTAGTAAAAAGAAAATAAAAAACTGTTGCACTAATCAAACAAAAATTTTTTTAGATTATAAAAATAAAACCTGCATTAATAAATTTATGTACGTGTGTATATATGTATGTATGTTTGTATATAATAATAAAAAAAAAAGAAATTATCATATGGGTTATTTAATGTCGATCCTTTTTTTTGTTTTTTCATTACAGGTGGTTCTGATAGCAATAAAGGTAAAAGCAAAAAATGGCGCAAAATTTTACAGTTTCCGCACATATCGCAATGTATACACCTCAAAGACAAATTAGGTAAGATGAAAAAATTGATTTTTTTTTTTTTTTGTGTAGGTACAATAGGTACTCATAATAATTGTTGAGACTGAAAATTAAAGATAAAATTTTATGTTATAATGATTTTAATTGTTTCCATTTGGTTTTAATTTGATTTGTAATTTATTGTAAAGTTAAGGATGAGTAAAAATCATGCTTAATTTTTTATTAGTTTTAAAATTCTAAGAATTCCATCAAAATTCTAATAAAAAAATGGACAACATTCTAATAAAAGTTATTTAAAATTTAAAGGAATTAGAATTTAAATGTAAAATACATATTAAAACATCGTTCGGTATCAGTTTAAATTTAAATGTGTTATCAAATAATCCGATTATTATGCAAATTTTATAGTTTTTTATAAATCATATGGTGGAATATTCGTTGTACTTCCAAAAAACCAGCACTTACTTTTAAAATGACATCATCACAATAACGGTACTTTATGACATTACGATTCTGAATACATTATGTCATTATTGGCGCAAATACAATTTAGTGGTAAAAAAATGAATTATAATATTTTTTTGCAATTTTGCACGTAACGGTAAATCATAAAAAACTCGCTTTTCTTTTAAATTGTAGATAAAAAAAATTTTCTATATTCTGGCAAAAAAATAATCCAAAAAATTATAATCAGTTTACGAGAAAACCTGTTTTAATGAATTTTTAAATGTTTTTGTTGTTTTACCCTTATTTAGATAACGGTATGCGCAAACTGCTTGTTTTTTTTTTCCTTTTAGAAGAAATTCCAACCATTTTTTTTTTGAATCAACTTACCAGAAAACTTTTGATTTCTAAAATCTGTGAAAAATTAAAATTTATAAAATCCCTCCAAATTCAGAATTTCAAATATACATATATATATATAAATAAGTAATACATATATAGTCATTGATTGTCCGTCCATCCATCGACGCGATAGCTCATTAAACAATATACCTAAGATTCTGAAATTTTTACCATTTCATTTTTATAAAATAATTCTAAATTTCACTATTGAAATTTAGCAGCTGTCATTAAATTTCGACAAAATTTGAAGTTAAGTTTAATGCCAAAAACTTCTGCAAAATTTTGTTTGATACAGCGCACAGATTCAGGACGCTGCCATACATCTTCGTTTTTTTATATGCAAATAATTTTGTGTCTATTTAAGCTGGATAAAGCTGTTGTGCCGTTTTAGGTTAAATTTTATTTCAGAAAAAGAATTAGTGAACAAATTTTAATTTATTGTCTTTTTAATTTTTTTTCAAAATACTTAAACATAAATGCAAGAAACAACAAAAAAAACAAAAATTAATTGAATAAAACAACTAAAGAAAAAATTTTAAAAATATAAATTATAGAAAATAGGAAATATAACATAGAACTAATAACGTTCGATTGTATTTTAATAATTTTTTACTAGTATTTTTTTTCTTTTTTTTTCAATTAAAACATTTTTTAATCAATTAAAAAATAAATAACAAAAAACTAAAATTTTTGCGTTTCAAAAAAGTTTTTTTTTCATAAAAATATAATTGAGTATTTTTAAGTACTCTAAAAAATGTAAAGTAGTTTTTACAAAGAATAATAATATCTCGATTTCAGCAAACATTATGAAACAAAAAAAAAAATTTTTTAAATATATAATAAAAAATAAAACCATTCATCCAATTTCTACCAATCATTAACAATTTGCTACAATATCCACCATATACAATTCTACAACTTCATAAAAATTAATTTCAAATGAAAAATTTTTTATATTTATTGTTCGATAAATTACCAAGAAAAACTTATTCATAACGTTCACAGCACTTTTAATTACAATTTCAACAAAAAAAAAAAAGAAAATTTTTCAAATATATATATTTTTTTTTATTGCCAGACTTTTTTGTTTAAATAAATTTTTCTAATGTTTATTTTTTCTTTTTTATTTAAAACAAAAAAAAAAAAATAAGTTTAATAATTAAAAAAATTTTTATTAATCTCCCGCGCTGTTTTTCTAAAATAAAAAAAAAAAACAAATTCTAATTTTGGTAATTACAAGCGATAAAATAAATTGTAATGTTCTCCATAGATCAATCGTTAACACAAATAAACGCAATATAAAGCTATATAAACAATAATCATAAACTCAATATTTTGTAAAAACTGGAATAAAAAAATAAAAATTAAAAATAAAATTGAAAAAATAAAAAAGGAAAAAGAAAATATTTAATAAATTTTTAGTGACCTAAAAGGAAAAACTTCAATTAAGTTTTTTTTTTTTAATTGTCTTCGTCGCCCTAGGAGGACAAATAACTGTTTGGCACATTTTTCCAAAAATTAAAAAAAAAAATGTTTCAAAATTTGAAAAAGCTATAAATTTAAACTGTAATAACGGTTTTAAATCGAATTCTACAAATAATTTTTACAAAAAAGTAACAGAATTTTTTACTATTCGTTATTTAATTTTACCGTTATATTAAATCAAATTTTTTACAACTTCATATTTTGAGTTTTGAGATTTTTGAAAATAAATTAAAGTTGTCTAAAAAAAATGTTTTGGTAAATAATTGAAAATTTATTATATTTTGAGACGCCATACATGAGTTAACGGCACTTTTTTCAAAAATTATTTGAAAAATTTGCCTACTAATTTCCGTTTGTCCGTCCGCACCAGTCCGTCTGTTAACAAAACTTCTACACCAATAAAAATAAAATAAATAAAATTTTTAACCATTGAGACCTATTTAGAAAAATTATGTTGTAGAATAACTTTCTTATGTAGTATTAACAAATACGCTTCTACTTAATAGTTTTTCAATTTTAAAAACGCTAAACGAAATTTGTAAATCAATAAGGGATTAAACGGACTAAACTTTAAAAGGATATAAAATACGCTGTAAACATCGAAGAGGTGTGAGTTCGAATTTCATACACGTCATAAGAATAATTTCCCCTTATGGTATTTATAGTTACACCTGAAAAGGAAATATTGTGCAATTTCCAAAAAAATCAATATTTACATTACATACAAATTTTTCCAATGTAAATAGTATTTAAATTTACCGTTATTTGAAGATAAACATTTTTCCAAAACAAAATGCGAATGAATGAGTTTCAACGTTATAATTTTACATGTGTTAATGATTTTTCTTAACTACATGATTTTTCTCTTCTCTTGATTTTTTTGCAATTTTCTTTACAGAAAATGCCTAAAAAATAATTACAATTTTACTTCTAAATTAGTTATAAGTTTAGAATTTTTTATTTTAAGATTTTTCAAGTTTCCAACATTTGATTTTTGTAAATTGCTTTTTATCACATTTTATATACAGGTCAATTTAAAAATAAAACATACTTACAATTTGTAAAAAACATTTAATTTCAAACTCAATCTAATAAATAAAATTTTACATTTTTTACCATTTTCGAAAAATTTAACAAAATTAAAAAGAAAAAAAAAATTATTTTTTAATTACAGTTATCCCAAAGTAGTACTTAATCAATTTATTATTTTTCCATTTCATTTAAACAATTCAATTTTAAATAATAATGATACATATTTGACTTAAATAAGAAAACATACTATGTTTTAACTTCATGCGGTACGACCAAGAAAACATGGCCGTCGTACGATAACAAAAGAACGAACAATCTATTGAAGCTATCTCGACGGAACATAGCCAGAGCAATAGGTGCGTTCACTGGACACTGGCCAATTGGCAAACATGCGGCCAGATTATATATTCCATTCAACACATCATACCGGAGTTGTGGTGAACAGAATGAGAAAGAAACCATTATACACTTCACGTGTTATGCACTTCCATTATACAATGCCCAGCGCTAGTCAGGACCAGAAATTTAGCTCTGGATAGCCATGAATTTAACGATCTTAGCGATTTAGTGACTAAGCAACCTGCAGAAATGGTAAGGTTCCTGAATGCCATAAAATGGATCTAAATTTAAATCCGATATAGCCTAAACATAAACCTTGTGGTCACAGTAGTGGTAGCAAAACGGTGCTAACGTGCTAATTGTGGTTTTGTCACGGCTGACAGGACCAGCCACGTATACCAACCAAACAACCAACCATGTTTTCTTTTATATACAAAACACAATATTAAAAGGTATATACTAAAAAGCATAAGCTGCTTTATACCTCCTGATAATTTTATCTTTTAAGAGAAAAATGGTTATATTCAAAACCATAAGCATGTCTCTCTATTATATCACTATAATAGACGGGCTACATGTAAAGTTATAGAATATAACCCGGGCAATATAAATGGAGCTGTTGGGCTAGAGCAACCAAACTTCATAGAAGTTATTGCCATAAAACTTGATCATTTTGAATAGATGTATATGGCTACATCGATTCAGAATTCGATTCTGAACAAGAATATTATATACTACTTCGAAATAGTTCGGCTCCTTTAAAGTGTCGTAAAAGTAATGGAAAATTTATTATATTCTTGAACACTATGTTCATACGAGTATAAAAATATCATAAATATAATATCATTTCATCTCACAAGCGTCTCAAAAATGTCAAAAAGTTATTAGCATAAAAAAAAAAAACAATAATTAAAGATTTAACTATTCTGAAACGAATCTACTAAATTAGTATACTATACGTAATGAAAAAAGATGTACAAGTACAGTATTTTGTATATTACATTAAATATTATTATGGTGTAACATTTTGCTTCAATTTATCTTTTAATTTTGACATTTTGATTACAAATGCGATTACAAATCAAAACTTAACCATATGATGATGTCAATTGAGCAGATGCTTGATTTGCTTTTATTTTTTTTTATTAAATCAACTTACCATACCTTTTTACTATTCAATATTCGGCTATTTAACATTCAATTAGTTGTTCACATTTTATTATTTATAATGTAAAAATCAAGAGAAGACATTTTTATAGAACTTTTAATTAATTACACTTTTCGAAAAGAAAAGTTACAAAACAAATATCAAACAGCATTTTTTATTTATTTACATAATATTTATTTATTTTTTTTTGGAGAACTTAAGATAAATTGTGTTCAATCTATATATACTTATTTATATTTAACAATTAATTTATTTATACTCTTTAAATATTTTTTATTTTTTTTTTTAATATATTGTTTCTTTTCTCTTCATTTAAAATTAATCGCGTTTGTTTTGTTTTTCATTTTATCTTACAGATATAAGTTACGACTATGTGATAGATCAGCAGCCAATTGGTCGAATACTTTTTCGTCAATTTTGCGAAAACAGAAGACCAATATACTACCGTTATATAGCGTTCCTAGATCAAGTTCAAAGGTAAAAATGTATTTTTGTTTTATATTATAGTATATTTTATAATTAAATTAAATTTAAGAAAAAAAAAAAAATATAAATATAAACCAAAATGACATTTACACTTAATTAATTTTTTTTTTTTTTATTTTCTTTCATTCTCCGTCTTCTTATTTTGTTGCTTTTTAATTATTTACCTGTCAATTCATTACATCCGCTGTTATCAACTATTATTTTTATTAACTTTATATATATATACATATATATATATATATATATCATCGATTGCGATGCGAATGTATATATAGATACGAAGTCGAATACGATGAAAAACGTATTTCTATAGCTAAAGAAATAGGTAGTAGATTTTTATCATTTGATGCATCCCCAATATCTGATACAATAGCACAATCACCAATTGAAAATGGTGTTGCAGAAACACAAACAACAACAGGAAATACATTAAATAATGAACTAAATAATCATCATCAACAACAAAAACAATTGGGTAATGATAGCAGATATCATAATGGTGATGATCGAGGTGAAAAAAATGAAGGTGATGGTGGTGGCGGTGGTGGTGGTGGTAAAGATGGAGGAGGTGATAATGAAAATAATTATAGTGTAGGTGGTGGTAATGGTATTGATATTAATGACATTAATAAAAGTGGAAATTGTATTGATATAACAAATCAAATTGATGATGAATATAATGAAAAAGAGAACAATAGTAAATCAAAAGATTTATTAACGCCAAATAATGATATTAAAATTATGAAATTAAAAAATTCCAATATGAATGTATTAGATGTATTAAATGATGTTCTAATAAGTAAAGTTAGAGATAAAATAAAAAGTAAGTATTTAAATATATGTAAATTTATAAATTTTATTCATTTTAGGAATAAATGTTTGTCATTGATTCGATATATTAATTTTTTTCTTTTTTGAAAAAGATGTAAAGTATTATTAATTTTGAATTACTGGGTTTTTTAACGTTTTTTTTACTTTATCAGGGAATATAAAACAAATAAAAAAAAAAAAAATAGGTATATACAAGTATATTGGAATTTTCGAAATTACGTTGATATCTAAAATGTAAAAAGGGGCCTCAGTGGCTTAGTGGATAAGAGCATATAAAATACGCTGTAAACACCGAGGGAGTGTGGGTTCGAATCCCACATACGTCGTAAGAGTTATTCCCCCTTACGACATTTACAGCCACGCTTGAACAGAAAAGGCTGTGTAATTTCCTATCCACATTTATATGGCAGAGAAATGCATTAAAAATTCTAAATTTACAATATTTTATGATCCATAAAAGATCTAGACAATAAAACCACAAGATGATACACAGTTTTTTTTTACAAATTTTTTTTTTTTCAATTATATATGTAGTACATAATAAGTACCTTATTACCTATATTTAATTGTTTTTATCAACTATCTTTTAATACAATATTATAATAGAAATTAAAATAATCCTAAATAAACTTAAATAATAAAAAAATATAGCATTAATTGTATAAAAATATTGAAGTATTGTAATATTGAAATATGAACTGATGAATTTTTAAATAGTTTTTCAAAATTAATTAAAGTAAGTTAAGCTTCTTTTTTCCTATAAATATCAACATATAATATTTTTATCCAAAAAGTATGCAATATGAATTTATACAATACAAAAATTTTAAAATTGTAGGTATCTAATAAAAGTCACAAAGAAATTTTTTAAGAAAAAATGAAATATAGTTTGGTTAGATAATTATTAAAAAAAAAAAAACAAAAATTAACAAAATCAAAAAAAAGTCCATAATAACGGTTTCATATCGGTTTACCTGTTGTCACTTTTATCTCGGCAAATGGTATTAAAATATTTCTTAAGGACAAAAATTTGGAAAAACAAGTTATTAATCCATATATAAAGTTAATATTGAACAAAGTTAATATAACGTTGACCGAAGTTATATCAAATTTGTTATATATAAATTTTTCTTAAGTTATGATTTTATAAGAAATAGTAGTCGTAGTATATTTTTTTATTTGGTCTTAGAACACAGATAGGTTTTTTTAAGGCTGTTTTTACAATATTTTTTTAACATGTTAATAAGGTTATTACATTTTTGAATTAAGAATTCATTTCTCATTAATTACAATAAAAAACTTAAAACAGATTTCTTAAGATTTTTATAAGTAATATTTTCATGTTTTTATTTTAAAAAAAAATAAAACCAGGTGGAAGTAAAGAATTGTTTGAACCATGCTGTATTGCTGTGAAATCATTTTTGGCAGGTGAACCTTTTCGTGAATTTGAAGAATCAATGTATTTCCATAGGTAAGTTTATTTAATTTTTTTTAATTTTAACATAGCGTAAAAGTAAATAAATAAATGGACACAATCAACACTATATTATATACTATTTTAGTTTACATGTGCATATACGTTTTATTGTACATAAATACATGCATCTATATGTAATATTGTATAGAAGACTCATATACTGCTCCTTTAGATAATAGATGAAACACAAATAACAGTAAAAAAAAATTAAAAATGGTAGCCAAATGATATTTATGCCGTGATAAGGAGAAATCCCATTTCGTTGTATAAAGAAATTCTTAAAATTTAAGTGGATTTTCGGCTATTCCAAACAACTTAAAGTTACATTTTTTACACATAGCTTTGTTAAAGTCAATCGCTTTCAAGAGACTGTATTTTTTTTGATTTATATTTAGTTTATATGCATGTAGATTGTTATACTTGAGATTAAAGGAAGAAATAATACCACAAACCACAGTTTTAACCACAAACTTTTATATACATACATACATAAAGCTGTTTCTAGCATATGCGTGAATCACTTCTGTAACCATCCAGAAAAATCTATTCCAAAACAGCCCTTTTAGTTCTTTATAAGTTGTATGAAGATTTCAATATTTATTTCCGAATGTCTTCATGCGGTTATAATTGAAAAGAGCTTAGAGAGCTCTACAACTTTTGTATAAAGATCGTGGTCAGGTCGCCTGCTTTAGGTGCCGAGTTTATAAGCCCTTAATATAAAAATCACTAATATATCATGTGACGTATTATTAAAAAGATCCCGACAAGTAACTACAACTCTTATTCTCCATACGATACAAAAGGCTAATTATATTTCAATAATTTTTCACACTTTTCACACTCCTTATATTAATAGGTAGTCATATTACACAGTGTGTATAAAATTATAAAATAAATGGAGTAAACTTTTGACTGAATAAAGAAACAAGGTAGAAGGTAAACCAACGGTTTTGAAAAGCGCACATTTCCAAAACACAATACAAACTTTTTAAAATTGTGACTTGCGCAAAAATTTGAAAATTTAAGAAATTTTTTGTAATAAGAAAATATGTGAAAATAGGACTTTTCTGGAATTTTAAGGAACTGTAAGTCCGCAACCCTATATAACTAAGAAAAACCATTAACACACGTAAAAATATATTACTGGAGCTTTAATTTTTATATCTTGTAGTAGTAAAATGTGTACAGGTTCCAAAGTTACAGGTGCCTAAAAATAGCAAATTTTCAATTTTTCAGCCCTAATACTTCTTAAACAGGTGGTGGTGCAAAAAAATTATCTGAACAAACTTATACTAATTCTAAAAGTTCTTTCTTGTCTCAAAATTTTAGGTTCCTATCTAAAGGCGTGCCGGAGTTATGAAAAAAGAAATTTCATGCAAAATGTGGTTTTTACATAACGATAAATTTAAATAGTAAATTACAAAATATTGCATAATTTTGATATTGTTTTATGTAGATAATAAAATTGTCGGTCATCTGGTGGTTTTTATTGCAAAACTATTACGCAGAGCCTGAGATATATACATCTGAAAATGGGGCTTTTTCGCAATTTTGAAGAGCTGTAACTCAGGAACCCTATATAACAAAAATAAACCTTTTATACACGTTAAAATATATTACTGTAGCTTTAATTTTTATATCTTGCCGAAATAAAATGTGTACAGGTGTTTAAAAATAGCAAATTTTCAATTTTTGAGCCCTCATAGCTCATAAACAGGGGGTGGTCCAAAAAAATTTCTGAGCAAACTTATACTGATTCTAAAAGTTCTTTCTTGCCTCAAAATTTCAAACCTCTATCTAAAAGCGTGTCGAAGTTATGAAAGTAGAAAAATCATACAAAATTTGGTTTTCACATAACTGTAAATTTAAATACTAAATTTAAAAACTATATATAATTTTGATACTGACTTATAAAAATTTCTGTCGAATGGCGTTTTCAGATTGAAAAAATTTTAAACAGAACATGAAATATATGCGTTTAAAAGTAGGGCTTTTTCAAAGTTTGAGGGGGTGTAGTTCCCTGATGGATGGGGCTACATGAAAAAGTTGTTCCACAAAATTAATTATACCCGTACGATAGGATCGGGTATAATAAAATTACTCCTCCGTTTGTAACACCTCGAAATAAGCGAGCTAGATATACCTTCAAAGGTATGGATCGGATCAGAAAAAAATTCTAAGACTTTTGAGCCATGTCCGTCCGTCCGTCCGTCCGTCAGCACGCTAACTCAAAAACTAAGAAAGCTAGAATCTTGAAATTTACACAAAATATTTTGGCAGTAATTTGTAGGTTCCCTATTTTTTTTGGTTGAGTTTGGACCAAGCCTTAGGGTAGCTCTCGAACACCTAACTTTTAGATCCCCACATTTTTTTTGCAATAGAGCTATGAAATTTTAACTACTGATAGACCTCACAAAAATATTAATTTTATTTTTAATAACTTTTTTTTGTAGCCCCACCCGTTACGGAGCTACAGCTCCCCAAAGGTTCAAAAAAGCTCTATATTTAAATTGTTATAGCACAAGTTGTATAAGGTATATCTTCATTTTGAAAACGCCAAACGATTACTACTTTCATTAGCTTTAAAAGTATATATACAATAAATATATAGTTTTAGCATACGGTGTCTTAATTTACCGTTATGCGAAACTAAAATTTTGCAAAATTCTTTAACCCTTCCATCTTCTAAACGGTTAAAGTTGGAAACTTGAAATTTTGACAGAAGTTAGATCTTTGAAAATTAGTATGAGTCATTTCAGAAATTTTTTTTGTATCACCCTCCGTTTAGGAGCTGTAAGGGGTCAAAAACTGAAAATTTTCTATTTTTAAACACCTGTAACTTGAACACCTGTTAAAATTTTTTTGAAGTAATACACAAAAATTAAAGCTTCAACATCATATTCTTATTTCTGTTAACAACTTTTTTTAATAATATAGGGTTACTTTATAATTGACGAAAGTGTTACTGGATTTTTTCAAATTTTCTAACAAATTTCTTTAACGAATTTTTTCCATTTTGTTTTACTCGATAATTTGAAATTGTTGAGGATATAATGCGTAGTACAAAAAAATGTAATTAAATAAACAACATAACTGTTGCTTGAAGAATTTTTATTTATATGATATTGATATATATACATACTTATATAATGTCATGTTTATTTACATATCGTATATGTCACTAGTGAATGAATGATAAGAGTATAGATGTATATTATATAGCGCCGTATTTACATACATATATGTATTTTATTGTACTTATAAGAAATTATTCTGTCAATGGAATATTTAAATATAATATAATATAATATTTAAAATTATATTTACTATTTTGTACTAAGTAAATTTAATATACATTTACCGCTTAGTATTAAATAGTACTATAGAATATTTGAAAAAGTTTTGGATTGATAATCGTTATGTGGAAGGTTAGAATCTGCTTTTGAAGAATGTACATATAAACATATAGTTTGAATATATGTACAACCCATAGTTCTAGAAATTATAAAATTCACCCAAATTATTTTAAAATACTAAAATATTAAAAAAATAATATTGTAAGCAGAGTGACAGGCTGTGAACATACTAACGGTTCGTACGGGTATCTAAGAGTTGACAAAGTCAACTGTATTCTTCCTCGTTTTTTTATGAGACCTTTTTTATGAGACCCATATGGTTAAATTTTTTTTACTCTATCTTTAACGGTGTAGAAGTTTTGTAAATTGACGGACAGACAGACGGATGGACGGACGGACAGAGTGAAACTGATAGGCACATTTTTTCAAAATTTGTTTTGAAATGTGCTAAAAACAATTTTACAATTGAATTTAATCTTAGTCCTAAAGTAAAAATTACAAAAACAACAAAAATACAATTTATTACGTATACGGTTATAAAAGATAAATTATATATTCAAATTCCCTAGCAAAATTCACAAGAGATTACAGAAATTTTTATAATAAACTTCAATTAGGGTTCAATTATAATATAATTAGAGCCTCATAAAGTTTTGTATATCCGAGAAAAAAATTTTTTTTGAAGAAAGATATATTTTAAATGTTAATAAATAAATTATATAATAGAATCCGAAAAATAAAAAATTTATTCCCAAAGGGAATTTTTCTATTTTTACATAGTAAAAATGAAATATTCCTTCTATACATTAAGTAATACTCGTATTACAGTCAAAGATTTTTGAATAAAATTATATAATTTTTTATATTAAAATATTATTGAAAATTTAATATTAAAAACTGATGAATTTTTCTTGGACATGAATATGATAATCAATAAATAATTCATGAAAGATCAAATAATAAAAATAGTGTACATAAGTCCAGAACTCCAATCTAGTGTGTAATATAATAAAATAGTGTGTCGAGATACATTTAATAATTTTCACTTTTAAACATTTTACATTATTAAATTAATATTTATTATTTTACCGATTACTTAAAAAAAATTTTCATTTTTTTGAATATAATTTTAAATAATATTTTGAAAACAACACAATTTTAAACGAATAAATTAATTTAAAGCATATTAAAACAAGTATAGGATAAAACCAAGGGTTTTCAAAAAGAGCCTAGAGTAAAGAGTAGATATATTGAAAAATAAATTTGTTTGATTATTTTTTTTTGGGAAGAAAAAACTGAGCAAAATAAAATCACACTTTCGTCAATTATAAGGTAAACTTCATTATTAAGATAAGTTATTAACCAAACAAAAGTATTTCAGCTTTTAATCGCTTACAGCTCCTAAAAAGGGGGAGGGGGGGGCTCAAAATATTTCCTGAAATGCCTCATACTTATTTCCAAACATCTAAGTCCTCTCAAAATTTCAAACTTCTATGTTAACGTTTGATAGATAGAAGGGGGTCCAAATTTTTGCAAAAATTGAGTTTTTCATAACGGTATATTAAAATACCGCATGAAAAAGCCAGATATTTATTTATTATGTGCATATTTATAAAGTTAATAAAATTAGCTATCGTTTAGCGTTTCCAGATTGAAAATATGCCTTATAGAACCTGTGTTAAAACAATTTAAAAATAGAGCTTTTTCGCATTTTGCAGGACTCTAGCTCCGTAACGGGTGGGACTTCAGAAAAAAGTTGTTACCCAAAATTAGTTTTTTTACGATGCCTATCTGTAGTTAAAATTTCATTGCTTTATTTCAAACGGTGTAGGAGTTTTGTAAACACCCAGACGGACGGACGGACAGAGGCACAGAGTGAAACTAATAAGCACATTTTTTCAAAATTTTTTGAAAATGTGCTAATAAAAAGCAAAACAATTTTAATCAATAATTACAATTAAAATAATAGGATTATAAAATACTTGTTATAGAATTTATGTTTTAACGTATTTTACAAAATAAACTTATTTTGTGGAATGAAATGGTATTAATATCATTATCTTATTTTGTTTTCCTTTTACACACATACATACGTCGTATAGGAAAAAAGTATTGAAATCGTAACAAAAATCCATTTTGAAAGTTAAATGAATTTTGACGTTTTAAATTTACATATCAAGGCTGAAAATATTCTTTTTATGAGCTTATCTGACGAGTTGTATTGATATCGGTATACAATTAGGCGCTATATCATAAGTTCAAATGTCATAAGTACGAACAAAAATTTAAATTTAATTTTTTTGACGTCTATGACATATGGCATATAAGGATTATGTTTAAAAAAAATTTTTTTTTTTTTTTATTATATCGGTCGATATTTTTAGCGCCCTTTTGCCCTAAAGCATGGGCCATCTCGGTACAAGTATTCAATTATAATTATATTTAATATTTTGTTTACATTATTTCATTATATTTTATACATTTTTGACCTGGCCGGGGTTTGAACTCGAGACCTTTCGTCTGAAAGACCGGTAAATCGGTCCGGTAAACTTATGCACCAATGGTCAGATAATCAATTTCATTTTGTTTAATAAAATAAATTTCTGTAAACTGATCTAATGGACGTTAATTCTAATTCGAATTCGTTTCAGTCCTTGCTTTTAAAACAAGGAAAATAATTAAAAGGGATTTAATGGTTAGTTACAAAAATTAGAATTTTACGCTTTTTCCAGAAGATGTATACTTAAGTAATACTTAAAAAAATACGAAAAAATTTAAAATAAATTTGTACTTTATATCATTTTTAGATTTTCATACTTATGTAATATGCCATAAGCAAAAAATAAGAAAAAATTTAAAAATATAGCGAAATTTTTATAATACTTATGTCATTTTCAGATTTCGAACTTTTCACTTTCGAATTTCTGACGTTATCGTCATAAAGTTTCAAAACCTGTAAATTGAATTCATTTTATTAAAATATTTAAGTAATATTTAAGTTATATTTAAATAATTTAAAAAAAAAAAAAAACTATAGAAACAAGGTATTTATGAAAAACCCTTTTGGGGACCGAAGAAAAATAATGCAAAGAAATTGTATCTGATAAAAACTGGTTCATTTCTATGATACAGAAATGAAACATAAAAACTACAATAATTCAAAATTTTATAGAGCTAAGTAAATAAAATTTAACTTACATGATCTTTAGCAAAAATTAGTATTGCATTCAAATTTTGACAAGTCTGAAAATTAATCAAAAATGGAGTTAACCATATAAAATAAACTGCGTTAAAACTGCGATAACCAAAATCAAAAACCGTTAATTCTTGTTTAAAAATCTTTTCCATATATGGAAAATAATATAATTTCGATGATAAAAAATTTCCCCATATCGATCAAAATTTGAACCATAAAAAAGAATTTTAAGGATCAATATATTCTATAAAATGTACTTGGCTTAATGTTTATACGGGAAATTTAAGAGGAGAAAACTTTCAATTTTATTTATTTACTCATTTGTATAATTTTGTTATTTTCAACAAAAATTTTTTTATATTTAAATCCAATTTCAACTACATAATTTATTTTTAATTTTCTACTCATTAAAATTTTATTCATTATACTTAAAAATATTTATAACTAATATATACACCATATACTACATAACTAATACATTTCACTATATGTATATATTCCACAAGATAACTTGAATAGAATAGATTTAAATGAACTAGTTTATCTAATCCCAAATCTAATTAAAATTTATTAAAAATATTTTTTGTTATTTTTGTTTTTTGTTATATAAAATAGAAAAATATCATATTTTTTTACCTGTATCTAGAAAATATTATATATTTGCTAAGAATGAGAATCAATATTAAGTAAACACCTAATCTCATCATAAATCAATTCAATTGCATTTCATCTTATATTTGCTTAGTGTTTACTTTATATGAGAGAGAGAGTAAAGAAAAAGAGTAATCCATATATTAGATTTTAATAGATTGGTTCATCCAAAATGCTTGGTTTTTTTTTTAAATAATTAGAGTAATAAGCATATTGTGGATTAGCTACGAATGGGAGCGGGTCACAATCGTGTACGCCAAAATTTACCTATGACAAAATCTTGCTTTTGTTTTTTTATCTTGCATTACAAAATCTATCTTCCTAAAATCGTGCATTACAAAATCTTTCACGGACAAAACCTTGCAAAATATTTGCAAATTAAAAGAAAATAGATTGTTGCTTTGTTTTTAAAGAATTTATCCATGTAAACAAATAGTAAAGGAGGATTTTTAAGTTGGTTTTAAAATCAGGGTTATAAAGTGTATACCCAGAATTTTTATATATATATTATGTATATGTGAGATTCTGAATTAGGAAGGATTTTATAGTTGATTTCAAAGTCAGGATTGTCGCTTTTTCCAGGATATTATATGCTGTGTTAAAAAAAAATGTAATTAACATAAAAATATAAAATTTTTTCTCATATCGGTCTTTTTCTACAACATTCAAAAAAAAAAGTTGTTTTTGATTAATACGGTGGTTTATTAAAAAAAAATCTGTGACACCGTTTTTCCTTTTTATACTCTACACTTAAAGTGCTAAAGAAAGGCGGGGATTATAAATGGGCGAAATCGGACGATGGGTTCTTAATCTAAGTACCAAGAATAAGCATATCAAAGCAATAAAATTAATTCTTGTAGTTATTAATTAATATCATTTAATTGATTTTAAAAACATCTAGAACTCATATACGTATTAAATCAATCGATTTGAAAAATTTTAGCTTTTTTAAAACAAAGGGCGTTGAAAATTTGCTTTTTATAGGATAATTTAGGACGTTTGTAACTTTCTTTTTTTTCATTCATCAAAAACACCAAACAAAAGATCCTACTAGAAAGGAAAATCTTTAGAAAAGAAATGTTTGAATGATTTCTAACGATTTCTAATGTTTTGAAACGAAAATAAAAATTTTATAAAATCTCGAAAGTTTTTTCGCATTTTCTTTTTTGAAAATCCAAAATTAGAAATTTAAAAATAAAACTATGAATTGCTTTATTTATTCTAATAAATAAAATATTTGTTATATACATTGAATATCAAAAATATTACAATAGATTTTTTATAAGAATTTTAAATTGCCCTGAAAATTATAATAAAATGAATAATATTAATTTATTTCTAAATGAACTCCTCAGTTTTCTTAAAAAAGTACGTTGAACTGTTTTGGAAAATTTTTGTAATAATAAAAAAATTTTTTTTTTTTAAACATTCAACAAAACTTTATAACAATAATTATATCCTTAATGTAAAATCCTTTTGTGTTAAATTTGTAAATTCACAAGAGGATTATATTTATTCCTATTTACCTTATAATATTATATATTATATATCTTATATATTTTATATTTATTTTTTAATTATAAATTTATACTGAAAAAAGTTAAAAAGAAAATAGTTGTAGAATTAGAAAAAAAACAAGAACGGAAATTGATACAAAAAAACAAAAAAAACAAAGGAAGTACTGTAAAAGAATATGGTTTTAAGCCTTTATAACATATTTTCAAAAAGACAATAAAATGCTTAAAAGTATTGAACTAATTTTGCACCAAAATTTGTATTTTTAGCACATTTGCAAAAAAAAATTTAAAAAATGTGCTTATTGGTTTCACTCTATCCGTCCGTCCTTCTGTTTACAAAACTTCTACACCGTTAAAGATAGAGGAAAAAAATTTTAACCATGGGTAGGTCTCATAAAAAGAATAATTTTGTGGAACAACTTTTTCATGTAGCCCCATCCATTACGAAGCTACAGCCCCTCAAACTTTGAAAAAGCCCTATTTTTAAATGCATATATCTTATGTTCTGCTTAAGATTTTTTCAATCTGAAAACATCATTCGACAGGTATTTTTTTTAGCTTTGTAAATTAATATCAAAATTATACAATTTTTTTAAATTTAGTATTTAAATTTACCGTTATGTGAAAACCAAATTTTGCATGATTTTTCTACTTTCATAACTCCGGCACGCTTTTAGATAGCGGTTTGAAATTTTGAGGCAAGAAAGAACTTCTAGAATTAGTATAAGTTTGCTCAAAAATTTTTTTGGACCACCCTCTGTTTATGAGCTATTAGGGCTTAAAAATAGAAAATTTGATATTTTTAAACACCTGTAACTTTGGAACCTGTATACATTTTACTACTACAAGATATAAAAATTAAAGCTACAGTAATATATTTTAACGTGTGTTAAAGGTTTAATTTAGTTGTAAAGGGTTCTAAAGTTGCAGCTCTTCAAAATTGCGAAAAAGCCCCATTTTCAGATGTATATATCTCAGGCTCTGCGTAATAGTTTTGCAATCTAAAACCGACAGAAGATCGAAAATTTTATTATCTATATAAAACAATTTCAAAATTATGTAATATTTTGTAATTTACTATTTAAATTTACCATTATGTGAAAACCACATTTTGCATGAAATTTCTTTTTTCATAACTCCGGCACGCCCCCTCTCTAAGAGTTATTACGCCTCAAAAATTGAAAATTTGCTATTTTTAGACACCTGTAACTTAGACACCTGTACAAATTTTTCTTCGGCAAGACATGAAAATTAAAGGTTTAATAATATATTTTTACGTGTGTTAACGGTTTTTCTTAGTTATAAAGGATTCCAGACTTACGGCCCCTCAAAATTTCAAAAATATCCTATTTTCACGTTTTTTCTTATTACATGAAATTTTCAAATTTTTGTGCAAGTCATAATTCTAAACAGTTATATTGAGTTTTGGAAATGTGCGCTTTTAAAAACCTTTGGTTTACATTCTACCTTGTTTTTTGTTGTCTTAGATAATTTTATTTAAAAAAAAAAAATTATGAAAAATCAAGAGACGAATTATTGTGAAAATTCAATTTTAAATAGGAACCCATCATTATTAAGACATATAAAAATATAATGTTAGTACTTTAAAGGTTCCAGCATTTCAAAGATATACGGAGAAACCAAAATTTTGTATAATTTTAATTTCACATAACGGTAAATTTAAATACTAAATTCCAAAAAACTAAAAAATTTTTATGTTAATTTATAAAGCTTAAAAATTTAATTGTCGTTTGACGTTTTTAAGTTGACAGCAAATATTCAGCAAGATTTAAGATATAAATCTTTTAATATTTCAATATAAAAATGTTCTTCTACTTCTATACAAAATTATTTTTGTTAATGACATACATATTCATGGTTAAAATTCTATTATTCCTTTTTAAACGATGTAAAAGTTTTATAAACAGACGAACAGAGGAACGTGCTGACAAAGTGAAACTAATAAGGATATTTTTAAATAATTTTTTAATGAAAAATATGCTAAAAATAATGGATTTAAATTAAATAAATAAAATTAAAGTATTATTAAAGATAATTTGATTTAAAGATTTTATAGCAGAATTTCAACAGTATTCCTTGAAAGGATGATAAAAAGTTCTGATGTGTGGCAAAGAGTTAGATAGAATTAGATTTTTATGGTAATAGAAATATCCTACAAAATTAAACCATTTAAACAGTAAACAAGCTAACATATTTGCAGAAAAATAATTCGAACTGCTTCAGGAAAACATTCCTACTAAATTTGGATGCATAGTGAAAAAATCTAGTAAACAAACTTTGTTATTGCGCAATGACTTTAATAGTCACAGGGTGCTCTATATATATATAATATATATATATATATATACATATACTAATGCTTCGTCATCAACTAACACGTTTCCTATGATTTTCTCGTACCCTAGGACGCAAATCAAGTTGATATAATTTTATACTCAGATTAAACACAATGGCCGCTAAGTCTGATAGACGCTTGTATGTCATAATTTAATTGTTTTATAAAAAAAACTATTTTCTTAATACAAAGTATTTGTTATCAAGTAAATATATGGATATTGTAAAAATATTTGAATATTGTGGAAGATATTTATTAAAGGTATATTGTAAACTATATATTTAATCCCTACAACGATTTCCGTTAAATTTTTGGAAAAACATTTGAATGTTCTTTTACAAAGTCATATACGAATTGAAATAAGAAACACACGTTTTGCAGTTATTTGTATTGCTAGATCTTCTGCTTAAAAACACTGCAATAGCCAACCAATTGTATCAATATCCAAATAGATTATACATAATTATTCATTATTTTAGAAAGTATCAGATTGGTTTAAATTTTTAACCATGTTAAAATTTTGTTCTCTGTAGCGCCGATGCTCACTTTATCCACCCATAGTTCCATTAAAAAGAATTTTGAGAATATTTATATTTTATATATGTATTTTTTTACTTTTAAAATATTCTTACAATAATTTTTTTTGATCCAATACGCAAAACACTGAATCATATAACCACTATATATTATATATTGCAATAAATCTGCTACACATTAATTTAAATAAATTATTATTATATCTTATGAACTATGTTCAAGGGTATAATAAATTTGCCATTACGTTTGTGACACCTTGAAGGAGTCGGGCTAGATATAGTGTCAAAGGTATAAATCAGCTCAGAATCGAATTCTGAGTCGATTAAGCCATGTATGTCCGTTCGTTTTTTTGTATGGAAAAAAACTCATGTATATATTGAAGCTAGGTATCTGAAATCTTACAAATGATGATCAAGTCTCATGGCAACAACTTCTTTAAAATTTGGTTGCGCTGCTGCTACAAGTTCGGGTAGCTGCCATACAACTCCACAATTTACATAAATATATCTCGGTAGTTAACGTCGGTACTAAAACATCTGAAATTTTTTAAAAGATGAACAAGTTTTATAGAAACAGAGTATATTACGTTCATACGGGTAGCCCAGAGTTGACACAGTCTCTGGACTACCCGTATGAAGTAGCCGATTATTGAATTGGTGCATCGCGAGGAAAATTTTATAAAAAATGTGAAAATAAATTAAATTTATCATAATATTTAATGAGTAAATGATAGACATTTAAAATCATTTTACTCGATGATTTACCAACCGATTTTAATTTTTTTTAAATGATAAATATTCAGTACAGCCATCTTACAATATCAAAGTTTTTCCAAAATTTTATGATTTTCATTATTAATTTTCCATTTTTATAAAAAAAAACCCATATAAAGAATATACATATATACATATGTATCATATAGTATAATCTATATCTATTGTATGTATATGCAAATGAGACGCTCTTTTTTTGTTCTTTTGTTTCCATTAAATTTTAAGTTTTTCTTTCTTTTTCTTTGCTTTTTTTTCTACATACATAAACAAAATTTTGAAATGATAGTTTGTTATTTTAGGATTTTTTATTGGAGTTTGTCATTTTAGGATTTTCTATTTAAATGCTTATTAATTAGAGTAAATTAAAAAAAAATATAAATCTTGGCTACGGATAATTGTTGTTAATCACAGTTATTTATCAAACAACCTCAAATTTCGAGTTCAACGTATAAATAAACAAAAAAACCATAATAATATAAAAATCTTTTTGAGGACTATCATATACATTTGATAGAGTAAATTTCAAAAATCCCGAATATTTGTTATTGATTGCGTGGTTTGTAATTACTTATTAAAACACCTTGAATTTCGAGGGGCGGACGAATATTAGTATTATTTTAATCCATTAATTATACAAAGTCCTTTTAAAAAAAAAAGCTTAAAATATTCTACGAAATTTTTTAAAATATATTGGGATAAATTTAATAATAATAATACGTATGTATTTGATTTAGTGTTGCAAAACAAATTTTAGATATACTTAAAATTATAAAAAATTCTTGTTTTTTTTGTTTGTCAGAGGAAAAAAAGTTTTTTACTTGTAAATTAGTTTTAATCTTTAAATTCTCAGTTGTTATTCTGTAAAAAAGTTATTACGATAAATAAATTATTACCTAAATAAAAAGTTTTTGGAGGGTTTATTTATAATCCGGATATAGAAAATTTAAAATAAAAAACAAATCATAATCCGGATTGTACAAAATCTTAAAAATATTTTAAAAACTGTTTTGACCTATACTTTTGTTGAAATTATTTTGCTATATTTTCCCATTTTCCCACAATCCTTTTAAATATACCTGAAATCCAAATGATTGAAATCCTAATTTAAAGAGAAATTTTTTTCCTTCTTAAAAATAGAATATCGTAATATTGTTTTTAGCAATGATTTAGATTTTCTCACAGTAGGAGATAGTATCCCATAACCTTCGTTAACTGATTTTATTTAATTTTAAAATTAATGGATACAAATAAATTCAATAAAATTTAAAAAAAAAATTATATAGAGAGAATTAAAAAAAAAATCGGAACCATAAGAAAAATTTGCAGAAAGAAATTTTCGTAGGGTTCAAATATTCTCTAAAAAATTTTCTAATAACCAAAATAAACGAAACGAAACTATTACTATTTAACGAATGGAAATTAGCATTACGTAAAAATGACAACTAAATTTTAACGAATTTAACAAACCAGAACAAGCGCCTATTGTGGTTCTTTAAATATTTTTCCATACTGACGAACTTTTGCGTTTCGTTTATTTTGGTTTTGACTTTTGCTCTGACCACCACAGAACCGATCTCAGGAACTGGAAAACTTAATATTTTTTTTTAATGTTTACGTCGAAAACTTAAATATGAAGTTTTACCAAATTGCGTCCTGCCACACGTGCCCACAGACATACAGACATACCAACCCCACTTCATAAAAACCTGATTTAGGTTTCTACGTAACTAGAGAAATGTATATGCACAAAAATCTGAAATACGAAATTTTGGAGCCATCACAATACATTCATTATAATATACACATTACATGTATGCGATCATTAAAAATTTATGTAATTATTTTGTTTGGGTAACTGAGTAAAAAAAAATCAATTTTAATTTAATAATAATCCTTTTAACAATTCGGAACGGTTTTGTCAATTACATTAAGTAAATTTTTTGGGGTGATTAAAATTATTACTAAACATTTTTTTGGCAAACACAAACACGATAATTAGCATTAATCCAAAATATAAATCGGTAGCAATTTTTAAACAAATTATAATTCGTTTTTAGTATTAATTTTATATTTACGATAAATAAATGTCATTGGAAAAATTATTTTACGGTAGAACTTTGATGCCATATATCTTTAGATATATTTCTCAAAAATTAAAAGCGAAAAAAATGAAGAACAAAATTTTCAAAGTTTGTTTATCAATAAATTTGGATTACATAAAAACTAAATTTTAACATTAACTAATACATATATAAAATTATTCATATGATATTATAATGCAACATATTTTCCTCAGAGTAAATCTACGCAGTTTTTGAGTATATTGCCTGAAGTTTCCTGTCAGAATCTGCATATACCGTCATATTTTCTACTCCAGTTTTCTTTAAGTGCTGTTTAAGCCGAGAGACTCCGATCAGTAATCCAGTAAACTAACAACTGCGGTTATAATTTAAACATGAAATGAAAATCAAAAGTGTTAACAAATTTTTTTTTGTAATCTTATATTATCATTTTATCATATTTTAATTCATTTGAGTCATAAAATTAAACTCCATTAGATTTAGGATCATTTAATTATTTGAATCTAAAAAATTTTATCATAATTCGAAATATTAAAATGGAATTAAACTATAAATTGGTTTACTTGCACATACACACAGGAATATGCAACAAAAACTAGATTCCCTAAACACAAAAGCATATAAAGTAGGACTCAATATAAATATTGCAAAAACAAAGTCCCTAATATTGAATGCAAACATCAATTCCAATCCACTAGCAATGAACAACACATACATAGAGGATGTGACAAATTTCAACTACCTTGGCAGTATTCTTACCGCAAACGGAGGAGCAGAAGAAGACATTGAGAATCGAATAAAATTAGCAAAGATGGCATTCGGAAGACTTTGGCCAATCTGTAGATCACCACAGTTAACCAAAGGCACGAAAATAAGGATATATGAAGCCTGTGTGAAATCGATTCTACTCCACGGCAGTGAAAACTGGTTAATCAAAAACTCTTCAACAAATAAATTACAATTATTTGAAAATAAGTGCCTCCGAACAATTCAGAATATAAGATGCCCTAGAAGAATATCAAATGAGGACCTACTAACTATCTCTAGACAAGAAAACATACTCTGCCAAATCAAGAACAAGAAATGGAGATGGATAGGTCACACACTTCGGAAAGCGCCAGAGAACATTGCACACCAGGCGCTCGACTGGAATCCACAGGGAAAAAGAAGTGTGGGTAAACCTAAAATAACATGGAGAAGGTCTGTGGCTAAGGAAATTTATTTATTTATTTATATTCAGGTACCGTGGTACATAAATGGTACAGGTAGCTATAACCCCTGTTTCCTGGTAGGAATGTGGGGTGTACGTGATATTATGATATATAAAGTATTTACATATAGCGATATATAAACATTTTTTTTTTTTTGTATTATAATTATTGTACCCAGCCGGGAATCGAACCCGAGACCTCTCATTCCCTTATGAATGAGAAGCGGTGCGTCAACCACTGCACCAATAGCTGGATTCTAAGGAAATTGATAATAGCAGTGAAACATGGGCAGGAATCAAACATTTGGCCCACAATCGAGTGCGATATAGAAGCTTTGTGGAAGCCCTATGCTTCCCCAGGGGGTAAAACAGGATAAAAAAAAAAAAAAACTATAAATTATATTATATGGAAAATTTCTTATCGAATTCTTATCAAAAATAAAATAAAACATCTAATTTTCTTCTATATTAAAATCACTTTTTTTTTTTTAAATTAAAACTTAACAAAATATTAATTAAATAAATTAATTTTAATACATTTTTTGGTGTTCATTTAACACATCATAAAACCGCGATTTTCAAATGAAAAACTTAATTACAATAATTTTACGAAAACCATAGAATTCTATTAAAAATAAGGCTATTATTATAATATTATATATATATATATGTTTATCTTAAAATTGTATTAAAATATTTTAGATATTTACCTACATTTGTGTTTTTGTTTTGTAGATATTATACTCATATATGACATATGACATAATTAGATGTATGTACGCATATATGACATATTTTTTTTGTAGATATGCATTATGATATATTATAACAATGTGTACTATGTACATCTAAATGCATACATTTTGTTATATTGCAAATGGGTGTGTAATGTCCACCTGGATGTTTATACCACATTTTCCATATATATGTTGAAGATACAATATCTAAAATTGTAAATAATCATTGGTAGGTGCCGAAAATGTTCCCTTTTTTATATGAAAATTATTTAAAACTGAGTATAATACATTCATATATTATTATTTCATATAGGTACCATACCACAAATTATATCAAAAATGCATACATACATAATACATATGTACACATAACAAAATAATGAAAATCATACAATGTAGATGATGCAAATTAAACTAAAAGTAATATAAAATAATAAAATTATATAATAAAGTAAATATGTACAAAATTTAATTTCCAATAATGAAATTAATATTCCTTTTTTCGTTTTGGAAAAGTCAAATAAAATTTAGAAAATATTAATAATACTTTAAATAGTGAAAATTTCGTTTTTACTTTAAATAGTGTAAATTTGTTAATCTACGTATCATGGAAAAGCTTTATTTTTAGCTTTCAAGAAATTTCATTTTCTTAAGTTTATGACCCAATGCAGTCTCGCCCGTTCCATTTAGCGTCGCTTTTTAAATAAAAATATAACCAAAGCGTTACTTTTTGAAATAAATTTAAATTATGTATGTGAAAATGACGAAAATTAAATTGTCAGTAGAGGGTCTCGGTGCCCTACAGTGCGTAAGAGTGTATAAAATAGGCTATAAACACCGAGGGAGTGTGGGTTCGAATCCCACACACGTCGTAAGAATAATTCCCCCTTACGATATTTACCGTAACGTCTGAAAAGGAAAGGCTGTATAATTTCCTTGTCACATTTATGTGACAGGGGAATACACTTTAAAAAAAACGAAGAAGAAAAATCTCGATGTTAGTCTTAAATTGAATTTTATTTTTTAACTTTTCTTTTATTTTTAAAATAAAATTATATCTAATGATACTATTCTATACTGTCTGGGAAGAACATAGGAGATAGTTAGAAAATTGTTTTTTTTTTATTGCTCTATTTTTCTCCTTTGTTGTGTTTTTTCCAAGCAGAAAAAAATACGCATATATACGCATTTAAAAATATGGCTTTTTCAAAGTTTGAGAGGCTGTAGTTTCGTAATGGAGCGGACTACATAAAAAAGGTTCAAATTATTTTTTATATATCTATCTTTAACAATGTAGAACAGAACAGACGGAGGGACGGACAAAGAGAAACTAATAGGCAAATTTTTTCAAAATTTTTTGGAAATGTACTAAAAAGGATAAAAAATAAAATCAGTTACACACCTATAAAAGTATTTTTTGAATGTCAACCTTAGGCAGTCATTATTGATTTTAAAGAAATAAGAAGAAAAGCAATTTATTAAAAGGCATTGAATTGGAATATCAGAGTAAAACAAAATGAATACAAATGTATTTTTTTTATATGTATAATAATGATTATAATTAGTTTGAAATAAATTATTAAAAATATTTACAATCCTTTTAAGGATCCTAACAACTACATTTATATGTATGTACAATGTACTATAGAAATAGTAAATTTTCACCTTAATAAACACCTTAATAATAAAAGCAAAATTGAAAATATTCTAATAAAATTAAATTTTAAAATATTATTGTAGAAAATTAAAATTTCATTTGATTTAAGAGTACATTAAAATAAATTAAGATAATTATAATATACAATTAATATGTAAACATATATTTATTTATTTTAAATAAAATATTCTAATTAAAAATATTATATTAATTATTTAAATAAGTATAACTATCTTGTATAACATTTTATGCCTATATTCTTAGATTATATTAATTTTCATGTCAAATGTTATTTATTTATGATATTTTATTATTATATTACTTATTTAATTACTCAATTCATTTCATGTATTAATAATTTATTGTTCTTTATTTGACATTTTATTTTTGTTGTAAAGTGGTACTCTTAATATATTTTTTTTATCCCCTATGCCCGGGAGACTTTGTTTTTTAATATATGCAATCAAAAATTGTTTCTATTTTATAAATATTGGGGAGAGAAAAGTGATATTCTGAAAATATACCTTTTCATTAAATTCCTATACATATATGTATGTATATAAAACGAAAACAAGATTAAAATTGACATATATGTACAGTACATTTTCATCCCTTTAGATATATCTATACATATATTCTGAATCTGTACAGTGTTGTGAAAAATAATAGTAACAAATGAGATTATAAATATTCGCCGAACGTTAATTTTTACATTTATAAAAAAAAAAAACCAAAATCTGTAATAAAAACGTTATGGAGTGATCAGATTAAAGTAGTTGCCATTATTTATTAATAAAAATATGTATAGTATTTTATCCTTTATGCAAACTAAAAAATTTATTATAAACTTTAATTTTTAAGGGTACGTTAAGATTTTGATTGGTTGAAATATATCGTATTCATGACATGCTCTCCCTTTCGCATATTTAAAAAGCAAAAATTTTTCATCCGCTGTAAGATGCAAACGAAATGCATATTATTCAAACGTCAAAACGTCAAATAATACATTTGTTTTTAAAATTGTTTTTTATTTAAAATTTGAATAATTAAAGAAAACAAAAAATCGTTTTTTTTTTGTTTTGCCGAAAATTAAAAAATATAGATAAAACTAAAAAAATTCAAAATAATCCCTTTGTCAAAACAATAAAAAAAAAAAAATCACCAGGCAAAATATGTAAAAATAAACTTTTGCCGGTTACATGCAGCCTATGATCGAGCGGATGCATATTGAATGCAAAATATCCGTTAATATTTCCAAAGAGTACAGACGAAGTCTAACCGATATATGTTTTTCATTCAGAGCCCAGAAGATGCAGATGCAGCCCATGTGAACGTACCCTTATGCTTTAATTGATATTTTTTATATGAAATATAAATTCACTGGGTTATTTAAGATATGAATGAATTCGCATGCGTTAATTTACAAGGATATAAAGGTCAAACATTTTTATCGACTCTGGGGATAGCACACTGTATCTTTACTTAAACAGAAGAATAAACAATTGCATATAATTTCCTAAAAAAATTCTATTTGGATACTTTTGTTTTCACGGCAACATTTTATTTGTAACGTCAAAATTATCTGTTTTGAAGTTTGGAAAAAAAAAATTATTGTTTTGATTTTAAAAATTTTTGAATGGTGCCGTTAGCCGTATAAAAAAACAAAATGGCAAAAAGGATTTAAGTTCAGGAGGATTTATATAGAAAAAGAGGTATAGAAAAAATATCCACGATGTTCTAAAATTATCCTTTATTGAAGTATAATAAAATAAAAATAAAAAAAGCAATATTTACTTCTTCTCATATCATTGAGTTCTTCTCATACACTCAAAATCTCAAACAAATTAAACTAATTTCATGCTACCGCCCTCTTAACCAATAAAAAATGTTATCGTGCAAGCCTTAAATTGACCCTTATTACGGTTTTTTTGTTTTTCAACAAATGATTTTCTTTAAACAGTTTTATATATGTATTTCAAAAACTTAAGGTACGTTCATTATCAATTTGCTCATTTATTTGTACCATTTAAACATAACTTTGCAGTAATTTGACTTGCATTTGCATAAATCTAAAACAATTTTTTCCGATATATTTTTTATATAATACATATATACAAATATTATTTTGCCTCTTTTATAAAGTATTTCTTCTCAACACATAATTTAATAAAATTCAATCAAATGTGAAAATATTATGTTAAAAATGTATTCATAAGTAGGTACTATTATAATACCTAGCCTATATTCAAGTACAATATATCTATTTGATAATACTATATTTAAACAAGTAAATGTAACAGTAAGTCGATGCAACCGACTTATTAATAGCCTAAACCTGAAAAATTCAAATTAAATTAAAAATCCATAAGTTATTTTAAATAAGTATTTACTAGCTTTGTTTAGAGCATCCTTGTACAAAATGTCAAGGGTATATCTTTATTAGTTTCGGAAATATGCTTCTTAAACTTTGACGGGCGTATGACGCCGCCATTCCAATTCATCTCATATTTCAGGGACATAGGACAAATATTACAGAACACCCTTATACACAATTTTAAAGGTTCTATCTTTATTACTATTGGAGCTATGCTCGTTTGCTCTTTGGCTAGTTCGGAAGTTTCCAAATCCCAATTCATGGTCCAAATCATTTCAAATTTTAGGAACATAAAGGAAACATGACAGAACACCCTTGTACCAATTTTAAAGTTTCTATCTTTATTGGTTTTAGAGATATGCTGTTTGCTCTTGGACGCGTTCTGAACCTCCCAAAATCCGAACCCTTGAATCGATTTTTTTCAGTTGAAATCCCCGCCTTTTTTTCGTAATTAGTAACATGCTATATAAATTTATGTAGTATATATATATATAACTTACTATATAAATTATTAACCTAGATGTAGAGTTTAAAAAAAAAGTATTAAGTTGCCACAATTATTAATTCTTAGATTGTTTTAATAAAATTTGTTTTTTTAGAAAATCACCCTGCAAAAAAACTTTTTTAATTTGATTTTTAAATAATTTTCTGAAATTAATATACTTTGTTATTTTTGTTATGAACAACACTGTAATAATTATATATAAATCGATAATATGTCAACATCAAGGACAATCACATTAAATTTGTTCGTCCGTCTCAATAAAAATTCTATTTAAATGAAAATTTATAAGCCGATGAAAAGGAAGAAGATTTTCCGTCAGAATTTAATATAATTACACTTAAATAATAAATGGAAGTCATGTGTATGTATGAAAGTAAACCATTCTGTTTTACACTGTTCTGTTTTTTGTTGTTTTATTTTTGTTTTACACATGTATATGTATATATCTACCAAATATGGAGAAAAAAATGAAGGCGTTACACATTAAAGAAACATGTATTTAATGTATGTCTGTATGTATAATAATAAAATTATCACAATAAAAAATTTTCATAACAGAGATTTACATGACTGCAAATATTCAAATATATGTACGAATATGATAAAACTTTAAAAAATTTCAAGGAATGGAAAGGATATAAACATTTATTTATCTTGACTATGATACTTATGTTTCTGAAAAAAAAAAAAAAAAATGAAATTACAATGAAATTAAATTATCAAGGTTATAGTTGGATTTTTCAAAGAAATTATATTATGATAAAATAAAAAAAAAAATTTGATATGTCCTTATGGAAAACATATAGGTACCATTATATTTTTAACGAATCCAAAAAATTTGGGGTTATTTTTTTTTTTTGTTAGCTCTTAAATATTTTCGATTCAATGTTATTCATTTGAAATACATCAAATTTTGTTAATTAAATATGGTACAAAATAAACATTTTAATTACTGACATTGATAAATAGTTTTGTTGTATACATTGTATAAATTATGTTTTTTAGATGGTTCTTAAATTAAATACTAAGCTTTCAAACTTTTAAATTAAGTCTGAAAATATTTTTACATAATATACATAAATATTTTATGCAAAAATATTTTTAATATTGATTTATTGTTCTTTTGATGTCACTTGGAAAAGGAATCAGTGAAAACGGTTCTTTTATACAAAATACAGTTGTACAAAATACAAATTATTTAGAAACAGAAGTATATCATAAAAATTTAAACAAAATTATCTCAAAAAAAAAATGGAATCTTTTGACTTTGCCGTTTTTCGCCCAAGCCCATTTTTTTTTTATAAATCTTGACGTTTATGCATACCTCTATGAATCCGAACAATACCTTTAAAAATATACGTACATGTACATATCTATAATTATAGATTTTAGAACATTTTTCAAAAACAAAAAAAAAAAAATGTCTTGAAAAATTTTTCATTATTAGTTTTACTTTATCTGTCCGACTGATCGTCAGTTCGACTACATAAAACTTTTACACCATTTGATATGAAAAAAATGATAATATTTTAAACATGATAGATAGCTTATAAAATGTAACAATTGCACAACAGTTTTGTATAAATATATTTTCTTTTAATTATATAATCTTTTTATATAACCTAAATTATATGATTTTTATAAATATTGTTTTCAAAAACGACAGGAAACATGTCAGAAACAATATGAAAATTCTAAGAATTTATTAATAGAGGTAAAAATAACTACATATAAATAAGTAAATACAAAATACCTTGACTAAAAATAATTACATTTAAATTTATCGTTATGTGAAACCTTTTTTTTTTTTCAAAATGGTCAAATTTCCAATATCCTTCAAATTAGAAATTTAAAATTTTAATAAAATGAAACCGGTAAAATTTTAAAGAACGAACATAAATTATTTAAGAAAAAAACATTTGTTTATAATTTTTTTTCTCAGGGAGGTGGGAATCTCGCAAAGACATCGAGAATATCCGCTTGGTAGTGTTAGATTCTTACTGACTAAACCCACCTCCCCTTTTACGCAATATAATGGGATAAAACCCTTACCTGCTAATGCAGTATATTGGCTAGTGAGTAGGGATAGGAAAGGATAGAAAATAAGATGCGGAAACATTGAATTGAAAATGGAAATAAATAAATATAAATCATATATACATATGTTTATAGAGTTTAGTCCTTTTTTTTATTTTCTTTATGAATGTCATGACTTTAATATATCTTAAGAAAATTATTTAGATTACGAATACTGATTTTGGACATTTCTTAAAAAGTCTAGCAAATATAAATTCATAAGAATTACGATAATTATTTGTGTATGGGAATATGAGAATATTAACAAATTGGTTTAGGGGTACGTAAGGCTACACTTTTACTATAAGACATTTTTGATTCCTTGACATAAAACAATTGTCCCTCGGATAGAATTGTTAATTCTATAAAAGTATAGCAACATAAAATGAGAATATAAACGATTTTTATTACAAATTTTTTTAACTATGCACATTTCTGGAGTATAGTAACTTAATTTTAATGCAATAATGATCAATCCAACAAAAAATGCCATATTCCAGTTTAGCATGAAAGATTTCATAAATACATATGGTATATAGTATATAAAAACTTTGATTTTTATTTTAATTCTTCAGAATTAGATCACGTAAAAATGACTTGTTTATATAAAACACGCCATCATTTGTAGAAAACACAGCTTTATAATTCGTAATCTAAGTTGTGAATGTCTAAGAAGAACATAAACCAAAGTATGGAATTTATATGGTTGCCACTAAAATAGAAAATTCAAAAACTAATGAATAAACTAAATATCTTTCGTTTCTACCACCTTTTTGTATTTAGTTTTATCCAACCAGGTAAAATGAACAGAAAAATAGTTTCATTCTGGCAGTTTTCCTTCAAAAACGGTAGTATAGTGATGTATCTTTAGCTGTATCTTTAGCTCTACCTCCAAAACTTATTTCCCAAATATTTTATTTTATTTTTATTTAACACATGCTGATTAAACAATACTTTTTTTTAAACTATCTTTAATATTAAAAAAAAAAATGTTTATATATCTTGTAAACTCCAGAAGTTTTTTTTTGTTTATAAACACAAAAAAAAAACACAGTTTATCTTACATTTATTTATTTATTTTTTTTAATTTTAATTTTAATTAAATAATTAAATTGAATATTTATTTATTTTTGAATGTTTTTGATTATTGTTTTTCAGATATTTACAATGGAAATGGCTCGAGGCACAACCAATTACATATAAAACATTTCGTATGTATCGTGTTCTTGGAAAAGGTGGATTTGGGGAAGTTTGTGCATGTCAGGTATAAATATATTTTAAATAGTTTTTTTTTTATTTTACGTCTATAATGTACTTTTGCAATACGATAATAATTCAATATTCATAAATCATACATTATTTTACTTTCATTTAAAAAGTTAAAATTATTATAAAACTTTGTTGTAGTAAAAATTAATTTTAATAAACACTTCGAAGTTCGAATATATAAAAAAAGATGTCTACATATGAAATTTTTTTATGCAGTCTTTAATTTTTTTTTCCGAATGACGCAAATGTACCTTTATTCTAAGGTCAATGTATGTTATATAACATATAATTCGCGAAATCTAAAAAAATAATTGATTATAAACTGTTAAGTAAAATTAATTATTCAAGCAGCTTGAAAATTAAAATTAAAAGAGGATTTTTTGAATATCCTGCATTTAAAATTAACAAAAATTTATTAAAAATATATGACTATAACAATTTTTTTAAATTTAAAAATAGCAAAACTATGTCAAGATAAAAAACAATTTATTGATGAAGACTAACCTAACGCGTCAGTAATCACTGTAGACTCTACGTTCCTATTTAAAAGCTGGTGTTAAGTTTCCCTAAATGTATACCACGATAATACCACTCTAATGGAAGGAGCTTTGACAGCTTCTCAGATTCATGTCACAGAGATTACCGAAATCTTAGAAAAAGAAACTACCGAGATATTTCCGACTTTTCTTTGACAGACTAGGACAGGTGGAGAGAATACGCTCCATGTTCTCTATCTTGTCAATTCCTCTGCAAAATCTACAGTTAATCACTTGGAGGGGAATTGAGGCGATAGAAAGCGTAGAGCTTCTTGTATTCGCGTGGACTGATCCTAATCGGTTAAGTAAAATGTGGACATTGTCGCTAGTATCTTTCTAAGTTTCTTAGATTTTGCAGGAGAATTGACACGATAATAATTTTAAGAGCGTGTTTAAGTTTACAATTTAAGTTTACTTTTATTTTTTAATATATAAAGGTATCAATATTTTAATCAATTACTTAAATTGAAAACTAATTTAGTTGCATTAAATTAAAAATCAATTGCAATTTATATCAGGATTATGAAATTCCAATATCAATAATTAAATTTCCTTTGATTAAAGAAATATTCTTGAGATATATATCTGCTTCTGTTTTTTTGCTATTTTATTTATTTTTATTTTTGTTTCAATTTATTTTTAAATTTTGTATTTTGATGTTTTAAAATTAATTTTTAAAAATAATTTTAAAGTAACATTTTATTTTATAGGTTCGTGCTACAGGTAAAATGTATGCCTGTAAAAAATTAGAAAAAAAACGTATTAAAAAAAGGAAAGGTGAATCAATGGTACTAATTGAAAAGCAAATTTTACAAAAGATCAATTCAAGATTTGTTGTAAATTTGGCATATGCATATGAAACAAAAGATGCACTCTGTTTGGTTTTAACAATAATGAATGGTAAGTTTTATTAGAATTAATGCATTGCATACATATTAAAAATTAAACAGATAGCGTGTCCCAACTGAAAAACTAAAATTTTTATTCTTATGTTCTCACATATTGTTATTAAATATGAAATTATAAAATTGACTCGGTCAAAATTATCATCAATATTAGCTAGAAAAAAATATTTTGAAGAATAATTAATAATAAAATTATAAAATTCCACAAAATCATTTCCAAATTTAATTATGATGAAACCGAGTAATTTAAAATTTTATTATTCGAACAACTGACTAAAATATAGGTACCAAAATTTTTTTGTCTACGAGTATATATAACAAAATATAACAAATAATTTTATATAAGACCAAGTGTTTTCATGTTTTATATAATATAGTTTAATAAAAATAAAATTTTATTTTATAAATACAAAATAATATACAACATACAACATACATATTACATAAATTGGCACTTGTATATTCAAATATACGTAAAAAGTCAAGATATTTTGTATTCATTTATTTCGAAACAATATGATAACATTGAATACATATGCGCACACGTACTTATGTAAACATTATACTATATATATATATGTACATATATATATATAAAGTCAAATAAATGTCAATTTTTGAATTAAAATTTATGCACGATAGTTCATCACAGATAAATTCATTGTAGTTTTTGTTTCCTGTCTTTTGTTTTTCATTTCAATTGAATTTCAATTGAATTGAATTGAATTGAATTGAATTGAAAGAAATAATAATGATAATAGAATAAAAAAAAAAAGAAAACAACAATAATAAAAATAAATAATATAAAATATAAAATAATGAAATATTTTTGTTTTAATCAAATGATACAATTACGTAAAATTACATTGGATATAATTTTATAACATTTGATTGAAAAAGCTCCTAAAAATATGCAAATTTTGTAAAAGTTATAAATTTCAAAAATTTGAATACAAAGGCAACTGTTTTTATTTTTAAATTTAAATAAATAAAAATTTAATAAAAAGAACAAAAGAATGTAGCAAATTAAAAAAAAAATAAAAGTTTAACAAACAAAATAAAAGACTTCAAGATGTATTTAAGACTATATGTAGGTCTTGTATCTTAAGGAAATTATAATCAAGAAAGAAGAAAATAACATATGTATAATACAGAATGCAAAAAATACCATTTTATTCAAAATAAATTCCTTTAAGTTTTATTTATTTATTTATATTAAAATAACAAATCACATAGGATAAAGTAATAATACTAAACTATCTGCTACGAATGTCATTATACGAATAGGTTAAATACTATATTAATAATTTATACTTAGTAACATTATTTACTTTCACTATATTCACTATATTTACACTATATATGATAGCTTAAGAAGGTTTTATTTAGTAAAATTGTTATTTCAGTAATTTTCATTGCAATTAAAAAAAAACATTACTGCCTATTAATAATAAATCAAGAGGAACTTTAAAAGTTTCTTTCTGATCATTATTGATATTAAACTAATTGATTGTTAAATTTTCTACATACAAAATTAACTAACAATTCTGTATTTATTATAGTACAATATTTTACTAAATATAGTATATTACTAACATAAAACCAATTTATAATATTATTTCTATATGCATTCATTTTTGTGCGATTCAATGGGGGGTATTTCGAAGTCTTTGAAATTAATAAAGTTTCAAGGACATAATGTTATTATGATATACAAATCATCTTTACTTCTTTAAAGATTAAATTTAATATTTTAAATGAAAATATCTTTCTAAGTTCAATAATTCTACAGCTCAAAAACTAAACCTAAAAATGAGATAAATTAAATTAATACCCTTTCTATTGTGTACATTATAATACACAGTATACATTTATACACACATTAATTATTTCAATTATATTGAAAATTTAATGAAAAAAAAAATTTCTATTGAAAATTTTTCATAATTTGGAAAAAAATATTTAATATATTTTTCTTAATTCTCTATAGTCTATACTATATATTCATACATAAATGTTTGATTTAATTTTTAGAATTTAATATTAAACATATTATTAGAATAATAGAAAATTCAAATTGAACGCATGAAAATAATATTTTATTTTGTTTTGTTCTTAAAAAGGATATTAAAAAACAATTTTTATTAACGAAATATAAAGAAATCTAATGATAGTGAATGAAAAGATAAGTATATTATTTTCTTTAGAAAAAGAAAAAAATATATAAAGATATTGGGAAAATCCTTGAAAAATTTTCTTTTTAATCTTCCTATAGTTTTGTTTTTTCTTTTCAATTTTAGTTATGCATTGCGTTGCTTTGTTATTTTATTTTATTCCATTTTCTCATTTTTTTTTTGTCTATTTGACTTCTGCTATCTTTATAATAGATATTTCCTATTTTAGTTTTTCTATTTTCAAAAAAAAAATTATATAAATGTTCCTATTTACAAGAAATATATGCCATCTATTTTTTAATGACATTCAAATTTAATTTAGATTTAACATGTTCATCAAGTATATATGTTCATCAATATATTATAAACCTATACATATACATATATCATATTTTATAAACCTATACATATAAATTTAAAAAAAAATGAAAAATTTTAATATTAAAAAACGTATACTTTTTTTTTATACTGTATACGTTGTCTTAGAGATTTTATCAGATAATAACAGCATGTTTTTAAATTAATTCTCTGACAAAACAAATTTAATATTCAAGGTCAAAAAAAAATTTTTTTTTAAACCATAAACAAAATCTTAAAATAAAATAAAATCATCAAATAAAATATTAAATATTATAACAACAATTTTTTGATTATCGCAGAGATTTTATTTTTCATGCTACTTTAATATTCCATTAAAGAAAAAACGCATTAACATTTTTCTTTACCACATTCATCTCGAAAACATTTTTGATTTTAATCCTTTCAATTTTGTATAATCAAAAACGGAAGTGATACATGTGCTTCTGTGTACATATTATCATTTGATAACTGTCACTTCTTTTTAAAAATAAAAAATCCTTATAGCGAGAGCACCTTAGAAACTCTTAAGCAATTTTAATCTCAAGTCTCATATTAATCTCAAAATAATTGTGAAAGCAAAATATTAATTTAATTAAAGGGGCTTCGTTGGTCTAATGGGTAAGAGGTTCGAATCCCACACACATAAGAATAATTCCCCCTTATTTACAGTCACGACTGAATAGGAAAGGCTGTGTAATTTCCTTGTCATATTTATGTTGCAGGAGAATACCAAAAAAAAAAAAAAAATATCATAAAAGTTTACAGGAGCAAAAACAAATTAATATACTTTAAAAAAGCTTCATTTTTAGTAACATTGGACAATTTTGAATCTAAAGTGTAAAACTATTTGATTTCTGAGAACATGCAAATATCATAAGACATAGACAATAAACCATAGTTAATTCTTAATAAAAAATTCTCCAGTAAAAAAAAAATCATTCTCTTATTGATGACGAAAGGACGGACGACTAAAATCTCTACTAAATTCTATCAAATTAGATTTTGTTAATAGAATTTTCAAATGAAAGAAATAAATGATGTCCTTCAACAATTTTAGACAAAAGTTATTCAAATACAGCATTTTTTTTTATATATATGTATTTTAAAATAACCAGTTGTAATTAGACGTTGGTTTAAAAACAAAAAGAAAAAATATTTAAATTTAAAAAAAACACATATTTTATGCAAAACAAAACAATTAATCTCCTAAAAATCTGTATATATTATATATATAAATATATATATATATGTATATATATATATATTATTATATATCATTTATATAAAACAAAAATTGTATTCATCTATTCGTCTATTCTATGTTAATGTGCTCGATATTTATATCCAAATCATAAATCTATATTATATAAACATAAACATTTTAGATTCCATACCATTAGAACCCATTAACGTGTTAAAGACTTTTAAGATCGTTATCCTAATTGACTTGACCAGATAATTTGAAGTTTGCAGAATGTAGTGCATGGAAAAAGGTGTTAATTAGGTCTTGTGTAACCTTTTAATCTATTCTTTTTCGCACCTTTCCAACAAAACTTTGAAAAAATGTGCCTATTAGTTTCACTCTGTCCGTCCGTCTGTTTACAAAATTCCTACACCGTTAATGATAGAGTAAAAAAATGTTAACCTTGGGTAGGTCTCATAAAAAAATTAATCTTGTAGAACAACACTTTCATGTAGCCCCCTCCATTACGGAGCTACAACCCTTCAAACTTTGAAAAAGCCCTATTTTTAAATACGTATATCTCCTGTTCCATTTAATATTTTTTCAATCTGAAAACGCCATTCGACAGGAATTTTTTTTGCCTTTGTAAGTTAATATCGAAATTTTTCTTTTAAATTTAGTATTTAAATTTACAGTTATGTGAAAACCAAATTTTGCCTGATTTTTCTACCTTGATAACTCCGGCACGCGTTTAGATATAGGTTTGTTTTTGAGCCAACCCCTGTTTATGAGCTATTAGGGCTCAAAAATTTAAAATTTGCTAATTTCAAATTCCTGTAACTTAGGCACCCGTACACATTTTTCTTCGGCATAAAAATTAAAGCTCCAATAATATCTTTTTACGTGTGTTAACGGTTTCTTTTAATTATATGGGGTTACGAAGTTACAGCTACTCAAAATTGCAAAAAAGCCCTATTTTCAGATGTATCTCAGGCTCTGTGTAGTAGTTTTGCAATATAAAAACGCTAGAAAACCGGAAATTTTCTTACCTCTAAGTATAAAACAATATAAAATTATGCAATATTTTGTAATTTACTATTTAAATTTACCGTTATGTGAAAACCAAATTTTGTATGACATTTCTTTCTTCATAACTCCGGCAGGCTTTTAGGTAGGAACTTGAAATTTTGAGAAAAGAAAGAACTTCTAGAATAAGTTTTTTGTATCGCTCCCTGTTTAAGAGCTATTAGGGCTCAAAAATTTAAAATTTGCTATTTTTAGACATCTGTAACTTAGACACCTGTACAAATTTTTTCTCGGAAAGACATAAAAATTAAAGCTTCATTTTTACGTGTGCTAACGATTTTTTTTAGTTATATAGGGTTCCGGACTTACAGCCCTTCAAAATTGAATAATTCCTCTTTGCTAAATAAAACGAAATTGCTTTATCAATATCCTAAAGATTGTATATATGGCAAAATTCTTTGAAGTTTTATAAATTATTTAGTCTTAATCAGAACTTAGTCAGTCCTTTTAAAATTTGATTTTTTTAATGTTTAGTTTTAACATGATCAACCTTTTGAAATATACCAAAATGTCATATTTTTATTACATATCTAAAACTTCTTCTTCTTCTTCTGGATCCTTTAACCATTAATTTGGGCATAGGCTATCTAGAAATTCCTTCCAACTTGTACGAACTACAGCAATTCTTTTTAGTTGAGGTCATGTATTATTTTGCGCTTTTGCTTCAGCCAAAACAGTCCTTCTCCATGTTTTTCTTGGTCTACCAATTCACCGGCTACCTTGTGGATTCCATTCAAAATATTGTTTAGCAACATTGTTGTTTAGCTTTCTCAAGGTGTTCAAGGTGTTCATCTTTTGATTCGTTTTTTGCTATAATACTATACCTAAAACAACTACAGAAGTCATTTTGTATAATAACAGAGTTTTGTGGTGTAACTGTCATATTACGATTTTCTTCATTACGTTCTGTTTTATTCCATTGTAATAATTGTAGTATAAGTTCGTATTAATTTCGAACAATACAAAAATAAGTTTCAATAGTATGACAAATGTTTGTAATCTACTTTTTATCAATTTCCATCATTGTACAAGTTGCAATTTTTTATCTCAGATAATTATATGGTAGTTGTATATAAAATATCCTTCCTCTATTAAATTTAAATTTCCTAAATTCCCAGTAATTTAATAAAAATGAATGTAAAAGTTTTTCTTACTTCAAAGTAAAAATATATTTAAGAGTTTTCATTTATTTAGTCAAAAACATAATTTTTTTCTTCAGTATTATCTTAAGAAAATTATTTTTAAATTTATTTAAATTATATTAAAGTAAATGTAATGAAAAATAAAAAGATTTTCTTTTAAGATTAACTTGAAAAAAATATATTGCATCCTATATAGACGTTTTTTTTTTTTGAAAATTGGGAAAAATTTTTTCAAGGACATTAAATTAAATAAATTAAATATATTTTCCATCATATTATTTTTTCTTTTAAGTACATTTACTAAATCATAATGGTCATGAAATTATACTAAAATAAATTTAGAAAATGAACTTTTTTGTTACATTACATTTAAAAATAAAAAAATATATTATTTTTAAATTGACAAAAATGATATTTTTTTCACAGAAATTGATTTTATCCTATAATAACAAAATAAAAATAAGTTTAATATTGTTCAAGGTCTTTATATTTTTTTTGCCTTTCAATTTTATCCTTATGAGTACACTAACAACGAAAGATACATTTATATTTAAAATATTTTTAAGTATAAAGATTTGTCTTAGCATATATGCGAGAGATGGTTTTTTAAAGATAAGTCACCATTTCTTAATAGAGTAAAAATAATTCTAATTTTAAAACTTAAACTTATTTTCATTTTGATTAGTTAATTTAAAGCGACCAAAGGAATATTACAGCAAGATTATCAAATCAAATGTATTTAAATATAAAACAAACCTAATTCCCCATGATTGTTTATCTTATATACAAGATTTTCAAGAATCCGTGAGAAAAATGCAATAGGTCCGTGACAAATGCAATCAAAGAGATTAAAATTTATTTAAAAGATTCATAAATAATCTCTAGTACATCATTATCATCATCATTATATAAATCGACAAACATCAATTCGAACGAAAGGGCGGTTTCGTCTAAAACCTCCTTTTTTAGACGAAACTACTAGGCCGATTTTTATGGAACAAAGCCCATTGGAAAGCTATATTTTAGAAAAGTCAATAAACTTCAGTTTTTCAAATCAGGCTATCAAGTTTAGGAAAATATAGCCCTTTGACATTTAAAAAAACATATGCATTATTTTACACGTCTATGTATTTTAGTATTTACATATAATATAATTGTCACATCATTATAATTGAAATTGTTGCTTTTTTCTACATTTTATCTCTTTCTTTGTCTAAGGTGGATGAAAAACTGCAAAAGTCAAGATGGTTAAGAAATGCAGATGGTTCCTTCGCATAGTATGAGACTTTTAACCAACCAAAACCAACCCCTTTAGAACCAAACTTTATAATGGGATAAATGTACAGTTTGGTATAAGGGATAAGGATGGGTGAAAGAATTTTGGGGGGAATTGATTTTAGGTAATTGGGGAAATAGGTTAGCGGGAAATTTTGAAGAGAGATTTTAAGGAAAATGTATTTTTTTAAGATGAAAAAAATTTTTTAATGGTTTTTGAAGAAAGATGATTTTTTTTTTTAACATCAAACTAATATTTTACTCGCATAATTTAGAGTTTTACTGGGTGCAATAAGTTTGGTATTATTGTTTTTAATTTAAGTAATTCATTTACGTCATAACGATACATTTATAATTATATTACATAACTGTTACATTTTTTTTTTTTTGTAATAAATATGATGAAAATTCAAAGTAATTTTTAAATGGGGACTGATTCATTGCTATTTTTTGTTTTGTTGTTGTGTTTTTGTTTGGGTTCCTATTTGACAGTATGTAAAAAATTAGAGGAGATTTTAGAAATGTTTTCAATAGCAAATAGCTTCAAGGGTTTAGTGGTGGCAGCCTAACTCTACTATTTTCAAGATTTTATTGTTGAACTATATATGATGTAAAACATATAATTACGGGGGATTAAAAAATCAATGTTTCAATAATTTGTTTAGAAGTTTGGGAGTGGCAACCCCTGCTCTTTTAAATGTTTTATTCTTGAATCATGTATATAAATCATATAATTAGAAAGGATTTAAAAATTAAAGGTTACAAATGAAAACCCAGTCAAATGAAATACAGTCAAGTAACATACAATCAAATGAAATACAATCGTGTGATAGTTTGATTTCTATAATGTAATAATTTTTAATCAAAATCATATTCAAGACTTGTAATTAAATTTGTAATTTGAATTATACTAATAAAACCTTGAAATTCTTGTAATCAAATATCTCTATAATAGCTCAAAAGTTATTCAATGAATAATTATATATGATTGTAAAACTCATTATCTGAATGAATAAATAACCTTAAGGGATCCATGTATATATATATATATGTATATACATATATTATACATATCATTATCTATCTTCTTGAAATAAATTTTTTATAATTTTATTTTGTCAGCGAAAATATCAAAAAAAAAAAAATTCTTTAAACTATTCAGATTTAAAATCCTTTTAAATCTTTTTGTTTAACATGAATTTATAACAAGATTTTCTAGTTAAATACATTAGTACTACGAATATTACTAATATATATATATGTATATTATATACATATAAATGTTTTATAAAAGTTGATATCATTTATATTTTGTATACTAAAATTGTTTTTTTTTTATATGTTTGATTTTCAATATAAATAGGTGGTGACTTAAAATTTCATATATATAATATGGGTGGTGATCCTGGTTTTGAATTGGTAAGGGCTAGATTTTATGCTGCTGAAGTTGTATGCGGATTAGAGCATTTACATCAACAGGGAATTGTTTATCGTGATTGTAAACCAGAAAATATTTTATTAGATGATCATGGACATGTTCGAATATCTGATTTGGGTTTAGCTGTTGAAATACCAGAAGGTGATTCAGTTAGAGGAAGAGTTGGAACTGTAGGTAAGAAAAGATAAATAAAAAATCAAAAAAAAAAAAATGCATTATCACAAAAAAGGTTTGATAAAGGTTGAATATTAATGATACTTATATAATCATAATACATATATATATATCGAATAACATTTACTTAAATGACAAGATATAATATAAATATAATAAAAATTAGGTTTGAAAATTAATCCTTTTTATCCTTGTTTTTTTTTGTTTTTTTTTGTTTTGATTCTTAAGAGTACTTACAAAAAAGAAAAAAATAATAAAAACAAAATGTAATATATATGTATATACATATATATAGACAAATTTATTACTAGTATGTATTTTTTATTTTTTTGTTGTGTTTAGGTTACATGGCGCCGGAAGTTATCGATAATGAAAAATACTCATTTTCACCAGATTGGTTTAGTTTTGGTTGTTTACTATATGAAATGATTGAAGGTCAAGCACCATTCCGTATGAGAAAAGAAAAGGTCAAAAGAGAAGAAGTTGATAGAAGAGTTAAGGTAAATATGTATTATTTTTTTTTATTTAACATTTAAATTATATGATAATATTTTTTTTGTTTTTTGTTTTTTTTCTATATATTAAAACAATATTGAATTTTTGTTTTTTCTTTTTGTATCTTAGCAATTTTAATATTGAAAATTAATTTGTAAAATAATTAAATGCTAAATATAAAAAGGTTTTTACTTATATTTATTCATTTTGATTGTTTAAGCTTTTATTTGAGAGAAAAAAGGAGATGTAATATACCTATTGTACGACGATTCGACTGTCTGTAAAATTTTAACCACGAATGTAACTCAATAAAAACATTGCTTTTTGTGTATCTTTTAGACACCTATAAATCCTAAAGTGGGATGAATATGTCCTATTTTTAAATTTTTATCAATGCTTTTAAATTTTTTTTTTTGTTTTTTATCTGTGAACATAAATGAACGTATAACAACATATGATGAATATATTATGAATAACGTAACAACAAAATAAATCACAAATATCAGTAAATTTCTTGAACGTATTAAATAAAGCCAAAAATAACAAAAAACAAATTCTTCAACAAAATATTCCGAGAAAACTTAATCTATATATATTGTTTGTGTTCCTTTTACAGAGTAAACTACTCTTTTCTACTCCCAACTACACCAACCTTTGAGAAAGAGTAGATAGGAATAAATACGATTATGTTAAGTTAGCGTTCCATTTACCAACTACTCCGAACTACTCTCATCTACTCTTTTCTTGTAAAAGGAACATAAACATTAATAGTTTCATTTTGTAGTCTGAAATCTGAATTTTCTTTTTATATAGTTATTTAAATAAAAATACAAATTTATTACTCTGTTTATTGATCTAGTTATGTCTTCTGCAGTTTAGTAAATGCTCTAAATTAGTTTCCCTTGCAACAACGTATACAAGAAATTTATTTTCAAAAATGTCAGGCGTTTATTTTTTCCTAAACCCTTTAGATTGTTTCGCAGTTCTCGTAGCTTTAAGATATTTTTTTAAAAAATTGAGAAAAGAGAATGTTGCTAGACCTTTTTTCCATCTGCTAAAAACTTTGCTTCCTACAGAATAAAAATTTTCAAAAAAAAAAAAAAAAAACTATCCGCATTTGGTAGCACATTACTGTGGCAATATAAAATCTCATATTAATTCAATTACAACCCTTTATTACGCATTATCTATATTTATTTTTTTAGATTTTGGATCCTTCTTTTTGTATCTTTATATTTGATTCTCAAATTTGTTAAACGAATTACAGATGGAATACGAATTTAATTAGTGAATTTATTATTTAATATTTTATGTATCCTTAATACGCTGTATATATTTTTGTAAATATATATTTAGGAATAAATGAATAAATGAATATTTTATAATAGACGTCACCGAGATGACTTTTAAAAGGAACTTTATTTTGGTATTTATTAAAAATTGGTAAAGATAAACAAAACTGTAGCACATACACACAAAGATAAATTTTTAATTTGCATTTGAATTATATATGATTTCATATTAAAATTCACCTCAGTTTTTTAAATTTGAAAAGATTTTTTAAACCGAACGAGCTGCTTGACAATACACTCTTATTTATTTACAGATTTTTATAACTTTGTATTGATTTTTATAACTTTGTACAAAAAAATTATTTGGAATTATCCTTAATCTGATTCAAACTATAAATGTTGCCCTATTATTAGTAATGGTGTATATGTTATCAATTTAATATCACAATAGCCAAAAGGAAACCTAATATCGAATCTATTTCATACTCAGAATTCTAAATGTAAATGGACAGTTTTGTTGAAAATTTAACCATGATTTTTATTGTAATGATAAAAAAAAAACATTTATAAGAGAAAATATACATAAGGATATATTAATACATCAAATCTATGTACATAAATTATATACTAAACCCAATAAATTTAATATTAATTTAATATTCAACTATAGGTATCCTTTAAAAGGTAAAATTAATAACACTTACTTAATAAAATATCACTATAATTACGATAGCGTTTATAATATTCGAACCAAATCTTATTCTGTTCAATGAATTGAAAATTCAAAAATAAATTCTTAAGTAATAATTTAGGAAAATTGTGCTTAAAGACAAAAATTAAAGGGAAATCTATTGATAAAATTTAACTTTTCTTTTATATTCCAATTTTTTCATTTTTTTCTTTCTTGTTTTTCATTTCATTTTTTTTTTTTTTGTTTTTTTTTTTAAATAGAAAATTCTTTCAAAACGAAGATACAGACAATTTTCAGAAAAAGAAAGAACAAGACAATAAAATAGTAAATAAAAAGGAAGAATAGAAAATATTTTTTTTTTCTTTTCCTTTTTTCTTTTCAAATTTCTAAAGAAATCAATCAGAAACCATTATTATACAACCAATAACGTTATAAAAGATTTTCATATGAACTTTTATTTTCTTACACTGTTGGTTCTTAAATTTTCCTTTTAAACTTTTTCCCAATTGTATTTAATGTATATAAAAAAAAAAAGAAAATAACAACGTAAATTTCAATAATGAAAAAAAAAAGGGAAAACACATTTAAACAGTTGTTATAAAAAAAAAAAAAGGACATACAAAGGTTAATTATGTTTTTTTTTTTTTTATTTATTTTATTGTAATATTGATTAACAATGAATATTTGAAAGATATATTGAGGTAAAACACAATATAAGACCTTTAATTTTGAACTAATTTAAGTTGTGTATTTGTACAATGTTCTGCATTACAAAATTCTGAAATGACAAAACTCTGACTTTCTTTTATGCATATTTCTCAGCTTATAAAAATCTCTATAACAAAATTCTAATTTTTTTTAAAATCAAATTTTACGTAATTCTGAATAAAACATTTTAAGATTTTGTAATTTTTTTTAGAAAAACGCGAATATATTTTATTTATCCAAAATAGCTTTCGCACTTTTTCTACCCTCGGGTGGACATAATTTTGTTTGTCTATGCGCTTCAGACAACCAATACCATGAATGGTTGTATATTTTCATTTTTTCGACAAATTTTACAAAAACTTAAGAATTTTGAGACTAAAAATTTTATTTTTTAATACCCAAAATGTATTATTTATTTATTTTTGTATCGAATAGTTTTAAAACAATAAGATATGGTTTAGGATCTTTTGCCTACATATCAGTCAGTGGGCCGATACATGTGGATCATCTTATATGTATATAGTAATAATTTTATTAAGTTTTTTTTATATTATATATTTTACAAGAGATATACCAAGGGAGTCTATGTAAATAAAAATTAATTTTTCAGTCATTTTCCTTTTAAATTACAAGTAATTTTTTCCTTTTCCTTCTACAACCTGTACAGGATTTGAACCTTTATTTCGTTATATGTGTACCCAATCCGAAAAGTTATTTTAACCCTTTCACTATATAATATATATAAGACCACATGATTCATTAGTATTAAAATTGCATTATTAACATAATTCAATATGAATTGAATGTGAATATTAGCATACCAACTTCCTGAAAGATTTGTAAGGACTTACATAATACGTTCAAAAGTAATCATAAAAGTAAAAACTTGAATAAAAGGTTTAATCTATTGAATTTCCTTCTGTTTCAAGGTTATTTAATTTTATTATGGTTATTGTCTTGAATCATCATATAAAATAATGATTCTTCATATTTTATTATGATAATGATTCATCATTGATAATGAATTCTTCAAATTCAAGTTCTTCAAACGCATACCTTTCTTTGTATTAACAGGACTAGTACAAAGTTGCGCAGCTTCTAGAACTATCGGTCAAATGCATAAAACTGAGCTTGAATTCAAACCTCACTTTTTCAAACAAAAACTACGCTTGATCCTGGATTAAGATTAAATAAGGTTTAAAAAAGTAAGATTTGAGTTCAAGCTCAGTTTTTTATGCATTCGATCCAACTTCTCAATTTCGTATTTGTAGCATTTAAGAATTATAAAAATATTTCCTTCTTTTCTTTTTCTTTAATAAATCTACAAAAAAATAACTTTTACTAAAAGGAAACTAAAAGCTATAACATTTATTAAACGTCTCATATAAACTACACCAAAAAGGATAGTAGAAAAGCTATACTTAAATTACTACATCTTATCGTTTCTCACAGCTTCAATTTAAACGCACACAAAAACCAAACAAAAATATATTATAATTTAAGCTATCGAAAGATCTTAAGCTATACATTCAACTTTAACTTGAGAAAAATATAAAAAAAAAATTTCTATTCAAAAAATTTAATAAAACCGAAATAATTTAATTATTGATTTTTTTTTTCTTTTTATTTAACTTTAAAAACCCTAAAATAATTAATTTTCAAATTAAATTTCATATCTTTTCTCTTTGTTAATATTTATAGGAAGACCAAGAAAAGTATTCACTAAAATTTAATGATGAAGCCAAATCAATGTGCCAACAGTTATTAGCAAAATCAATTAAATTACGTTTAGGCTGTAAGAATGGACGTTATGGTGCCAGAGAAGTTAAAATGCATCCATTTTTTGATTGCATTAATTGGAAAAGACTTGATGCTGGTATGGTTGATCCACCATTTCTCCCAGATGTAAGTTTATTATTTTATCATAATATTATATATTCACATAACACATTTTTTTTATAAATACAAATTACAAATATATAATATGTATGTATATGTTATGTACATATATATGTTAAATATTTGATGTTCTTTATGATTTTGATTGCATAATGGAAAAACAATAATGAAAAATTAGAATAAAATAATGGAAAGATCACAATGTCAATAATTTTAGATAAACTTATTCTGAACTTTGATTAAAGAAAAGAAATTTTATATAATATAATATATATATTTATATATAAAATTTATTTTACTATATAATCTCTTACATAGTAGAAATATTTTATTAAAAACAAAAAAAAAAAAAAATATCCTTTTCAACTATAAAATTATCCTTACAATTTTTCGATCAATAATAAATATGACTTCTATTTTTTTTCGTAAATACTAACTTTTATGCTGCCCCATATATATTATGAATTTAGGTTTTAAATTATGTTGAAAAGTATTTTAGTTAGAATTTTCCAAACTGCATTTTAACGATTTAAGGCATAGTTATGGTACAAATCAATTTTTGATTTATGTGAGGTTGTGACTGTTGTTTAATAAGAAATTTACCGACAAAACAACGTTTATTATGATATTGAAACTGATTTTGCCGTGAGTTTGAGTATAGAAGTGTTTCAGAATATTTTATAAATATACAAACATATAGTAATTAGAATACTTAAAAAACATAGGTAATAAGAAATTTTTTTTAGCGTTCAGCATTCAAAAATTTTAAATATCCAGGATTATTTCTATTAACACTCACAAGTACAACTAGATTTGTAAAAGATATTCGATTCATACACATAAATTTCTTAAAATCATTAAAAGTTTTCTTCATCTATATTATATTATCTTCGTTTTTCTCTATTGAGCTTCATCACAATATATGTGTATGTATTTTTCTGAATTTGTTTACGATTTTATTTTAAATAATTTCCAAATAACTTGACACTATGAAATTTAAGATTTAAAAGGAATTTGATTTTTTTAACATGGTTGAATGAACATATGGGCAGTATTATAATCCAAATATGGGCAGCATTAACAGTTATACAATTTAATATCGCCTTCATTGTAGTTTTGTACATTGATAACATTCTTGAAATTTGTCCGTTAATTTTGAAATCTGTGGGAAATCTGTAGTTTTCAATCCTTGACTAGAACACTTGATGAGTATTCGAGTATCCAAGTAAACTAGAACACTATCCAATTTACGTAAATTTTACGGATTTGAAACTTATCAAACGAATCATAAACAGGAGACTTCTCATAACTTTCAAGTAACGATAGCGTCCTTTAAAGTCCTGAATACTCTAGGAGAGACAAATACAATCAAGCTGTAATAGGTTCCTGCAGAATTAGGTATTAAGAAAGTGAAAATACATATACAACAGCAAAGTCTATCCTAACCAGAAAGAAAACTGGTAAATTTAAAACTGGCCTACGACCTAAAAGTCATTGCAAAGTGCCTAGGTGTTCCGACAGCTATTGTAGCCTTACTCAACATTTTTCTTGAATAAGGAGGCTACAATTCGTAATTTCGTTTAAGTCAACATAGCAGATTGGAAAATAATTTTAGATAACATTTAGATAATTATCTCGAGAAAGGTAAAAGATATGAGAAAAATTTAATAATTTATATTGAAGCTGAGGAATTGGAAGCTAAAATAAAATTGGTTAAGTAATAATGGTTTTTTATGCAAAAATTACAGTTATTTTTACAGAAAACAGTGAAAAATATCAATATTTTTTGAATTTAAAAGCTTGTAACTCTTCAACAATGAAAGCTAGAAATGTAGGATATTAGTAGGATATTAGTATGATATCCCATAGCTTCAGCTATAGCTACCGACACTTAAACGACATCTGCTATGCTCTGTTCTACAGAGAATATTGTTACTTTTTTAAAAAGTTAACGAAATTATTTTGTAGGCCGTTATTTTGGAAACCGTTAAAAATAGATCGTCAAAACAATTTTTTGTTTGTTATGAACTTCCCGATATCACTTCTCGTTCTTCGTGACCTTTGAGTTTCGAACACCCTGTATATTGTTCAACTAAATTTTTATAATTGATTATAGTTCTTATTATATTTATCCTATGAAGATTTAAACTTTAAGTTAAGATATTAAGTTTAAAATAGTTTCGAAAGTGATGTTATTATGCACTGTAATCTGTATTACACTATAAAACTAAACAAGATTACTTTCATATTATTATACGTATATATAAACTTATTCAAAGTTTTTATTACTTAAATTCCTTAAAATCTATCAAACATTCATTTGTTTAATAAACTTTTTTTATAATTTACAAAATTTATAACTAATTATTAACTATTAACTTTTAATGTGCGAAATTTTTCTATATAATTTCCATTTACGATTGATCAAAAAGCCATTAAGTTATAATATATACATATATATGTATGTATATATATATATTTTTTTTTAATTTGAAATCTTTCTTAACATTAAATTTAACGATAATCATGTACCTAATAGGTATAGGCATTTTATTACCCAAAAAAAAAAAAAACTTTTTTTAGTAATTAGGTTAGAATTTCTTATGTTCTTGTATATCAGTATATAAATACAAATTAGAACAATAATCTTTTAAAAAAAGTAGTTAATTACATTTTTATATTATCTATATAATATTTTACTTTTTAAAACTAAATTATCTTTTAAAAGTTTTTAGCTTTATTTTAAATCAAATATTATTTTACGACATTCATAAAAAATATTTACTTAAATGCATTAGTTTTGATTCTTTTATTATTTTATAAATGTTTTGTTATAAAAAAAAATCCTCCCACATGTCTACAGGGTAACCAGAAGTCAAAGGTCACGAAAAAACAACTTTATAACGATTTTGAAAAATTTTCATATATATTGTATCTACTTTACGTTTTTTTTTCATATAACTACTACATTTCATATGGAAAAATATTTTTTTAACAAAATTTCAATGAAGCACAAGGTAATACCATTTTTTTTTTTTTTTTGAAAACGGTAAAAGATACGTTGATTGTATGATTATGATTTTAATAAGTTAAAAAATGTGATAAAAATGATATGTTAATAAAAGTTTTTTATACAGTTATTTAAAAAAAGTCTTGAAAAATATCGATATTTTTCAACTTTAAAGGTTACTTTAACTGTGAAAGCTAGGAAAATTCTAAGATATTTGTTTAAAAGCTCATAGTTTCAGCTGTGTATCTAAACGAATCTTGTATGTGATATAGAGGCCAAGACATTAATATGTTTCCAAAAACGAAAATACTTTGAAGAATATTATCACGAAAAGCGTTAAGAATAGATCACACATCCGGAACAGTTTTTTGCTTGTTTGCACCTGCTTTATCGCCTACTTGTTTGTGAGCTTCAACTTTCGACACCCTGCATAAATTGCATATTGTAAATACCATATTCATAATACATACATATATATCTAATATTTTATATTATATGAACTTTATTTTTAATATTTAAACCGCCTCTTTGGTACAAAGGTTAAAAACAGGCTTTAATTTAGAAACATTTTGTGAGAAACATATTAAGTAGAAGTACTTTTTAAAGGTAGTTCTGTTAACACATATTTAAATTTGTGTCAATTAATTTACCATGGTTCTTTCAAAGTCAATCCAATAAGGTTAAATAAATATATGACTGTAAAAAATGATTAAATTAATAACTTATGTGCTTTAAATTTCATAAGCTTTTTCCTTCCTTTAAGTAAAGAATTTTTGTTTTAAAAAAAAAAAAATTACAAATTTTTAAATTGTTTAAATACATCATGTGCTGAACAACTCAATTACCGAGGTTATCGAACTTTTTTATAAAACCTTCTTTTTTGTCGAGATTAAAACTTTATATATTGTTGATATCTCTTGATGTCGTTTAAGCTTTTCGAATAAAATACAAAAATTTAGTTAAGACATCAATCATTTATTAATTGATTATCAAATTAATAATTTCGTTGTAAAGCTTATATTTTTCTCCTAGTGATCTAGCTAATATCTATATATTCGACCTAAGATAGTGTACAACTCTCCTATTTTGGTGCCCCTTCTTCTTCATTTGGTTACCTTGCTAAAATACAAAATAGCACCCTACGACTATTCGGCAACCCTATTGCTCAGGTTTTCTTTACTTACTCCTCTTAACACCCGTCGAAATATTAGAGCATCATCTCTCTTTTATATATATCTTGTTAGTAATAATCAGTAATCACACTTAAGTTCTATTGAACTAAAATCAATAATACCTCCCTTAAAACAATTTCCAACGCAAAAATTACTACATCAAGTGACCATTTCTAAAGCGTGGAAATTTTTAGGTAGTTTAAAACTGGTTATGGAAACTCATTTATTGTGAGAGCTGCTAAAATTTGAAATATGCTCCATCCAATATGTTCTCCTCTAATAGATACGATTCATTATTTAATTTGCAACTTTTCAAAAAAAAACTTGTGCAGGTTCGATTCCAATTTACACTCCAATTTGTCTTCCCATTACCTAAACCTACAATATGTTACATATATAACGTTATCTTCTCTTAGAGTATGGGTATATAGCGTATAAAAAAAAATATATAGCAGGAGTATAAACGAAAAACAAATTTTAAAATAACATTTTAATTTTTCTTTTATCTAATTCTAAATTTATTATTAGATACAAATTAATACATAGTTGCTAAAATTCTAAGAGCAATTCAATAAAGAACATATATCTACATACAAATAATATAATGTATATGTATATACTTATATATAATTAAAAATAAATGATAAAAAAAAAAAAACAAAAAGAATCATTTTTTATTTTCTTTTTCATTTTTATTTTATATATAGCCTCATGCAGTTTATGCCAAAGATGTACTTGACATCGAACAATTTTCAACAGTTAAAGGCGTTAACATTGATGACAGTGATTCAAATTTTTATGCAAAATTTAATACTGGTTCTGTATCAATATCATGGCAAAATGAAATGATTGAAACAGAATGTTTTCGTGAATTAAATGTATTTTCAGACTGCCAAACACCTACACCAGATTTAATGATAGATGCAACACCAGTTATTGAAAAAACTGGTTGTTTTCCATTTAGAAGAAAGGTAACAAAGATAATTTAAAAAAAAAAAGATAACAATAATATAGTGTAACAAAATAAAATTTTAAATATAATAATTTAAAAAATAAAAAAAACTATATATTTCTTTGTCTCTTTTTTACTTATTTTTTTTTTTTCGTTTTTTTTTTTTTGCATTTTTTAGAAAAAACAACCAGCAAGAACTCAAGTAATACCCATTCCGCAACATTATTTAACTAGTCACAGTCAATCTTCTACACATGCTGAAAGCTGATAGAAATAATTGATAATTTTATATATTTCTAATTTATAAAGGAGAAACAACAAAAAAAAAAACAAACAAAAGCAGAAAAACAAGAATTTTTTTTTTTTTTTTTTAATTTATCAACTCTTATACAAAAAAAAACAATTAAATTAAATATAAATTGTAATTAATTATACTTAATTAATTAAATAATTTAAAATTTTTTTTTTTTTATTAATTAGTGAAATATAAGTAGTTATATAATTTTTTTTTTATTTTTTATTTTTTTTTTTCTTTTCAAAATTAATATTTGAAATACATAATTTTATTTTTAATTTGCTATACGCGCTATATTTCAGACATAACTTTCGTACAGTAACCTTATCATGTTAAAGTAGTTGATTTCAAATGAAACAACAACAAAAAAAAAAAACCCCGCATTTAAAAATTCATAAATCTTAATTTTTTTATTGTGAATTGAAACTCGTAAAGAAAGTATTGCCTTATATCTCTGCTTTTGGTAATGTCATTTGCGCTACAACCATCAAAAATACAACTGGCATCGAAATTTCGGTTATTCAGTTGGCAAGCCACATTCTTTCGTTTATGCAAAAAAAAAGTCGAAAAATCAGTCAAATTTGTGCGTACAAAGCAGCGTAAAATGTTTGATTAATTTAAAAAACAACAATAATTAATTTTACTAAAAATAAATCCTGATTTTAACATCAAACAAATATATATATAATAGAAAGTTTACTGTACAGGGTAAATTAAAATTTGATCATTGTTTTGGTCTACAGATTTTATTATAAAAAAGTGATTATTGAATTCAAAATTATTTAAACCCGATTGATTGTAAAGCTCTTTTAAGGCTTATGATTGAAAACGCTCGGTAAATGCTTCGTTCAAAAAAGATTATTCACCTTCACTTTATGTTGGTATGATTGGTGAAAACGCGTGAATAAATTCGAAATTTTTCAAAATTAAATAACAGTTGTGAAAAACAATTTTTTGTAACTGTAATATAAATAAAAATATTTTTTTTATAACATTTAAAGAATTTAAAAATTTAGAATTTAGAATTTAGAATTAAAAATAAAGTTTTTTCTTTTTTTTTTTTTGATAAAAAGTGGTAATAAAAAATTTGTATTTTATTTATTTTATTTAGGTAAAAAAATATTTTATAATAAACAAGTTTTTTACAATTGCAATATTGATTTTAAAATATGAGTAGTTTCTTCCCAAAACGAAGTTTCACTTGAAGGAGTCAAAATTTCCTACCAAATTATTTTCTTTTTTCCTTTCGTACAAATTCAGCGTATTTGTCATGTTTTATTATTTTGTTCCTAATCACAAAAGGTAAAAAAATTTAAAAATTTAAATTAAAAAACTTAAATTTTTCATTTTGTTTACTTAACAAATTTAAAATGCTTTATGAAAAACTTATATTATGTTTTTTTTTATTTGTTTAAAACGCAATGACATCCACGTCGTTCCCTTATACATAGCAAACAAACACCGTACGTTTTCAATCATACGTATAGTAGTTGATAATAGTTAATTTGACATTTAGGTAGCATTTACGTTTTCCATACGTTTTCAATCATAAAGACCCAATATAATTATGTACAATAATCGATATTATTGTGGATAACGAACCCATTATGTATATACAATAGAAACATTTTTGTTTTTTTGTAATATTATTTAATGAATTTTTTATGAAAATGCAAATTAATTACTATTTTAAAATTGCTTATTATATGTGTATATTAATTACACTGTACCATAAATATACATATTTTATATAAATAATTAGTTTTTTTTTTTTATTTAATATAATATTAATATAAAATTTTAAATATCTGTGTTTTTTTTTTTTTTTATATAAAATTTAATTTTGTTTTTCTTTTATTCTGTTTTATATTCTGTTAAAAAAAAAAACAAAAACTTTATTTTAAAATTTATAACTTGATATTTTAGATGGTGTATTAAATTAAATCTATATTATACTTGAAATAAAGTCACATTAGCAATATTATTAACATCAGTAGTGTGATTAATTTAATATGTATACAAAAAATTAGCAATCTTTACAGAGCTTTCATAAAAATGTTCTTTTAAGAAGCATAAGAAAATGTCCTTTTAAGAAAAAAAAAAAGAGAATTTTTCAATTAAAGAATTTTTTTTGAGTCGCATAAGATCCGCCCTAATAAATTTCGCTCTAAAAAAAAGTCATATAAAATCATCAAATTAATCCAGTATATGCTATAAAATTACGAATTACGATTGATTGAAAATTTTGTATAACTTTTGAAAAATATACACATACTATCATATATTTGAAATGAAATTTACACTTAAATAAATTTTTGTACTTCAAATTTTCAGCACAAATTTCATTTTATATAAAAAAAAAAAAAAAAAAAAATTCCATAATTATTCTTATATATTATATCATCATTTTATATATGTATCATTTTTGGCGCACAATTATTATCTTTTACGGCTGTGATTTCTTTTAAACTTGGTTTACATTCATATGTATATATATTAAAAAAAAAAAAAAAAAAAACACACAGACACACATACATTTGAATAAATTAAAAGGCATAATGAAGTTTGAAGTACAAAAAAAAAAAGATACTATTCATATTTAATCTTAGATATGGTCAATAATTATGCTCTAGTCGTAATAATATTTTGTTTTACATAAGTCCGAAATAATTTGTTAACTTCCTCTTTATTATATAGACAAAAAGAAAAACAAAGAAAAAACATTATATTAATATTATGGACTTTATTTCCTATTTAAATAAAATAATGAATTATTGGCATTTTTTTTTTTTTTTAGATATTTATATTTTAAAAGAATCTATAATAGGTTTCTTGTCGTTACAAAATTATATTATATATATATGAAATAAAATTTCATTCAAATTAAAAAAATAATTCGATTTCTTCCATTCTTTTTCATTTATTTAATTATATTTTATAATATGTATATATTAATTTAATTTTTGTATTTTATTTAAAAAAAATATTTTATTTGTAATTCTTTTCAAAAATTTTAAGCACTAAAATAAAAAGAAAAAAAAACTAAAATCCTTCTTAAAAAGGCGTTCATTTTTCATTATAGGGAAAAAATAAACAACAAGGAAAAGCAAAAAAAAAAACTGAATATTTAATAAATTAGAAAAATTTTAATATTAAAATTAAAAACAAAAAACAGAAAAAAAAAAATAAAATTGCATTAAATTTTTTTAATAATCTAAATTTAAAATAAAAAAAATTGGTAGGTACATATAAAATTAATATTAAAAATAAAAAAAAAAATTAAGGGTATAAAGAAAAAGTATTTTATCAAATTTTTTCTAAATGTATAAAAAAAAAAAAAAATATTTAAAAAGAAAAAAAAAAAAACAAATGTTTTGTATGTGTAATTTTACCTTTCATTTAAAACTAAAAAAAAAAAAAACCAACTTAAAATAATTAAAAACACTATAAAGTAAAATAAAATATATATGTGTAGGTACACATTGTTTTGTTTTTTCTTTTTTTTTTTTCAAAATAGAAATGCAATTACCTATGTATTTTTTTAAGTTAAGTTTTTTTTTTTGTATTTCAAAAAAAATTTCAAAAAACTTATAAAATACATATTTTAAAACAAATTTTAAGAACAAAAAAAACAAAACAAAAACATAAAAAAAAAAAATAAAAACAAAAATAATATAAGACTTGATAATTATTGTTTTTAAAAAAATTATTATATAAATATATATACATATATACATATATATATAGATAAACATTAAAATTGCATTATAAATAAATACATACACATATACATACACACATTAAAAAAACATTACCATTAAGATACAAAATAAAAAAAAAAAAAATACATTTCACTATAATTAATTAATTAAAAAAAAAAAAAAATAAATAAAATAAAATTGTTGTTAGTACTGAAACTCTTTTTTTTTGTTTTTCTTTTTTTTTTTTGTTTTGGTATAATGGCGTCACACTAAAACGAAATATTTTAAGTTACATAAGAAAAAAACAATAGAACAATATAACGGTAATTTTAAATGAAACTCTAATCCACCATAGAAAAAAAAAAAAAAATTAATATGATATTAAAATTAAATTTAAATTATTGTAAAAATTTTATTAGAAAAGTATATAATAAAATATATTTAAGTGTATTTATATAAAAAGTAATTTATATACAAACATACATAGTTATTTTCTTGCTTCCTTCTGGAAAATTAAATAAAAGCAAATTAACAAGCGCCTGTCTTCTATCTATAATGTTAAAGAAACATTTTAATTTTCAACATATAAAAGAAATAACAACATTTTTCTTCTTTAGCAACATTTGTTGCTGACAGTGACACAATGAAATTTACAAAATTGTATAGCAACAAATTTTATTAAAATTAACAGAAAGTAATAAAACAATTTCTTAATTTAAGGCGATTTTATTTTTTTTTGATTATTTCGATATTTTTGAAATTAATATGTCGAAAAATTTTAAAATATTAATTTCACTGTATATATATATACATATATACATACAAAAATTTTAAATAATATTCTTTATTAGTAGAGTTATGTGTTGATTCAGATAAATGAACTTAAGTATAAATGAAAGTTTCATCTCGATAACAATGTGATTTTTTTTTATTACAATAACAACATATATAAACGAAATCAATCTCTATATATATATATATATATAAATATATATAAATGATTCAATCAACATATTTGAGGTATCTTCTAAAAGCATAAAAACAAAAAAACTTTCAGAAATAAAATTTCATTTAATTTCATTTAGCAAAGCCAAGTCCTCATTGTGAATTAAAACCAATAAAGTCCCTGTTTTGCCTTCTAGAATAAATTTTTTTGTAAAATTCATTAATTATAATTAATTATTTCTCATACATGATACATCTAAATTTTGTTTAAAATTATGTTAGTAATAACATGCTAGTAAACTTCTCCATACACATTTGCAATATCATTTAAACTTCTTTTGAAGTTGAAAAACCTTCAAGATTTTCTTTTTTAAATGTCAGGTGTGAGTCACAATTTTTCTGTCAGTTACTTGGAGCCAAATATTTCAAATAGTTCCGTAAAAAAAAAAAAAAAAATTAAGAAAAATATTTTAAAAATATCCATTATAATTATGAGTAATCGCAATCAATTATGATTTATGGAGAGCTCTGAATCTTCTTTACATTTTAAAATATCACCTCCATGTTTCATTATCGATAACAGCCATTAAAAAAAAAAACATCTAATTACTATTTTTTTTTATTAATATTTTTAATAATTCTTTTCTCCTTCAAAATTCTTTTGAAAATGACAATAAACATTATTCAGCTGTTCAACTAAATCCATTCAATCAACAATCAAAGTGGCGCTTACATAAATCAAAAAATTTTAATGTTTCTCCCAATCAAAATTTCAATCATCAAAATGGCCGGAAAACATGTTCACTAAATATTCAAAACTTTATAAATTTGCTATGTTTTAAATATGGTTTTAAACAAAATTTAATAATGTATGGGGCAGCATAAAAATTTTCTCATCATCATCTTGACAGTGTGTAATTCTTATATCTAATATTTGGTTATAGTGATTTGTTATATCATTCTTAACAAATGACAAGTAAAATCGAGATAATGGATAAAAAAATAAAAAAAAAACAAAAAAAAAGCTTTAACTAAAAATTCATTGATTTTTAAACTTTTCTAAAAAAAATTTTACTATAAATTTTTAAATTAAAAAACAAAACAAAAAAAAAAAAACAATACAAACAAAATTATGATAAAAAAAATTATATGTAAAATTTACCAGAAACTAATAAAATTACTATTTATAATTAAAAATAAAATTAAGTTATTGATAATAATAAAACAAAAAAAAAAAACAAAAAACAATATTGTTATTAGTAAAAAAATAAATAAATAAATAAAAATGTATTAATGTAAAATAAATATGATAGAAAATAATTTATAAAATTGTAATTTAAATATGAAAAAAAAAAACAAAAAAAAAAAATATTTTCGATTAAAGAAAATATTCAATTTTTCGTTTTGTTTTTTTTTTTTTTTTTTTTTTCATTTTGTAGGCATTTAAAAATAAATTAAATTTATAATTATACTTATTTTGAATAAAAAATTATATTTATATTTTTAAAATTATAAAAAAATTTGTTAGGAAAAAAATATAATCTTTGTTAATTTCCTTTTCTTTTTTTTTTCATATGTTAATATGTATATTGAAATTGTTGATATAATGACACGGCAACAAAGTTTTGCAACAAAACCATAAGAAAATGTTTAAAACATTTTTTTTATTTTTCGAAATTGTTCATTATTTTATGATTCAAATAAAAAATCTGTAAATTTGAAAAAAATTCAAAATTATGATTATTTACAATTTTTTTTTTTTTTTTGTAATTACCGTAGCCAGTACCAGTACCAACCAGTACAAGATTTTTTGTTTTTTTTTTTTTTTTTGATATTTTATATTAATTAATTTAATATTAAAATTAAAAGAAAAACTTTTTGTATATGAATATATAAAGAATAAGTTTTGTACGTTTCCTATTACGTAATTTCCATACGTATACACATTTTATACCGTGTGCTGTAATTTAAATTTATTGTGTACAAATGAAAAAAAAAAAATAACTTTTTTAAAAGATTATGTTAAAGTAAAATTTTTGAATAATTTCTTTATTTTCAATAAGTAAAATTTAAATTTAAATATTTAAGGTACACCACCCCCGGTTGACTTTTTAGTCAAACAATCTTTTTTTTTAATTTTAAAATTAATAATTTTTTTTAATTTTTATATAATATGTATTTTAATTTATATAAAAAATAAAGGAGATTAAAAAAAAATTCAAAAGAAAAAAAACCTTAAAAGTATTTCAAATATTTTAAAAGCAAAGGCGCAAAAAAAAAAAAAAAAAAACAAAAAAATAGAATTTAAGAAATAAAAAAATACATATAATTTCGAATTTTTATTATATAGAATGAAAATGAATTTAAAAATCAAATAAAAAGTGATTTTATGTTCTAAATTTATATATAAATAAATATTTAAATAAAAAAAAAAAAAATTTAGATAATTTTAATTAATAAAAAATTAAAATAATTCATGTAAGAATACGAAGTAGTAAATACATTTTTTTTTTTTTAGATAATTAAAATTAAATTATAATTAAAATTGAAAATGTTCTATTTTTTTTTTTTTTTTTTTTTTTAATTTTTTATTCTGTACTATTATTATTAATTAATTACCGATTTGTAAAAAGAAAAAAAATTTAAAATAATTATATTATTATTAAATTTAAATGAGTTTTAATGTATTTAATTCTATTATTTATAATAGATTTTAAGAATTCCATTACAATTTGTATATGTATAAAATTAAAGATAAAATATTATATTATAATTAATATTAATATAATAATAATAATAATAATAATGATTTATTATATGGTAGAAGAAAAAATGTTTAATTTCAAGAATTTTTTTTTTTTATATTTGGTTTTTTATTATTTTTTTTTTTTTCCTATACATTTAATTTGCCCCATTCACTTTTTTTCCACAGTTATCATAAATATAATTATATCTTAATGATGTGACTAAAATTCCAAGAAAATTTTTGCTGAAAATAAATAAACTGTGAAAGAAACATAATAAAATTTTTTAAAAATAATTTAGCAATTATTTATGACGGTTTCATCTATTAAATTGATATCAATAAATGTACAAAATATGATTAAATCTGTACATCAATTCCTCAATTTAAAAAAAAAAAAAAAACAAGAATAAAAAATTCTATACCCATCTGCAATTTATTTTATAACTAAAACGAAAATAATCAGTAAAGAGAATTGGTATCGAAATGCTAAAGGAATTACTGCTGTTAAAATGAATCTTAAAATATTAAATTAACAAAACATTGAATTCAGGAACTCTGAAAAGATGTAATTGATTTAATATTTTTACATGATAATAGATTACATGTAAAAAAAAATAAAAAAATTTATTCACTTTTAAAGTTTGTCATGTTACTTTAAACTGTTGACATCAAGATTGGAAAAAAAAACATTTTATTTTTTTAAATTAGTAAATAATATATTTATTATTTATTTATGAAATCAACTGGATAAATAAATCGCTGTGATCAGTAAACGGCTAATTGAACACAAATGGCTTAGCTATAAGAGAAGACACAGATACTTCCCTTATCAAACAACAATCCAACACCATCTTTCAAAATGATTACTTACTTTATATCTAAATATTTTATTTAGTTATTTAATTATTGTAAATAGATATCAACATTAAATTTAAATAAAAAAAAAGAAAACTAATTATCACAACAAACTAATATGAGCTGATATAAAGATAAATTTAAAACTGAAAAAAAAAAAATCAACATAAAACTTTACATTATGAATTAAATACCAAACAAAAAATATATACATATGTATATGTATTTATAGAATATATAAAAACAAAAATAAATTTTAGAAAAACTAAATGTTTTAGATCTAATAAGACGGTACGGTAATAAAAGAATTAAAAATAAAATAAAAAAGTTGTTTTATTAATCCTGTTCACATTTTCATATTATTCATAAAATTTTTTTATTCATCTTCTTAATGATTCATATTTTTCTTTATTGTCGGATCCATAAATTAAACGACATTATTCACATTGTGGAACATTTATTTTTAAATAGAAAATAAATATTTATAAATTGTTAACAAAAACGAAGACATTAAAGTCTCTAGTCATAAATATATAACCATATTTTTTTTTACAGTTATCATTTGAGTAATAACCATTTAATTTCTATACAGTATTTAAAAATAAAATTAAAGCAAACACAAAATTTTGAGAATATTTAGAAGAAATTTCTAAATAATTTAACAACCGCTTGTACCCACTTTGGTACAGGACGACTAGTTATTTGATTTTCAGCTGTGGAGCCTAATCTATATAAATTATCAACTTCTAATTGTAAGCGTTTTTGTAACGATTCATTTGTTGTTACAACACAAACTTGTGATTCTAAATCGCGATTAACAGATCTTTCACCAAAATTTGATGAACCAATTAATGTTAAGTTTGGATATATTGTATTTGGAAGATAATACCTACAATATTAAAAATAATTTTAGACAAATTTTAATTTGTTTAAAACTAACCATAAGCCTTTAGCATGATAAGTCCAACAATCTTTTTCGTATTCAAAGAAATTTACTCGATGTGCTTGTTGTGCGTTAAGTAAACTTTCATAGAAATGTTTTGCTATAAGTGAATATGCTGCAGGTATTCCACCAGCTGGACCTTTTGCACCTTGAAAACCATTTGCCTAAAAAATAAAAATAAAATATTCATGTATAACGTAATAATTTAAATTAAATAATTTTACATTTGGATGAGCCATTAAAATACTGCATTGTGCTAAACAATCACTTTGAATTGTATTCATATATTCATCAGTTAAATTAAAATAACCAGTAGCAAGTTTTAACAAAGATCCACCAACGGAAGACGAAAATAATTTTTTTGTAACTACACTATCATGATGAATACCAATTTGACCCATTTCAATTAATGGAAAAATCCATGTATCAGCATCTAAGAATAAATATTCGATTTTTCTTTTCGAATCTTAAGAAAAAAAAGCAAACATTTTTACCTAAACGACTCTCATATTCTTTACATTGTTGAACAAAAACTTCATCCATAAATTCACCAACTCTTTTTTTCGCTTCATTGACAAAATCATATTTTGCACCTTCATATGGTAACAATTTCCAACTTTTGTGTAAACCTAATTCAGAATTTTCTCGAACAAGTAAACTAAATTCTTGTACTTTTAATACAAGCTTTTCATAAAAATCTGCCAAACGTTTATCCTCTATCAATATATAACGATCTTGTCTATTAGTAAAATAATCATTTGATAGATTTGCACCACTTATCAAAACTGAATTATCAAATAAATATATTTTCATATGTTGTAAACCTAATAATTCATTCCATCTTGGTGGGGCTAATTTTTTAGTAATGCCTCTAAGTACAGGTGTATGATACATTGATAAACAGAAATTTTTATCAAATTCCTGTATCAATGGCAAAAGCATTGATTTTGAATTTTGTTCACCACGTGTTCCACGTGTAAAATCCAATAAAACATTAACTTTTAAATTATCATTTTTTCTTAAATTTTGATGTATTGTTTGAACAAATGCTTTTTCTAAATTACCAGTTCCTAAATAGAGACTAGCCAATACAATTCTACGTTTTGCTAATGCTGATTTTTCGATTAAAGTATCATAAAATACATTTGGTTCCGAAATAACTTTTATTTGATCTCCATTTACTGGAAAACATGGTGAGTATGATAAAAGCCATGATAAACTTTCTAATCCTTGTGGAAATATTAATGGTGATTGCTTAAAATTTAATATATCTGAAGTGACTGCAGAATTTGGTAATTGTTGATCAACCACTGTAGAGAAAAGTCTTCTTATCATTTGTATAGAATTCTATGTTAAATTATATTATTTCTGTCTCAAATAAAATATCAAAAATATATTCTAAAAAAGAACTAATTGTTATTTTGTTTATTTTCAATAAAATATTTATTTTTTTTTGATTTAAAAATTTACTTTTTTTTTGTTTAAGATTAAAGCAAAAGTGGATCCCTTAACTATGCAAATAATTATTCGACAGAAATGTCAACAACAGCTGTTTGTTATTAATTGTTTATTGTGGAATTGTATTGTACAGCAAATTTGATAATGTGGAACAAAACGGAATAAACACACATATTTACCGATTCAATGTGTAAAACTGTCAACTACAACCGATTAACCGATTCAAATTAGTTTATTTAAAAATTTTTGTTTAGTTTTCATTTTTAGATAATGTTTTTTTTCGTAAAATATCTACATCTGTACTGACATAATCCATAATATTATAAATAACATTACAAACAGTTAATTTAACAATTTTCATTCTAAATTTATAATTAACAGTGCGTTCTATACCCCAGCCCACAGTGCGTTCTATACATATATGACATAAATTTATTTTAAATTTGAACGTTGACTTTAATTTTAAGTTATTTTAAATTTTTTCTTTAATATGGTAATTAGTAATCATAATCATAATTAAAGAAGATCTCTTTAAAAAGCTGTTAATCTTTTAAATCACTCATATTGCGATGCGAGTATGCGACTCAAAAAAGAAAGATACGTGAACGTGGTATAAAATATAGATACACATATGTATGTATCTATATACAATATACATATTCATATACATTTTATTTTTACATTTTTCAGGTATTTTTGATTTATGCGAAAAATCTTTAAATTTTTCAGTATAATTTTGTCTATTGTATGATTTTAATAAAATCATCATAAAAAATATTATTAAAACTGTCCTGTCAGAAATAAGCAGCAAATCGCAGCGACTACTCACAACTAGCAAACGCATCGCATACTAATTAATTAATAACATGAAATTTTTAACTTGCAGTCGCAATAATAAAATAAGGATGAAGAGGAAGAGCATCATAAGCATCTACGATTAAGAAGATGAGGATCTGTGATTGGAATTTTTTGTGAATTGTGATTAATTCATATGGTTCATATATATATGTATGTATGTACATTGCGAGACCACGTGTCGGATTTCGCAACTGTTTATCTCGGTGCAAATGCAAAATTTTTGTATACTCGACGACATTTTCCATTTGCACTTCGATTCCGTGCAAATCAGTGCAAATTGCAGTTTTAAATAAATTTTAAACAGCGCTGAATGTACATATTTTGAATACCTAGTCACATTTCGTTAATTTGAAATATCATTCGTTTCCGGGAAAACCTTCATTAATAAAAAAAATAAGTAAAGCTGATAGCAGCTATTATGTTTATTTAGGCGTTCTTATATTGAAGAATATACCTTGTAAAACTTTTGTTATAACAATTTAAATACAGGCGTTTTCGAACTTTAGGAGAATGTAGCTACGTAACGGGTGCGGCTACAGAAAAAAGTTATTCCACAAAATTATTTTTTTTACTATGTCTATTCGTAGTTAAAATTCCGTTGCTCTATTGCAAACGGTGTAGAAATTTTGTAAACACCCGGACAGAGAGACGGAGATAGTGAAACTAATAAGCAAATTTTTTCAAATTTTTTTGAAAATGTGATAAAAACAATTAACAAATAGAAAAAACTTAATAACATTGATTTTAATTTTTGATTTTCGATGTCTGAAAGTGAAGAAAATATTTAATTTTGGACATATTTTGATAATTGGTATTGTATAATTATTTTTGATAATATTGTATTATGATTTAGCAATCAATTTTTTATAACACCTAAATCAAAGGAGCTTTCTAGTTTAAAATAATACATATTATTATATAAATACATACATTGGGCTGACTTGCCTATTGCTTAAAGCATCATTTTTATTTGTTTTCCTCTATAGATGTTCGTTGACCCGTTGCGACATAGCAGCTTTTTCGTTTGGTTAAAGTCTGGCTAAACGATTCCAACAATTGAGTTTAAACTTTGTAAATGTATGGTTCTAGGCGAACCCGTTTCAGCTCAAGAGGGTTTTCAAGATTTTTTCATTTTTACCTCAATTCTAAGTAGTTTGACTGATTGATTTTAAATTTTTTAGATAGGTTCCTTCTTGCCACATAAAACATAATATTAAACCAATTAATATCAGTTAATTCATGACCCAAAATTAAACGAAATCAAAAAAACAGAAAGTACTCCAAACAATAAGAATATTGTTATATGAATTTTTTTGGAAAATCATATACATATGTACATATACAATTATATAAATGTATATGTACATGTACATGTACATAGAAAATTAATTTAAAACAGTCTAGTTAATTTTTTTTTCATAAAATTACTTGATTTAAGCGTATTTTAAATTTAAAATGATTTAACTTGATTTATGTATTAAATTTATGTATTAAATTTAATTTGATTTAATTAATTTGATTGGTTATGATTTGCGTATTCAAAATGGCAACAATAACACCCTATTATCTAAGTACAAATCCAATACAGTTATACAGTGCTATAAGTACTAAGTAAAGAAAATACTCAACCAATGAGGAGGAGAGGCTAGATACAAATGATATTTCAATTAATTTCTTTGGCAGTTAACCATTTGCACTAAATATACGAAATCCAGATTTTTGAATTTTAAGTTTGGTCTTAAACTAAATTCTATTTTTAATTAATTCTGGTTATACATACATACATACTTTTATTTTGGATTCTTTTTTTTTTATTAATTCCTTTTGACTCTTAATTTTTATAATTATACAAAACTGTCCTATATAGTTTCGGTCTAAAATATTTATACAGTGTCTATCACCCATGGTTATTATTAACACGTGAGATATGTCATGTTTGTCACGTGAGATATGTCATATGTCTCAGATTTAAATGTTTTAAAATAACGATTTATTTCTTACTAATATCATTTAGATTTAAAATAATAATTAAAAATATTTTTGAACATTGTAAATTAATTATTCGATAATTAATGCGATTATCAACATATTACTTTACTTATTAAAAAAAATATCGATTGTCAATATTGTTTACAATATTGGTCATCTTTCTAATTATGTAATAAGCATGTGTTGTATATACATACATATGTACATACAGATTTTCTAACATATTCAATAAGGTTTCCTTTTGCTTCGAAATTTCAATAGCCAGGCATTTTATAAGATATTTACTTTCTTTTAGTTTTATAACTTAAGAATTATCGGATTATTGGCAAAAAAAAAGAAAAATACAATTTTGGCAAATAAAAATTAAATTACAAAATTATTTTTAAAATTGTAAATTTGCATATTTTATTTCAATTTTAAGAAAATTTTAAAAATTTTTTTTAATATAACTAATTGTGAAACTAATAATTCATTATTTCCGCCTGTTTAAATTTTAAAATTATTAGAGATAAATCAGTTACATTTTAAACGTGGATGGATAGATCTCATTATAAAATAAATTTTATTACACAATAAAAGTAATGAGTAATGAGATCAGGTTCTGAAAGCTAATTTTTGTATTTTTTTCTCCTGGTTTCTCCTTCATAAAGGGTCAAACATTTTAAATTAGGATTTTTTTTTTTACTGCATTTGTATCTAATTTGAAATCTGTGCAATTTTTTTATGAAAGATGCAAAATTATAATGGAAAATTAAAGACAAATATTCTATTTTAATAAATCGCGCAAAACGAATAGATCTTTTTTTTTTAAATTGAAGTGTATTGGTGTAAAGTCTATAATATAATTGTTTCTTCTTTTAAAGATAATTTTTTCATAAATAAAATTTTTAAAATATGCGACGATGACATGATTAATGCACATCGAATTAAAGTTCTTGTTGCTTTACTGTGGATGTGAGAATTAAACCCTGAAATCAGGGTTTTAATAATTGGTTTAAAATAGATTTGGGGGATATGTACATATACACAATACACCTTATATAACTCAAATATCATCAAAAAATATAAACAAATAAAATTATATTGAGTACAAAATTTAAGCAATTTTACATAATGTATTGTGTAAAGCCTTAATGCCAGAGTCGGATTAAGACCCATAGATACCCTAACCAATACAAAAAAGAAAAAAATTAACAAAATTTTACATTAGCAATTGTGAACGCACTCTTCAAGTTTAGCGATATAACATTATTGCCACTAATCGTTAAAATGTCGTCTAAATAAAAAAAACATAACGAACATTGCGAAAATTTCCATATATATGTATGTACCTACATATTTATATTTATATGAATAAACGTATTTTTATAAACAATAGATGTATATGCAATAGCAGCAGAGTATAAGAATTCGAGGATTACTTACAATAGGCTAAAGCCAAACAACATGATTAAAATTTATTTGTATGAATTTTTTTTATTCCAGAAAAAAAAGTGACACTGTTCGTGAATGCAGAATTTCTGTTGTGCCTTGTTTTTCATGACGCTCTGAAGAAGTGCTCAGTTTGCTTATAGGTTAATTCAGCACTGATTGGTGCTGTTTCATAAAGTTCCAAAATGTGCTTATGGTATAGACAACCTTTTTCAGTTTATTTTATCAATTAAATAATTAGCAATCAAAAAGAAATCTTAAATAAATTTATTTTCGCTATAACTTTCACTTTATTATCGCAATTAAAAAAAAAAAAAAATTTAGTAGGTAATTAATTTTTTAATTAATTTTTAAATACAAAAGAATACAATTAAATTCATACATAAAAATAAACAAGGCAGTAACAATACTATAAAAAATACAATGTTAAAACTCTAATTTTTACGATTTAAATTTGAAAAAATTTGTACAGGTACTTAAATTGCAAGGGTTTTAAAATAGCAAATATTAATTTCTTCATTACTGTTAAACAAAAAGAGGGCTCTGAAAAAATATACCCCGTGCCGAGGTAACCTATGCTAATTATGAAAAATTTTTTAAAGTTCTAAATAAGAGTGTGACATTATAAGAGTTACGAAGGGAAAGCAAAACCTTGCAAAATTTTTATTTTCACATTACGGTAAATTTAAGGACTAAATTTCAAAAATCATTGTACAGTTTTGATATTAATTTACTAATCTAAAAGAATGTCCTATATACCTTTTGATGGTTTTAGATTGAAAAAATGTTAAGCAGGACGAATATATATATTTGGAAATAGAGCTTTTTCCAACTGTGAGCGGCTGTAGCTCCGTAATAGATGGGACTATACATAAAAAAAATTATTCTACAACATTAATTTTTTTAAAGACACCTACCAATAGTTAAAATTTTATTTTTCTATTTTAAACACTGTAGAAGTTTTATAAACAGACCGGCAGATGACAGGCTGAAAATGTAAAAATTACATTACAAAGAATGCCTTCATTTTTTGTTCTAAATTATTTCGTGACAAAAATATAATTAATTGAATAATTAATCTATATTATAAAATTTCCAGAAATTTATTTCGTAAAAAAATATAGATTGTAAATAAATAATTAGATTAATACTCATATCTCTTTCTTTATTTAAAACACAATTCACATGTTTATAATTATAATAGCACATGCGTTTTTGATTAGTTGAAAATTACTAAATTGATTTTATGGTCTAAATCGTAGCGGAACAAAACCCTAAATTTTGTCCAGGTATATATAACTATGGGGATAATAATAAATAAATAAATAAAATATTTTTATGTATATTAACTTATACTCTTAAGTTTTATTATAAAATAATTAAAACTGATGTTGAATGTAGGTAAAACAGAACAGTATAGAGTTAAAACTATAGTTTAAAAATTTTAGTTGACTACTAAACAAAAAAATATAAAAAATCTACAACAATTTTTCTACAATAAAAAACTTAACCGGTAACAACATGGGCCATCAACACACAGCAAGGACCAAGAACATACACAAATAAAATAAGTAGGATATACACTAATTAGTGTAGATGGCGAAAACATTACAAGAATAAGTCTTGTATATATACTCATACTTAAAAGCCAAATTTAGAATTCCAAACGTGGTGAAGCTTGAGAAAGATTTTTTGAGAGATGAAACGATGTAAATAAAACGCGAATCATTAAACAGTAAGAATAAGGGATCAAAAGGTCTATACTCTATAGGTATGACTGTATGAAAACCGTTAATTAAAAAACCGTTAGAAATAATCACTAATATATTTTATAAAAAGTCAACATTATTCGTAACTTATGAGCAGAGACCGGATTTATATGCATTTGCATATTTTTGCATATTTTACGCTTATTTTGCAATTATTACATATTTTACATAAAAATGCATATCAACGCACATTTCCTAACATTTTTTTCAAAATTAAAAATAATTCAGGTTTCGGATATTGATCTTCCTTGAGAAACTTCTTAAGTTTATCACCTCTTAAGCAATGAAGCCGCTTAAGCAATTAATTACACAACCCCGTAGTAATTTAAATTTCTTTTTTAGTATTAGATACTATTTGATAATTTACTTTTAATTTAGCAAATGGCAAAATTTAGTTTATGAAGTTTAAAAAGTTTTATGAAGTTTTTAAAAAACCAAAAAATTTTTTATTTTTATTTTTTAAAAAAAAATTAAGACTATCTTAACCTAAACCTTAAAACTATACCTAACTAACTTAAACTAAGCCAGTCTAAGCCTACTCTAAAGTAAAATTTATTATTTATTTATATTTTTATTCGTTTAACCACCAGATGTAGCTTTTTATAATTCTTTTATTCCTATCTGGGATAAACATGTCATATTTTAATAAATTCGTATCTATTATATTTCATTTTTTGCCTAATATTAAGCCAATTTTTAATGCATATTTTACTGCATATTTAGCAATATTTAGTGCATATTTATGTGCATATTTTGCTTTTCTTAAATGCATATAAATCCGATCTTTGCTTATGAGTAACAAATGAGTGACTTCATTATGTGCATATTTTAATAGAGGGATCACGGCTTTATCTTGAAAAAAAAAAATCTTGAATTTTTTTTTTTTAAATCGTTTTGTAAGAAAATGTTTTTAGGACAAAATCTTGCAAAAAAATATTTTTTTTCAAAGAGTATTTTGCATACATTGTTATTGAAATGTTTTTATTAAAAAATACTTCGGAAGAAATTTAGAGTCGATTTTAAAATCAGTGTTTTAATAAACTTTTTTGAGGGGGTTGAATCTATTTCTTAAATTGTTCGTTGTTAAAGAACATATGAATGTAAAAAAAATTAAAGAAGGTTTAAAAATTAAAGAAGCCAACTTTGTAGTTGATTACAAAAATCAAGATTATGCCTTTTACGGAATATTTATATATGTAGATATATCTATATAAGGAATTTTACATTAGGAAGAGCTTTAGAGTTGGATTCAAGAGAAGAGTTATACGCTTTTTCCAGAATATTTATATATATGTATATGTGAGATTTTGAATTAGGAGGAATTATATATTGGTAAAAGAATGCTTTAAGATCACTCTTCTTTTTCATTTATAATTTTTTTTTGAAACTTATAAAAAATTATTTTTAAATTATATTTAATAATGAATCACCATTAATAAGATATAATTTTAAAGAATTTTGTAAACTAAAATAAATTCTAAAGCTTTTTTCAAGATATCAGGGGTGACTTGGGATAGTCTTGTTATCCTTATACTAAAATATTTGAATTTTTTTTAAGAGACTTTAGATCTATTTATATTTTCAGTTATACGGAGTAATTATCAATTTAAATTTTACCTTATATCCTTGACCATATACCTTGACAAAATTTCTATACAAAATTATATATATATATATATATACCTATGTACCTAATATTTTCATATATAAAAAAAAAAAAGTATATTGAGTTTAATTAATATTTGTTGAGTTGTGACAATGAAAATCAATAAAATACACGTGATATATTTTTTTTTTTTATTCTTATTGTTCCTTTTAAGTATCATATTATATAATATTATGTATGTATGTATGTATAAAAGATTATTTGATTTAATTATTAAGAACTAAATTGAATTAAATTAAGATTATAAATTTTTAAATCAAATTTATTTTATTACTTTTCAACTGGGTTATTAGATATTATAATTAAATTCGTAATACTTTGTCATATACGATATATTAAATTTTGCAAGTTTGTAATTATTATATAATTTTACATACATACATTGTGTGGATGTATGTAAATTGCAATTTGTATGACAAATTATAATTTGATAATGTTATAAAATAATGAAAAAACAAATTTTTTTTTTTGACTTAAGTTATTTAATTTCGCCTACCCAGTACTAAATAGAAATAAAAATGAAAGAAAAGTAAACATTAAAAAGTAGCATTAAAACTTTTCCATATAGTATGTATATAGTAGTAAAAATTTTTATACAATTGTTATGTTCTGCATTTTAATTGCTAATATTAGTATAATAATGACCAATAAAACAAAATAGCTAGAAATAGAGAACAATATTGAATGATCGAATTATTCAATTAGTTTATTATAGAGGTATTGAAGTATATATTCTTGTAAACCCCCAAAAAAACTAATTTAAATTTCTATCCTTTATTTATCTATTTTTTTTATATGTTTATTTTAATATTACGTATTATTACATACGATAATGCAATATTACTATACCATTGGCTACTAAAGCCTATTAAAGACTTCTTTTTTTATTTATTTTAATATTTCAAATACCTATTAATAAAAACTATATATTTTTAATTATATACATATATAGTGCCTAATTTCTAATACATATTTATTTATTTATTTATTTATATTAATATTACATACTTAAATGTAATGCAATATTATTGAACCATCGGCTACCAAGGCCATTATAGGTTTTTTGTACTATTATTAAATTATATACTAATATTATTTATTTTGTTTATATTATATACTATATATTTACATTATATTTGGTCGTAAGGGGGGTATGTAAAGAAAAAACACTTACGACCTGTGCAGGGATCGAACCCACACTCCTTCGGTTAATACGCTACACCGCCTACCCACTAGGCTACCAAAGCCCCTAATACATATTATTTATTTTGTTTATATTATATATTATTAACATTATATATTTACATATTTGGTTTAAAATGGGGTTCCATTTTTACCAAACCAAAATTTATTTATTTATTTATTTATTTATATTAATATTACATACATAAATTGTAATGCAATATTATTGAACCATTGAACCAACTAGGCTACCGAAGCCCCAAAAAAAAACCAAAATTTTTTGCAACCAAAATTGAGAAAAAATTACATTATTGCATACTTTTGGGGTAATATGTACTGAATGAGCATTAAATAAATTAGCTTAATTCAAAAAAATGTTTGAGCGCTTATTCTTTATAAAAATGTTTAATTTTGCTCTTTAATAAAAAAATATTAATAAATACTAATATAGTTAATGAAAATTTTATACACTCATATGAGAATTACAAAAAGAAATGATAATAAAATTAAAATAAATATATGATACCCTAACCTATATGTTCCAAAAATTTTCCTTTTTTTGTTTTGGTCATAAATGACAAAATGAATGAAAATGTTTCTCTTGACTTAGCCAGAACTTAAAGAAAAGGCTTAAAATTTGGCCACGAAGCATAGAAACATATAATTTAAAGATAAAACAGTAACAAAGTAGTTATTAGAGGAAGAACAGTATTGTTGTATATACAAATATACATAAGTGTTGTTCATAAAAGAAAACAATTAAAATGGAACTAGACCGCAGCTATGTTTGTCAATAAAATTTTAACCGATGAACTCAAACAAATTGTGAACTATTACTAAACTAAATATTCCCTACGGCAAACACAAATAGGAAAAACAATGTTATAAAAATGATAAGACAATATAAGGGTTAAGGGAACTTCGAAAGAAATAAAAAAGGCTTTAGCTAAGTCAATCAAATTAAATAAATCATTTTTACCTATTATAGTAGTTATATTATTTTTCTATGTACATTTATTATACATAAAAATATAAATAAAATCAAAAACAATTTTTTCTATATAAATTTACATAATATATAAAAATTTTTAAAATAATAAATATTAAATCTATAGGTATTATAAATATATACAGATAAATAGATATATTTTGTACATAAATAATATACACCAATTCAATTTTTAAAATTGATTCTCTTTATCTTCTATATATGTATATGTATGTATGTATATGCATGAATATGAAAACCCAATTTCAATGGCAATTCTAAATTATATATAAGACCATATTTCTTTTTGTTTTTGTTTTGTTTTTTTCTTTTTGTTTTTCAAGGTTAAGAATGGACTCATCTATATAAATTATTTTGTTGATAATTGAACAAAAATCCTAGACCTGTTGATCCATTCATATAAATAATATCGCATATCATGTATATATTATGATGAACATATCAAAATAAAGACCGTCATCTATATGTATTAAAGAGGTAAGCTAATATATATGATAGTCACTCATAATATATATATAGTATAAACTTTTGTAATTCGTATTTAATAATTTTTTACTATACTTGTAGTAAAGATTGAAATTTTATTGTACAAAAAGTTGCCTTTTATTTATAATATCATCCTAAAATAATTTTTTTTTTTAAATTAAAAGTCAAAGTCTGATATAAGATTATTTACCTTTGTTTAATTAATTATTTATTTATTTTGTACTAATATACCATCAATAATAGTCGATATTTTATGAATCCTTATCAATATCAATGTATACCGGTTACACATATGAGCTATAGCTATATGCTATTTAAACCCGACATTTTCCGACGGAAATTTCGATGACTGAAGCTACAAGTCAGATACTTTGGTCTAATTTAATACTAAAAGTGAGAACAAACGTAAATAAAAAAAATCGATTGTAAGTTCGTTAGTAAATTCTAGCTTCGTAGTTATTTACATTGACTTTGATTTGTATTTTTTGAAACTCAGTCTGTTTTTTTTTTTTTTTTACGAGGATAGGTGGGATTCTTAAAAGACACCAATGATATCAACGCGTGAAAATTAAAACATACTTTTAATCTGAAGCTTAGTCTAATATAAATAAAAAGAAACTCAAGTGTAGTTAAATTTGATTTAAGAAAAAGACTTTGGATATTCTGTCTACCATACGAATTTTGATATATGCGAAATGAATCGCAGGATTAAAAATAAATCAATAGTTTCTTTTAACATTCTTAAGTACTCATTTTAATTGAAGAAACTAATACTTAATAAAAATATTTTTGCACTTTTTCGCATAGTTATTATTTTGTTTTACATTTTAGCTCTAATTATTTAAAAATTTTTTTTTTTAATACCACACGTTGTGTCTTCCAATAAACTCCGTCACAATGATTTAATCCGTATTAAACTTTTGAAGATTCGATTTTTTTTTTGATTCAATTAAAATCACTCAATACTTTAAATACTAAAATCAATCACTATAAATACTAAAAAGAAATTTTAATATTCAAATTTTAGATTTCAGATATTTCAGACAGAATGTCCATCAATATCATGTCATAAATTTTTAATAAAAAGTTCATTTTAAATATGTTTAAGTTTTGTTAGCAACTAAATTTCGAACAAAAACGGAAATAACTCAAATAAATTTGAGTTGTTCTTAAATTTCTGACGCCCCTCAAACTTCATTAAGTTATACCTTGACAAAATCCAAAATCGCACCTTCTGCCTAATTGGCGACCACACTGTTTAGGTAACCTCCCCTCCAACCCTTTTAATATACGTTGAAATATTGGAAGTTTATCCTTATTTTATAGATATCTTGTAGATATAATGACACTTATAAAATAAATAATGCCGCCCTACAAACAATTTCAACGTAACACTAAAGAAGCTTTAAATTGTTATTTCTATACTGTGGATATCCCTAGAATCTAGATGATTTAAATGTAACTTTAAATTAAACTGCTAAAATATAGAGCATGCTTCCATCTAAGGTATTCCCCTTTGATAGAAATGCACCTTTTTACGTTTTACATCTTTTCAAAAAGAACCTGTACAGGTTCGTTTCTTCTAATTTATTTTCCAATTCTCTCCTTACATCCTATTTTCCTCCAAATACATTCCCCTTTATTCAAATCTACAACAATGTATACAAGAATCCGTTCTTTTCTTAGTGTTTAGATAGTATGTAAAAAAAAAAAAAAAAATTCGTATCAGAAATTCTACATTAGGTGTAGGAATTTTAGGGATGTAGGGACAAACTTTAGCTTAAATTGAATCTTTTTATTCTATCCAAATTTTCAAATAAGGTGGTAAAAAATTTATAAAAACTGGACAGCCAATCAATTTTAAATGTTTTGTTTTTTTACAAATGATTGTAATTTAAAATATCACAAATAAATATATAGGAAGAAAAAAGCTGACAATAATTTTAAATTGTATTACATTAGAGAGTAATTGTTAATAAAACAAAAAAAAAAAAAAAAAAAACAAAAGAAAAAAATCAAAATTAAAATAAAAGCAATACATGCGAATACCTGAGTTGTAGTATTGAGGGTGGCAATTTTTTTTGTTTTTTTGTTTTTTAATGGTGGTTAATTTTTTTTTTTTTTATTTAGGAAACCTATAAAGTTTTTAGTCGTTATTTCTTTTGTTTTATGTTATTATTTTTTCTTTTTTATTTTTTAGAAATTGTGAGGGCAACAAATAAATAAAAAAACTATCAAAGAAACTTTTGTATATTTATTTTAAATCAAATATTCATCAGTAATTCCGTGAATGTCAAAGAGTCCAATCAATTCTTTTCCTAAAAGAAAATAAATAAATTTTAAGGAACAAAAAAAAAAAAAAAGTTAAATTAAAGATTGCGTTTAATTAATAAGTGATTAAATTAATATTTATAATTATTAAGATATATTAAACATATGATTTATTATTAAAAATAATTAAAAAAAAAATATATCTCTAAATTGTTTTTTTTTGTTTTTGTTGTTTGGTTGTTTTGTTAAGTTAGGAAATAAAAAAAAATGGATGGACCTATAAAAAGTTTTATTCGAGAAATGTTTGCGGTTAGTTTTAATTAAATTTAAAAATTTTTAAATTAATAAATTACTAAATTATTTTTAAAATTACTGCAAAATAAATAAATAAATAAAATTATAAAATTTATCAAAAGAACAAAAATTAATGACCATTACAATTAGACAATTTAATGAATTTTCATAAAATATGTTTAATATGAATGCAATTGCTATTAAATCTGGCAAAGTTTACAAAAATCTGCTGGAACAATTTGACCAGGTATGATTTGAGTATTATTTTAAGGAATTGAAATAATATTTATTTTATTGTTTATTGTTTTGGTCATTATTATTAATATTTCGATTAGTTATACATACTTAATAATTAATTAATCAATAAAACCAATCAAATATACCACTTACTTTTGTTGAAATTGAAAATGATAAAGTTGGGACGGGAGGGGATTTAAAATTTTTTTTTTTTTTGAGGAATATAATAAGTTGTGTATTCGTGTTATTGTATTTACAATATTGGATTATATTAAAGTTACCTTTAGGAAATGAGTCATTTGTTTAACTAATGAGCATTGTAATTATCTTTTATTTATTTTTTTTTGTGTAAATTTTTAGTTTTTATTTAAATAAAAAAAAATGTTCTGTTTTTTTACAATTTTAAGTAAAATTTAATAGCAAGGTTTGAGTAAATAATGCTAACATCATCCGTACGTAAGATAAGACAATCCTTAATATAGCTAAAAACTCCCAAAAACAAAAGTGTTACATATCAATAAGTATATGAGTTTGCTATAATTACAGAAATATTTTCGTTACTTACGAAATTTTGTTTTAATTTTATTATTTAGAATCTTTTTTAATTTTGGCTTTTTTAAAATTTTATTTTAAATTATCTTGTCTTGGTTGGTAGACTCCCAAATAAATTCAATATTTATAAAAATCTTTTCTAATCTTCGTTAATTTTTTTAATTTAATTTTGACAGCGTAATTTTGTACAACCATCTATAAAATCCATTCTAACGCAGCATCTTGCATATACATATATACATACATATTCTAAGAAAAACATATAACCCAGTTTTTATAGTCAACTATATAAATCGCTCTCTAATTCTGAATCTATTACACATACATAATATGATTTTATATAGTGAACTATAAAAAACCTCCTAATCATATAAATAATAGATTCTAATTTAAAAAGGATCTTTTATTTCGATTATTTGAAATTTTTCTTAAAATTTTTGCCGTAAAGAAAACTGTGAAAAGTTAACCGGCTTTTGTCTCAATTTTAAGACATCTTTTCAAAATGGTTAACGCACATAAAAATATAAGGTTTCAGCTTTTTAATTCTTACATTTTGCCTTCAAAAAATTTACACATTTTTGTAGGTTACATGTGTTTTAAAACAGGAACCTTTAAAAGACTCTTTGCAAAGAGGAATACAAAATTTCTTTTTGAAATCTTTCATCTTCCTGGGATTTTTAGATTTATTCTTAAAGATTTTATACTCATAACTCATCTCAAAAATTTAAGTTTGGACAAAGTGAAATTAATATAAGCTTTTCAAAAATTAATTTTCCTAAGGTTTCAAGTTTTAAAATAATTCTTTAGACTAATAAATAAACTTAAAAATTAGCTTCTCTTGACTTTCAGAATACTTATATCATTTTATCAAAAATAAAATACGATTTAAAAAATTAAAGTATATTTTCGGTTTAGGTAATTAATTTTGAAAAATAAACGGTTTTTTGGCTTTTACTAGTTGTCCCATTTAATTTGAACCCAGTTTAAATAAATATTTGCAGTTATTTTTTTGGTCCCTTAAAAAAGATACTTAGTTTGTCGTCAAAATGTTACACTTATTCTTATAATAATAATAATATTCCTATATAGGGGCCTCGGTGGCCTAGTGGGTATAAGAGTGACTAAAATACACTGCATACTCCCTCGGGTTCGAATCCCACACACGTCGTAAGAGTTATTACCCCTTACGACATTTACAGCCACGCCTGAACAGGAATGGCTGTGTAATTTATGTGGCAGAGAAATACATTAAAAAAATAAAAAATATATTCCTATAGTCTTTACATTAAAGTTTACTTTTGTTTTAAACTGATATTATACTAGAAAAAACACAAATTTTAAATTGAACCACTAATATGAAGTCCTTTTCTAATCTTTTATCTGATTATATCTTTATATATGAATAATTACTTATTATGAAAACCAATAAAATTCTTTAGACATCCTTTACCAGCTTAAAAACTAAACTACATTTACTTTATTGTATCGGTATTAACACTCCTATTTACATTACATTTTTTTTTTCTTGCTAATATCCTTTCATTTGGCAGTTCCAAAATACATATAACAAATACTTAAACAAAAGACGTATAATTTATTTAAAAATAAAAATAACCATAAATATCAATTAATGAATTCTGTCATCAATCATTAAAAAGCAAAAAAAAAAAAGAAATATTATTAAAACCCTAGTTCGTAAAATGATTCCACTAGGTTTATTAGTATTTAAAAAAATTTCACCTTATTTTATATTGAGGCGTTACAGTAATTATTTTAGGAACGCAAACTTGTAATATAAAACAAATACTATTTTTGATTACTTTAATTCATTAATGTTTATTTAATTATTATTAAAATATACCTAATAAATTTTTTTTTTATTTTAAAAAATTAAGAAAAGGGTAGGTACGTGTAATTACACTGCACCCTTTATTAATTACCAATACTAAATGTATGTATATAGGTTATTTTACAACTTTCATGCGCTACAAGCACCAAGAATTACAATATTGCCATTGGTTTAAAAAAATTTATTCGTTATACTAAATTATACATTAATCAACTGTTTTATTGCTTTTAACCCTTGGTTTTCGTTTTGTAATTAAATAACAGCTAAAATCCATTTCCTTTCAATTGTATTTATTTGGTTAGCCTCACTTATTCAAGAAGGGGTAGAGTATGGTTTGGTTTATTTGTTTTCAAAACTCTTTCTGAAATAATTATGATTTTAAATAAATTTTAATGGCCGTATGTTTTTTTCTGGTTGATTTGTCGAACCGATAAACATCACACTGTGTCAAAGAAGTCTATTTGTTCAATACGATAACAATTATGAATCCGTTTGTTCGCTTTGGTATACAAAGTTCGGCAAATTATTTTTTTGTTTGTGTCATAATTTGCAAGAAACACGACAGTTGTTGTTTTTAGTTAAATTAACACGTTTCAACAGATAAAATTAGTAGACGTTAACTATAATTAAATATTTTTTTTTCGTTTCCTTGTATTCCTAATGTTCTGTTCTTTTTTTTGGTTTTTAAAATTTATGAAAACGCTGCTCATACAACACATAAGAAAAGTCTTTATTTTAGATCATTTGATGCAAAAATTCATCAAATTAAATCCTTCTTATTAAAGAACTAAAAAACTTAAATCTAACTTACTGGCATAATTTTCTGTAAGGCAATGTTCTGTTGTTACATCTAATTGTAGGCCTATTTTTAAATATTTATTTAGTTTTTCTCCAGGGAAAACTAACTTAAAAAAATTAAGGTACCTTTTCCATTAGAATGCTTTCCATTTCAAAAGTTGATAAGTAATCAATTTTTAAATTTATGACTGTTTTAAAGAAAATCGTCATATATGAAAATAAAAATTATTTGTTTTTCCAATGAATGATAATAAAAACTTAAATTTATTTATAAGCTGATTTATTTTTTTTTTTACTTTCAATGACTTTGTAATATCAAGGGAGGGCAAACCTTCGAAAATTACACAACCAATGTTAAAAAGTATTATATAAAAAAAATAGAGGAAATAATTTAAATTTCCTATTGATTTTACTTTCTATTCTATTTGTTGTATTGATTTTATGGGTCATAAAGAAATAAAATTAATCTCTCATAACAAGAATAATGTAATTTCGTATCTTATGATCAGTCATACTTTTCACTAATTTGCTATTATTATTGTTTACAAATAAAAAAGGTTCAAAGAATTTTCAAAATGTAATAACTACCGATAGGTATAAAACTTAAAAAGAACTTTTTTAAGTTTTCAGCAATTAAACAATAAAAATATTATAATTTCCTATTATTTAAATTTGTAAAATAATGATTTATTTCTTGTCGTTAATTTGTAAAAAATTGAAACGAAGTTATAATAATCTTTATAGTTAACTACACAACAACTAGTATTTCGAATACGCAAACCCAAATATAACTCATGTCATCTGAAAAATCTTAAGTATTTTTATATACTTAACAAGGTTCTGAGAAACTATAACAGGAAAAGACAGTATCCAGTAAAGATAAATTGAGAATTCTAACAGGATTACTGAAGGGGAAAGTTTTACTACGAAAGAGCTTAACTCCGAGGAAGTAAAGTACCTCTAGGAGGATATTGCTTTAACCAAAACACGTAGTAATACTGCGACCCAATATATCTACATCAAAAGCTCACAGAGCTACTTTTTGTTTTACATGATTGTTCTTGAATTGTTAATATTACAAAAAAATCGTAAGTTAATATAAAAGTCCTTATTTAGAATGCATTAACTGCTGTGCATTAATGCATTAATGCACAGCAATTAATTTCAAGCCTAACACATGCCACATTTTGTCTATTACAAGTCTGATGAAGTCACAAACGAAGAAACATTAAATGTAATAAATAATTTTAATTTACTTTACAGGTAAAATTTAATCCTGAAACACATGATCCGCAATCACAACGTATTGATGGAAGTGGTCAGTGTTATCCTAATTGCGATGGTACAGTATGGTTAAGATCGTGTGATAAAGAAATTACAGAACCATTAAAGGGAAAACTTACAGGTAATTTAATTTTTAAAGCAATATAAATTTTTTGAATTAACTTTTTATATTAAGTAATTTGATTTATAATTCAGGAGAAATTCCAACATGGTTAAATGGATCCCTATTACGAAATGGTCCAGGTAATTTAAAATTTGGTGATACTAGTTACTCTCACTTATTTGATAGCTCAGCTTTGTTACATCGATTCGGTATTAAAAATGGAGAAGTAACATATCAGTGTAAATTCCTTCGTACAGAAACATATAAAAAAAATATGGCAGCTCAAAGGATTGTTGTTACAGAATTTGGTACCGCGGCAGTACCAGATCCATGTCAATCAATTTTTCAAAGGTAAGGTATTTTTCATTAAAAAAATTTTTTTGAATGTTTTATTATTTATAATAATTTAATTTTCAGAATTGCAGCAAGTTTTGATCCTGATGCTACAACCGACAATGCGATGGTTTCAGTTTATCCCTTTGGTGATGAATATTATGCTTTAGCTGATGGTCCTTTTATGCATAAGTAAAATAATAAACTATACATTTTTTAAGAAAAAATTTAAGAAAAATAAAAATTTACTTTTCTTTTAGAATTAATCCTGTGACATTAGAAACAGAAAAACGAAAACGTGTTAGTGATTATGTTGGAATTATAAATCATACTGCTCATCCTCATGTTATGCCCGATAAAACCGTTTATAATTTAGGAACATCGGTAACGAAATTTGGTCCTGCCTATAATATCATTTGTTTTCCAAAGGGTCATAATATGTTTAAAAATGCATATATTGTTGGTACGATACCATGTCGGTGGAAAATGCATCCGTGTTATATGCATACATTTGGTAGGTGTCATCATTTATTTTATTTAATCAATATATAGAAACACTTGCGCTTTATTCTGCATCGATTAAGAAATTGTGTCTCACAACACAATCGCACCTAATATAAATAAAATTTCAAAAAATTCCTTATTTATACTGAGTTTCATTGTTTTTAATCATTTCTTTAAATGAATCATTGCAATTCTCCTGCACCTATTAAAAAGAAGATTATGACAAATGAATATCATTTAACTCCTTGTGTGCCATCTGTTATCAAGTTCAAAAACTATTTTATTCTTTTTTGTTTGTATTTTTATATTTATACATTTGCCGTTGTTATTCTGTTATGGAATATTACAAATTTTTCAATATAACTGTCCACCAGCAGGACTTGAACTCATTCTTTAATTGAATGAATTAAAAATCAAGGTTTCAATAATTTTATTAGCAGGGATTTGGGGGGCGTTAACCCCTATACTTTAAATATTAACTTTAGAGTTGGATTTAAAATGAGGATTGCCTCTTTTCCAGAATGTTTTATATGTGTGCATGAGGTGTAGAAATAAAATAACGAGATTTTAAAAAAAACGAGATTTTGTAAAAACAAGATTTTATAAAAACGAGACTTTGTCTATAGAGATTTTGTAAAAACTAGATTTTGAAAAAGAGATTTCGTACTAGATCCAATATATATGTGTATTATAAAAATTAAGAACTTACACTTACTTTAAATTTTTTAAAAAGAAATTTTAATTATACATTGTTTTTTTTAGGTATAACAAAAAATTATTTCATCATAGTTGAACAACCAATGTCAGTATCATTAAAGGATTATGTTAAAGCACATATGACAAATCAACCAATGATATCATCATTAAAATTTTTTGAAGACAAATGTACTATCATTTATTTAATGAATAGAAAAACTGGAAAAGTTCAATTCACTTATAAAGCTGAAGCATTTTTTTATCTTCATATTATTAATTGTTATGAACATGAACAACATGTTATTATAGATATTTGTTGTTATAAAGATCCAACAATGTTAAATTGTATGTATATTGAAAGTATGATGAATATGCAAAATAATCCAAATTATGCAGCAATGTTTCGTGCTCGACCACTTAGATTTGTTTTACCATTATCAAAAATTGATAGATATTGTCCAAATAGTTTAATGAAATCATTATCTTTATCTAGTTTATCAGGACGAATTAGTAACTATTATACTGGTCCATCACATCAACAACAAACAAAAACTGCATTTAAAAGATCTGAATCACATCATTTAGATGTAAAAAATATAGCAACAAATACTGATTTAAATTTAGATGTTGATAATTCTGATTTAGATACAAAAAATATCGTTCTTCGAAATTTAATAACACTCGATAATACAAAAGCAGAAGCATTTAAACTTCAAGATGGTGGAATATTTGTGAGACCTGAACTATTAGGTGATACTGGATGTGAAACTCCTAGAATTAATTATGAAAAATATATGGGTATAATAATGCAATTTTAAAAATTTTTCTTATAATATATACATATAACATATTTAATATTTTAGGACGTCAGTACAGATATTTTTATGCTATTAGTTGTGATGTTGATATAGATAACCCAGGCACAGTAAGTCTTTTTTATATTCACCTATTTTTTATCTATTATACATTACAAATTTCAGCTAGTCAAAATTGATGTTATAACAAAAACTAAGAAAACATGGTGTGAATATAACTGTTATCCAAGTGAACCAATATTTGTTGCAAGTCCAAATTCAAAGGTAGTTAAAGTTTTGGTTTTTTTTTTTTGCATATCCTATAAAGGAAGGTTTTTAATTTTAGGATGAAGATGACGGAATTGTATTAGCCGCACTGGTTTGGGGTAGCGTACAAGAAGATCGTGCTGGTTTATTAGTTCTGGATGCCAAAACTTGGACAGAATTAGGACGGTGTGAATTTAAGTGTCCTGGACCAGTTCCTAAATGCCTTCATGGTTGGTATGCACCGCATAAAGAAGGTGATCGTAAACATTATGTATAGTAGGTAATTGTTATAATCAATTACTTGTACATACGCTTTAATGATAATTTAAATTTTTTTTTTTTTTTTGTAAAATAACATTGTCAATAATTATTTTGTTTATTTTATAATATAAAATATTAAAAATAAATATTTATACAAAAAGAAAAGTCAGTTATGTTTTTAATTTGTGATCTTTAGCGCTTTAAACAACGGCTTGATTTTATTTTAGAATATAATTTTTAAAATTTAAAATACAAATTTAACTTGGCACTTTAACGTTTGATTTGACGGATTTAATAACTATATATACTACTTAAATTCTGATCTAATGTAAAAAATTTCGTAAAAGATTGTAATTTATTTAGTTTCGTTATCAAATGCTCTTAAAACGAGGAAGAATACAGTTGCCTTTGTCAACTCTTAGATACCCGTACGAACCGTTAGTATGTTCACAGCCTGTCACTCTGCTCACAATATTATTTTTTTAATATTTTAGTATTTTAAAATAATTTGGGTGAATTTTATAATTTCTAGAACTATGGGTTGTACATATATTCAAACTATATGTTTATATGTACATTCTTCAAAAGCAAATTCTAACCTTTCACATAACAATTATCAATCCAAAACTTTTTCAAATATTCTATAGTACCATTTAATACTAAGCGGTAAATGTATATTAAATTTACTTAGTACAAAATAATAAATATAATTTTAAATATTATATTATATTATATTTATATATTACATTGACAGAATAATTTCTTATAAGTACAATAAAATACATATATGTATGTAAATACGGCGCTATATAATATACATCTATACTCTTATCATTCATTCACTAGTGACATATACGATATCTAAATAAACATGATATTATATAAGTATGTATATATATTAATATCATATAAATAAAAATTCTTTAAGCAACCGTTATGTTGTTTATTTGTTTGCATTTTTATGTACTACGCATTATATCCTCAACAATTTCAAATTATCGAGTAAAACAAAATGCAAAAAAATCGTTAAAGAAATTTGTTAGAAAATTTGAAAAAATCAAGTAACACTTTCGTCAATTATAAAGTAACCCTACATTATTAAAAAAAGTTGCTAACAGAAATAAGAAAATAATGTTGAAGCTTTAATTTTTATGTATTACTTTAAAAAAATTTTAACAGGTGTTCAAGTTACAGGTGTTTAAAAATAGGAAATTTTCAGTTTTTGACCCCTTACAGCTCCTAAACGGGGGGTTATACAAAAAAAGTTTCTGAAATGACTCATACTTATTCTCAAAGATCTAACATCTGTCAAAATTTCAAGTTTCCAACTTAAACCGTTTAGAAGATAGAAGGGTTGAAGGATTTTGCAAAATTTGAGTTTCACATAACGGTAAATTAAGACACCGTATGCCACAAGTATATATTTATTCTATATATACTTTTAAAGCTAATAAAAATAGTAATCGTTTGGCGTTTTCAAAATGAAGATATACCTTATAGAACTTGTGCTATAATAATTTAAATATAGAGCTTTTTTGAACTTTTGGGGAGCTGTAGCTCCATAACGGGTGGGGCTACAAAAAAAAGTTATTAAAAATAAAATTAATATTTTTGTGAGATCTATCAGTAATTAAAATTTCAAAGCTCTATTGCAAAAAAAATGTCGGGATCTAAAAGTTAGGTGTTCGAGAGCTACCCTAAGGCTTGGTCCAAACTCAACCAAAAAAAATAGGGAACCTACAAATTACTCCAAGAATATTTTGTGTAAATTTCAAGATTCTAGCTTTCTTAGTTTTTGAGTTAGCGTGCTGACGGACGGACGGACGGACGGACATGGCTCAAAAGTCTTAGAATTTTTTTCTGATCCGATCCATACCTTTGAAGGTATATCTAGCTCGCTTATTTCGAGGTGTTACAAACGGAGGAGTAATTTTATTATACCCGATCCTATCGTACGGGTATAAAAAGTTTCAACATTATCAGATTTCTGAATAAGCAAGTGCTAATTTTTGAAATACTCTAGTAAGTCTAAACGCTTTTGACAATATTTGGGAAATATAGAGTATTTTTAGAGTAAACGCTTTTGGGAAATATAGAGTATTTTTATACCCGTACGATAGGATCGGGTATAATAAAATTACTCCTCCGTTTGTAACACCTCGAAATAAGCGAGCTAGATATACCTTCAAAGGTATGGATCGGATCAGAAAAAAATTCTAAGACTTTTGAGCCATGTCCGTCCGTCCGTCCGTCCGTCAGCACGCTAACTCAAAAACTAAGAAAGCTAGAATCTTGAAATTTACACAAAATATTTTGGGAGTAATTTGTAGGCTCCCTATTTTTTTTGGTTGAGTTTTGACCAAGCCTAAGGGTAGCTCTCGAACACCTAACTTTTAGATCCCCACATTTTTTTTGCAATAGAGCTGTGAAATTTAAACTACTGATAGATCTCACAAAAATATTAATTTTATTTTTAATAACTTTTTTTTGTAGCCCCACCCGTTACGGAGCTACAGCTCCCCAAAGGTTCAAAAAAGCTCTATATTTAAATTGTTATAGCACAAGTTGTATAAGGTATATCTTCATTTTGAAAACGCCAAACGATTAGTACTTTTATTAGCTTTAAAAGTATATATACAGTAAATATATATTTGTGGCATACGGTGTCATAATTTACCGTTATGTGAAACTCAAATTTTGCAAAATCCTTCAACCCTTCTATCTTCTAAAGGGTTTAAGTTGGAAACTTGAAATTTTGACAGAAGTTAGATCTTTGAAAATAAGTATGAGTCATTTCAAAAATTTTTTTTGTATCACTCCCCGATTAAGAGCTGTAAGGGGTCAAAAACTGAAAATTTCCTATTTTTAAACATCTGTAACTTGAACACCTGTTAACATTTTTTTGAAGTAATACACAAAAATTAAAGCTTCAACATTATACTCTGATTTCTGTTAACAAATTTTTTTAATAATATAGGGTTACTTTATAATTGACGAAAGTGTTACTTGATTTTTTCAAATTTTCTATCAAATTTCTTTAACGAATTTTTCCATTTTGTTTTACTCGATAATTTGAAATTGTTGAGGATATAATGCGTAGTACATAAAAATGTAAATAAATAAACAACATAACGGTTGCTTGAAGAATTTTTATTTATATGATATTAATATATATACATACTTATATAATATCATGTTTATTTACATATCGTATATGTCACTAGTGAATGAATGATAAGAATATAGATGTATATTATATAGCGCCGTATTTACATACATATATGTATTTTATTGTACTTATAAGAAATTATTCTGTCAATGGAATATTTAAATATAATATAATATAATATTTAAAATTATATTTACTATTTTGTACTAAGTAAATTTAATATACATTTACGGCTTAGTATTAAATGGTACTATAGAATATTTGAAAAAGTTTTGGATTGATAATCGTTATGTGAAAGGTTAGAATCTGCTTTTGAAATATGTACATATAAACATATAGTTTGAATATATGTACAACCCATAGTTCTAGAAATTATAAAATTCACCCAAATTATTTTAAAATACTAAAATATTAAAAAAATAATATTGTGAGCAGAGTGACAGGCTGTGAACATACTAACGGTTCGTACGGGTATCTAAGAGTTGACAAAGGCAACTGTATTCTTCCTCGTTTTTTATAAATTGTACATTACTAATATTTTTCATAAAATAACCTATTAATTTTATAAATTAGAAAATAATTTTCATTTGGTTATTAAAGTGAAAATGTAAACCTAGAAAATGGTATTTTTAATAAACTTAGGTGATGTACCTATTTCTCAAAAATTACTTTACATTTAAAAGTTTAAAATAAAGAAAAATCACTAAATTACTGTACAAAATCAATCACTGAATCACTGAATAAACTCAACTGTTACTATAGATTAAATTATCACTCAATTCAATTACAAATTTTAATAAAAAAATTTGGTACTTTAGAAAAATTCTCCATTTTACTCTTGTTACTGAAATAATATTTTGAGATTTAGTTAGATGATTAAGGTTTGTATACATAACAATATTGTTGTCATTTAAATTTTAATAGAAGCTTATATAATATTTTAGAACTATGAAAATAAAGAAAATTAGTTTTTTTGAAAACACGTTTACTTCATTTAATTAAATGGTTAATTTTTACTCGAAAAGTTGACAAAACTCTCGGATAAGTATATATGTTTAATAGGTATTGTTACAAATACCGATATTCTTATAATACAAAAAGTGATATACATACAACAAAACGTAAGTTAAGCTTCTTCTTTCGTAAATCTTATGCTGTAACTCTTTTACTTTCCGTAACTTAGAGACATGTTGTCAGCTACATTGCAAAAGTTCATCAATGTAAGTATAACATATCTTTTTATTAAATTGAAAATGAACATGATTAACATGTATTTTTGTTAGGCCTTAAATCGGATTGATAATATGCGTCGTAAATCGAAAATATTGTCAAAATAGATTTACACTGAAAACGATGTTTTAAATTGATTGACAATATAATTGACAACATAATAATTAAATGTAAATAAAGCATACGTTTTGACAATAAAGACATTATTTTAAGAGTTATAAGTTTTAATTTTACAATAATATTCTACTCATTTCGAAATTACTCATTTAATAAAAACGAAAAAAATAAATTAGTCAGAATCATTTTTTGGACGTTGTATTGTTTACATGACGTACATATACATTTCTTTAAACTAAAAACTTACTTATTTGTGGTTTTGAAATTATTTTTATTTAGGTTTTTTCCAATTAAAAAAAAATATATATATAAATCCCTGATAATAATATAATAAGAAATTTTATAACTAAGAAAATTGCTAATGTTTTCTGTTTATTTTCATTTTAACGTAATTTTTAGAATGCCAATTAAATTAAACAGAAATATTTTTATACGTCATTTAATAAAAACTGCTAATGGTAAATTTAAATGATAATACATATCAGTATTTAAAAAATGAAAATGTAAGTATGTTTTTAAAACATATCCATTCTAAAATCAAATAAAATAATATTTTGATTATCTGGTAAGTCTAAATGCTTTTGACAATCTAAAATCTCTTCATATAGAAAAGTTTCTCTTTCTACCTAATGTGGGAAAATGATTATGGGAAAAAATGTCAAAAAGATTTTCAAGTACAATTTACAATTACAAATAAACTGTATAATGAAATACAAACCCTGATCTAGTATTTTGATTTCATTTCAAGCTTTTATAGTTAGTTATTTAAAATCAAGTAAATTCTATAAAAATTTACGTAGGTACAGTGACTTACAGTAAATTAATTATTTATAAATTTAAATTTTTAATATTAGATTTTATATTATTTTATACTCTTTATAATAATTAATATTTTCTAGTTTTTTTTTCAATTTGTAATCAATAAAAAAATTAAAAGAAATACAAAATTTTTTTAAACGATTTAAATTTACTGTCATGTTATGAAACTGGATCTTATGATTTTAAGTATATAGTCATTTTGTGAGGATTAAAACTTTTGATAATGAGAATATGTTTCTTCAGAACAAATTTTCGTATTCGCCTCAATTGCCCTCAATTTTAGAATTTTGATTGCTCAGACCTTGAGTATTTCCAATTTTTCTGCTTTACTAATTAAAGTAATTATTTTTAAAACATCTATTCCTTAATATAAAGTTTAGAATTTTTTCACAATTTTCTTTACAAAAAATATTCTAAGGAAAATTGTATTTTTATCCCCGTACGATAGGGATCGTGTATATTAAAATTGCTCCTCCGTTTGTAACACCTAGAAATAAGCTAGCTAGAAATACCTTCAAAGGTATGGATCGAATCAGAATGAAATTCTAAGTCGATTAAACTTTGTCCGTTCGTCCGTCCGTCAGCAAGATAACTCAAAAACTAAGAAAGCTAGAGTCTTGAAATTAACACAAAATATTCTTACAACAATTTGTAGGTTCCCTATTTTTTTTGGTTGAGATGCGATCAAAACTTCGGGTAGCTCTCGAACACCTAACTTTTAGATCCCCACATTTTTTTTTAAATAGAGCTATGAAATTTTAACTGTTTATAGATATCATAAAAATATCAATTTTATTTTTAACAATTTTTTTCTGTAGGCCCATCCGTTACGTAGCTACAGCCTCCCAAAGTTCTAAAAAGCTCTATATTTAAATTGTTATAACACAAGTTGTATAAGGTATATCTTCAATTTGAAAACGCTAAACGATTACTGCTTTTATTAGCTTTAAATATATATATACAATAAATATATACTTGTGGCTTATGGTGTCTTAATTTACCGTTATGCGAAACTCAAATTTTGCAAAATTCTTCATATCTTCTATCTTTCAAACGGTTTAAGTTAGAAACTTGAAATTTTGAGAGAAGTTAGATCTTTCAAAATAAGTATGAGTCATTTCAGAAAATATTTTTGTATCGCCCCCTGTTTCGAAACTGTATAAGGTAAATGGGTTACCTTAAAATTGACAAAATGATTAATAATTAAACATATAGTTTGAATATATATGTACAACCCATAGTTCTAGAAATTATAAAATTCATCCAAATTATTTTAAAATACTAAAAAATTAAAAAAAAAAATATTATAAGCAGAGTGACAGGCTATGAGCATACTATAACGGTTCGTACGGGTATCTAAGAGTTGACAAAAGCAAATGTATACTTTTCGTTAAATTGTATAAATTGTTGTATTCCTTCGTTAAACTTATTGACTAATACAGCCAATCGTGCAGTGTTTAGTACACCAGTTTTCATTCGAAATACACTTTTTTATTTTAAACACATTTTATTTATGAATACAAATGATACATATAACACATAACATACTCTTTTTTTGTACTAACGATACATATAACACATATTATATAAAGTTTGCGATTTCCATCATAAAGTGTAAAAACTATAAATTTTTTTATTATTAGTCTCTTATAAATTTTTAACGAGGCGATACAAATATTTTTATATTCAAATTTAAGTATTCATAGTTTATAGGTTCTTAGATTCTTAGATTAAAAGAGTAAAAGTTTTGCATAAAAGAAAAAGAGCTAATTATCAATATGGATAAAAAATTATGAAAAGTAATATTTAGAAATTTTTCAATTAGAAAACATAAAAATGGTCATTAATTTAAGTAATTTAATCCTTGTGTTATATTCTTGTTATACCCTACACATTAAGTATAGGGTATATTAACTTTGGTATGGTGTTTGTAACCACCAAAAGGAAGCGAGTTAGGTATAGACATGTATATATATTCTGAATCAGGATCACTTCCTGAGTCGATTTAGCGATGTCCGTCCGTACGCACGATAACTCAAAAAATAATGATACTATCTTGATGAAATTTATACTGTTTTCGGTTAACAATGACTAAGGTAAAGCGGGGATTGTAAATGGGCGAAATCGGACCATGCGTTCGGGTACCTCCCATACAACTCCCAAAACCGAATACGCATATCTTCGAAATTAATAAAGATAGAAACTTAAAATTTTGTACGAGGCTGTGTTTTCCTGAATCCCTGATATCCCTAAAATTTGAGATGAATTGGAGTGGTTGTTCGGGTAGCTCCCATACAACTTTCAAAACCGAACAAGCATATCTTCGAAATTAATAAAGACAAAAACTTCAAATTTAGTACTAGGGTGTTGTTTCCTGAATCCCTTATTTGTCCAAAATTTGAGATGAATTGGAGGAGCTGTTCGGGTATCTCCCATACAACTCCCAAAACCGAACAAGCATATCTTGGAAATTAATAAACATAGGAACTTCAAATTTGACACGAGGGTGCTGTTTCCTAAATCTCTAATTTGCCTAAAATTTGAGATGAATTGGAGTGATCGTTCGGGTACCTCCCATACAACTCCCAAAACCGAACAAGCATATCTTCGAAATTAATAAAGATAGAAACTGCAAATTTGATACCAGGGTGTTGTTTCCTGAATCCCTGATTTGCCTAAAATTTCAGATGAATTGGAATGGTTGTTCGGGTATCTCCTACACAACTCCCAAGACCGAAGCATATCTTCGAAATTAATATACATAAAAACTTGAAATTTGATATAAGAGTATTCTACCCTGTTCTGATGATGTCTCTCAAAATTTGAGATGAATTGGGGTGGTGGTCCGGGTGCCTTCACACACTTCCCAAGACTTTACAAGCATATCTTCGAATTTAATAAAGATAGAAACCTGAAATCTTGTGAAATTGTTGTAAAAGCATTTATTTTTTTTAGCTTATATTAAATACCTAACTAAAATAACTTATGGATTTTTAATTTAATTTGAATTGTAGGGTATAAATAAGTCGGTTGCATCGACTTACTGTTACATTTACTTGTTTTTCTTCCAATAAGGTAATAAATATAAAAAAAATTTTAAAAAATTTTTAAAACAAAAATATAAAAAAATTTTATTTTCAAAATATTTTACTCCTAAGCAAAAAAATGTAAGAATTTTAACTTTACGCCTTTAACGGAATACAAATTTTGAAAAAATTTCGGTTCAAAATAACGGTTGCAAAGGAAGCATATTCTCATATGAAAGTATTTTTCTTTTAAATTATAGAATTTCTTGTCGTTTTAATTCAATATTTGAGTATAGGACTTTTTTCCATTTTTGAAAAACTCTTTTGTAAACAGAAAATCGAACAAACAGATGATAGAAAGGTTATTTAGTTATTGAGAATTCCCATCAAATAACTTTTCGAATTAAAATTTAAAAAAAAAAAACAAAAATTTAAAAAACATAATTTTCATATTTTTTTAAAATGTTTATTAATTTTTTTCTTCAAATGTTATTTTTACTTTTTACTGTATTCAAATCATTTTTTAAGTCATTCTACGAGCAAGTAGCTAATATAGCTATTCATTTTTATGATCTCTGCATAGATGCGAAAGAAAGTGAAGCCTCTTTAATAATCCTATATAATATATATGTATAGTATGATGATATATTTTTATTTATTAGATTACTAATAATAATAGATAAAGCTTTTAAATGTTTTTTTTTTTTTTTTTTATGCAAAATTAATATTATAAAACATAAATAATGTGCATTACATACGTCAAAATGTATTCTACATAATATCATAGAACATATTATCAGATATTATTATTATTGTGCTTTGGAATAAAAAAAAATATAAAAGACGAGATTTAAAAAAAGAAAAATAGGTAAAAAAAACAATTCGTATTACAGAATTTAGAAAGGTTTCGTTTTTATGTTGGGCTTTTGTTTATGAAAAAAAAAAAAAGAAAAATAGAAATAAAAAAATAAAACATAAAAAAAAAAAACAATAAAATAAAATTTTGAGTATTTACATTATTTAAATAAATTGCTATGAACTTGAATTTTAGTGTTTTGTTTAGAGCATATTAAGAAAAAGTTCCATCCATACAATACTTTGCGAAATCTTTTAAAATTTTTTATTTGTTTTTGAAGAAAATATTTGGTCATATATCATATATTTAAATTTTAAATAAATTTTTATAATTTATGTATAAAAATTATAAATAAGATTTTCATGAATGAATAAGCAGGATTCAGATTATTAAAAATATTAAATACTTGAATTATTTATCAATATAAAAATATGTGTGTATGTATAAAAGAGTTATATAAAGAGAGTGTAATATTACTTACATTCTTTTTTTATGATTACAGTAGTTATTTTAGGTTGTTTTTCATTGTAAATGGTTTCTTATCTTATTGTTTTTTAGAACATTTTTCAAAAAATGTTTTAAAAAATTTAATTATTAGTTTCATTCTGTCTGTTCGTGTGTCTGTTTATAAATCAACTATACATATTGGGCCTCAGTGGTCCAGTATGTAAGAGCGTATAAAATATGTTGTAAGACACCGAGGAAGTGTGGGTTCGAATTAAGAATTATTCCCTCTTACAACATTTACAGCCATGTCTGTAAAAAAAGGTTGTATAATTTCCTTGTCACATTTATGTGGCAGGGAAATAAATTAAAAAAACATAAAAAAATTAATTTAAAAATTTAAAAAAAAATAAAACTAAATTTATCGTACATATAAGATAAGAGTTTGATAAAAATTTTCATCATCGCCACCATCTGATAATAAAATAATATTTAGTTGTAGAATAACTTTTTTTATGTAGCGCTTTTCATTGCGTAGTTATATATAGCCCCTCAAAGTTGGATATAATTTTATATTTTAAGATCTTATATCTCAAATTCTTTTTAATATTTTTCTAAAAATTTCAAAGGGCAGGAAATATTTTAAGCTTTATAAAGCGATATGTTATTTAAATTGACCGTGTCATATTAAACTTTAATTTACATAATTAAATTGCGTTTCTCCCTATCCCAAATCTTTTTAGTCAAAGACTTGAAATTTTTCAAATTTTTGACAGTTAGCGTAAGTTATCTCAGAAAAATATATTTGTACTTCTCCTCGTGACTCGTGAGTTATAAAAGGAAAAGGATCACAAATTAAAAATTCTTGTGCAAACTTATCTTAAGTAAGACTTAAAAATTAAAGATCCAATATTATATTTTTGTATGTGTTTCTTACATAAAAAAAATATGTCTGTTTATAAAACAAATTTTAGTGCAAAAGAAATAGAAATTTTAATGCAAGTATAGGTAGTCACAATATTATTCTAAAATGCGCTTTATTTTTTAGTTTTGAAAATGTGCGCCTTTATAAACCTTTGGTTTTACATACTTTCTTATTTAATTAGTGTGGTTGCTTCGGTTTTTTTAAAGTTAAAAAAAAAATTCTACAAAATTGGGAGTTACCCTAAAAATAATTTGATTATTTAGCTTTTAGGTTATATACATATATATATGTATATTTAACCTGAGTTTGTTCAGTTTAAAATAATTACAAAAAAAAAAAAAAAATGGTGAGCAAATATCGAATTGTTTTTTTTTTTTTAAAAAACATGTGAATTCATAATGGATTTAAGTTATTTAAAATGAGTTTAAAGTTATTTTTCTAAAATTTTTGTATATAACAAGTCTTTAACTTATGCCTTAACTGTAATTCCTCAAAATATGTTAAAATCGTTAAAACAAATGTGTATCTTTACTAAAGCTTGAATAGTATACATCTGTTTCATAGTACAGATGTTTTAAGTTTATTTTATTTTAACAATAGCTTTGTCTATAGTTATTTGTTTTCTTCGAATTAAACAAGTTAATTCAGAGTTTTCATCATTTCATTTCAATTAACTTATTTTAATTGTACTGGTTAAGAAATTCAATATTGTATATTTAGTCAAGAAAAGGTTATCTACTTTTTAGTCTTGTTATAAAAACCAAAAATGACAGTTTCGATTTGAAAATGATAATATCTATGTAAAAAATATAAGATCTCGTCTCTATAAATATTTCGAAATTGTTGGAAAAATTTTCTTTCGTACTGTATTTTTTTTTTTTTTTTTTTTATTTAATGTTAAACATTACCTATTACAATAACCCAATAATGAAAATAATAATAATAAAAAGCTTGACCATAAAATAGAAAAATATTAAATATTAAGAATTCACTTTTTTTTTTTTTTTTTTTTTTTTTTATACATAAAAAAACAAATATAAACTTTTACTTGTTGAATTTTTAATTTTTTTTTTTTTTGCAATTTAGTTTTGCAATTTTATTCGACTCGTTTAGTACAAAAATAAATTTCGAAAATATTTTATTGGATTATTTAAAGATTTATTTAAGTAAAGAGATCATCTATTTTACTGCAATTTTATTAGCAGTTATGATACCTAATAGTAGTATTATTTAAAATAAAAAAAAAGCCTAAACAATTATAAAATAATAACAAATATTAAAAATAAAATTATAGTTTTGTTAATTAATTCATTTTTTTTTTTTTTTTAAACAATCATGAGCTTAAAAAATGAAAAATAAAATTTTTTTTTTTAACTTTTAATTAAAATCGTATAGAAAGAAAGGGAAAGAATTTTTTTTTTTTTATTTCTCTATAAGTTCTATGCCAAGTTATATTTGATTTAATTTATTTTAATTAATTAATTAAAAAAAAAAAAAAAAAAAAGATTTAATAAATATATTTAAAACAAAATGTTAATTTATAAAAGCTTATTTAAAATTTTACAATTATGGATTATTATTGCAATTACGAATGGAATTGTAACAGCAAGTATAGATTTTTGTAAGTTGAATTTAAAATATACATTATAATTAAATTTTATTTTCAAATATTGTTATATGTATTATTTTATAAAAAAAAAATCACGATTTAAGGTCATGTTTTAGTTTTAAAATATATAATATATATATATATATATATATATATAGTAAATAATAATATTATATGAGCATATATGAAAACTAGTTTAGGGAGTAATTTTAATTTAATAGAAATGTATAATTGTAAATCAATATAAAAATAAATCGGGATTGTATTATAATTTTATACGTTAAAATCTTATACGACAAAATCTTACATACAAAATCTTTTTTCCAAAATATTCTAAGACATTACATGTCACATATTAATTATATCATAACAAAATACAAAGAAAAAACGGTTATCACAGATTTTTTTTTTAAATATTCTAGAAAAAGACCGGTGTGAGAAAAAATTTTATATTTTTATATTAATTCAATTTTGTTTTTCAACCATATAGTATGTAAATATTCTGCAATCCTGATTTTGAAACCAACTCTAAAATCCCTCCTAATTTAGAATATATATATAAATATTCTGGAAAAAGTGTATAACCCTGATTTTGAAACCAACTCTAAAATCCTTCGTAACTATTTGTTTATATATACATACATACATTCTAAAAACAAAACAACAATCTATTTTCCTTTAAAAAATATTTTGCAAGACTTTAGGAAGATAGATTTTGTAATGGAAAAAAAAAAAAAGCAAGATTTTGTCGTAGGTGGATTTGGCGTGCACTATTGTGACCCGTTCTCAATAAATCATCTTATAAAATTTACCTAATTAAAAGTGACTTAAAAAATAAAATTACAAAATGTTATTCAAAAGTTATTTAGGAGCTTGTTTTTGCATCGAGACAAATTTCTTAAAATTTTTGTTTAAATGTTTTTTTTTTTTTAAATTTCAAATATTTATGGTAAAAAAACAAAATTTATTTACATGAAACGAAATTCAAAACTTTTCTTTTGTTTATTCGAAATTTTAACCAAAATTTTTTTTAATCAATATTTAGATTTTTTTTTAGAACATTAGATTTTCATTAAACATCAATTTTAAACGTTAGATATAAACATTGATCAACTAATATCACATTAGAAATTTTCTTAATTGCTATCTCTTTATTCCTATTTTACCTAACTCCCTAACAAAACAGTACATATAGTGTACCAGTACGTTCAAACTTAATGTTTGGTTTAAAATGGGTGGGTGGCATTTGGTTGATTCAAGCCAAACACTAAAAAAGAATTCGCGCGTTGATCTCATTGGTGTCTTTCGAGATTTCCACCTATATCTTCCACTTAAAAAAAAAAAAATAGTGTAGAAAATATTACTTATTTGTGATGTATGTGTGTATGTAATATGCACTTTAAACAAAAAATAGAATTCCTTATAGATTATATTGGATGGCATATAAATATATTCAAAATGATATAAGAAAATGTTTTAAAGATGTGATTTCAATTAACTCAGATTTCAAATGGTTATTCGGTACTCGGGTATTAATTTATGACAATAGATAATAGTTTTTCTGTAGTTTAATACTAGGTATATGTATTTGTTTATTTAAAAAAGTAATGAATTTAGGAATTTTTTTGAAAATTGACAAAGAGACAATAGTACAATAGTTATAAAATATATAGAAAAGGTAATTAAGGTAGCTTGTAATATCAAACCTAAAATAAAATAATTTTGAAAGAATAATATAAGACATTCTATAGTTGTAACTATTTTTGCATCAAAATTCTCTATTTTTTTTTGAATTTTCTCTATTTTTTCGAGAAAAATATTGCAAAAATAAGAAGTCACTTTACTCAATTCTAAGGTAACAGTATACATTAAAAAACAAAATTATTTATCCAGTGAAAAATATTTTTTTTGCGCTTTAGTTTGTCCACCTTACTTTTAAAAAAAAAATTCGAACACCCATTTTCTCTGTTTAAGAGATTGGGAGATACCCCTGTTAATTTTGCAAAATTTTGATTTCACATAAATCATGTTTTCGTAAATTAAAATGTCGAATAGAAAAAAATTGTATATATTCAGTTATAACCACTTGATAACACCATAAGGGATTTTGTATAGTTACTTACCTGGTGACTATCCAAAAAAACTGTTTAATAACTTCTATTGTTTATTTTTTGTTTTTTTGTGAGATACATTATCTATCTCTTTTTAATTTTAAAATTGCCTAAATTATTTTTTTGTTAAAGTTTTCATTCCTGTGTTGCAAATAATATTAAAACTACCAATAAGCACAATATAGAGACTTCCCATTCTGAAATTTCTAAGACAGTAAAAATATTTTCCTTCTAAATTCCTTTATATTTATTTGGATTCGATATAGAATTTATTTATCTAATATTATATAATCAAACCTTAATCAAACTAAAAATAATTAAATAATTTTCTTTTTAATTTTATATTAAATTTCATTTTTTAACTAAACATCTTTTATATAAATTACGCTTCTATTTAAAATTTTAAAAAATAAAACAATTAAAATTTACATATTTAAGAGTATCTATACATACACATGTACTTATATAGTAAAAAAAAAACAAAGCATTAGTAAATAAATGTAATTTAATTATTAGTTAGTAAAATGAAGTGACCAGATGCTTCAAGATAAAAAAAAGTACATTAATTAATTCGGATCAGATTTTAAAAATCAAAAAAAATACTGTTGACGTGCACTTGCACTATTATATACAACAAAGAGATCTATTTATAAATATGTTTAAAGACATGCAATAATTAATTTCCCTTGTAAATATTTATAATTATCGGTAAAGTTATAATATATGTATACATATATATATAAATAAGGTTTAATTCCAAGAAATAGATATTTCATTAATAATTTTTTGCCATATCAACTATTTATTTATAGTATATAAGCATAAGCTATACTATATAATTTCTTCAACTAATGATTTCCATACATTTTCACTTATTTTTCGTAATGTCGTTCAAAAATGATAAACTTAAATATTTATTTAATTCTGTGATATAAAATAAATAAAATTTGAAAATTTTGAACCGAAAAGTACCTTTAATTCACCTTAAATAATAACTAATATAATTGACTTCATTAATATTCAACTCTAAGTACATGTGCATATTATTGGTTTAATTACAGCAAGTACATAAAACCTTCAATAAACAATTAAAATATATGAATATATATAGGAAAACAATAATATTATATTAATTATCATTTGAGCATTATATATTATAGTAATTAAAATAATTTTAGTAATTCTATTTAAATATTCAGAGTGAAAGCTTCTTTATACAGCTTAATATGAATATCTAGTGTTGAGGATGTGAATATCTAGTGTTGTGGATGTGTTATGGAAACTCTTGTGATGGTAAAAATTGGTCGGGTTTTCAGTTGAATTTCAGTCAGAAAAAAATATATGAAAAGTTAAAAAACAAGTAAAAGGAATAATAAAAAAACCAAGGGTTTCAAAAAAGCACATTTTCAAAATTAAAAATATATTCCATAATAAGTTTTGGGTAAAGAGTACATAAGTAGGTATATTAAATAAAATAAAATAATAATACATAATATAGAAATTGAATGTTTGAAATGTTTGTATATTATACTTTAAAAAACTTTGAACAGCTGTTCAAGTTACAGATGTTTAAAAATTAGGAATTTTTAATTTTTAACCCCTTGCAGCTCCACTAAACGGGGGGAGGAGGGCCTCCCAAAAATATTTTCTGAAATGAATCATTCTTATTTTCAAAGATCTATTTTTTTTTTTCAAAATTTTAAGTTTCTAACTTAAACCATTTGGAAGATAGAAGAAATCAAGAATTTTGCAAAAATTGAGTTTCGTATAACGCTAAATTAAAATATCGTATGGCAAAATTATATATTTATTTTATATATATTTCGAAGGCTTATAAAAATTGTTATCGTTTGGCGCTACCATGTTGAAGATATACCTAATAGAAGGTGTTTTATAACAATTTAAATATAGGTCTTTTTCGAACTTTCGTAACGAGTCGGGCTACAGAAAAAAGTTGTTTCATAAAATTAATTTGTGAAATTTATCCGTAGTTAAAATTTCATTGCTCTACAGTGTAGAACTTTTCTAAACTCCCGGACAGACGGATAGGGTGAAATTAATATAGGCATATTTTTTAAATGAAAATTTGCTAAAAGGCAATTATAGAATTTTTATAGTGTACCAATTATCAATTTTTAATGAATGTACATATACATACTACGGATAAAATATATACATATATATAATCAGTTGGTTTGATATTGTCTATTGACATTTATTTAATATATTATATCAGACTTAACATGATGGAATTATGAAATCTCCATTATTTGTCTGTTGTCTGCCTAATCCTACCTAATTAATATAATACTATAGTATTTTTCTATCTATACTGTGTATTCATGTGAATCTTGAAGATTTAATTAAGTTCCAAGTTTCTTTTAAATCAATTTGACTTGCATGTCATCTGACACCACTAACAATAATTTGACTTATCGTATTATCGTTTCTGCAAAAAATGTCGTACATTTTAAATTATTATAATTTCTTACGATATTTTTATTCAAAAAAAGGTAGATTTGATTAATAATTTTACAAAAACATTAAATAATAAAATCAATTTTGATATTTTATATTTTGAAATTGTTTCCAATTCAAAAGAATAAATCGAAATTTATTTACCAAAGTATAATGTAAAAACACTTTTTTTATAAATTTAGAAATATGTGCTTTAAAAAAAAAAATTGATCTCTAATTGCTCTTAAATGGGTGGAGGTACAAACATTTTTTCTGACCTTATGCTAATTCTCAAAGATATCCCTTTTCTCAAAATTTTAAAGTTCTGACTAAAAGCATATGCATTTCGAACATACTGAGCAATCAAAATTTTTCAAAAATTATTGTTTTATACATAATGGTAAATTTAAATAATAGAAAATAACATTAATTTTTTTTATGTTATCTATCCATCATTAAAATTCTATTACTCGGTGTAGAAGCTTTGTAAACTGACACACAAACGGACAAATAGAAGCTAGACAGAGTGAATTTCATAATAAAATTTTTCAAAAATTTTTTTGAAAAATCTGCTATAATAATAACGCTATTATAACCATAAACTACGGCTACGCCTACTAAATATCTTGTAGCGCTATATTAGTTATAAAAACGTGATTCCTATAGATATAGTTGTTAAACTAATTACTTTGTTTACACTGGCTGATAGATTGATTGATAAATGTATACAAATTCAAATTTTTTAAAAATTCAATTAGATAAGTGGCGACTGTCGCACCATTATAAATTAAAACAATGATTTGTTTTAGTATGGTAGCGTTGTAGTACGGTAGCGTTATTATAACTATAGGACATTAAACTAAAAAATTATTTCATACTTAATACATACATATATTACTAACTTTTTTCTTTTTACATATTTAGCTTATGATTCTGTTCGAGATAAAATTATAGAAGGTGAACGTGTAGCTGCTACAGGTGGTAGCATTTGGTTAAATGCAAAAGAAGCTAAAGCAAATAGCATTTTAATGAAAGCTAAAAATCAAGAGGTATAATAATGAACATACATATTATCACAAAGATAATTATGTATTTCTTTAATAATTTTTTTTCATTCATTTATTTTTAAATAGATTAATGAAGGATTAAGAAATCCTGATATATATGCACCAGCAATGCATTTTTTTCATGCAAAATCACGTATACGACGTTCTGAAGTTTTCCGAATTATATCTAAAATGCCAAAAGGTGCTTTCTTACATGGACATCAACGTGGAATGGTATCATCAAAATGGATAATAAAAAATTTAATGCCACAATTTAATGTGTTCTCGTGTCGTGATCAACGTGGTGTTTTTATATTTACAGCTCGTAATAATTCAAAATGTGTAACACCATTAGAAAATATTTGTAATGAACGTAACAATTCACCGGATAAAAAACAATATGATCGGGTGTTAGAAAAGCATATCAATATGTTTTCATTACATCCAGAATGTAAATAAAAAAAAAACAAAAAACTTTTATATTACATATTATTATTTTTAATTCAATTCAATTAAAAAAAAAAAAAAAAAAAACCCTCCCCAAAATAAAATATCAAGTCCAAGGTCAATTTTGAAATGTATAGATACTCAATTCCTCAATTCACACATGTACAATTATTTTATTTATGTTTATAAGTAATAGGGGAAATGCATTTTCTGAATGAAAACAAAAAATATGTAAAAATTAGGTTAGGTTGAGAACATTTTCAAATTAGGGGATTAAATTTAGGGTATTAACCTCTAATATTTTTCATTTTTACTTTTATATTAGAAATGTAAAATTAATTTGCTTTACTTATGCTTTATTACTGTATATTTTATAATTTTTATAAGTTAAATATTACATATTGCATACTCATTTATATAATTTTAGTTGGTTTGACTGAAAGAAATAAACTTTGGGAGAAATTTGAAAGTATTTTTAATGCTGTTGAAGATTTATACAAATATTTACCGGCATTTCGAGAATATAATAAAAGAATATTAGAAGAATTGTATGCAGATAATGTTATGTATACTGAAATAAGATCATCTTTATCACCGGTATGATAATAAATAAATATGTTATATTGATATATAATTTATAATTACACAATATATAAGCTTTTTTTTTTATAATTTTAAGCTTTATTGTGACAATAACAAAAATTACACATCATTAGACGTCTTAAATGAATTGGAACAAATTGTAAAAGATTTTAAAAAAACTCATCCAGATTTTATTGGTATGAAAATTATATATGCGAAACGAAATAAAGCGAATAAAGCAGAAATGTGTAAAAGAATTGAAACATTTCGAGAATTACAGTAAGTATAGATGGTTTTATATTATAAGGAAGATTATACTATTTTTTAGTACCTGTCCTTACTCGAATGTTTCAACATATGGAGTATTGATGTTATATAAAAGCCATGGCCACAAAATGTTGATCATTGACAATATTAAATTTGTATGCATCTAATTGCATGCATGTAGGATGCATGTAGGATACAACAAAAAATCTTTCTATTAATCACACAAAATCAATTTTTCCTTGACAGACTCAAAACCAATAAACGTTTACATTTTATAGACCAATATTTATATATTTTTAAACATATCCAAGTTTTCATATTAGATTTAATTATTTTTTCACTTATTTAAATTTAATTTTTTTTTTTCTAAATTTTAGTAAAGCTAAACCAAATTTTTTAATTGGTTTCGATATTATTGGTCAAGAGGATATGGGAGAACCATTAAAAAAATTTATCGATGAATTATCTGAATTGCCTGAAGGAGCAAATTTTTTCTTTCATGCTGGTGAAACAAGTAAATATTAACAAATAAAATCTGTTTTAAACTTAAGATTATTTAAATATGATTTATTTAAATTAATTGCCTCTTATTATATATACTCGTAGATTGGTTCGGTAAAACTGATTTAAATATGTTAGATGCCATTTTATTAAATACAAAACGTATAGGACATGCATTTGCATTGGCTAAACATCCTCAATTATGGGATACAATTAAATCAAGAAAAATTGCAATTGAAGTTAATCCAATTTCAAATCAAGTTTTAGGATACGTTTGGGATTTACGTAATCATCCAGCATCATTTTATATTGCTGAAGATTTACCATTGATTATATCTGGTGATGATCCTGGTGTTTGGAATGGTAAAGGATTATCATATGACTTTTATTATGCATTTATGAGTTTTACATCAGCTCAATCAGATTTAAGAGTTTTAAAACAATTTGCTTTGAATTCAATAAAGTAAGTTTAAAAAAAAATATTTTGTATAAATTGTTGGAATAGTAATGTTTTCCATTATTTTAAGATATTCAATTTTGACACCAGAAGAAAAAAGACAATTTAATAGAGTTTTTAGTAAGAAATGGGATAAATTTATAGATGAAGTTATCAGTAACCGATTTTAAGTTTAATCTTATTTACAAATTTAATTTTAATAATATAGATTAGAATTTTTATTTTAAAAGGAAGTGATTCAGTGCCATAAAAAAAAACTTTAGAGAAAGTGTTTTTATTTATAAAATTATTTGTTCATTTATTGTAGTAAAAAAAAAGTAATAAATTTTAACAAAACGATTTAATTATTTTAAGATTTAGATTATAGAAATTTTATAACAGGTCGCGTCAATAACAAGGCATGTACCTATACAAAGCAGTACAAAACATAGCAACTTTACAACCATAAATAAGAAAAGCTATATGAAGATTTAAATATTTAAAAAAATATTCTTATGACACCCATAAAATTACCTTACCTGTGGACAAGAGGCGACTTGTTTTGAGGAAATTGTTTTAGAACATTAAGATTTCTATGTTTGGATGATGATTTAAATAATGGGTCAACGGATGAAAAACGTATGAACACTCTGAAACAATATATACATATATATAAAATTTTTTTAAATGAAAATTAACAGTCATCTATTAAGAAAATTTTTCTACACGAAAAATGCGGTCATAATATATAAAATGATTAAAATATATGAAGTATATAATCGTATGAACATAATACATGCTGTTTCCATAAAATTTCATCATATTTTACAAAATTTTAAATGTTTGACTTCATTAAGTGACAAGATATATTTTGATGGAGTTGTATGACAGTTATACTCGGAATACTCAAGTTATTTACTTGATTGCCTTTTATATAGGATTTCAAATGTTTAGCTTTATTAACTAGCAAATTATGTACTAAATTTTACAGCAGCATACAACTTGACATCTTTTCACAAAGTTTCAGATACCTAGCTTTAATAGACACTGAGTTATTTACACATAAAGAAAAAAGTTGTTTAGCAGATACTCGAACTCGCCGGCCGAATTTGCGAGATTTATATAGCGAAAATAATCATTTTACAAAAGTGACGTGGTAAAAACGGATATGGCATATCTATCTCGTCTCTTTTAAAGTGTCACAAACCTAATGACAAATTCATTATATACTTAAACTATGTTCATACATAAAATTATCAGGTAAACATCACAATGTTAAAAATTAACAAAATTTAAATAAAACTTGCGTTTAAATGTGAGGGATGTTTGTCTGATTTATAAATAGCTTTAATATATCTCGTCTTATAATATCAAAACTTCAATTACTTCTGAAATTTATTTATTAATATTTTGGAACACGGTTACTACCTTCGTATATGTGCTTTCACATAATATGCAAAATTTAGAAATCTAATAAATAAGGAAGAAATTCTGTTTGTTTGTTTGTTTGTTTGTTTGTTTGTTTGTTTGTTTGTTTGTTTGTTTGTTTGTTTGTGCCCTTTTCACGTAAAAACCACCAGTCCGATTGCAACCAAATTTTGCAGGAACGTTCTTACGACCCCGGAAAGTGTTATAGGCTATATCGCGTTTCGGTTCATTAACCCATTGCGGCCCGAGAGCCATTTAAAGCCGTTTCGTTTTTTCGTTGTCCTGCCTAAACGGTTTGATCGATTGAGTTGAAAATTTGTACAAATGTTCTTCCCAGCATTGGACGGGTGCCTAAGAAATTTGGATTCAATATGTTACCCGGATTCGACCCGGCGGGCTTCCAAAAAATTTTTTGTTTCCGATTTATGTCGAATTTTGTATGGTGGTTTTATAGTCTGAAAAAAAGCCTGTGACAAATTTTTATGAAGATTCGGTAACCCGTTTGGGCACGAGAGCCGAACAAAGTTCACTAAATTTTTCTGTTGTCCTGCTAAAACGGTTTGACCAATTGAGTTGAAATTTTACAATAGTGTAGCTCTTTACCACAGGAGCTCACTGAGTTGATTTGGTTTCGATCCATTAACCCGTTTCGGCACCAGGGGTCAGTGAAGTTTTGTAATTTACTTAGTTGTCGCACTTAAACTGTTTCGCCAATTGAGTTAAAAATTTATCAAAGTGTAGCTCTTTACCGTAGGAGCTCACTGAGTTGATTTGGTTACGATCCATTAACCCGTTTCGGCACCAGGACTCAATGAAGTTTTTCAATTTCTTTGTTGTCGCGCTTAAACGGTTTTGCCAATTGATTTGAAAATTTACAAAAGTGTAGCTCTTTACCACAGGAGCTCACTGAGGAGATTTGGTTACGATCCATTAACCCGTTTCGGCACCAGGGCTCAATAAAATTTTTTAATTTCTTTGTTGTCGCACTTAAACCGTTTTACCAATTGAGTTGAAAATTTACAAAAGTGTAGGTCTTTATAACAAAAGCTTTCTGAGTTGATTTGGTTACGATATATTAACCCATCAGGCTTCAGGCCATGAAGTGTCTCATTTTTGGTTTTTGTGCTTAAACGATTTGAGCAATTGAAAATTTGCACAAGTATTGCACTTTGGCACACAAACTCATTCAATAAATTTTGTTGTGATACATTAACACATTTCGACACGATAGACTGTCAAAAAAAAATTTTGTTTCTAATTTCGGTCTAATTTGGGAGGATGAATTTATGGTTCTAAATAAAGCCTGTGACAAAATGTTTTTTAATGTTTATTAATTCATTTCCGCACGAGCACTTATTAATAATATTTTGCCTAATTTTGTGTATTGTTATTATTATTAAAAAGATATTTCCAACACTCTTTACTTTTATCTATACTGTTTCTAATATTCTATAAAAACCTTTCAGTGCAAATTTCTAATATAGAACAGTAATTAAAGTAACCTTATTAAGTATCTTAAGAATACTGTTTTTAAGTCTTAACAACATAACATTTTCATGTTAAAAAACAGAAACAATCTCCTACATTAGACAATCATCATGTCATCATTCAGAAATGCAATACTTAAATGTGGTCTTTACATGTGGTCTACCTATATAAGATGTTTCCCATAAAATATCATTGATATATGTACATATAGTATGTATAATATCCGTATATTTAAAAATACTACAAACTTAATCAATTAAATTACAAAACATATTCACATTTCTGTACATCATTTAATCAAAAATGAGTACATACATATTTAAAGAACAGAAAACCTTACATTCTTATCCATATACAATTTTTACACATATTTTTAGCCAATCAATTTGGAAACATAATTAGAAAAACTAAACGAAAAAAAAATTCTGGTTGATTTATAAAGGTAAAAAACAATCATGTATTTTTTATATTGAAAATATGTTAAACAGAACCTGAAATGTACGCATTTAAAAAGAAGTTTTTTCAAAATTTGAAGAGCTATCGGTGCTGTAGAATCTCCAACGGTGAGGGTATATAAAAACGTTGTTCTACAACATTACTCTTTTAAGAGACCTATGCATAGTTAATATTTTATTGCTCTTTATTAAACAGTATATGAGTTTTAACAGACGAAGGGACAGAGCGAACTGAAATAACAAATTTTTCAAAATGTGCTTAAATAATTCATATTCATTCACCAATAATTGATAATTCACCAAAACATCAAGTGACATTACTTACAAAAAAAAAATTGATTACATTATGGTCTTTTATAATTTAAATACGATTTTATGTTTCGGTATTAACGCATATTAACGAATATATAAGTTTGGAAAACAGACGGAGGGACAGAGCGAACCTAATAACAAATTTTTCACAATGTGCTTAAAAGGATAATTCACAAAAACATGAAGTGACATTACTTACGAAAACAAATGTACTACATTATGGTCATAATTGAAATTCACTTCACCGTCATTGTGTACTCAATAGATTATTGATTCCTTTAAAAAATTTTTGTAGAAGAATTGTCTCTAATTCTTGGCTCTGTTTATTCAATTTAACTAAATCTAATAAAAAATAGAATATAAACTACCATAAATGCATAAATACAAATATAAACGCATATAAACTACCATAAATCTGTAAATGCATAGTAATAAGGTAACTATATTAATTAAATTATATTAACGCAGAAACAAAAGTTAATAATTTTTATTTCATAAAGCCAATAAAGTACTCCGGGCAACGCCGGGTACTCTGCTAGTCTTCAATAAGACAAATTTTTTTTTAGCGATTAATACTTTTTCTAATAACTGTTTTGAGCTGTTATACTTCAAAAATGGTAAAATGGTGGTTATAAAATTATTTTAACCTGAAAGTTTTCCATTTAATGAGTAAAAATTTCAGACAATATAAAAATATTAAAAATTTTATTATATGACCCCATGCTTAAAATCATATAACCCTGAAGTACTTTCAATAAATCTTCAAATAAGATTAAAAAATAATTATACAGAACAAATTATAAGATAGTAAAATTTCAATTTAAATTAAAAATGAAAATTATTATTGAATTCCAATTAATACTCATAGTTTTAATGCGTATATAATTTATAATGTCAACACTTATTACAACACTTACAAAAATTATTCTATTTTAGGGGTAATTTGATTTTTATAAATTAATATAGTACCTATTTGTTTTGTTAATTTTTTTTTATATGTATATAATTGTGAAATTCTCAAAAAGTTTGTATTAAAATAACTTTCTTTTTTTATCAGTTAATTATTTACGTTGAATTTAAAAATTTAATTAAAAGCTTTTTTTTATAAAATTTTTCAAAAATAATAAAAATTGGCTTCAAAAATTTAAAATCTAATGCAATAATTTGACAATTTTACAGATGACATACATATGTATGTAATAATTATGAAATAATTATTAAAATATATATTATGAAATATTAAAAAAATATTTTATGGTTTAAAGACTATGACAATTTATTGTTTATTAAATTAAATGATAAAAAATCAAATTTTCTTATCTACTTGTTTTCACGCATTTAAAACTGAAGTATGTACTTAAGTTTCAATTGATTTGTTTTAATTTTTTATTTTCTTTGTTCTTAAAATATTTGATAATATTTATAAATAAAATTTTAAATTAGATTTGCAACATTTTTAAGTCCACCTATACTTTTTAATCATTCGTATAATACAAAATATAAAATAAGTTTTTTCAATAATTCGGAGTTGCAATATATAGATCTTATTAGTTTCTTTAGGAAGTCGCCTCATTATATATTTTCATGTTTATATATAGTAACATTTACTTTATGCTATATGCCTATAAGTAAATTCATTGAATTGATATCGAACTATTATTCATTATTTAACCATATTTTTATACGTCTACTATGTGATTGTATCTCTCAACCATTTAATTTAATTGTGAAATAAAACTTATGATTTTTTTTTATAAAAAAAAAAAATAACATTTTTGAGAAAAAATATATTTATTTAAATATAAAATTTTAAAAAATAATTAATTTTATTTATTTAAATAATAAAATTTTAAAATTAAATAACATTAAAAAAATTAAAATTTTGGTACGATCTCTTTTCAACTGAAAAATTTTTTTTATAATATATACGGTATAACAGCCCCAAATGTCGCACACGTAAATGTTACTATAAAAATATCGCAATAAAAAAATGTTGAGATAATTTATTTAAATTTAATTGGAAATATTTGGAAAAATGGAATACCCTGATTTTGAATCTAATTCTAAGATCTTTCAAATATTTCTTAAAAAGTGTATAACCCTAATTTTGAATCAAACTCTAAAATCGCTCCTCGCAGCATTTTTTCAATGTGATTTTTTTTGCAGCAACATTTTTACCGCGACATTTGGGCTGTTGGAATATTGTATTTATTTTTGCTGCGTAAGAGAAGTTTCAACATTTTAATACAAATCACAGTATTCATTCACAATTTTTTTTATTTATTATGGCATCTATAAGTTTGTATTAATACATCTAGCAATTTATTTTGTCCGGTAAGTCGTAATATATTTTGTGTAACATCTTCATCCAGTCAAAGGTCTTCCAATTTAAATCGTTTATTTAATTATCACTGTACGAAATCTAGAAGTATGATTCTTTTCATTCTTCTGAATGCTTCATCATCGTTTCCGAAATTAATACTGCTTTAAAATTTTCATGTTGTTCTATTCTGTTTTTGTATTAGACGTAAAGCACATTTCATAATTTCATCTATATAAACGTAAGTATTTGTAGGCCTTTCTTCTTCATATAGCACATTATTTTATTTGGTACCCATCATTTGATAATTTCAATAATGATTTAACAACACCATATACGAGTAGTACGTGATGTAATAGAGCCAAATTAGTTTTATCACCCCCTTACATATAAATACACAACTCATTATGCAACGGTGCCTTTGAATATCTAATCATTCATATTAAAAACAAAAAATAAATTCTATAGTGATTGTGAAGAATTGTTAAACTTAAAACTGAATCTCAAGTTATTTCAAAAAAAAATGTTACACACGGTTTACAAGGTCGTACTTAATTTCTTAAAGGGTTTTTTTTTTTTTATTTTTAAAAGATTAAAATCAAATACCTAAACCTTTAATTTTAATTTTAAATTTTAAAATCAATCATTTGCAAATATAAGTATGTATGAACATTTTAAAATACTCAAATGTTATGGGATGATGAAATTTATGTACGATATTGTACACAACAAATATATTAACATTGTTTTTTCTTTAAGTTATTTTTTAGATTTAAAATTCCTTCAATTGTTTGTATTTTTTTATTTTTTGTTTGCTTTATTAAAACAATAGAAAAAGTGATTTAACAGTTACGAATAATAATTCATTTTTGCTCTAAATGTCATGGATAACTTTTGTTAATAATATAAATATATGTAATTAAATTTATGGAACTTGTACTGTTATTTTCTTACAATAGCAATATACAAGTTCCTGTCTTTTGATTATGCCAATATGTTGGAAATTTCAAAAACAAAAAGTGGCTAAAATATGCAACCCTAAACAATTTTTTTATATTTCTTTTTTTTTTCTTTTTAAATTAAGTACTTTTGTTTTTCTTTTTTTGTTTTTTCTTAATACCATACTATTACCATATAGCATACCATTTTTTTAAAGGCAACCAAATCCATCATTTTCGATTATTATATCTGTTAAATCAAAAATAATTATATCAAAAGAACATACAAAATGATGACAATCAAAATGGTTAGGTACTTACAAACTTTGGTCACGGATTGTTTAATAGTAAATTTTTATTTTGATCAGTTTTTCATTTTGATTTAAGTTTTTTTTTTATTCACTTTTGATTCTACAAGTAAATTTCATTATTTCGAATTCGAATATGTATTATTTAAAGTGTGCAGTAACTATTTTACATTTACGTTTATTTTATTACGTTGTGTATAATATGTATGTAATTGCTGCTGTTAACTTTTGTAACAAACTTGGGCAAAACTAAAAATTTTAAAAATATAAAATTTATATAAAATGATTAAACATTTATTCAAGATTTTGTTTATAAAAATTTATTTGAAAAGTTTTTACATTATTATGTTTCATTGAAAGGTGGATACTTTACTTAACACAAGACACCAACACGACAATGATGTCCCCCCGATTCTTATCATTATAATTTTTTGTTATTTCAGATTTTCATTGAATTAATGAAGAAGTAAGAAGCTAATCTTAAATTTTCATATCAATTTCTATATTTCACCAAGGTAAATTTTGTTTGTTGGTCCATACATATGATTAGTATAACTTTTATTCTTATTTTACTTTTTTACCTAATCTTGCAAACTATATGGTAGTCCTTTTCAAGATAAAATATATACTTATATCAATAACTTAATTATTTTAGGTACTTATATATATTTTTAAGAAAATGTTCTGTGACTTAAAAATTTAATATAAACAAGGTAGAAATTAAACCAACGGTTTTTAAACGGAAAATAGGACTTTTCTGGAATTTTGAGGGGCTGAAAATTCGGAACCCTATATAACTAAGAAAAACCGTTAACACACGTAAAAATATATTACTGAAGCTTTAATTTTTATGTTTTGCAGAAGAAAAATTTGTACAGGTGATTAAGTTACAGTTGCCCAAAAATAGAAAATTTTCAATTTTTGAGCCCTAATAGTTCTTAAATAGGGGCTGGTACAAAAAAATTTTCTAAGAAACCTTATACTAATTCTAAAAGTTCTTTCTTGTCTCAAAATTCCAATGGTTCCCATCTAAAAGCGTGCCGGAGTTATGAAAACAGAAATATCATGCAAAATTTGATTTTCACATAACGGTAAATTTAAATAGTAAATTACATAATATTGCATAAGTTTGATATTGTTTTATAGAGGTAAGAAAATGTCCGGCCCTCTATTGTTTTTAGATTGTAAAACTACTAAGGAGAGCCTGAGATATATACATTAGAAAATAGAGCTTTTTTGCAACTTTGTGGGGCTATAACTTTGGAACTCTATACAATTAAAAGAAACCATGAATACACATAAAAATATATTACTGGAGCTTTAATTTGTTTGTCTCGCCGAAGAAAAATGTGTACAGGTGACTAAGTTACAGGTGTTTAAAAATAGTAAATTTTCAATTTTTGAGCCCTAATAGCTCATAAACAGCAGGTGGTAGAATACAAATTTCTGAGCAAACTTATACTAATTCTAAAAGTTCTATCTTGCCTCAAAATTGCAATCTCCTATATAAAAGCGTACCGGAGTTATGAAGGTAGAAAAACAGAGTGAAACTAATAGGCACATTTTTTTTAAATTTTTTTTGGAAATGTGCTAAAAAGAGTATAATTTAAAAACGCGTGCTAAAAATGTGCTAAAAAGAGTATAAATTTAAAAATTTTAATTTTTTTTTCCTAAGAATGGTGGAAATCTTCCAAAGACACCAAGAATACCCCCTCGGTAGCGTCTGATTGACTAAACCCACCTTGACTGACTAAACCCACCTTCTCTTTTAGACAATATAATGGGATAGGAGGGAATATGACAAGTATCGGAAAACGTTGAATCGGAAGTGGAGCTGTAAGGGAACAATGCAGTAATATATATAAAACCTTCCTACATGCGGCGTTAATTGAAAGGAACCTTCTGCCACTGTAGCAGCTATTACTATTAATATTAGTATTAGTATTAATTATTAATATTGTTATTATTTACTACAGAGTCAGGGCTACTATAACATGCAGTATATAACACCTTTCTATATAACACATTTATTGGTAATCCGTAATAATTTAACTTTTTTTTGCTTTAAAGCAAAATAGTAAATAAGTAATGGAATGTTTAAGAATTGTAATTTTGAATAATGGAAATAAAATGTATATGGTAACCGATAAAGAGCACTTTTATATTCAGAAAAAAATGAATACTTAAAAACAATCTATATACCTATAGTTACATTAAAAATATCTAAATTTTGAACCAAAAAAAAATTTCAGTTTGTTTTGTTCTTATAACAGTGAACTCCTTAGAACTTTATCTCCGCTTGACGTAAATGATGAATATTACCTTAAAAAATTTCTTTGTATAAATAAGAACAAAGTATATTAATTATTATTTTATTTTTTTAATTTTTTAATTTTTTTTAATATAATAAAGGATAGGTCATAAATGATCTGTTTAAAATGATATCATTGTTGTAAATTAGAACAATGAACATGGAAATTTAAGAAGTTATTTTAAAAGAATTTTATTTTATTTTGAATCATACCAAATCTTCTAATTTTTCTTTTTCTATATTTAACAAACATATAGTTTAAATTCTTATAATGATTTAATTATTTTATATAATATTATATAATTATTATCATAAAAAGGTTTATAATCATTTTACGCTTCTATTTATCAATAGAATACAGCTTACATCTTTGGCGTAATGAAATGTCACCGTAAGAAAAAAATAAATAACAGTGCAAAAATTCCCGGCATTATATTATTTTTGTATGATGTTAATTCGTTTCTTTGCGTGTTATTTTATTTATATATTTCGATAAATCTTATTTTTTAATTATTATTACATAAAATTAAGATGAATTAAATAGGGATCAATCAGGTATGGTCATTCAACACCTTCTATTTTTTTAATTTCCTTATTAACACACAAAAATATATAGAAATTTGCCGCAAATAAATTTATTTAGCTTGTACTTGTAATTGTTTTAGTTTTATTTAATTTAATTTTATCAAGATATCTTTTTGCGGCGTTATTTCATTTTAAAATACAAGAAGAAATGCGGCATAATAAAATGAAATAATGCCATACAATACAATGTAATAATGACACAAAAAATCAAATAAGGACGCCTATATACTTTTACCTTTTAAGAAAATGGATAATGAATCATTTTCAACTTAATCATTATTTTATATATATTCATAGTTTTGATTCATTAAAACTAAATTCTATGATCTATTTAAATTTATTATTTAAATGAATTTAGAGTAAAAATAATTTAATAATTATGAATATATATATATATATTAATCATTATTATAAATTAATATATTAATCTTATACTCGTATATATACAGCAAGTCAACAAACAATTTTAGATAATTCGAATCATATATGCACCACCCGCATTTAACCCAGTTAGCCTAAGATCAGTTCGCAAAAAGACATTTTGTCATTTAACAAAAAAAAAGACTTATTGCAAAAAAACTTTTAAGAAAATAAACACTTTGGATTGCAATCAACTAAAATCTCGCCTAATATACATATATCTATATATATCTTTTTAATAAATACTATATTACAATAATAATATTCTTTTTGCGAAATGTTCCTTTTATTAAAAGTCTTCTTTTAAATGGTCTCTCTCTTTTGTTAAAAATCTTTTTGTGAAAGGGCATTTTGCAATAAGTTTTTTTTTTTTGTCAAATTACATTAGGCGAAATGTCTTTTTGCGTAATGCCTTTATGCCAACTGTCTTAGAACCCTGAATCACTGTTTCAAGTGAATCTTATGAAGTATTTTTAAAAAAAATTATATTATTAAAAGAAAAAATGAGTTAAAAAAAAAATAATTAGATATTATTTAATGATTTATGATACAAATAAATTAAAAAATAAATTCTAAAACTTTATAAAATACAAAAATCTCAAAATATTTTGCGACCCTTGCAGCCAAGGGCATGATTTTCATAATATCAAAAACCTCATATTATTTATTAAATGATTCAATTTTTTTTTTTTTATCAAATCAAAAACTATTAACCCGAACTTTGTACTATTTCATAAGTGTGGTAAAATAACTATATAACAATAAAAAAAAAATATAAATAATAAATTTTTGAAGTTCAACTTACCGATATTTCAAATTTCTTAATTCTTTCGTTTTAAAATTTTATTTTCTAATCATTTTTTTTTGTTTTTCTTTTTTGATTATCTATAACTGTTTTTAGATATGAATCATCCAAAATAATAGATACTTCATATTATACTATATATTGATAAAGAGTAAATTAAATTTATTATATTAATTGAAAAATATAAATAACAACAAGAACATAAAAATTAACACCGGTAATATATAACTAAGTTTATTTCATTCAAAAAAACTTCAGTACGTTTTAAGTTTTTGTCGCGAAATATTCAAAATAGAAAAAAAAAAATAAATAAATAAATAAAAAAATAAAATTAAAGAAAAAATGAAAAACTTGTGAACAAAAAATATGTAAATTAAAAGTAAAAAAAGAAAAAAAAAACTTAAAAGTAAATAAAAGTAAAATTTGAAATAGTCTTTATACATTATATTCTATAATTGATGTTAAATAGAATTTCAAGTGTTTCAATATAATATTGTTATATATATATTTTTTTTTTTTAACAAAAGTATAATTATTTTTACGTTTCTTTTATTTTAAAAATAAATATATGTACCTATATATATGTAGGTATATAATTTATATATATTACCTTTTTATTTTAAGAATTATGTAGAAAATCTAATGTAATTAAGTATATCCTATAGTTCTATAGTTACCTATATAGTTAAAAATATTTGAATTAAGCATTTAAAAAAAAAATTATCAAACTTAATTTTGAAATAATATTATGGTATATTAGATACAGTATTATAATAATTAATATTATTATTGCTTATATTGCATAATATTATATATGTATGTATGTATCACAATAACCATAATTACGTATTAAAAGAGAATGTGAAATTTTTGTTAACTTTTAATCAAATTTTAACTATAATTCCAGCTACATAACACCAATGTAATCGATTACAAATGAATGCATATTATATAAAAAATTTATTCTTTATCGATTCTATAACTTATGATAGTAATCGATTACTACTGGACGGTTGTTTTTTTTTTTTTTGTGACAAATTAAATTTAAATTTTTTGATATAACATCAAACGTGCGGCTATGGGAAAATTTTATTTTCATTTCAAAATTTATTCTGTGATTTTATTCTGAATGTATTTTGTGCTAGCTGGGATTATTTTGAATTTTATTAAAGATTTTGTAAAAAAACACAAAGAATTAATAGTTTCAATGAAAAAGTGATTTAAAGTTTATTAATCTATTTTAGAATTGAAGCCATCAATCCATATAAATATATAAAACCTTTTTCGCTCTTTAAAATTTCTAACTAAAATAAATTTCAGTTGTTTTTTATTTATATATGTGAACTGAATCTTTTTTACTGGACCATCCCTGATATTTTGATAAAAATATTAACAGCTAAAATCTTTTTGAGACATACACACGATAACGTTTGAAACGTTGAAGTGCAAAAGCCAAGAAGACATAAGAAAAATCAAAGATAGAATGAAAATCTATAAATAATATATGTTACGATATTTAAAAATAAGCTCAACTAACACTTTATAATAAAAATCAAAATAAACGAATACCATTTTAAAAATAAAACTTAAGGGCCCACATCTGAAAGGAAAAGAGTCTTACATTTATTTGTAAAATTTATTTTACACAATAAATTTAGACTAAAATAAACATTTCTATCGCCCACAAGAGACAAATCAAATTTTTATACCCGTATGAACTATGTTCAAGGGTATAATAAATTTGCCATTACGTTTTTTGACACCTTAAAAGAGTCGAGCTAGATATAGTGTCAAAGGTATGGATCGGCTCAGAATCGAATTCTGAGTCGATTAAGCCATGTACGTCCGTCCGATAACTCAAAAAATAAAGGAGCTAGAAGGCTGAAATTTTTTTTACGGCACTTTTGCAAAATTGTTAGTTTTGCTATTTAAATCCAACATTTTCGGTCGGTGGGTTCGAGTAGCTGCCATACAACTTCTATCTTTATATAGAAATAACTCAGTATCTATTCAAGCTAGGTTTCTGAAATTTTGCAAATGATGATCAAGTTTTATGGCAACAACTTCTGTAAAATTTGGTTGTGGTGGTGCAACGGGTTCGGGTAGCTGCCATACAACTTATCCGTTTAAATGAGAATAACTCAGTGTCTATTGAAGCTAGGAACCTGAAATTTAGTAAAGAGGTGTCGAGTTATAGGCCAACAACTTTTGTAAAATTTGGTTGGTCTAGAGCAGCCGGTTCAGACTTCTTGCACCTCTTGGAACTTAATGAAGCTAGGCGTCTGAAATCTTGCAAATGATGATCAAGTTTTATGGCAACCACTTTTGCAAAATTTGGTTGTGGTGGTGCGACGGGTTCGGGTAGCTGCCATACAACTTATCCGTTTAAATGAGAATAACTCAGTGTCTATTGAAGCTAGGAACCTGAAATTTAATAAAGAGGTGTCGAGTTATAGGCCAACAACTTTTGTAAAATTTGGTTGGTCTAGAGCAGCCGGTTCACGCTTCTTGCACCTCTTGGAACTTAATGAAGCTAGGCTTAATAGAATCAGGTAGCTGTCATACAACTCCACAATTTACATAAATATATCTGTGTAGTTCGGTACTAAAACATCTGAATGTTTTTAAAAGATGATCAAGTTTTATAGAAACAGGATATATTACGTTCATACGGGTATCCCAGAGTTGACACAGTCTACTCTACTGCACTCTTCCTCGTTTTTAAATAAAATTAGGTATATATATGTATGTATATCATTTCACAGCTGGGTTAAAAAACTATTTTGAATGGTAAAATAAAATGTTACAAAATTATGGAAGTTAGATAATTCAATTATAATTCAATTTAAAACTTGCTTTTATTTGTAAAACAATATATGTACATACTTTAGCAAGTTTGTGTCATTTTGCCATAAATATAGGCTACAGCTAATTTAAAATTTTATTTTTAGAAGATAAATCTTGAAATTTTCCAAATAAGTAAAAAAAATTGGCTTGTTAGTTCAACAGATATTATAAAAAATATGAAGCGTAAAATTAAAGTTCGAAGAGCTATATTTGACCCTCTTAATGAAGTCATCACAATCAGGACTATGATAGATTTTTTTTTTTTTATGGTCAAGTTTGTACAAAGTTCGGTTGAAATTTGACATAGTTTCTATATTAAAGTAAAATCATAGCCTTATAGTAAAGTATAGTATATGAAATATACATATATTAGATAATATATAACTGTTAAATTTCAAATTACGAGTTATTTTAACGATTTACAAAAACAGAAATTACTTATAAACAATTTTTAATAAAGAAAACTTCAAGATCGATGAAAGTTTAATTTTTAATACCGCATATATTTGAATTAATTTATAAAAATATTTAAATATAAATAAAATAAGAAATAAAATTAATTATAAAATTATTAATTACTGTATCTAATTTTATTTTAATTATACATTTAACTTAATTTTTAAATTTTTGATTTTTCTCTAATGAATATTGAATATTCATTTCGTATTTTTTTATTTCTTTTAAATATACAAATGAATAATACAAAAAAAAAAAAAAGATTCATTTCTCTTAATAATAAATATATATATATATTTTTTTTTTCAATAGAATAATACTTTTTATAATATAAGTATTAATTCAGAAGTCCACCTTAATTTCTTCACAACAATGAAGAACCTTAGCAGTAAAATTTGCTTAATATTAATATTATATTGCATTAAATCCTGTAGTGCTCATAAACTCTGTAAGTACATAAAATAAAATATATATATAGATACTCTTAATTTATATATTATATTAATTATATTTATACAGCATTTGATGAACTTCGAAATTCTTTGATACAAACTGAAGAATTTCTCAGTACGGGTGGTAGTATACGTTTAAAACCAAAAGAATTACGTGTTAATAAAATTTTATTAAAACATAAATCAGATCATGTAAGTGTCTATAAAGGAAAAAAAATATCTAAAACATAAAAAAAAAAAAAAAATAGAAGAATAATAAGAAGAATAAATGCACAACTAATGAATTATTATATACATATAGCTTTTAGATGGTTTTAATAATCCTGAAAATTTAGCATCTGGAATACATTTTTTTAAGGGCAAATCAATAATTGAAAAATCAAAAGTTTTTAAATTTTTAAAATTAATGCCAAAAGGTGGATTATTACATGGTCATAATACAGCAATGGTATCATCTGAATGGGTTATAAAAAATTTAACTTATTGGCCAGATTTACTTAAATGTGTAAATAAAAAAGGTGTAATTATTTTGTCTTTTCGTGAATCAGAATATCATGAATGTGCTACAGATTATGTTAAAGTTGCAGATGAACGTGATCGATCTAAAAATTCTGATTTTTATGATAAACTTTTAGAAAAGTCAATAAATTTGTATACTCCAAGACCAGAAAGTAAAAATTTCAAAATTTTTTTTTTTTTTTGTTATTAATTAATTTTTTTTTTTTTTTTGATTATTTTCTATTAATTTTTTAATACAAGCAGTTGAGTATTCTAATGTTAATGAGGTTTGGAATAAATTTCAAAATATGTTTTTAACTATTTCCGACTTATTAAAATATATACCAGTATATAGAGCCTATCATTATCGACTGTTAGAAGAAATGTACGATGATGGAATATTTTACATTGAAATAAGATGTTCATTTGCTGAGGTGAGTTAATGTGATATTAAGATGATTAGATGATGTTATAGGTACAACTGTTAAATCATGTATAATAAATTTTTAACTTTTAATAGGGCTATGGACCATATGGTTCTACAACATCTGCTGAAATGGTAAAAGAATTAATAAATATTGTTGAAGATTTTAAAAAAACACATTCAGATTTTGTTGGAATTAAAGCAATATATACAACACAAAGAAAACTTACTTTAGAACAACTTTTAGAGAAAATTGATATGTTCATTAAATTGAGGTAATTAATTATTTTTCAACAAATATTAAAAATAATAAATTAATTCTTTTAATAAATGAACAAAAAAACATTTTTTTTTTTTTTTTACAGAACTTTATATCCAGATTTTATAGTTGGATTTGATTTAGTTGGTCAAGAAGATTTAGGAAATTCTTTATATTTTTTTAATGAAATTTTACAATCAATGCCAACTGGTGTACGATATTTTTTCCATGCTGGAGAAACAAGTAGGAATTTTCTTATTTTTTGTATTTTTTTTTTATTTTTTTTTTATTTTTTTTTCTATTTATTTAGATTGGTATGGTGCTGCTGCTGATTACAATATATTAGATGCATTATTATTAAACACAACAAGAATTGGGCATGCATATGCTTTAGTAAAACATCCAATTTTATGGCAATCAATTAAACGTCGTGATATTGCAATTGAAATAAATCCAATATCAAATCAAGTTTTAAATTTAGTGAGAGATTTAAGAAATCATCCAGCTGCATTTTATATATCTGAAAATATACCAATTGTTATATCAAATGATGATCCTGGTTTTTGGAATGCAAAAGGATTAAGTTATGATTATTATTATAGTTTAATGAGTTTTGGTTCAAATCGATCTGGTTTAAGATTACTCAAAAAACTAGTTTTAAATTCTTTAATGTAAATATTTTTCAAATATTATTTCAAATCTATATATTTAGGGGGCAAAAAAAAAAAAAACTTTAATATTCTTATATTTTAAGATATACTACAATGACATCTGATGAACGATATCATGCAAAGATGATTTTTAATAAACGATGGGAACAATTTTTAGATATTATTCTTAAATCAGAATTATAGGTGTATACAATCAGTTTTAATTATAATTTAATTTAAGATATTTTAAGTTATTTTTTTTTTATTTTATAAAAAAATGTTTGTAATAAAAAATTATGAATACAATTTCTAAATGTTTAAAATACTCAGTAATTATATACAAATACGAGTGTATGTATATAAAAATATCCAAAACAATTGCAAAATTATCAGACCTTTCTTCAATTTCGAAGCAAAAAACAAAATATAAAAATGAAAAAAAAAAAATCACTTTTTTAGTAAATTTATCAAATTTTTGAAATTATTGTTTATTGGTTTCACTCTGTTCGTTCGTTTGTTTATAAAATTTATACACAGTTTATTTTAAAGGCATACATTTTTAATCATAGATCTCATTAAAAAATAATGTTGTAAAACAACTTTTTATGTCGTTATTTAACTACAGGATACAGTCTCGGAAAAACCTTATATTTATTTAAATGGTTACATAACTCAAGTTTATCTGACCTATGGTGTAGTGGGTGATAGTCACCGGTATTTAAATCGAAATCAGATCATAATCATAAATAGTTTAAATAGTAATTGTAAACGTAATATAAAAATAATTATTAAGTAAATAATTAGTATAGATAATAGATAGTGTCTAAAAATAATATTTGTTTCTTATAATTTTATAGAATACTATACTGTTTAGTAAACAAAGTGATCCAAGAAACTCAACCTAATTTAGACTCAAGTCTCTATTAAGAATAATTACCGGTCGACTTAGTCGATAACCTATAATCTATGTATATGCTTCTTATAAAAAAGAAATAGACAAACAAAAGGCTCAAGTTTTATAAGATGGAAGTTTTTTTTTATGTTTATATAAATTAAAAATACAATGTAAACTTTTCAATTTTTAAACCCCGTATTTAAATGCCTAAAGTTAAAAACTTGAAATCCGAAACATCAGTGCAAATCTGTTAAAGGTAAGATATAAAAAATAAAGATGAAGAATAATATTTTTATACATCATGTGCAAAGCTGTACGTTATTTTTTTTACCATTTCCAAATTTTGAAAAGTTTATTTGATTAAATTTTAAGAGTAAATTAAGTTTTTGCTTGCTGTGTTAAAATTTTTTTGCAGCGCTAAGTCTTTGAAGGCTCTACATACATTTCACATCGAAAATAGTTTGCAATTCAATTTAAAGTAATTATATACTTTGATCTACTGTATAATATACAGTTTAAATCTTTATAAATCAAAATTCAAATTTTATAAACCAAAACGAATGTAAAAAACATTGATAGGGTCAGTTTAATCGAATGTTTTAGGTTGTTTGAAAGTTTTTTTAATTCACTTTCTAAATAAATTAAATTTACTATTATGTGAACTGTTATGTAAAATTTTGCAAAATGTTGGACTATCATAAAGCCTTAATGCTACAAATAAATTTATAATTTTCAGAAAAGAAAAACTTAAAACAAGCATAAACTACTTCAGACGAAATAAAATTTAGACTTACAATTTGTAAAGACCAATAAAGGTTTTTTATTTATATTATTTATTTATTATATAATATAAGACAATTTAAAAAAAATTTTTTTTTCAACAAGAAAAACATTTAACATAAAATAATATTAACGATTAATTTTATAAAAAATTATGAGAAATTTTATGTTTTAATAGAATAAAATTATATATAAAAACAAATGAAAATAAATTAATCCTATAACTATGCAATTGCTTTTCAATACTCAGCAATTCAGCTATATTATTCATAATGAATAGTTAACAGCCCACAATGGCCTTGGACTTTGCCAATATTGCTTAATTCAATGTAATACGTAATATTCAATAAATAATATTAGTTAACACTGCAAATCTGATTTAGTTTTCCTTTTAAGCTAGTATTTCTAAACAAAAATTTTAAATGATTTTTTCTTTCTTATAATTTTCAAAAATAGAAATTGATAGGGACGTTGGTGGTCTAGTGGTTAAGCACATAATAGTATTCGACCTACAATGGCCTTTAGTAGCCGATGGTTTTGTAATATTGCAATATCCTATGTGGTTTGTAATATTAATATAAATATGTAAATAATATATAAAAACTAAACAAATTAAATAAATATATTAAGGTTTTGATAAATAATATTCATTATAATGTAAAATGTTAATATTTGCAATTTAATTCGGTAGTACAAAATACGTGTTTTTATTTTTACCAAATTACAGTATAGACATCAGAGGAGCCAATTTTATTTTCATGAACATCTAGCATGAAAGTTAGTTATTTTATTCGCATGTTCGTATAATAAACAAATTTCCGTAAGAGGAATTCTGCGAATTTGGAATTAGAGTTACATAAGGATGTCCTAAATTCATTTTTTCTTTTACATCATAAAATAATAACCGTTCTCTACGCAAAAATTATAATAATGTTACCACCGACTAATTTTTTGGCTTCAAATAATTGTTGTTATGTATGATAATTAAATATAAATCGATTATTAAGTTCAATTCCAAGATTTTTTCCACATTTTCGCAATGGCTGAATGGCAATACTTTTAATTCTCTCACGAATCACGATATTCATCATTGGTCGCGTTCAGGCGAATCTAGCGCTATACTGAATTGCAGCGGTGTAGCATTTAGCGCTCCATGTTTGTACTGAACGATTTGCAGCAAAATTAAATGACATTTAATTTTGTGCTACATTTCGTATATTTTTATTTTATTCAAGTCGTATTTTTGTTTTTTAAATCTTATATTTTTTATTTCTCAATTTATCAATTTTTAAAAAAATGCTTGAAATCCAAAATTTCTCACAAAATTTTGTAAACAAAAATTTTTGGCATTAAATGTAAACACATAAACGTCAATAAAAAGTCGCTACATAATTTAGCGTAACATTTTCTTGCTGCAAAATTCATGTAGCGCTACATTGTAGCACTAGATAAAAAAATCGTTCAGTAGAAAATTTTATCGAGCGCTGCAGTTTTTTTTGTAGCGCTAGATGGTACTGAACGCGAACATTTATATTCATTTGTATTTGAATTTTTGACATTACTGACAACTGACAAGTCACAAATGACATTTGACTAATATATTATTAATTTTACTGTTTACAATTATTAATAAATAGCACAATTAATTACAAATTAGCTTGTTTTATATAAAAATTAAGCTACTAAGAATAGAAACGATAATAGATAAATATTGACATCCCCTGTTTCTCTTTACATGACTTTAAATGGAAATGAAAATGTCCAGTTCATTTTAAAAATACCCTAGTGAGACGCATTACTTTACAGTTACTAAAAGAAAACTCAGCCTAACATTTTACGATTATCCAAAACAAAGTCAGATTATCCGATTGTTCACGGCAGATATTAGCTCTACACAAAGCAAGAAGCAAGAGATCATCTGTAGAGCGATGGGCTCAAAATTATTTAATTAGGGGATAATTCAACTTTTTTTTTTGTTTTTTAAAAATAAAAGAAAAATATTACAAATCACAAAATAAATAATTATTTATTTATTTAACATTTTTTAAGGCTTCCAAGTTCAACACTATATAATATGTGGATACATTATATGTATATTTTATTTAACAAAATTTGGGCTAATTTAAAATAATTAAGGTAAAAATATACATTTTTGATTAAATTTCAAGGTTATCATAAATTAACTTAATTTATATATATGAAAAAATAAAATTATTTTTGCATTTTTATTTTATTTAATCCGTTCAAGTTGATAATTTATAAAATTCTTACAACAAAGAGAAATCTGATCATAGCATCTAATGAAACCATGAATTCCATTTTCCTAAAACAAAATTTAATTAGATTTTAATTTAAAAAATCAAATTAATATAATATGTACTTACAAAGTATGGATCTAAAATTATTTTATCATTTTGATTTCCGTAAGTTCCTAACAATTGAATTAATGCTTTACAATTAGACGGTGCTAATTGTTGTAATTCTCCTATATTCATATCATCCATACCAAATATGTAATCGAAATCATTAAAATCTTCTAAAGTAATCTAAAAAGTAAACGTTAATTAAATTTTTACAATCATTTTATATTTGATATACTTAAATGATAAATCCTTAAATGTTTTGATCAGTTATTGAATGTGTTCGAATATATTGATTAAAATATGCAACAAAAACATTTAAGAGTATGTAGTTTGATACTATGTATATGTACATATCTATAAAACAAATATAGTTTTCAATAATATATATGCATGTGGTATTCCACAATAACAATTGAACAAAATAAACATCCAGATAAGTCATAATATCTATATGTATATACAGAAACTATACTTTTACATCTCTGCTATCAAAGCAACTTAAACTACAAAATTTATTAAAAATTCTTTGAGATTTTTACCTTTCGTCCTATATGATCGCTTGTTAAACCATGGTCTGCTAATATTTGTAAACATCTTGGTTCCGGTGAATAACCCACATTCCAAGAACGTAAAGCTGCACTATCTACAGTCCATTTTAAATTCTCATGTTGACTAATTAAATTTTTCAAAATACTTTCTGCCATCGGAGAACGGCATGAGTTTCCTAAAAATGAGTTTCTTTTATTTATATTATATTCACAATTTGAACAAGAAATGACTATTTAAAAGTAAATTTCCCGCCGCAAAACCCTCTTGATTCAGCGTTGGCTTATTTAAACATACATAATATGTGTAAGCCTCTTAAAAACAACGAATTTGTTATTGTTGTTGTAATTTGTTATTGTTTTTCGTATCAATTTTTTATTAATATGTTATTTACAGATTTTTTTTTAAAAAACTAGAGCTTACCAATACAAATAAAAATAATTTTAAGTTTCTTAAGATCTTTTTGTGCCATTTTTCTATTTTTGCTCCTAAAAAAAAAAACAAATTTTAAAAATGATACTTTCAATTACTATGTTTATTTAAGTTAAACCTTGTTAAAGAGTTCAAACTTCTGCTTACAAGTTCTGATTTAAATGAAATTTGAATCACAAAATTGAATCATTTCAACATGTATAATAAATTCCGGTTTTTCTGAGCTTTTAATAAATTATACACATGACTATTGAAAATACATACACATATGTAGATAAAAATGAATCATTGAAAATAATAACGAACTGTTGCGAAATAATATGGATGTTTGAAATATGTAGACTATGGAATGAATGATGAAATTGTATTACATTTATACCAAATTATAAAATTGTTTAAGAAAATTAATTATAATAAAAAAGGAATGAAAATTTATATGTAAGCTTTATTTTATAGCATAATTTTTTTATATTATTAATTCATTCATTCATACATGCATACATCAATGTTCAAATTGTTGGCCATTAAAATTCGACTTATTTTGTTTTTTGTTGTTTTAATATGGAAAAAAAATTAAAAAACTTATTATTTTAAATTATTAAACTATTAGTGCTATAAACACTTAAATAGCCATACTGTTTAAAAGTCTTTTCAGATAGGTCATGTCTTAAATTCTCAAACCGCATCTAGATATATAGATTTAATTGTAGCACTAAATCTAAATTTATTTCAATGTCTCAGATATCAAATTGTGAAGTTAATGGTAATGAACACTAATAACCTAAAACAGTTTAGATTACAAATTACGTAATTAGATTGAATTTAATTATTTAAATTTATTTATTACTTAAGAACTCAAATTCGTGATATTTTTCATAGAAATACCTTTTGTGGTCTCTAATCTCTATATATAAAGAAACTATCGTTATACAAAATTATGTATGTATATATGTACAAATGTTAGCTAAAGTTTGTTTTAATATTAGCAGTTTAAAAGCTGTTTTAAATTTTTCCCTTTTAACAAAATTTATTCATTACACAATGTTCCATTCAAAGTTATAACAATATATTAATTTTTATAATCAAAAAATTTTAATACAAAAAAAAATTTGCAAATTTCAACAAAACAAAATAAAACAAATGTCAAATTGCCAATAATATGGGAATTATTGAAGGATTAGTATCATCGTTGTATGTTGTATCATCCAAATTCCAATTGACATTCGGAACCACGGCACCTAGCGGCAATAATCGAACTATCAAATATTAAGAACAAACAAAAAACAAAATACTTTACTTTTTTTTCGCTTATCTTTTTATTAAATTTTTTTAAATTTTTAATTTTTTATTAAACGAAATTTTACAGAAGTTATTGCTCTAAAACTCGACCATCTTTTGTAAGATTTCAAACGCTTAGCTTCATAAAGATCCAAGAAGGAAGGAGCCTTAACCTACTACTCTAGACCAACCAAATTTTACAGAATTTGTTAGCATGCAATTTGACATCTTTTTACAAAATTTCAGATACATACTTACATAGTTTCAATAGACACTAAGTTATTTTCATTTAAAAGAAGTTGTATGGCAGCTACACGAACTTTTTGCACCATTACAACCAAATTTTATAGAAGTTGTTACCATAAAGCTTGATAATCATTTGTAAGATTTCAGACGCCTAGCTTCTTTAAGTTCCAAGAGGTGCAAGAAGCGGCTGCTCTAGACCAATCAAATTTTACAAAAATTTTTAGTATGTAACTCGACACCTTTTCACTGAATTTTAGATACCTAACCCCAATATACACTGAATTATTTGGAGTTATTCATGTAAAAAGAGAAGCTGTGTGGCAGCTATCCGAACCTGTCGCACCAACGCAACCAAATTTCAGAGATGTTGTTGGCCTATAACTCGACATCATTTTACTTTAAAAAAAAATGTTATTTATATTAAATGATTAAAGCCCCTAATAATTAACTTACCTTAAACTTAACCAGAAATTATATATGTATATAACTTAACGTAGGTTTTATACTTTTATATAAAGATAAAATTCAATGTTTATATTAAACTATTCTACTTTATTAATATTGAACCTTCTATATTTGTTATTGTAAATGGGCCATTATATAACGCATCTAATTTAAGTACATTTTCTCTTCTTAAAGACCTCATCATTTATTTTAGAATCATACCCTTTTGCTTTCTGGTCATATATTCTTTTATTATTCAGTTTAGCGTTTTGTAATATTAATAAGTATTGGGCATTTTTATTCATGATCTATAAATTGTATTTAAATTCTTTACAATAGCTAAGCTATCGAAGTTATATACATACATTACATACATATATATTACTGTTGTTTTACCAAAAACTAATTCAAATGGAGCATATTTTTCTTGAAAACTAGCGTTTAGAGTGAAGTTATGACAGTAAGTAATTGTCTCAATTGTCTTTATTTTCGTTTATACATATGTAATTAGTCTAAGTATTCATTAAGAACTCTGTGATTTCTTTCTATAGTTCCTAATGTTCCTAATGTGATGATAAGCTGTTGAATAATTATGTTCAATATTTAACAAACAAAAAACTTCTCTCATAATTTGATTTTTATATTCAGTTCCTCTATCTGAATATTTTTCATAGGTCCAAATATCAAAACCCAATTCTCAACGATTGATTTGTAACGGTTTTAGCTTATTAGTTGGGAATTGGTACCGTTATTAAAAATTTGGTCAAGTCACAAATAATTGTTACTGCGTATTGATTGTTATTTATGATCTTCAAATTTGGAAGCTGCTAAAACTGACTTAACTAAGTCAAATCGAGCTGAAGCTCTATAGATATTGATTGTTTTCTCAATTGATGATTTAATTGCTTTACTAGTGCTGATCCCTTCCATAAATAAATATCAGCTAAACTTTCTACTTGTTTAGCAAAATTTTGTAGTGGAACCCTATAAGCTTTTACAGCTAGCATCCTTCCTTCAATTACGTTAGAACTTTCCGTTTTAATTTTTCTCTTTAAAGTTTCTATTATTTTACCTGTAGGGTCTTCGTTAGAAATCTTTAGCTTTTCCTTCTAATTGATAATATATTAAAAGTGATTTGAAAGTGTTATTTATTGCCATTTCCTCTAATAAATTAACTGAATCTATAAAAGATTGTAAATTTTGCGGGTCACCATTATAGTTCTTATAAACTAGCACGACGCTAGTTTTAAAAATTCAGGATTAGTCAAAGCCATTGTATCTATACTGAGTCGTTACTATCGGTTTCGGATTTTAAACTTTAGGATTCGGAATTTTCGTCATCTGACATACCAATTATAGAGTAAAATTTAGTCATTTAATAAAATTCAAATTTGGTCATTTAATAAAATTTAATTATTTACGTACCTTCATACATTTTAGTAGATATCTCTAATTATTTAATATAAAATTTTAGAAAAAATTCTTCGTGCCTTAAAGTTTTGCTATTATTATATAAATTAAATTAACAAATGTAAAACAAAACTTGCACTTTTTAATTTAAATTTAATGCATCACCATTTTATTTACAATTCAAAAAAAAAAATATAATTTTAACAAAATACAATGATCTTTTTTTTCTTTTTATCCCACCTGTGTCACTCGGATCTGATATCTGCGTTTGATGTTTTTGCTGTCATGTTGATAAATGATGTCAATTACTTCCAAAATGTTTAATTTTGCTTTCATGTTATTTTAGTTTTTATTAATTTATTTTTGTTATTGTTATTTTAAAAAAATTTAAATTTTACTAATTTTACCTTCTTCAGGATCTAAA